>OZ008367.1:56936606-58136606 GCA_963931995.1 Phaonia tiefii | reverse complement strand
ACTTGGATATGTACATGTGGGTAGTCAAGAAGATGCAAAAACCGAACACAGTAAACTGAATGCATTTTCCAACAATAAAACATTAACAGTTGATCAATTAATTGGCATATGCAGTGATGGTGAGCCAGCAAATACTGGAACAGAAAATGGTGTTTTACGATTATTTGGAAAACAGTTAAATAGGACCAATTCACTGGTTTATATGTCTGCTTCATTTCAATGAACTGTCATTTCGTCATTTATATCAAGCATTGGACAAAACAGTCACCAGTGGCCCACGAGCAGTAAGTGGAAAGTTATTCAAAGCTATTCAAGAATGTGAGAAATTGCAGGTATGTAACACTTTATTTTATTTAATATCATCATTTATTATCATTATTTATTGTCATTATTTTACTTTTTCGATTGGAATAAAGTTAAAATAAAATAATTGCATTTTAATTGATATAAACATTTCATTTTTCAGGTAGTAGCTGATTTTGATCCAATACCACTGGAGAATATACCTGCAATGATGGATCATGAACATGAGCTCGAACTATCAACAGATGTTAAATATTTATATCAATTTCGAATGGTACTACTGTTCCAGTTGATTTAGCTAACATTAAACTAGGACCAATTGCACATTCTCGTTGGTTAACCAAAGCAAGTAGATTACTACGATTATATGTAACAACTAATACACCATCGACCAATTTAAAAACTTTGGCAGTTTATATTATTACAGTTTATGTGCCAATGTACTTCAATGTGAAGTTTTATAACTCCGTTGTGTACGGCAGTGCACTTTTATTAAAATTTATACGTTGGACACGATACTTACAACCAAACTTACGCAATATTGTAGATGGTGTAATTCAAAACAACTCATATTACACACATCCAGAAAATATCTTATTAACAATGTTATTTGATGATCGAAAAGCAATACGGGATAGAGCTATCAAAAAGATTTTACACTATCGAGAAAAATTGTACGATCCAACTAAACTCAGAGTTTACAACAAAAATATCTTAAATTTCGATGCTACCGATTATGTCAATATGGTTGATATGAATAACGACGACATATGATTTGAACCCACATTTACTCGACAGATTCCATATGATCACTTGGTAGAATACTTAGATTTCGATGAACCACCACTGGCTGATCCACAAATTCCAATGCACATACAAGGAACAGAAAGCCATGTACAATTATTAACGAGTGTTTCAATACGAGCTATTGAAAAGAATCGTGAAGGAGGTATGGCAGTGACATTACAAAGTCGTAAGAAAACTCCTCGAATGGAAAGTAAAAAGGACCTTAAAAAATAATATTACCACGTTAAAACATTAAATTGTAGGTCGAGAATAATATTTAAAAATAAATTGAATTAAAAATGTAAAAGTAGTGTTTTTTTGTTGAAACATTTAAAATTTTGATTTTTTCAGATCAATTTTCCTACAAAAAGAAGTTCGAAAACAAAAAAATTGATCGTAATAAAAGTTGTTGGAAATTATCTGAACTTAATAATCTGCAAAAAAAAATCTCGAAAAAAATCGAAGAAAATTCAGAATTTATTACTTAAAAGTTCATTTTAGGCTATTTTTCGACAAAAAATTCCTAATATCTCTACTAAAAATATTGGTATCACTACAAATTCTGAAAACTGATAACAATACCTTTCAAACAAGCCCACATTGAGAAATCTACTATAATTCTATCCGATTTCATGACGAATTTAATTAAATTATTCTATGTATATATGGAAAAACATCTATTTTGAAATTTTGGGGGGCTCCAAATCCGACTTAGAGCTATGGTCTCTTGAGCAAAATTACTCAAAATCACCTATAGATTACGTTTTTGCTATACGCTTCATAAAAAAAATTAACCCGCCCTAATATACACGCTGAAAAATCTGTCGTTTTTTTTGTTGTTTTGATGCAAATATAACGTGTGTTTGGAACTCATTGCAAATATAATATTCTTGTGTGCAAACACATTGTGTTTGCTATTCAATATTACATGTTTGAGACACAAAGATTAATATGTTAATCTGTTTGCGACCCACATATATATGTTTGTGATACAAATACAGCTGTGTTTGTTGCACTGTTTATGCTCTCTCGAGAGCAAGAGAATAAAAGAGGGACAAAGAGAGAGTCTATCTTGTAAGTGTATATCGGTATTTTTGAATTATTCTCTCAGTCAGTGATTCATAAATATTCCTGAATATGCGTGTAAATTGAAGACTGAGTTTCGTTTGGTCAGTGAAGAAATAATAAACAAAGGCTAGGACGGTTAAATGGTTTGTGAGGTTGCTTTGGTTTTTTATATACTTACACGGTGTTACAAAAAATAGATTTTTTTCTGTCCTATGAACCAAAGGCACATATTCGGAAAGAGGTGAAAAAATAAAAATACACGTGTATCGTCGATTTTCATGTACACGTCAGAATTTTTTTTTTTAAGTTTGAAGTATAAAGCTCGTAGTGGCCTGTGTGAAAGCCTTTGGACCGATTTTTAACACTTTTTCAGTGATCCAATCGAGCTGATTTTTTGCAGGCAGACTCGTGGAAATGACTGTATCACGTCAAATATTTAAAAACAATTTTTATCAATTCTCAGATTTTCCCCAATTTTTATTATTTTTGAAAAAAAAATATTTTTTTCACTTTTCTTAGCATAACTTGAAGGGACTCCAAATTTTTAAACTACTTAAGCGTTACGAAAAAAAAAATGTTTTTTGACCCATCCTACTCGATATAGTTGTAGTTAATCAATAGTAACCTTCTAACACTAAACAGTTTTTGACTTTTACAACACTTACAACTGGTCTGACAGATGAAATAAGGAATTGCAAAATTGTTTTAAGTTCTGTTGTGCGAAAACGTATTTGTAAAATAACGTTTGTTACGTTTGTGGCTTATTCGCACCAAGTAAAAATTTGAAAAATATTACTAAAACAGTGGTGAATTCGTTTCAGAAAATATTTAAGACTGCTTATGTTCCTTACTTGTGGTATACTCCGGAAGTCGTGTGCGACTATTGCTATAGAAATTTGTGCAAGTTTACTGATGGAAGGTCAACAATAAAGTACGCTGTACCAACAATTTGGCTACCACGCACGGAGCACTGTAATGAATTGTGCTACTTTTGTGTAACTTTTACTCAAACAAAAGGGTACCAATACATTCATCGCAACAAAATTCGCTACGCTAATGTAGAATCGGTAATTCCAGCAGTTCTATACTCACCAGAAGAGCGTGTAGCGGCTTCAGTGGAGATCTTTGATAATGTTCCCGAAATAAGCGATGCAGAATCAACAGTTGTACCAACACTGCTATCAACTTTTCTTGCATCGAATGCGAGATGCGAGAGTCCACAAGTATCGGAATTTGTGGCAATACCCAGTGAAATTGGGACTGCAATGCCGCAATTCATAACGCAAGCCGACTTCAATGACCTCGTACGAGACGGAAATTTGTCGAGGAGAACAGCAGAACTCTTTGCATCACGCTTTAAACAGTGGAATATAGTGGCGCCTGATTTTAAAATAACAGCCGCTCGTGGTCGAGGTACCACTATTCCATATGACGAAGTTTTTAAATTGCACGAAGATCGGGAAAAAAACCTAGCTTTTTGTTATGATATTGATTTGATGTTTGCAAAAATTGTTTACCCTCATATTTCAGAGGAGTGGCGACTTTTCATCGATGCATCGGTCAACAGCCTTAAAGTCGTGCTGCTTCATATCGGTAACATACATCCATCTGTCCCGATCGCATATGCCACAAACCTCAAGGAAACATGGGAAGGCATGGAATTAATATTACAGGTGATAAAGTACAAAGAGCATAATTGGAGAATATGCTGCGATCTGAAATTGGTCGGTTTACTCATGGGTGTTAAGCGTGGATTTCCAACCCACCAGTGCTTTTTGAGTACATGGGAAGGTCGAAAAAGAGATGAGCATTACACTGAATTTAAGTGGAAGCCGCGAACATGCTACAAAGTAGGCGTAGAAAGTATAGAGAATCTACCATTGGTGCAGCCGTCTCAAATCATTTTGCCTCAACTACACATTATCTCGTATCAAATTTTGTTAAAAAACTGGATCGTGATGGCGAGGCCATTGCAACTTTGCGCAAAATTTTTCCGAAATTGAGCGGCGCAAAGATTCATGCAGGTATTTTTTTTAAGAAGTCATTCAGTAACTTTATGTTTTTTAATGATTTTTTTGATTTAAGGTGTTTTCAATGGTCCGCAGATAAAAAAAATAATTGCAAGTTCTGAATTTTCATCAAAATTAAATGCTATCGAACAACGTGCATGGAAAGGTACAGTTGCCGTTATTGAGCAGTTTCTTGGCAACAAACGAGCTGCCAACTATAGACATATTGTAGCAGAAATGGTTTCGGCATATGGCGAAATGGGCATATTAATGTCGCTAAAGATCCATTTTCTTCACAATCATTTAGATTTTTTCCCTGATGATTTAGGAGCTTGTAGCGATGAGCATGGCGAAAGGTTCCATCAGGACATTGCGGCTATTGAAAAGCGCTTTAAAGGAAAATACATTACGCATATGCTTGGCGAATACTGTTGGTCTATTTGCCGCGATACTGAAGCAAATGCTTACAACCGCAAAAATAAAAGGCCTAAAATTTCTTTAAAAACATTAAAATTGTTAATGTAACAATTCTTTATTTTTATAAAACAAAAGTAATAAAAAAATTGTTTTTTTAACGAACTGAAACCTTAAAAAAAACGATAACCATTTTAAAAAAAAAAAACACTTAGGAAAATCTGAGAATTGATAAAAATCTATTTTTTAAAAAAATTGATGTGATACAGACATTTCCACGAGTCTGCCTGCAAAAAATCAGCTCGATTAGATCACTGAAAAAGGGTTAAAAATCGGTCCAGAGGCTTTCACACAGGCCACTACGAGCTTTATACTTCAAACTTAAAAAAAAAAAATTCTGACGAGTACATAAAAATCGCCGATACACGTGTATTTTTATTTTTTATCTCTTTTCCGAAAAAGTAAATTTGGTTCATAGGACAGAATGTGCGTAACACGGTGTTATATGTGCTATCAAATGAGAAACGATTTTGAGGAAAGAAATTGGAAAGGGCAACAACGTGAAACCCTTTGTCTGTCCGAGCCTTTACTGAGAAAATTGGAACGGCGGACCATTTGTTAAATATAATAAAAAAAACACAAGTAATTAATCCATGCTTGGCCTGCATGAACTAGATTTGTATATAAATATATTGTGTGTCTGTCAAGGCATAGTGGTAAACAACGCATAGGTGAAACCTTCTGACAAGAAAAATGTAGGAGACAACAAGGAAAAAAGGAAGCAGAAGCAAATGAACAGCAGATTCTTATTTAATGATTCAATGCATTCAATGCAAGTACATAAATGTAAAAAGGACCGTTTTAAATCTTTAAATTTTGTGTACTAATTATATAAAGATGTGGATTTATACGGATAAAATTAATTATAATAAATAACACTGCTTTACAAATTTTAACTTTTGAAAAATACCAAGAACGCCACATGCCTAGGTAAGTTAATTGGGACCTCCTGAACACGAAAAACGCTGTAATTTTTTTCTAAGTATTGATTTTTTAGACAACGGTACTTTTGTGTTTTTCGGTGTATAGTTCCACTCAAACCCTTGTGAAGCCCAACCGAAATGTTGGAAAAGTAATCGTTGGAAAGGTAATTGAATGTCATTTCCGTCGATATGCTGTAAATTTCTATCTGATAAGAAATGGCTGCGTTATGGCACCTCAAAGTTCAAACTTTGCCTTTTTTTACGTTCAAGTTGCTCGTCATTTTAATTGAATTTTTTTGAATTAACGCCGAATATAGTGTGTGAGCAATGAAAATGAAAATATTGTCGTTCCACAAAATCCTTAATAAAAACTTTATTTTTCATCTGATTTTGTTCAAATTACGCTTAAAATGTTGGAAATTAAATGAACTATATGTTAAAAAATAAAACATTCCAGATCTTCACTATAACGTAGAAAAAAAACGAAATAAAAATGAAAATTTTGAAAAAAAAAAATTACAGCGTTTTTCGTATTCAGGAGGTCCCAATTAACTTATCTAGGCATGTGGCGTTCTTGGTATTTTTTGGCTGTAAACCAGTGTAATACATATATATTGAAGTCAATGAGTTTAAGTTCTAGCAATCAAATTATCCTGTAGTGGTGAATATAGTAATGGGTAATGGGTTACACTGGGTAACACATCCTCATTATTGATCGAAAATATGAACAAATTAGAAAAAATGTCTATATCTCGGAAACGGAGCGTCGAATCGAAAAAATTACGAATTTGTGCGAGTTTCTAAGGTATTTTCATAAAATGGTCTAATTCGTGTTGAAGTTGTAAAATAAAAAAATAACTTATAACTCGGAAACGGTGCGTCCAATCGCAAAAATAATAAATTGTTTACCTCCGTAGGAGGCTGTAACCAATATAAAATCCTATAGCATCCCTTGAAGGGACTGGGGAGAGCTTCTCACAGCCAGTAAGCTGTTCGCTTTCGAGTTTAATACTCGCTGATTGGGACCCACTGTTTTACTCCGGTTCGGAATGGTAATTTGTGAAGCTGTTTCATGGCTAAATAGTCGATAGTAGCGCCGGAACTAAGCGAGGTAGCCACCGTCAACAGAAATTTAAGGCGGTCAGAGATAAGCGATCGAACCCACAGTCTTGAATTCAACAGCCGCGCGCACATTTGTAAAAATGTTCCATTGAAATTGGCGCAGCTTCCTATTGAAGAAAGATTTTTAAAAAAGCCTGAAAATCGTCAGAGAATAGTGTCAACAACGTAATTTTCCTTAAGAAAATGTTATTCAAAAACAATCGACGTATATTCTTATCGAATGTATGCGGTCAGACTTGCACTGCCCTTATATAGTGAAAAAAATTATTTCCCATTACATCCCATGAAGAGACTGAGGAGAGATTCTCCCAATCAATGAGCCGTCCAGTTTCGAACGGTAATTTAGGAAGTTTTTCATGGGTAAGTAATCGATAGTGTTGCCGTTACTAAGTGAGGTGGTCGACGTCTAAGGAAATGTTAGGTGGCCAGCATAGGTATCGAACCCACGTTCTCATTGACAAGAGTCGTGCACACTATATATTGCACCACCCACGATCATCTTGGTAACTGCTAAGAAATTACAAACGTCTTGGTCGTTTGGCATTACACACTCTGCATACTGTAGTGATGTTTATACAATTTAAAGCCAACCGAGTAAACCCCCTTTTTCATTCCAAAATGAAAAAGTTGTGCCAGTTTAACTTAAATTAAAGCATAAGTAGAGTAACAAAAATATACTCAGCTACATCACTTAGCACCAATATACTAAGCTCGGAAAGGATAAACCCAGTCAGTGGCAGCAGCAGCAGGAGCAAGAGTACGACACAACGCTAACAACCATTTAAGTGGATATAAAACAACAGCAACACACATCTGTTAGTCAACAGCATTTACAGCAATATGAGGAGAATCCAAAGAAAGACGAAAAAAAAATCAAGAATGTGAATAAGCTCTAGTCAAAATCAGGAGGATACCAAGCAAGGAAATCCACTGCCAACGATGTAGAGGAAGCACAAGCAAAGCGTAATAGTGGCAACAACAACCAAAGCAGCAACACAGTTTTAGAACCAAGAGTAACATCCTTATCAAGGACAATTTTGTTGGTTAAACGAAACCAACAATAGCAACAACAATATTACTAACGAATGAAGAAGTAAAACTGTTGTGTTGCTCTTGAATGCAAGAATCCATGTATATGTGAGTGACCGAGTTTGCCATTTGTTGCCAACATGAGAACAAGCTGTGCTACAGAATTTGCAACTCTTCTCACACTGTATTATGCAGCGCATTGCTGCATGTTGAAGTGCAACTGAATTTGTAGGAAGCAAAGAAACATTTCGGTTGGTGTTATAATCGGTCGACTACCAACCAATATTCGTTATACGAAGTAAGACTCCTGTGCGTCAACGTACCGATAGGTCTTTTGAAAAAAATGCTGCTGTAAACGAGAGCGTCGCCGTAACCCTGAAAACATCAATTCGGCATCGTTCTCAACAACTTCAAATTTCACGAAGCACTACGCGGGGAATTTAGAAAAAATACCTCAACCTTCATGCGTACAAAATTCAGCTTACTCTGGAGCTTACATCGGCACACCATGGAAAGTGCCGGCTATTCGATCAATGGGTAATGGATCAAAGAGAAGTCAATGCCAATTTTTAAAAAAAAAAGTAATTTTCTCGACTGAAGCGCATTTCCATGAGAAACAAATGCACCCACAACAACCAACTGCCTGGTGCGGATTTTGTTCAGGCAGCGTGATTAGGCCTTACTTGTTTCAAGAAGGGGGCGTAATTACAGTGACTGTGAATGGCATTCGTTACAGGAACATTATAACGGGGGTTCTTGTGGCCTCACCTGGACGGCATGTATCTGGACTAAATGTGGTTTCAGCAAGACGGCGCCACCTGCCGCACCGCGCATGAAACAATCGATTTATTGCAGCAACGATTTTCAGAACAAATTATCTCTAGATCATACGATTTAATGCCGTGAAATTTCTTTGAGATTTTGTGAAACCTCGGGTTTATGCAAATAAACCAGAAACAATTCCTGAGCTCAAATCCAACATTCAACGCGTCATCGGTGAGATACAGCCAACACTTCTCTGTGAAAAAGTCATGGAAAAGAGCAATGACCTATCATCGGAGCCGTGGGAGCCATTTGACTGATATTTTATTGCAAACTTAATCGGAATATGTCTTCTTTACAATCCAATACAAAAATCACAACTATCTCAAAAAATACGGGCTATAATTTTAAAATAAAAAGTGCCTTCTTACTAAGACACCCTTTATAATTGAATTGAAATTGTGTTTTAATGAGCATGCAGATGTCTAATATATACACGCTGAAGAATATCGGACCCAGCAACATATTGCATGAACCGTGCACATGTTTGTAAGCATTGTTTTCGTGAATTTAAGATCTGCCACTCTCGGATTTTCTTTTTTGTTGTCTGTCACGGGTTTCTTTTCAGCAATTTTCACCAACAATACCCACATTTGCGTCACAAATACATATATTATAACCTAGTAATTGCCCCAAATGGCCGTCGGTGGTGCAATGGTAGTGTGCGCGGCTCTTGTGCATGAGAACGTGGGTTCGATCCATGCTCTGATCACCTTAAATTTGTTTCGACGTCGACACTATCGAGTACTTAGCCTTAACAAAAAGCTTCCAAACATACCGTTCGGAACCAGTGTAAAATTTTAGGTCCCAATCAGTGAGTGTAAAATTAGAACGAGCACAGCTCACTGGTTTGTGAGAAGCTGCCCCTAATCCCTTCATGGAATGTAACGGGAAACCATTTTTTTGTAAATCACGCCGCCTGAGCAAAATCCGCACCAGACAGTTGCTCGTTGTGGATGCATTTTGAATAGCAATCAAATGTGTTTAGACACAAGTATACCATATTTAACGCAACCTACAAACACATTATGTTTGCATCCAAACAACAGCAAAAATACAAAATTTTCAGTGTACACAAACGTGCCCCAAAATGGCCCGTTCGTACAAACGATCAGCATGGCCTAACAAAAGCTTTTATGTTCAGCAGCAATATCAAAACACGAACTGATGTGGCCCATCGTTTGCATAGGTAAAGATTATGTTCTAAATTTTGTTGGAAATCTGTAAATATGTGTAAATTCTAGAGCTGATAGTATCAAGCTGTTGAAGCAGATTTGTGTATGTACTGTAATAAAAAGTGGACCGATAAGAGCGTTTAATAAAATTCGTCCCTTACCCAATCAACTGTTGTGTACAAAATTCCGTTTAAATAGTTTTGTATTTGATAGCTGTATTCTTATCATAAACTCAAATTACCATGGCTAAATAAATTTAAATAATTAATGATCTTATATTTCTACACGCTGAAAAATCTATCGTTTTTTGTTGTTTGGATGCAAATATAACATGTATTTGGATTTTGTCGCAAATATAATACACTTGTGCCCAAACATATTGTGTTTGCTAATCAATATAACATGTTTAAGACAAAACGATTAATATGTTATAATATATGTGTTTCCGACCCAAATATATCTGTGTTTGTGATACATATACAGCTGTGTTTGATGTACTGTTTATGCTCTCTAGAGAGCAAGAGAATAAAAGAGGGACAATGAGAGTGTCTATCTTGTAAGTGTGTAACTGTATATTTGCATTATTCTCTCAGTCAGTGATTCATAAATATTCCTAAATGTGCGTGTAAATTGCAGATGAAGTCAGTGTTTCTTATTTTGGCTGATGTATTGCGCTTTAATTTCATGTATTCAGTCGTCAATGTTTCTTCAGACAGAGGATATCGAAAACGCTTGATCAGTGAAAAAAATTGCTTTGGTTTTTGTGTATGTATTTTGTATATATATAAGAATATGTGCTACCAAAGTAAGAAACGACTTTGAGGAAAGAAACTGGAAAGGGCAACAACGTGAAGCCCTTTGTCTGTCTGAACCTTTACTGGGAAAATCGGAACGGCGGACCATTTGTGAAATATAGTAAAAAAAGTAGTATAGTAATAATATACGCTTGGTTGCATGAATTAGATTTGTATATAGGTGTATTGTTTGTGTACCAACGCGGAGTGCTAACCAACGCATTGTTGAAACCTTCTGAAAACAAACACATGAGAGACAACAACGAAAGGAGAAGCTGCAGATTCTCATTTCATTTTAAATCTTTTAATTTTTTGTATTAATTATTTATAAATATGGATTTGTATTGATAAAATTAATTATAATAATTAACGAAAGAAAAAATAATTCGGTTTTCAATGTTATTAAGTATATGGAGTTTCGGGGGAAACACGCGAATGCTTCCACGTAAGTTTATGGATGTTTGGGATGAAGCACGCATATCTTTCCACGTAAAAGCACACATATTTGTCAGTAAGCATTTAAATACACATGAGTTTGGAACTTGCAACCATATAAATGTTTGAAGTGTGTTCCAAACATATACATGGTTCCTGCAGAATATGTTTGGGAGAATATGTTACATAGGCCGTTTTTTCAGCGTGTATATCTATGTTATAACGTATTTGTAGCTTGTTGCAAATATAGTATACTTGTGTCCAAACACATTCTGTTTGCTATTCAATATTACATGTTGCAGACGCAATGATTAATAGTTTATAATATATGTTATTGTGACACAATTGTGGCTTTGATTGTTGAAAACTGCTGAAGACAAAATCTTGGCAAACAACATAAAATCAATAAAGCAGCAGATCTTCAATTCATAAAAACAATACTGTTCCCAACATATACATACATGGTTCCTGCATAATGTTACATATTAATGTCCTGCATAATGTTACAGAGGCCGTTTTTATCAGCGCGTCGATAGTGTCTTGCACTCGGAAGTCTAATTCATACCTTAGTTGAGCAAGTACTTTACTTCGGCTTTGGATGGATGACTTCATCCATCCAAATTCGGCTGTTCAGTTGTGGCCAAAGGAATCCTCCTTTCTCTGAACTCTTAAAATAACTACATCTAAATGTTTTCAAGAACAACTGAGTAGAACAAAAAACAAACTGTCAACCCTAATGATAGTTTTATATGCTACTACTGCCGCCACATTCATTTGTTGGGTCTCTAGGTTTTGTTGGCAACCCCAACAATGTCAAAATGTCTGTATTTGTATATGACCCAGTGTGTCTGGGCTGGGCTAGGGGACAGTGGATAAATGCCCCAAATACTTGTGGTATATAATAGTATAGTTACATATATTCATAACGACACACATACCTACAAACTACGAGCCAAGTTTTATGTAATTGACAAACATTTCTAAGGAATTATTTTAGGCATTCAAATGAAATGAAATATTAACATTTCTCCATTATCAGCTGTGAATAATATCAAAAGCCATGATCTGTATTAGTACTGTTGTACTGTGCTACATGATAAATGTGTGCAGAAGTAAATGAATCCTTTTTGTGTCAGGACCTTAAATAACAGTTGTAAGTTAAAGTTAAGGGACAACAAACTGACGCAGCGTCCTTGTCTGGTACACGTTTGTTGTGATGACACTGGATGGGAGGAGGAACAGCAAAGTGTATAAAAACTCATTAGCGTTAATTAATTACACTCCTTGAGGCTATTGTGCAATGTTTTGGCCTGGCTTTAATCTCTACCACTCACTCTTTCCCTATATCACTTTCTGTATGTCTATCCTATTCCGTTTTTAAAGGACATCTGAGGTATGATAAAGGCCAACATAACATTTTTGACTGAAGACCGAGTGACTGGCTGTAAGAAAGACACCTACTATTGTAACTAAATGACCAGGGGATCCATAGATGTGTTTAACACTGACACAACAAAACGTAGAAATGAGAAAGAACCACGAGATGAAAAACAAAATAAGAAAAAATTGCAATTATAGAATCAGTAGCTAAATGGACGAAGGACACACAATGATAAACCAAGTGGAAAATTGTAGTGGAAGTGAAAAATCATCACAAAAACTTTGAGATTTCTGGCACGGATGTTGAGATAAAACAGACGTACACAAAACTTTAAAGCGCAAATGAAGAAAAACTAAATACAATTGAATTGTTACTCTGACACCGAGAGAGAGAGAGAGAGACAGAGGGGGAGAGAGAAATAAAACGCTTTTGTGTTAAATATAATAAAATTACCACCTTTGAATTGAAATCAAATGTGCAAACGACTACATAAACCCCTTGTCTATGTAATTACACAGAAATGAATAGTGATAGTGATATCCTTAGGACTGCGAAGATTTTTAGTTGCATTTATTTTCCTTGGAAACAGTAGTGATTGTGCATTGGTGGGCGTTGGAGCAGATAAATATTAAGAAACCCCCGTTTGTTTAACGCCGCTCCACGGTTGGTGTCGAGAATTTGAAAAAAACATAACAGCAGGAGCAGGAGTTTCCTGGATAGCGAATTGGTGTACGTTTTGTTTTTTATTTTTTGTTTTTTTTTTGATATGAATGATGTGTTGGGCAGACAGAAAATGAATTGTTTATTAATCTAAGATTCTTGAAAGATAATAGAAAATAATAATAGAAAAATCTGTGCATAACACTGTGCTTGGGCAAAAGGTTCACAAAAATAATTAAATTTTAAGTAGCTGAACAGAAGAAATCTGTTTTTAGTCACTGTTTTGTTTAGGCAGGACACACAAAAATAATTGTAAACACAGCAGTAGAGACTGCTGAAAAGGGAAAGCAAACGTATTTGTTTAGTGTTTGGTTTCGTTTTGATAGATTTTCTTACTTTACATGTTAATACAGAGAAGTTCATACCACAAGCTTGTGTTACCAAACATTTTGTCCGGTAAGTTATCAACACTTAAAGCAGTTTTTTGCCATGGCAGTCTATTAGATGTAATTGCAGTCAAATTGCCTGCCGATATATAATTAGCAAACATTGTTTGCTATTAATGGGTAATTTCATTTTTTGGGTGCAAAGGAGTTAAATATATATTTAAGCCTTACCTCGGATAAAAAAAATGGTTTGCCATTCCATCCACGAAGCAATTAGGGAGTGCTTCTCAAAACCAGTGAGCTGTGCGCTTTCTACAGTTTTACACCCGTTCTGAATCCGTTCTAGCAAACCGTTCAAAATTCAAGGAAACAATAAACTACAGAAATGTACCTAATATCTCAATGATCAACTTTCTCCAACATATGAACTTCCTAGGAATGATTCTTAAGACCGTTTAGGTAGCCGCAAAATTGAAAAATTTCCCGAAAATTTTTTAATTTCACTGTCTGCAATTTTGTAAGTTATGGAAATATAACCATATACGGACACCACTACGTAATAAAAGACCAAAAAAAAGACTTGTGTCTCCCAGTTTTGCCCATAGTCATGCACTATTTTTTATGGGCCCCCAAAGATTTGGCGCCTTTGTGTTATTTTTGCAAAAAAAAGTAAAGGTAAAAAATCCATTTTTTTAAAGCTTTTTGCGATTTTGACCTTGAAGATGAATTTTTTTTTGATTTTATATGTTCACAATTTTTATTCTTTATGACAACAGCTACAACTTTCCCTCAGGAAGTAAATCAAAATTCCGAACGGTTTGCAAGATATGAGCCTGACAAAATGATCACTTTTTTGCAAAAAAGGCACCGAGGCCCCAAATCTTTGGGGGCCCAGAAAGGAAAAGTGCATGACTTTGGGCAAAACTGGGAGACACGGGTCTTTTTTTTATTTGGTCTTTTATTACGTAATTTATATTATTTATAGTCATAAGCTTAATAAATATTGTTTAAATAAACGCAAATAACAAAAAAAGGGGGAGTCTAAAATTGGCCACTTGAATAGATTGACCCTTACTAAACATTGAATTTTGATTTTATTGAAAATATCCTTTTTATATGTTTGTCGAAAATAAAATCCGCAAACCATGATAGCAGGTTTAGATTTGTTCTTATTCTTATCAAGATATATTTGGAAAAATGTTTTTCTTTGAAAAATTCGGTTTTGCCTTTTTTCAGCTATATGGGAATATCTCGGCTAAATGAAAAGATAAATGAATTTTGGTCAAATATAACATTAACAAAAGCATATGTTGTAATACAAGATAAGAACCGTTTAGATCCATTGTTTTTTGAAGAAGGTCAAGACTCAAAAATCAAAACATCAAAATTTTTCGGTTTTTGGAAAACCGATGTCATCACATTATTATCAATACCAGAGAAATTTGTTTGCAACCATATTATTTTTTTGTATTTGAAGCCTAGTTAAATTTTTCTTAATTTTATGGATACCAGAGTTTCGTCTCTTTCAGACAACATTCACCAGGGCCCTTTAAATTCGGTCGATTTAAAAAAAATCATACTTAGCAAAAAATGCCCGCGCTTTTTTTTAACCAAATTCTGATACCTGCAGGTGATCAAACAAAGCACGTTGAATAACTGAACTACCCAGAAACAAATCCCATTTTTTGTGATTTTAGATTTTTTTTTGGGATTCTGTCCATGGATTAGGACGAATTTGTAAAAATTGTCCTGGCTTTGAATCTACATTGTATGAGTAAGCAAACTGCCAAATTTCGTAGTTATATCTTATTTCTTCATATATGATTTTCTTATCCAAACATGTACTAATTCCGGAAACGTCTACGTTTTACAAAATTTTGACTTACTTACTTAGGTGGCCTCAAACAACTCAGAGGGATCAAGGCCCTTACAAAATGAGGGTAACAAATTTCTCTAACTGGCTCGATCTTCAAATTTTCTCCTCCAGTTGGCACCTGGTCCTTCCAGTGAAGTCGTCCTATTTTTCAATGTCCTTCGAGTACATCTTTGAATACCTTTCGCACTGGTTCATTCTCGTCCATTCTACTGACAATTCAATGCAACGTAATTTCAATTTCAATTTCAATTTCAATTCAATTTCAATTTCAATTCAATTCAATTCAGTTCAATTCAGCTCAATTCAATTCAATTCAATTCAATTCAGTTCAATTCAATTCAACTTAATTCAATTCAATTCAATTCAATTCAATTCAATTCAATTAAACTCAGTTCAATTCAATTCAACTTAATTCAATTCACTTCAATTTAATTCAATTCACTTCATATCATTTTTTTCATTTCATTTCGTTTCAATTTCAATTCAGTTCAATTCAATTCAATTCAATTCAATTCAATTCAATTCAATTCAATTCAATTCAATTCAATTCAATTCAATTCAATTCAATTCAATTTCTTTCAATTCAATTCAATTCAACTCAATTCAATTCAATTAAACACAGTTCAGTTCAACCCAGTTCAATTCACTTTATTTCATTTCGTTTCGTTTTATTTAATTCAATTCAATTCAATTCAATTCAAGTCAATTCAATTCAATTCAATTCAATTCGATTCAGTTCAACTCAATTCAATTAAATTCAATTCAATTCAACTCGATTCAATTCAACTCAATTCGGTTGAACTCATTCAATTTAATTTAATTCAATTCAATTCCATTAAATGCAGTTCAATTCAATTCAATTGAATTCAATTCAAGTCAACTCAATTCAGTTGAACTCATTTCAATTCAACTCAATTCAGTTCAACTCAATGAAATTCACTTTAATTAAATTAAGTTCAACTCAATTCAATTCAATTGAATTGAGTTCAATTCAATTCAGTTGAACTCAATTCAATTCAATTCGATTCAGGTCAACTCGATTCAATTCAACTCGCTTTAATTCAACTAAATTCAGTTGAAATCAATTCAATTGAATTCAATGTAATTAAATTCAATCCAAATCAATTCAGCTCAATTCAATTCAAGTCAATTCAATTCAATACAATTCAATTCAATTCATTGTAATTCAATTCAATCCAAAATAATTCAATTTGCTTCATTTCCATTCAATTCAATTCAGCTAAATTCAATTCAGTTAAATTCAATTCATATCAAGCAATTTAATTCGACTCAATTCAATGCAAAATAATCTAGCATAGTCTAATCTAGTCTAATTATGTCAATTGTTTCCATCTTCATAAGAAAAATATTAAGTGACTTTTTTTCTTAAAAAAATTTAATAATATTTAAAAAATCTGAATACTGGTGTTATAATTTCTGGGTAATTATGACGCCATTTACTGGCAAAGGAATGAAAATAAGAAAATGTTACTTTGTACTGATTTTGTATTAATTTTTTACAAAAGTTGAAACATATTCCATGCAAAACTAGAAAACCGAAAGAAAACCATAAATAAAGCCACAAACTCCCAGGTTTTTCCATTGTGTGAAATCTAAAACCGGTTATCCGAAAAAGTGAATTTTCGAATAAACCTAAAACCGGTTTTTCGAAAATGTTGTTTCGTTGAACACTCTAGAATTCTAATATGTCACAAAATAAGAACAAGCTGAAAAATTTTGTTGTAAAGAAACACCTTAAAACATGCAGCCAGATTAATTATGTCAACAATAAACTAAATTAATCACAAAACCATTTACGTTTCGACAATTATTGCTTCTAAGGTGACCTTGAAATCTCAACGCAAAATTAGTACGACAACCACCGCAGTAAGTTAATTCCTTGTCACCAAGCATTCCCAAACATATTATGTGAGATATTTAATACAAATCATAAAAATTCTTTTATCAAATCGAATTGTATTTCTCATTAACACGTGTGCTATTAAATAATGTTAACACACAAACATATGTATATTAGACCGACTCACAAAAAAAAAGATCCTTTTGTCCAGCACTCAAAATGTACGTTGGTTTGTTTTATGTTGATTCCCAAAATAGTTCGTGTCGAGGGTTAAGATTCCGTGAGCTGGGCGACTTTTAAACCCCGTTTTGTTGTTTGTTTTTCAAATAATTTTGTACTTTACCTAAAGATAATGTATACAGTATTAATATAATATGAAAGGTTTTTTTAAGGCGTATATAAAACATGTCAAAGGATGTTGGGACGCTTCCTTTTTCAGGAATATTCTGCACAAAACAAGAATTTTTAAGCTTTTAGTGTGGAGATTTTTCTGATTTAAATGTCAGGTTGGCATATTTTAAATTTTAGTCGATTTAAGTAAATACGTGTTTCAGCTTTTTTTGAAATTCTCACTAGTTCGCGTTTTACCAAAAATGTAATATGTTGCGAACATTACGTTCTAAACAGGGCAAAATTGGTATCAACTATTTTTTTTTTTTTTGAGAGGGATATCATCCTTGGATAGATATACCTGTCTTTGTTTTGTAATAAATTTTTGAATATTTAGAATAACTCCAATCTGACATTTAAATCAGAAACATATTCATACCACAAACTGGAAAAATAATTTTTTTGCTGAATATCCCACAAAAAAGGATGTGTCAGGAAATGTTTTCGTATTCCCCTGGACGCGCCACAAAAACCCCTTTCATATGATACTAATACGAGGTTGAATTTTATGTTTCGGGATTTGGCAACCCTAGTGTTGCAATCTGGCAACTGACAGCTCAAGTTGGACATTTTTGAGGTTATGCGTACTCAGATCATTTTGAATACGAGCGCTATTTGTGTTGTTTACAGTAACTTAAAAGATTCATCTCGTTCCAAAAATGGAATTAAATCGTGAACATTTTCGTGCGATTATTTTTTTACAACTTTCGACGTGGATTAACTCTGCAACAGTGCATAGATGAACTTAATTCAATTATTGGCAATGAAGCACCATCAAGGACCAGTGTTTATCGATGGTTTGGTGAATTCAATCGTGGTCGTAGTTCACTCCAAGACGAATTTCGTGAAGGTCGTCCAAAAGCAGCTGTTGCTCCGAAAACCATTGATGCTGTGCGCGAACTGATTTTGCAAGATCGTCATGTGACCTATCGTGAGATTGAGACAACCATAGGCATTAGTGGGACCAGCATACATTCAATATTGCATAAACATTTGACTGTCAAAAAAATTTGTTCGCGTTGGATCCCACACAATTTGTCAATCGCTCAAAAAAAGGATCGTGTCGATGGGTCGAAAGAAATGGTCGAAAAATACGATCGCGGTGCTTCGAAACACGTCTATGACATCGTGACAGGTGATGAATCCTGGATTTACGCGTATGAGCCCAAAAGTAAACAACAGTCAACTGTATGGGTGTTTCATGATGAGCCAAATCCAACAAAAGTTGTTCACGCCCGAAGCACTTCCAAGCAAATGGTCGCCTGTTTTTTCGGAAAAATCAGACATGTCGCAACCGTACTACCAGATAACGCAGAACAGTGAATTCGGAGTGGTTGTTTGCCAGTTGTCTTCCAAGACATCAGGAAAACCAACCGCCGAAGACGCATCAATCTTCACCACGACAATGCGAGCTCTAACACATCGGCTGAAACAACAGCATTTTTGAGCACCCAAAACATCGATTTGATGGGTCATCCGCCGTAAAGTCCTGACTTGGCACCGAATGACTTTTTTTTATTCCTGTACGTAAAAAACAAACTGAGAGGTCAACATTTTTCGACACCTGAAGAAGCGGTTGCTGAATTTAGAATGCATATTTTGGAGATACCTCAATCAGAGTGGCAAAAGTGTTTCGACAATTGGTTCAAACGCTTGCAAAAGTGTATAAATTTTCATGGGGAATATTTTGAAAAACAATAAAGTGTTTTTCGATGATTAATATTTGCTTTTGTTCTCTAATCCCGAAACATAAAATTCAACCTCGTATTGTATACATTGTCGTTATCTAAAGCACAAATTTCTTTGAAAAATTAAAACAAAATACCTTTTTTAAAAAGGTCCACCTCACGGGATCATAATGTTGGACACGAAATATTTTGGGAATCATTAGGAAACAAACCAAGGTACATTTCGAAGGGTGGAAAAAAAACCTAATTTTTTACCCACCTTACAATGTGAGTCGGTCTAATATACATATATCCCTATGTGTCCTTATGTACATAATAACATAAATGTAATTTCATAGCAAATCCGCTTTCAATAAACACCTTGACATTTCCGATACCATTGCCGTGTCGTGAGTTGTCTTCCATCTTGAGATCCTTTGTTTAATACTGAACTATACAGAGTGGGAGAGAGCGAGAGCGAGAGACAAAGAGGGATGCAGTCCGGACTGGATTATATAATATTTGTTGTTTCAACTTAATGTCAATAGGTTTTTATGATATTCCTGCTTAATCACCATTCATGGCAATAAAATATTTTGTTTTATTACACAATTAGCATGAAATCACGTTTTTCATATTTTGCCAAAAGCCAACATCCCCCAACCATTAGAAGATTGTTTCACTTGCAATTACCAACCTGAATGCCAGTAGTCAGCCAGCCTGTCAGTGAAGCAGCCAGTCAGGCAGCCAGTTTTTGCTTTGTCGTTCCGGTTCCGGCAACAATTCAATAGCACTAAAACGCCAAACCATCGATTTTTGCCCAATAGTCCCCCCCCCTTGTAGTTGTCATTGTTCGAATCGATATTAAGGTAGGAAATGTAGAAAAATATTATTGGCATTTACATTTATTTACTATTTTGCTTTGCCATAACGCATAAATATGTAATAAAAATAGAGAATGCCATGAAAGTGAAACTGAAGGATGAGAGGCTAAAGTGGGTGGAAGACCGGAAGGATGTAGTATATACAAATGCCAGCTGCTGCTTGGCATGTAATGAAGCAGTAGCAAGGGAAGAGAAACTGTAATCCATTCGTACATGCAATTCCAATATCATCCACCGAAATGTTCTCCTTCACATTTTTTCCTTTACATATTTTGACTTTAATTTTTGTTTAGACAGAAATATGCAGGTATGTTGAAAGAGTCATAAAGTTTAATGGTGGATCCTTTATTTATTTATGGCCTAGAATATCGTAATTCTTCATTTCTGGATTTTTGAAAAAATATATTGTAAATTCCACTACAGTAAACAATTTCAGATCGAAACGAATCTGTGCAATTGAGTAAATGAGTAAAAGCAACAGGTAGACATCGGTATAGTAAGAGTGATATATCAAATTTTCCACCTGTCATATTCGAGAAAATGTTTAAAATCCTTTATATTAGGGATTGAAATCAGGAGTCATAGAATGGTTGTTCATAGGTGTTTTGGAAAGGATTTGTAGCTGAGAAGAAATTTAAAGGTCGCACAGACTATAAATAGAAAAGCAAATATAAAGAAAAAATTTAAAAGAATATGGTGAGAAACTCGTAAACCGACTAAGCCTAAAAATAAAAGATTTTGGTTTTTGCGGGCCAGGCCTGTCTTTAATGTCTCATATTTTATGTAAATATATATTACTTTATATCCATTCCTTGTTTCACATTTTCGTATTTTACGTAAATATATATGTATATATATACGGGCATTTTCACAGAAAGTGCCACCCTATGTTGCATCACGTCACCGTCGTAAATCGTTTATATGTTAGGACCATGAAGTTCGATTGTTTTCTATTCTTATACTAAATACAGAATGTAAGAAGCTCTATATTTAATAACAAATGAGAAAACAATCTAACTAACTGGTCTTAAAAAATACTCAATTAACGAGGGTGACGTGATGTGACAAAAGGTAGACCTTTCTGTGGAAATGCCCATATGCGTTTTTATTGATTCATATTTTCATATTTTATTTAAACAAAATATACCAATATAAAACAATATTACAATACAAAGTTGATCTAAAGGGTTCACGAAGAACACAGGGCATCAACGAATTCCCTTCAACTATTTCTGTTTCTGGAAATTGAAATGATAATCAAGTTTGTTTATAATCCTTTTCCAGATATCGCTTGCATGTATTTGGCGGTCTTCCTGGACTGCGTAACATCTGAGGATGATGGGAATCTACAGGGTGAAAAATCTGTAGTTTTTTGTAGTTTGGACGCAAACATAACATGTGTTTGGAGCTTGTCCCAAATATAGTACACTTGTGCCAAAACGCATCGTGTTTGCTATTCAATATTACATGTTTGAGACACAATGATTAATATGTTAGAATATATGTATTTGAGACCCAAAGATACCTGTGTTTGTGATACAAATGCAGCTCTCTGGAGAGCAACAGAATAAAAGAGGGGCACATAGTATATCTTGTAAGTGTACATCTGTATTTTTGCATTATTATCTCAGTCAGTGAGTCATAAATATTCCTGAATGTGCGTGCAAATTGCAGATGAAGTCAGTGTTTCTTGATGTATTGCGTTTTAATTTCAGGTATCCATCCAGTCGGCAATGTTTCTTCGGACATAGGATATCAAAATCGATTGATCAGTGAAAAATTAATAAACAAACGCTCGGACGGTTAAATGGTTTTTGATGTTGCTTTGGGCTCTGTGTGTGTGTTTCGCATATAAATATATGTGTGTGCTACCAAAGTGAGAAACAAGTTTGAAGAAAGGAAGTGGAGAGGGCATCAACGTGAATGGACGTGAAGTATATAGATGTTTAGCATGAAGCACGCATATGTTTCCACGTAAAAACATACATATTTCTCAGTTAACATGCTAATGTTTGCACTTAAATACACCTGAGTTTGGGACTTGCAAACATATAAATGTTTTAAGTCTGTTCCAAACATATACATGATTCCTGCAGAATATGTTTGGAATAGTATGTTACAGCGGCCGGTTTTTTCAGCGTGTACGAATATGGCCGATCCAAGCCCATTTTCTTCGACGTGTGTCCAATTCAATATGACTGTTACTTGTGCGTTGCCACAGTTCTCTTTTGACAATTGTATTAGACCAGTAATATTTTATATGTTTGCCGCCAACAATGATTGATAAATATTTGGAACTTCTTCTTTATTCCTGTCACGGGATCTTATCAAGATATGGGGCATATTCTTTTGTCGTCAGAAAGCGGATGAGCCAACATTTGGGCCAGCAGCGGATAGAAACCAAAAGAAGAAAATCCAGGTTCAACATATTGCATTCTGGTTAGCGCCTCATCCATAATGGGCGGCTGCTGTAAAATATCCTGGCAGTAGGGAAAATGAAAAGCCCGATGGACTGTTTGCCTCCAGCCACCGTTCCTAATCACAGTGAATATACCAAAGCGAAAAAATAAGCAAGCAATATTTTTTGACGATCCCCGCAAACGTCATAAGGACCACGCTTTACGGACATGCACCTCGAATGTAAGAAGTCTATATAGATCCGGTGCAAGCATCCAATTGGCAGATGTCCTCGAAAGTTAGAAGGCTGACATTACCGCTATCCAGGAAATGCGATGGACAGGACATGGCTGCACAAGGAAAAGAAACTGCGACATATACTACAGTTGCCATGAGAAAAAACATGAACCTGGTTGCGGATTTGTAGTTGGCAAAAGACTGAAACATCTAGTCTCTAGGTTCAATCTTGTAATTAAACGTATGGTTACACTTTACATAAAAGCGAAATATTTTTATATTTCCCTAATTTGTGTCCATGCCCCGACAGAAGAGAAAGATGATGATGCCATGATGAGAATGTGTTTCATCCAACTATTGGCAATTTCAGCCTACATGCTGACTGTTCCGTCACCGGTATGAGACTGACTGACTTTGCCGCGGCAAACACATGGTCGTTAGTGGTACAAGATTCCAGCATAAAGCCACCCACAAGGCTACTTGGGTATCCCCTGATCAAAGAACGAAGAACCAAATTGATCACGTGGTAATTGATGGAAGGCACCCATCCAGTGTAATGGACATACAAGTGATCAGAGGAGCTAATACCGATTCTGATCACTAGCTGGTAGCAGCAAAGGTTCACTCAAGATTAAGTGGAGCGAAAATCGTGCGAAACCAGACACAAAGAAAGCTAGACATCGAAAGGCTGCAACTAACAGAGGTAGCCACTTCCAACTCAAGGAAACTCCCGAAACATTAGGCATAGAACCCACACCCTCCTGATGACGATCCTGAAACGCAGTGGAGACCCATTTCCAACTCTATAAAAACTCCCGCAACAATCGTACTTGGTGTTGAAAAACCGCTTCGCAACAAACCATGGTACGATAAAGAGTGTCGGATAGCAAATGATGAATAGAACGCTGCACGTATGGCAATGCTTCAATCAATTGCAACGGAGCTGCAACTGAGCGGTATAGAGAATAAAATCGAGGTAAACCGCCTTTTTAGGCGTAACAACCGGCAGTGGAGAAAATGTGAGGGCGAGAAAATTGAGATTATATGGAAGGAAGAACGAAGTCCGAAAATTCCACCAAAAAGACAAAAAACGGAACTAATGGACATGGGTCAGGCCTCCCTTCTCTAAAGAGCATGTTGGGAATATGGACAGATCAGAGGTTGGACTGTAGCAGTGTGGCTTTCGGCCTGGAAAATCGACAACTGCCCAGATTTTCACCCTACGCCAAATTCTGGAGAAGATCAACTAATCACCAATCGACACCTACCATCTATTTGTCGATTATAAGGGGGCCTCGATAGCCCGATACGGGAGATACTCTACGAAGCAATGGCTGAGCTTCGTATTCCTACAAAACTCATACGCCTTTGCAGGATGACCTTAACGAACACCTAATCCGCAAAGAAATGTGGTAAGGATCTTGCCGAACCTTTAGAAACAAAGCGGGGCATCCGGCAAGGCGACACCCTACCGTGCGATCTCTTTAACATCTTAATGGAGATCATTATGATAAAAGCTGCAATCAACATGAATAAAACCGTCAGCAGCAAAACTCACATCCTGCTCGCGTATGTTGATGATATAGATATCATTGGGCGCACAATGATAGAAGTTACTTCGGTGTCAGAAGGAGTCAGCAAAATTAGGTCTCAAAGTAAATGAGGACACGGCAAGATTAATGGTTTCAACGAGCAGGGCCTCCACTCGATTAGACCAAAGCGTGAACGTTGACAACCGATATAATTTCGAGGTAGTGGACGAATTTATTTACCTCGGATCTGCCGTAAAGAAAAACAACAACGTCAGCCTTGAGATCAAGCGGAGAATTGTGCTTGCGAATAGATGTTATTTTGGGCTAAGCAAGCACTTTAGAGATAAAGCTCTCCCTCGAGTAACAAAAGTCCAGCTGTACCAGACTCTCATTCAACCTGTCTTGCTTTATGGCGCAGAATCCTGGGTCTTATCGCAAGCAGGTGAAACATCTGTGGGAGGCTTCGAGTAAACCAGTACATAGGTTTCAGTCGGGTGAACCCACTTAATCATACCCTCACCATACCGTACCTCATCCATTGCGTGGGAGTTCTGGTAAAAAATGCCCATACTCAAAAGTGACCATATTCAACAGCAGATTGACGACATTCCGCTAAATATTATTGAATACCCAAATTAGTTAATTTCCCTCCCAACATTTATATGCGAGGTACAAAAATGGGCATGGCAAGTTGTTGCCAAAATTTTGATCAGTACAACATTTTATTAAGATCGGTTATGATATATTGGAGATATCGAGTCGGCAAACCCCAAATACGCCCAACTTTTGTATGGGAGGTACGAAACTGGGCGTGGCACAATAGTCAGTTATTAGTTACACAGTAGCTTTTCGCAAATATTGCCTAGTACCGAATTTTATTAAGATAGGTTGTTGTTTATGAGAATTATCATGTGGATCAACCGGTCATCCGCCCAACTTTTATATGGGAGGTACCAGAATGGGTCTGGCAAAACAGCTCCTTTTCTATCGGAGAGCTTTATTTGGCTAAATACTGACTAGTACAAACTTTCATAAAGATTGGTTTGGCTTTGCGGGACTTCTCATGCCGAACAACCAGACGCCCAAACAACTTTTGTATGGGAGGTACCACAATGGGCGTGGCAAAATCACCCTTGTTTTAATCTTTAAGCTTTTGATAAGTGAAGCCTTTTACCTAATTTCATTAAGGTCGGAAGTGTTTAACGCGATTTATCGGATTGACAATCCCGTCGAACACCCTGTTTTGTATGGGAGGTACCAGAATGGGCGTGACAATCTCGCCCATTTTCTCCAGTTAAGTAGGCATTTACAGATTATTAACCGAGTTGAAGCTAATCACATCTACCAGATGAAAGGTTTAAAAGAAACATGATTATGAAATGTGTCGATTTGTATGGGAGATACCAGAAGGTTCGTGGTCAAAATGCCCATTTTCAATCCCAAACTCAATATTGGCAAATAATAGTCACTGACAAAGTTTCATTGTCATCTGTAAAGATTTACGGCAGTTATCGTGTTGACCAGCCAGCCAGACAGACGGACATGGCTTAAATGTCTTAAAAAGTCCTAAAATGAATTTCGTTCAAAGATACTAAGGGTCTAATTTGGTTCCTTCAATGTGTTACATTTTTTTACGTATTAAATGATATATACCCCCATCCTATGGTGAGGGTATAAAAATACTCCGGAAGATTTATGGCCCTATTGTGCACAACGGCGAGTATCGGCCACGCATGAACCTTGAGCTATATAAGCTATATCCCGACATTGACATCGTTAAGCGGATCAAAATAACGCGATTGCGCTGGCTGGGAAATGTCAGTAGTCTAGATTAAGACGAACCAGCATGAAGGGTTTTCGAAACTGATCTCGAAAGCAGACGGAAAATAAGAAGACCAAAACTCCGCTGGAGGGATCACGTTGACGAAACCCTGCGTACACTTGGTCTTACCAACTTGAGGCAAAAGGCAAAAGATCTAACTGGTTGGCGAAATATGTTATCTTCGTTTTGTAAGGTCCCTGACCCCCTGGGGTTGTTCGAGACCGTAAAAGTACGTAACTAAGATTGTGACCTACAGTTTCTCACCGGTTCCAAATGATATTTTTGAGAAGTACTTTCCTGATGGTATTGCAATCCAAATAATTGATGGATTCCATGTTTTCAATTAACAAACCTTCAAATGTTAGTGGAGTATTCCGTTCTGTTCGAATACTCATTAGGTTTGTCTTCTTTATATTTATTCTCGATCTTACTTTTCCTCATTTTCGGAGACTCTGTTTAACTCTGTTAAAAGCTCAAAACTAAAAATCCAACCACTGGTTCAAAAGTTAGCAATATTACCCTAGTACCCTCCAACCACCAATCCGGAAATTTTCAATTTTCGCCGCCTTTAATTTTCGTGGATGGTCGTAGATGGACATATTTTCATGAAATGAGCCAAGGAATACGATGGTGAAATTTGTTAAGTCTTAATATATAAAATAGCCGCAAATATATATATAACAATCAACTTTAGTCACCAGACACTCTCTCACTCATTTCGTATAGATGCTAGACAATTCTGAATGCCATCTGCAGCGTGTCTGGTTCTGTTCGGACTCTTACTCTGATACTGCAGCCAAAAACAGTTTACGCAATTGTCATATCATCAGAAATACAAGTTAATACAAATATATGATCAAATATCTGCATCATGTTTTTCTAAACATGATCTCATATATATGGTCTGTGATTTTGCAATGCTTGCGACAACTTAAAAAATGACATATCGCGACTTCAGAAATATTGATTATATTTACTTTGCGAAGAATTTTTTAAGATCGATTGTAATATTACATACCACATCCTGTCCATTGATGACCAGCTGGCATTCCTTGAGAATAACATTAATTTATTATTTGACAGCACTGTTATCTCAAAAACTAGATAAGCTAGCACCAGAGGTAGAGAATGGTTTACGCTTGATATAGAATATCTCATTGAGAAAATGGAAATGGCATAATTCGGATGGAAACGATTCAGGATTCCCACGCTTTATAATGAGTACCGCGCTGCTCGCAAGCTCGTGAATGTGAAGATAAGAGAAACTAGGCGTAAATTTTATGCGGAAAAGTTTAGCAGTGCCCTAGAAATTATTCGTGAAATGGGGATTGGGAAAAGCAGGAAAACCGTGGAGTATGATCAAACTAATCCTAATGATTTAAATGATAAATTTGTTAATATAAATATGACTCAGGCGGACCACATGCACTACGAGAGTTCACAATTTGATCGTACACACGAGTACTACTTTAATTTTCAATGTATTACTCAAGATGATGTTGCTTCTAGCATTTATTTATTCAATATCTTCCAATGCAGTTGGAACTTCCGCAACTTCTGCCTGTTATCACTTTTATATTTAATAAAATGTTAACTCCTAGCTATTTCCCTTTGAGGTGGAAGCAAACTAAAATTATTCCTGTTCCGAAAACTAACGCTGAGTACCGCCCTATTGCTGTTCTTCAATTTCTTTCAGAAGCTTTTGAACGCTTCTTACATAATCAAATTTCTTCATATCTTAATTCTAACAACATTTTGACATCTAAACAATCTGGATTTCGAAAGAAACATATTTGTTTAACGGCCCTTACAGACGTTATAGAGGACACTAGAAGTGAAATTGATACAGGACATGTTGCTTTACTCGTCCTTCTTGATCACTCTAAAGCATTCGATACTGTCGATCATACTATCCGTTTGCAGAAATTAGAAAAAATGATGAACTTTTCATCTTATTCCTCGAACCTTGTCAGATCATATCTTTGTGGGAGAGCACAATATGTTGATTTTCAATGCAACTTATCGCGGTCCTTATTGGTTGAAAGAGGAGTTCCTCAAGGCTCTATAGTTGGGCCGTTCCTTTTTCAATTTATATTAATGATCTTCCAACAGTACTAAAGAAAGCTAATGTTAGGATGTACGCTGACGCTGTATAACACAGTGCAACACGAAAAAATATAACCATATACGGACACCACTACGTGATAAAAGACCAAAAAAAAGACCCCTGTCTCCCAGTTTTGCCCAAAGTCCTCCAGGTTTTTTTTATGGGCCCACAAAGAAGTGGGGCCTCGGTGTCATTTTTACAAAAAAAGTGATCATTTTCTCAACCTCATATCTTGCAAACCGTGCGGAATTTTGATTTACTCTCTGAGGCAAAGTTGTAGCTCTTGTCATAGAGAATAAAAATTGTGAACATATAAAATCAAAAAAAACTTCATCTTCAAAGTCAAAATCTCAAAAAACTTTTTTCCTTTTTCCCCTGTTCAGGTCCATAGGTAGCAAACCGTTCAAAATGCAAGGAAACAATGAACTAAAAGAATTATCTTCAGATCTCAATAAACAACTTTCTAGAACATATGAACTTCCTTGGAATGATTCTTAACACCATTTAGGTAGCCCTTAGATAGCCGCAAAAGTGAAAAATTTCCCGAAAATTTTTTAATTTCATTTGTTTTTTCTTTACTTCAACATTGAGATACTATAAAGCCTTCTCCCGTAAGTAAAAAGGCATGTTGCAGGTTTCATTGTTATACTATTACTGATTTTATTAATCTTAGTCCTTAGGTGGTTTGGGTTGATATTTAGAGTTAGGGTTGTAACAAAGAGTAGTAGCATGAATATTTAGTAATAATGATTCAGTGTTGTAGGGATTAGTAGTCTCCGCAGGGATGACACTACAATACTATGCTATCTATTACAAAAATTATAAAAAAAAATATTCGTATTATGTTTATAATGTTGATGGCCCTGGACTTGCAAATCGCACTCTCTTAAGTTGTGGATCCAAATCGTCGTCCGAATCTGACTCTGATTCAGAACTTATGGTGTCCATAGGCACGTTACGTCCAGACTGCCCTCCATCATCAGCTTTTTCTTTTTCAGATACTTCATTAACATCATACTGGGTGATCTTGTGACTCCACCAACACACCTGAAATGAATTAGAAAAGAAATAAAAAAAAGGAATGCAAAACAATGCATCAATAAAATTGATATTACCTCTGCAAGGAATGCGTTGAGTTTTTTGCATTTGTACCGTTTTTACATGGGCATTGTGGTTTGGTGAAACCGTTCTCCTTGCTCATCGGATTCGGTAGGGAGGTGTTTGATAAAATCGTCAAAATGAAAATGAATAAAATGCAGCTTTAATGTCATCGATGTGCCGATTTTCTCAAAATAATACAGCATTTCTTTCACCCATTCTCTTGCTTCCGGTTCCGTGTCTCGAATCCCAATTCCAAAGAAAACAAAAGAATTTTGGAAAGCCGCCCTTATCGATGATCCCTTGCAAAATGTTGATGATCTTCAAATCACGGCAAATCTTCCATTTATTTTCGTAGTATTTGATTTTTTCCATTATATCTTTCAATGTTTCATAGTTTTCTTTCATCTTAATACCCATTGCTAGCGGAATGGAAGGTTTTCGGTGCGATACATGCAACAACACTGCTTTCAAGCTTGAAACAGCACCATCAATAAATAATCTCCACTCACTAGCGATGTAGTTCATTCCCATTTTTACCACCAAAGCTTTTATATCGTTGCAGTAAGCGAACGAATTGTCATCATTTAGAGTGTAGAGCATCTGAAATTCAGCTGGCCGTTTGCGGTACGCCGTAGAGTTCACATTACCATGTGTGAGTTTTCTTTGCTTTAAAAACGCTGTCAAAAATTTGGCAAGTCGCTGCGATATTCCCAATATGGCGACAATTAAATCCATTTCCATTTGTGTTATTAGTTGTGGTCCATCTCTACCCTGTTGGGGCTCATAATCAGTATCAAATGGATCGTCATAAGTAACACCACTTGCTCTAGTCATTCCTGTACATTCTGTACTACGATCTGGAGTTGGCGGCCTTGGTGACACAAAATTTTCAGGTGCAAGCACTGGTAGTGTGGCTGTTACAGTTGCTTTATAACTTTTGTTCCTCTCAGCATATCGATTTAGACGACATGTGTAATTTACGCATGCATAGCAACTGGTTTCATCATGTGGTTGTCATGCCATGAGATTGTTATAACATTGGCGACACACGGTATTAGGTGTGTAATTTTCACCGGCTTTCTTGAATGCACTAGTTAAAAGATTCTTTTCCTTTTCCAATGTTGTAGAAGTATTTTTTCTGATTTGATGACCGCAAACGTAGAAAAATAAATCAATATTTTCACACTGCATATTGAAATTGTCAGTTGCCAATGTTGAGTGCGAATTATGCTGTAGCACTTTCACTTTTTTTACTTTCACTTTCACTTTATAACTTTCACCGCTAAGCTCTTGTTGACGTCGCGCCGTGTAATGCATCGATATGAGCGTCGTGTCGCTTTTGTATTGTGTGCTGCGTCCCTTGTGAATTCAATGCAGATGTTTGCTTCCAGGTAGTTTTTTGATAGAAGTTTTTTTGATTTTAAATGTTGACAATTTCATATTTATGACAAGAGCTACAATGTGTATCCAGGTATATTTTTTATATTTTGGGTTGTTTTGATGTGAATTCAATGCAGATGTTTGCTTCCAGGTAGTTGTTTGATAGTTTGGGTACGGGAACTCACCCACCTGCTTGAGAATTTTTATTAGAATGCACTTAATATCAGTGAATTATTTTTGACAATTATTTTCGTTTAAAGGTTTGGAAATCAACATTTTTTTTAAGAAATCGCGTATTTTCTTACTCTTCAATTTTTGGCTCACAGAAAGAACTTTTGTTAGAAAACCTCACTATCTCCGGTCTCAGAAGAGTTAATGCGGAGTATTATACCTTAAACAAAAGTTTGAAGTGTTGTCTAGGAAGAAATAAGTTTACTAGGGCTGTTTTTTGAGAAAACCAGGTTTTTATTAAAAGAGTGAGGTTAAAAATTTTTTTTTGTTTTTAATTTGCCCCAATGAGTTAATAACAATTAACATATTTATATACAGATTTATAGCGTTTTCAAAGATCTTCTCAATGATACCAATCTCAACCAGATCGGATAAGATATGGGTGAGATATAAGCGATTATATACACAAGCAATAAAGGCCTATTTCTCAAGAAGTTGGATCGGCCTCCTTAAAAAAAAAATTTCGGGTTTTAATCAGCGTTGTAAGCCCAACCAGGCCAAAGAAAATTGGCGCATTTTTCAAAAAGTAAATTTGTTCGTAAAAGCGGAAAATAAAAAAAAACGCTTTTTGGGCGATTTTTCGCTCATTTTTTAAAGTTTTTCGCGATTTTGACCTTGAAGATGAAGTTTTTTTTGATTTTATATACAAGAGCTACAACTTTGCCTCAGAGAGTAAATCTAAATTCCGAACGGTTTGCAAGATATGAGCTTGAGGAAATGATCACTTTTTTGCAAAAATGACACCGAGGCCCCACTTCTTTGGGGGCCCATAAAAAAAAACCTGGAGGACTTTGGGCAAAACTGGGAGACAGGGGTCTTTTTTTTTGGTCTTTTATCACGTAGTGGTGTCCGTATATGGTTATATTTTTTCGTGTTGCACTGTGTAACTCTGTAGTATTATTAAGAAAACAATTTATCAAATTTATCAAAAAGGAATGTATCTTACAGAGTCCGATTCTAATTAAAAGTTAACACATAATAAAAAACGTCAAATATTATGAAATTAGAAAATTATCAAAAATAAACATAAAACGAAATAATAGACATATAATATTGATCTTAATTTTGATTATAGTAATGAACAAAAATCATGCGTTTAAATTGTACGACGCTTCGGCTATCCCTAATGTTTATCGGTAATGCGTTCCACATACGAATTACGTTAATAAAAAACTGTCGCTCAGATACTGGCGCCGAGTGATGAAATTGACTAATAGTATTACTCCTAAGAGACATGCCAAACTTTAAGCGGTCATAAAGGGCTTACAACGCTGATTAAAGAACAAAAATTGTAAACATATAAAATCAAAAAAACTCACCTTCAAGGTCAAAATCGCGAAAAACTTTAAAAAATGAGCGAAAAATCGCCCAAAAAGCGTTTTTTTTAATTTCCGCTTTTACGAACAAATTTACTTTATGAAAAATGCGCCAATTTTCTTTGGCCTGGTAGGGCTTACAGCGCTGATTAAAACCCGAAAGTTTTTTTAAGGAGGCCGATCCAATTTCTTGAGATATAGGCCTTTATAGCTTATATAATCGCTTATATCTCACCCATTTCTTATCCGATCTGGTTGACATGGGTATCGTTGAGAAGACCTTTGAAAACCCTATTAATCTGTATATAAATATCTTAATTTTTATTAACGCATTGGGGCAAATTAAAACAAAAAAGATTTTTTAACCTCACTCTTTTAATAAAAACCGGGTTTTCTCAAAAAACAGCCCTAGTAAACTTATTTCTTCCTAGACTCAGTAAAAGACAACACTTCAAGCTTTTGTTTAAGGTATAATACTCCGCATTAACCCTTCTGAGACCGGAGATAGTGAGGTTTTTCTAACAAAAGTTCTTTCTGGGAGCCAAAATTTCGCTTAAAAACAATTGAAGTGTAAGAAAATAAGCGATTTCTTCAAAAAAAATATTGATTTCCAAACCTTTAAACGAAAATAGTTGTCAGTGAGGAGGCCGATGAGTGCACTGTACCTTCACTGATAGTAAGTGCATTCTAATAAAAATTCTCAAGCTGGTGGGTGAGTTCCCGTGCCCAAACTATCAAACAACTGCCTGGAAGCAAAGATCTGCATTGAATTCACATAAAAACAACCCAAAATACAAAAAAAATAACTGGAAACACATTGTAGCTCTTGTCATAAAGACGAAATTGTGAACATATAAAATCAAAAAACTTCTATCAAAAAACTACCTGGAAGCAAACATCTGCATTGAATTGACAAGGGACGCAGCACACAATATAAAAGCGATGCATGCGTAAATTACATCCATACCACCTAACGACTAAGATTAATAAAATCAGTAATAGTATAACAATGAAACCTGCAACATTCCTTTTCACTTACCGGATAAATAAAATTAAAAAAATTTCGGGAAATTTTTCACTTTTGCGGCTATCTAAGGGCTAGCTAAACGGTGTTAAGAATCATTCCTAGGAAGTTCATATGTTCTAGAAAGTTGTTTATTGTAGGATCTTAGGATCATTCTTGTAGTTGATTGTTTCCTTGAATTTTGAACGGTTTGCTACCCATGTACCTGAACAGGGGAAAAAGGGTTGTATGCGATTTTGACCTTGAAGATGAAGTTTTTCTGATTTTATATGTTCACAATTTTTGTTCTTTATGACAAGAGCTACAACTTTGCCTCAGAGAGTAAATCTAAATTCCGAACGGTTTGCAAGATATGAGCTTGAGGAAATGATCACTTTTTTGCAAAGGCCCCACTTCTTTGGGGGCCCATAAAAAAAAAACCTGGAGGACTTTGGGCAAAACTGGGAGACAGGGGTCTTTTTTTGGTCTTTTGTCACGTAGTGGTGTCCGTATATGGTTATTTTGCCATGACTTAGAAAATTACACACTGTGTTATTTAATATGGTTTAATGTATTTTTCTTTAAGTTAAGTTTAATTAGGTAATATATTTTTTTGTTTTACTTTTATTATTATTATTATTAATGTAATTTGAGTCAGATATCCCTGTACTATAATTATAAGACATTAGATCTTGCTGTCCAGGCTAACAGAAATAAATAAATAAAATAAATATATGTGGTAACATAGATTTTTTTTAACTTATTTTTTTTACTTGGCGTTTACACGAGATAGTTTTTCGGTATTAATAGCAATACATTCACACTTTTTTGTAATAATACACTCACACTTCTATTGTTTTCGTCACGGTCTCTCATTTTTAGAAGACAGTAAATCCGGCAACTAATACATATTCTCAATTATCTTATTGGATGAGGATTCGAGAGTCAGTATCTGTATTTACTCGAAAGATTTTAGTATGAAAGATAAGAAAAATAATATAGTTTATTCATAGATTGATACTAGATAATGTCTCGAATTTTACAAATTATGTCTGTAATAAAAGCGTTGTTAGAAGACAAGAACTATCAAACACAGACATTTAAATTTTTATTTTATCAAAACTTTTAGATTTTCGGTCGCTTGTAAAGAAAATGCAACACTGTATGAATTATAAATAGCTAAATACTTTTGCAAGAGGATCAATCAAAGGAAAAATTGGTTAGACAGCTAGACACCTCTGAAAAATTAGTAACAAACAGCACAACTTACACATTTTTTTTTCTAAACTACCATTTAAACAACAAAAGCAAAAAAATTCAAAAAAGTTTTAAAAATATTACGAATATTATTCTCGCCAGTTGGTAACACCAAGCATGCGGAGTGATTCTTCTGCCCGGTCTTTCAAACGGAGTCTTGGTCGTCCTCTTTTCCTGCCTCCATCGGGTACGTTATCGAAAACAGTTACATCTTTCCAAAACTTTGAGCAATTCATTATTGGAGTATTGTTAGAAACCGTCGTAACATATTTATACCAATTTAGTTAATAGCTTTATATGACATTCCTAAGAAACACAATCATATATGTATGTATGTACAGACATTAAAAACGTATATAAAGTACATGTTGAAATACACTACGTTGAAAGTTTAATACAAGTATCTATATTTACAACGCGAATATCAAAATTGAAATATTGCAAAAAGGAAAAATTCTCAGAAACTCGAAAGTACCAATGCTTGCAACAAACGCCATAGCTACCCTGGCATAAACAAACATGTATATGTGTGAATATATTAATATACTTGTATGTATGGAGACTTGTAATAAAAAATATTTATAAATATTCACACATTTGTATTGAATATCAACTGCATTTACGGCTGTTAGTACTAGCATTGACTTCAACATCATGCATATTTCATTACATTACTGGGATGAATAAATACAATAAACAAATCTAAAAATATAACAAAAGAATTGTGTCTCCGTGTCATTTCAGTAAATGCATAAAATATTCTGTGAAATTGAATCCTCATTAAATATAAAAGATGTGTTTCACAATAGGTGTTACAGTTTAACCTTGTTGTCATATTTGTGGGTCAAAATCAATCAGACTTTAAAATATTTTGAAAAAAAAATTTGATAAAGCAGTTCTGTGTTTTACACAAAAGAACAAAAAATGTACACAAAAGTACATAAAGTGCACTCAGAAGCACTAAAAGTGCAAGCAAATGTACGGAGAAATATATTTTGTTTATTATTCTGTTATTATAAATTTCGGGTTATACTTATTATAACGGGTAAAATAAAAAATATTCAGTTTGCCTAGCGAGTTCATCACGAATAGACTCATAAATGAACAGTGCTTGCAACTCATCGAGTATTGGAACGAAGTTCCATATCGCACGTTGGGCTAAATGAAAAAAAAATCCAATGAGTTTTCGAACTCACGGGCGATGTGTTAACAGCTTTTTGTTACACGGTACCTGTTCGATTTCTATGAATACATTAGTAAATGTTACATTGGAAAATAAAAAACAGCGTTGAACCATATGATGACGTTACATTTAAATAATGTTAATACCGTCGGTGGTGCAATGGTCAGTATGCGCGGCTATTGTACATTAGATCCTGGGTACGAACCCTGCTCTGATCACCTTCAAATTTCTTTCGGCAGCGGTCACCTCGCATAGTCACGGCGACACTATCGAGTAGATAGCCATGAAAAAGCTTCTCAAAATACCGTTCGGAATCGGTGTAAGACTGTAGGTCCGAATCAGTGAGTGAAAACTGGAAAGCGCAAAGCTCAGTGATTGTGAAAAGTTCTCCCTGTCTCTTCATGGGATGTAATGGGAAACCATTTATTTATTTTTTATTTAATACTTCAAATTATTTAAAGACCAGTGCAAGCACATGTGTGCTTATTTTCGTGTTTAATACTTTTTATTTTATTACCACAAAAAACAAAGATGATGCAAAGCAACAGACACATGTAAATACAGACATTGTTATGTTCGTGCATACGTCGCACAAGTTCACACAATTTCGTTGCTCTCTTGCTATCTCATTTTTATATACGTATGTATAACCACGTAATTATTCTCTTTCCTCTGAGAGTGCTCCGCACCCATATCAGTGTGTGTCTTTTTCGCAGTCTGACAATCGGTGTTTCGCAGTCGGACAAATGTGTGTTCTATATAGGGGTGGGTCACCCTTATCATTAGGGGTATGAAAAATAGATGTTGGCCGATTCTGAGACCTACCCGATTTTGGACGAGTTTAACGCCAAACAATCTGTGTGATCGCAGTCGGACAAAGCTGTGTGGTTTTTTGTTTGGATGTGTTCACTTTGTGAGTTTAGTCCCTACCCGCGCTTATAGATGTTAGCACATCAAAAACTAAACAACTTTTTTTAACACTATTATTTGCTTATTTGCTACGGTTTGTGTCTAGACTAACATATGGTGAAAAATTTCTTGTTTAATGGGAATTTCTCTAGGTGGAGCCTGTAATCAATATATAGTATATATTGTAGTTTTGAACCCAGTAAAAAGTAAATTTAGAAAAGCCAAAGTGAAGGAAGTTTCAAGTCACTAATACTTTTCAACGTATTAACTGCAAATACTCACTGAACAAGACGAACGACAACAATTCAATTACAATAGAAAAATCAGACAAAATAAACCCTCAACGTCGAAGACGTCCCAACACATGTTTAAACGTCAGTACATATTAGGGTGCACTGAAAACCGCGTTTTTAGTAACTCTCCTAATTTTTTGTGTCAATATTAAGCCCAAACGACGTGTCATGATGAGCATAATTAGAAAATTGTATTCTCGAAATTTTGACGGAGCATTTTTTTACGACAGCATTTGGAATGAAGTCCTTATATAAGAATCATATTTTTCCCAATGTTTCGCGTATTTCTCATTATAGTTTCCAACTTAGCTTTTATGTATATTTATTGTATTGTACATAGTATTACTTTCATGTAAAATCCAAAAAAAAAATAAGCTGAAAATTTAAAATTTAAGTTTGCATGATCGAAACTTCAAAATGCAGCCGTGAAAAGAAAAAACTACGCTATCAAATTTTTGAAAATATATTTTTCTGTTTATGCTCGTCTTGACACAACGGTTGAGTCTCATATTGACCAAAAAATATATTTTTCTTTGCCAAAATACAGTCGGAATGAAACTTCAGCAGCCGGTAGGGACTATAAGTACCCCCGTATACAAAATAGTTTGACTTTCGCGTAATCAGCTCTTCTAAAAACGATGTACTAAAGTAGACAGTCAAAATTTATATTAACTCAAATACCACCATATAAAACGAGTGAAGCGTTACGACTCTCTGCTCTGTCTCTCTCTCTCTCTCTCTCTCTCTTACTCTCTTTATTGAATATTTCAATACACGAGCAATTTTTTGATGATGTTATTATATCTAACTATAGAAATTCAATCCACGTTTAAGTAAAATTACATAAAGTATGTAAAAAGTATGAAATAATCAAGATATGACGCTAGAGAGACTTGCGTTTGATTTAATATTGTTGACTTTTTGGTTCTCTTTTACGAGGGTTGCCAAATTGCCAAATTCAACACGAATTCAAATTCCAAATTCAACACGAAATTCAACACGAATGTTTTGAGACTGGTCCCTCCAAAAATGTCAGTACACCCTAAAGGGCACCTTAGTCCAATGGATTGTCGGGCCGACTCATCTCCCAGTGTGAGGTGTGGTCGGGCAAAATTCAGAACTAGTTAGATTTTCAGAAAGTCGGCCGGATAGTCGGTTAGTGTAAAGCGAAACAATGCCCGATACAGAAGTCGGCCTGACTAATAGTCAGCCGACTAGTTCGTAGGTCTAAGGTGCTCTTAATACTCGTAAACATACATCTATACCAAAGATAATACGAAAACCTATATAGTGAAATATAACAGGTGGATTTGGAAGTCAAGAGAAGTTTTCTAGATGATGCAGAAATGGTGGAAATTGTCAAATACGCCTGAAAACAAAGACGATTGAAAAACTATTTAATCATGACTTTTTGCTCTTTTTATTGTCAAAAAATATTTCTATTTCTATTTTCAAATTCAAACAACGGAACTGAAATAAAAATGATTTTTGAGTGCATCTTCGTCGTATAAATAAATAAAATTAAATGGTTTCTTAAGAGCTTTCTAACAACCAATGAGCTGTGCGCTTCCTAGATTTTATAATTACTGAACAGTTTTACACCGGTTTCGAATTGTATTTTGTGAAGCTTTTTCATGGCTAAATACTGGATAGTACCGCCGTCACTTTGCGAGGTGACCGCCGACGAAAGAAATTTAAGGTCGCCAGAGCAGGGATCGAACCCTGGATCTCATGTGCCAGAGCCGCGCACACTAAACATTACACCACCGACGGCCAATTCGTGGTATCCGAGTGAAAAATGGTCGTACGGTAACAGCATTTGCTATGTGGTGAAAAGGGGGAATAATCGAATGCAGCACCTAGGGTATTTATATTATCTTTGTCTGTACATATAAACCAATATTCACAGTCATCGGACATAACAGTGAAATACAAAACAAATTTTAACCACACGCTAAAAAATATCGCTCCCAGCAACATATTGCAGGAACCATGTCCATGTTTGCAAGTATTGTCTTCATGAATTAAAGGTCTGCTGCTTTTTGTTTCTTCATTGAGACAGACAGCATTGTTTTCAGCAGTTTTCGACAAACAGAGCCACATTTGGGTCACAAAAACATACTTTATAACCTATTTATCATTATGCCCCAAACATGTTATATTGAATAACAAACACAATATGTTTGGACACAAGTATACTATATTTGCGATAAGCTACAAACACGTTATATTTGCATTAACACAACAACAACAAAAACAATTTTTCAGCGTGTACACACATGAAGTTTTATTCTATCACTTGTCTCATGACACACTAATTTTTTTTGGTAACCAAAAAGCAACTAAGTATATCACACCCATTACATTTTCTAATTAAAATTGATTGTGATTACCTAAACATATCAATTATGAACAATGCGCGCTGAAAAATAACGGCCCCTGCAACATATTGCAGGAGCCATGTACATGTTTGCAAACATTGTGTTCGTAAATTGAAGATATGTTGCTTTTTGTATCTTTGTTGTCTGTCACGTTTATGTTTTCAGCAGGTTTCAACACAGAAAGCCACAATTGGGTCACAAATCCATATATTATAACCTATTTATCATTGTGTCCCAAACATGTTACATTGAATTGCAAACACAATATGTTTGGATGCAAGTATACTATATTTTTGACAAGCTGCAACCACGTTATATTTGCATCCAAACAACAAAAAAAGTAAAATTTTTCAGCGTGTAGTAATGGAAAATCGATCCGCCAGATGGGTGCCATGATTTTTTTTTGGAGAGTGTTTGTTTAAAGAGTTGTTTGACCAAAATCCGAACGAGTTAATGAGACGTTGCAAATCTGGGCCTATCGAACACCAGTCGAAACATATCGATTCTTAGAGTGGATAGGCGACACGAAGATAAGGGTGTTGCACCATCATAGACCATAGAGTAGTGTCATATAGAGCTGTCATTCTTCTCATCTGGCATTTCCTTTCACACCCGTAAATTGACTTACACCAGGTGGAATTACAAAAAATGATAACTAAATTTTTCATGGCGATTTGATGAAAAACTGTGAAATTTTGGACTTTTTTGTTATATTTTGTTGTTAGTATACATTTGTGACGTATTTATTTTAACACACAAAACGAAATGCCATTGCTGATTTATTGTTGGTTGGTTTGAGCCATTGCCTCTATCTGGTATCATTAAAGCAATACTTTCCAACATCCAACCGCCCATCTGTAACACACCAAATGTCATCAATTTACTGAGAGAGTTAGTTACTCTATACGTCATTACTCTATGTCATGGACTTAGTACAGTAAAAAATGCCGAACCGAGTGTATTTATTTAAACTTTTAGACAATTTATATTATGGCTAAAAACGAAGCTTGGTCCGCATACTTTATTAAGCGCTACATAAATAAGTGTATCACAGTAACGGCTTTTACAAAATGTTGGTACGTTTGTATGAAGGTTATACCAAAAGAACAGCTTTTAGTATGATATAGTCAATGATCCAAAGTTTTCTTGATGATGAATGTATTCTTTATTATATATACTATACTCCAACTCTAATACACAAGGAATATTATCTGACGGTCATATCTCACATTACTAATACCTTCCTGACTACAAGTAAAATCAAGCAACCAGAGTTTTTCCTAACTTTCTCTAGTTTATGTTAATCCAATACCTTGTTCACATGAGCGTATCACTGTTCCATTACCATAAAATGCTACATTGGGAATATCCTAAACTTAAAACATGCCTTGTGTCCCTAAAACCGTGAACAGGACATCCGACCCTTTTCAACATTTATTTGTACTATTTCATTTTCGTCCTTGACAACAAAATGTTGCAAACAGAATTTATTATAAATCCATGTGTATAAGTGTATGGGTGTGTGTGTGTGTGAAGGATGGAAAAAATCTTTAGTTGCTATAAAAATGAAAATTCATTGTAAATGTTTTGTTTGTTCTCGCATGGACAATTGGCAGTGAAAAACCAATATAATTTAACATGAGGCCAAGGAAACAGCAATAATGATCATAACAGAAACATTAACTTTAATAAGAAAACTGTAAAATAAAGTCGTGAACAAACAAAAACAATGTCTGATAAATTTCCAAATATTATTAAGGGCATGAATTCTTACAATTTTTATATTAAAAATATTTATACATAAAAAGGTTCAAGGAACTATAAACATGTTTCGAAGAAACCCTAGTACTTTAAGAAATTACTGTTTCAATTAATTGTTCATAAAGATTTAAACACGTAATATTCTTATAAAGAATTTGTAGTGTATTTACACTCATTTTCAATTGAAGTTGAGAAAATAAAAATAAAATTTGACAAAACACTATTTGCAAAGTAGAAACCAAAATGCATATTTAAACAATTTAAATTGGAAACGAAAATCAAATTAAATAGAGCAAATCAATTGTAAATGCTTAAATTTATACTGAAATAAGAAACACGTTGTTTTCTTTTCTACACGCTGAAAACTAACGACTCCAACAACATACTGCGGGAACCATGTGCATGTTTGCAAGCATGGTTTTCGTGAATTGAAGATCTGAAGCTAGACATATAAAATGTAGCTATAAATATAAAAATAATCATAACAATAGTGGTTTCTTAACTAAATAACTTTTTTGAGCAATTTATAAAAAAAAATCCAAAAATGTGCTATTTTTTTTGGTTCACTTGAATAAAGGCACTTTAACTAATTTTAATGAAAAACAGTTTTCTTGTCTTTTTAACTTCTTTTACTTTATTTAAGAACTATTAGTAATGGTACAACCCCCTTTGTTTTTAATAACTTCAAATATACTGGGTTTCATTGAGAGATAAAGATAATTTATGTAATCCAACGAAATTTGATTCCAAGCATCCTTAATGGCCTGAATTAGTGACTACTTGTCATCAAATTGTCTACCGCCTTCATAGACCTTACGAGATAAACAACCCCAGACATTTTCGATAATGTTTAGATCTGGCGAATAGGGTGGCCAGTCAAGAAGATTTTTCATTTTGGCTTGCAATGAACTCCTTTACTACTCTGGCGTTGTGTGTAGAGGCATTATCCTGTTCCAATATCCAAGATATGGGACCAAATAGTTCATTGAACGATTCCAATAACGTTTTATAGCTTGCACCAGTCATTTTTGCACTTTGAAATTCAAGATCGATGGTGTCATAGTACGTCATGGCATCCCACACCATAACGCCGCCCACTCAGCTGTGATGTCGGTTCTAAAAACGCTTTTCTTTGCGCAGATCATGGAAATAATAGTTGTAGCCATCAGGCCCATCCAAATTAAACTTCTTCTCATCCGTAAATACAACGGTTCTCCACCTCTTGGCTTCACATCCCATACAATGTAGTCTCTTGCGAATTGATGCCGCTTTTCCTTACGAGGAGCATTAAGTGGCGGCTTTTTTGTAATTTCAGGTATTTCAGATACTCACAGCTCTTAATTACTCTGCGTAGTGATGACTTGCACGCTTCCACTCCAGCTTGAGCTCTTATTTTTGACAAGTAGTAGAAGCAATTCTGATGATTTTTCTTTTCTCATGCGTAGATAAAGACAATGAAACCCTTCCTTTAAAATTGTTTCATACCCCTCGGGGTCCTTGATGTAATTGTCGACAACTGCTGGGATCCGTTCAAAAAAAAAATAATAAAGTCCCTTTAATCAAGTGAACAAAAAAAATAGCACATTTTTGGACTTTTTTTAAAAATTGCTCAAAAAAAGTTCTTTAGTTAAGAACCTACTATTATCTTGATTTTTTTATATCTGAAGATGTCAAGCTTCCACTTCCATTTTAAAATTCTGCAATCGGTTACAAATTGCAAAAGATACAGGCTGCTGAATATGGAATTTGTAGTGCCTTTAAAAAATTGAACCGGAGTGTATATTGTAGCCCATTAATCATTGTATCCCAAACATGTTATATTGAATAGAAAACACAATGTATGTGGACACAAGTATACTATATTTGCGACATGCTATAAAGGCGTTATATTTGCATCCAAACAATAACAAAATAAAAATTTAAAAAACAATTAAAGAATTTTGTGGTGGGCGTCAATTCTCTAGCTGATTCGATTTGACCCGTATGAGCCACCAAAGTGGGTCAAAAAAGGGTTTGCGCACTGAAAACATCACGTAAGTTTTGAGTCCATATTTTACCTTTTAAAAAATGTCAAATCGAATTTCACCGTGCTCATCTTGAATTCATTTAATTCATTTAAAAAAATGGTTTTCCACTATATCCCAAGAAGGGCATATAATGCTTCTCACAACCAGAGAATTTTCTAGTTTTACACATACTGATTGGGATCTACAGTTTTACACCGGTTCTGCACAGTATGTTGAGAAACTTTTTCATGGCTGAGTTCTTGATAGTGACGCCATCATTAAAGGCAGTGTTAGACTATTAGAGAAATCGTAGGATATGTCAATATCAAAATTTCTGTTCTGTTTTCTCATTTTTTGATTTTACACAAAAAATTATGCGATCAAGGTTGCATTTTGAATGTAAAGAGCAAAAACAAGGAAAAAAACAATAAAAGCTTTTAATTCGTCACTTTTCACAAATGTTTATGCCCAGTTTCACAGATGCAAATTCTCCATTCAAATTAATTTTAAAAGCCCGATGTTTGTCATTTAAATGTAATTTAATGTGAAAATTTTGTGTGAGCTTTTGAATTGAGCTTTCAAAGGACTAGTATGAAACTCGCCCACAATTGATGTTTTCTGTGTATGTTATGACTATTGTATTTAGTTTGTCAGACGGTTTTTTTTGCATTCCCCCAAAAAAAATAATAGTGTCAATCGAAAGCAGAATTATCGTACGATTTCTTTCAAATGGAAGAGAGTTTCATTTAATTTCCCTCTCAGTCAATAGTTCCATTTGCACCAACAGTTTAACATGGGCTTAAGCGAGGTGACCGTCGTCGAAAGCAATGTAAGGCGAATGCAGCAGGGATAGAACCCACGTTATCATGTCCAGGAGCTGGGCACACTATCCATTGCACCCCCGACGGCCACGATCCATTTTATATAACAAAACCCACCCCGAAACGTAGTCAAATATGAAGTTCGTTGCGAGTTCAAGTCGGATATGGAAAAGTAACAAACGATCCGCTTTTTAGAGGAGGAACTTTTTTCCGTTTCGGACAAAATGCAAAAAGAAGCGAGTCCGTCTCGAATTCGAGGCGGATTCATAATATGACACACTGGATGTCACTGATGACATTTTATGGGGGTACATGGAAGTTCGTCTACAACAGTACAAACGACATTTATTATGAACGTTTCTTATTCGGAGGGAACGTTTAAAATATAAGGGTCAACATTAAGTATATGTATACTAGCTCCAAACGTTTTTTTTTCTTGCCTGCAGTCAGACTGAATGACTGTGCACTTAGCTTTAAAACAACATTGCGTTAGTTAGTAGTGAACAGACAACCAACAATACCCCCGCAAGTATTTTTTTCAGGCAAATATCATATTTGCTGTATGTGATGAAATGTGCATTCTTCGACGTCGTCAATAGTCCTGCATACACGCTGAAAAAAACGGCCCTGTAACATTATGCAGGAATCATGTATATGTTTGGAACATCCATATACATGTTGAAAAAATCGGCATTTGTCAATTATTCTCCCAACCACATTCTGCCGGAACCATATACAGTCAACGCTCGGTATAACAAATACTCAATTTAACGAATTCGGGATATAACGAATGAGCTAAATTTTTGCATTTTTTACACTGACTACCGCATATAACGAACGCTTTCCAAATTTGTATACTGGGTATAACGAATGGTACAAAAAATAATGCGTTTGTCTTATAAAAAATATGTAAACATGTTGCAATGCTGTCGCTACATCAATATCATCATACTTATTCTCAGGCATAGACTATTATTGTACAACAACCACATATTATGTGTGCTGTGTGTTGTTTGTATGTGTTGACTTTGACGGTTATAATACCGTTTGGTTTTTGTGTTTACATTGTACACACTTGTTCTCTTGATCATAAAAAAACGCAGTGTCTTTGTGTCTTCTGAGCTAGATGGTTTAAAAATATCATGGGAAATAGAAAACGAATTTGTTTAAGTGAAAAAGTTAAAATTTTGGAAGACTGTAAAAGTGGTTTATCCCTATCAGTAATTTCAAAAAAGTATGGCATATCGAAGTCTTCAATATGCACTTTAAAAACAATGAAAGGAAAAATTTTAAATAATCTGGAAAACACCAATAATGGTTCAAAAAACCGCCGATCTCTGAGAAAGGGAGAATATCCTGAGATGGAAGAGAAGTTATATGAATGGTTCCTTACGCAAAGAAAATTGTTTGTTCCTGTGAATGGAATAGGGCTGAAAACAAAAGCAATGGAAATCCAAAAAAAGATCAATGATGTTGAATTTAATGCTAGTGATGGTTGGTTGACCAGATTTAAAAAAATGTTTGGCATAAGACTCTTAAAAGAATCTGGTGAAAAGTTATCATCGAGAGATGATTTGGTAGAACCCTTTAAGAGAAAGCTTAACCAAATCATAATAAACGAGGGCTTGACGCATGACGCAGTATTTAATGCTGATGAAACAGGTTTATATTGGAAGATGCTACCCGATAAGACATATGTTCATGCTGGAGAGGTAACAGCTCCAGGCAGAAAACTTTCAAAGGAAAGGATAACTGCTCTTGTATGTGCAAATGCGTCTGGAACAAAAAAGGTGAAGCCTCTTCTTATTGGAAAAGCTAAAAAGCCACGTTCATTCCGAAACAACATTTTGCCCATAAATTATCTTCACTCCAAAAATGCTTGGCTGAATTCAGGAATCTTTAAAGTATGGTTTTTTCAAATGTTTGTCCCAGAGGTAAGTTTTATGTGCATGATTTTGACGGAACCTTTTGTAGCAAAAATCTATTTTCTTAGATTGAGTCTTTTTTAAAATTGAAGAATTTACCAATGAAAGCTTTATTGATTCTCGACAATGCCCCAAGTCACCCATGTGCAGAAGATCTCGTAAAACAGACTCAAGATGGTAAAATATGGGTAATATACATGCCACCAAATGTTACGCCTCTGATTCAGCCAATGGATCAAAATTCAATTCGGCTGGTGAAATTGCATTATAGGAACAGTCTTCTTTCCAAAATTGTGACCTCTGCTCCAGATAACGTCGTAAATTTTTTAAAAAACATAAATCTGTATGATGCATCATGTGTGATTGGTCTTGCATGGAATAAAGTAACGACAGATGCTTTAAAAAATTGCTGGAATAAAATTCTAATTTCTGAGAATTTGGAATTTGACGAAGAAGATGAAATTCCTCTATCACGACTTATGGAGAATGAGGAAATTATGTGCGTTAGACGTGGAGTAAGTCTCTTAAGTAACGTTTTTCCGAATGTAAGTTTATCTTGATTTTTACTTAATCGTATTGATGCTCTTATGTACGTCTTACGTTTTGTAGATTCCATTTTCTTCAGATGATTACAATAATTGGCTCGAGGTAGACATTAATGAGTTTGACTCCGATGAAGAAAATGATGAAAATTTGCAAATTTTAGAACAGGAACCACCTATAAGCGAAACCAAAATAAAACATGCAGAAGCAATAAAGTGTCTTGAAACTTGTATAACATGGAGCCAGCAAAACAATATATGCATTTCAAAATCATTAGCTTTAAGAGAATTACAGGAAGAAGCTATTCAAAAAAGTCTTCAAATCAATCCAAAACAAACATTGATTAGGGATTAATTTACACAACATTAATTTTAAGTGTATGTTGTATATAAATGTTTGCCTTTGTTATTATGTTAATTATTATTTTTTTTTTTGTTAGAAATGCATTGAAATGTGAATTAGCTTTTGTTTGGACCATACTTCAAACATTTATATGTTTGCAAGTACCAAACTTACTTTTATTTAAATGAAAACAGTAGCATGTTTACTGACAAATATGTATGCTTTTACGTGAACACATATGCATTCTTCATCCCAAACATCCATATAATTACGTGGAAACATTCGCGTGTTCCCGCCCAATTTCCATATACTTCGTGGAAACATATGCGTATTTCCTCGAAGAATAATGCGAAAATACAGATCCACACTTACGAGATACACTCTCTCGGTGTTCCTCTTTTATTATCTTGCTCTCGAGAGAGCATAAATAGTGCAACAAGCACAGCTGTGTTTGTTTCATAAACACAGATATATTTGGGTCGCAAACACATATCTTACTTACTTATCCGGTCTCGAACAACTTATAAAACCTTATAAAAAGAAGACAACATATTTCGCTTACCAGTTGGTAACACCAAGTGTACTCAGGGATTCGTCAACTTGATCCCTCCAACGGAGTCTTGGTTTTCCTATTTTTCGCCTTCCTTCAAGTACGGTTTCGAAAACCCTTCGTGCTGGTTCGTCTTCATCCATTCTACTAACATGGCCTAGTCAGCGCAATCGCGTTATTTTGATCCGCTTAACTATGCCAAGGCCGGGATAAAGCTCATACAGCTCATGGTTCATGCGTCGCCGATACTCGCCGTTGTGCACTATAGGGCCATAAATCTTCCGGAGTATTTTTTACTCGAAGCCTCCCACAGATGTTTCATCTGCTTGCGAGAAGACCCACGATTATGAGCCATAAAGCAAGACAGGTTGTATCAGAGTCTGGCATAGCTGGACTTTTGTTACTCCAGAGAGGGCTTTATCTCTAAAGTGCCCAAAATAACATCTATTTGCAAGCACAATTCTCCGCTTGATTTTAAGGCTGACGTTGTTGTTTTTGTTTACGGCAGATCCGAGGTATATAAACTCGTCTACCACCTCGAAAATATAACGGTTATCAACGTTCACGCTTTGGTCTAATAGCGTGGAGGTCCTGCTCGTTGAAACCATTAATTTTGTCTTGTCCTCATTTACCGTCAGACCCACATTTCCTGACTCCTTCTCAATTCTCGAAAAAACCGCAGCAACTTCTCTTACTACACGTCCAATGATATCTATATCATCAATATACGCGAGCAGCATGTGACTTTTGCTGCTGATGGTTTTATTCATGTTGACAGCAGCTTTTCTCAGAATAATCTCTATTAAGACGTTAAACAGATCGCACGATAGGGTGTCACCTTGTCTGAGGCCTCGCTTAGTTTCGAAAGGTTCGGTAAGATCCTTACCAACTTTCACAGCGGATTTGGTGTTCGTCAGGGTCATCCTGCAAAGGCGTATGAGTTTTGCAGGAATACCAAGCTCAGACACTGCTTCGTAGAGTTTCCCTCGTATCGGCATATCGAAGGCCTCCTTATAATCGACAAATAGATGATACGAGTCGATTTGTTTTTCGTGGGTCTTCTCCAGGATTTGGCGTAGCGTGAAAATCTGGTCGGTTGTCGATTTTCCAGGCCTAAAGCCACACTAGCACGGTCCAGAAAGGCAAGCGATATTGGTTTTAGTGTTTCGGATATTATACTTGATGGGACCTTATCCCCTATGAATAAAAGGCTTATTCCACGGTAGTTGGCACAGAGACTTGGGTCACCTTTTTTAAATATGGGACATAGTACACTGAGACTCCAATTTGATCTAAATTTAGATCGATTGTCTCGTCATTGGATATCTCAGGTACCAATAGCGCAGAGAAATGATCTCACTCTTCATCGTACCATGGTTTATTGCGAAGCGGTTTTTCGAAAGGAAGTACGGTTGTTGGGGCAGTTTTTATAGAGTCGGAAATGGGTTTGTACTGCGCTTCAGGATCGTTATCGAGAGGGGGTGGGTTCTGTGCCAAGAATTGCGAGAGCTTCCTTGAGTAGGCTATGGCTACCTCAGGTAATTGCAGCTTTCCGATGACCAACTTCCTCTGCGTCTGGTTTCGTACGATTTTCGCCCTACTTAATCTTGTGCGAACCTTTGCTGCTACCAGGTAGTGATCAGAATCAATGTTAGCTCCTCTGATCACTCGTACGTCCATTACACTGGATGAGTGCCTTCCATCAATTACCACGTGATCAATTTGGTTCTTAGTTCTTTGATCAGGGGATACCCAAGTAGCCTTGTGGATGCCTTTATGCTGGAATCTCGTACCACTAATGAGCATGTTTTTTGCCGCGGCAAAGTCAATCAGTCTCATACCGTTGTCGGAACTGTCAGCATGTAGACTGAAATTGCCAATAGTTGGATTAAACACATTCTGCCTTCCTACTTTGGCATTAAAATCTCCTAGTACAATCTTAATGTCATGGCCAGTGCAGCGGTCATACGTCTCCTCTATGCGCTCATAGAATATGTCATTGGCATCATCATCTTTCCCTTCTGTCGGGGCATGCACACAAATTATGGAAATATAAAAATATTTGGCTTTTATGCGGATTGTGGCTATACGTTCACTCACAGGATTGAACCAGGAGACTAAATGTCGCAGTCTTTTGCCAACTACAAATCCGCAACCAAATTCATGTTTTTTCTGATGGCAACTGTTGTATATGTCGCATTTTCTTTTTCGTGTGCAGCCATGTCCGGTCCATTGCATTTCCTGGATTGCGGTAATGTCAGCCTTATAACTTTCGACGACATCTGCCAGTTGGATACTTGCACCGGATCTATATAGAGTTCTCACATTCCAGGTGCATATTCGTAAATCGTGGTCCTTATAACGCTTGCGGGGGACGTCAACAAATAGGGGTCGTTTATGTTTTCTTTTTCGTTCTTGTATTTTCACTGCCATTATGAACGGTGGCGGGAGGCAAACCCAGTCCACCGGATTTTTGCATTTTACCTACTGCCAGGATATTCGATTGCAGCCGCCCATTATGGATCAGACGCTGACCAGGATGCAATATGTCGAACCTGGATTTTCTTCTTTTGAGTTTTCATCCGCCGGTGGCCCATATGATTGGCTCATCCGCCTTCTAAAGGACAAAAGAATATGCCCGATAGCTTGATGAGCTTCAGTGACACCAGTCACATACTAAGCCTGAGCCACATCAGTGATCGCATAACCAAATCAGGCTTCTTATTTATTTTCGCCTTTTCACTCTAGCTAGCTAACGGAGGTTTCCGATAAAGCCATTGCCCAGGGCATACTGCGTGGAAGTAGTGAGCTGCTTGGACTGCCCAATGAAGGAATCATTTCTGGCCACTCCCAAGTGAATGGCTATCAGAAACTTTCCACCTCCACGGACAGACCCATGTCTATTATTTTCTTCCTAATTTTAATTTAATTCTTAATTTTTCTAAGTTTGTTGTAATAAAATCGAATTAGTCGTTCTCGAGTTATGTCCAACAAAATAGCCCCAAACGTGACAAATTCTCCTATATAATACTTACTAACTTCAAAGCGATATATCTCGAGGCCCAGCGAATCGCCGGGACACGTATAACTTTATTTTGACCGATATAACTTTTCCCGGTAGTCAGAACCCCCGTCGATTTTGGCTGTCGCATAGTGTAATCTATCACTTCATAAATGACAAATTGACCATCTGATTCGAAATAATTGCACATGGCCAACCCTTTATAACTATTAACGAAATTAGTTAATATCGAAGTCCCATGAACCAAGATTTGTATCCGGGCATTGTCTCAGATACGCCACTACATGGTGATATTAATTTTATATGGTATTGTCATAGAATGGAAGTAATTGATACATGCCTACTTTTTACATAATTTCAAAAGAAACTACTAGTAAATCAAACAAATTTTTACAAAAATATAGTTTTTTTTTTAAATTTTTGGTTTTTTTAAACAAAACCATCGATATTGCAAAAATAAGGCACCAAGGAATCTTACATGGTGAAATATATGACGTACAGACCGATTGATTCATCAGATAAGTGATTCATCAGATATATAAATTATTTTCTAATATTTAACAGATTGCATTCAAGTCTTTAATCCGTCAGACTAACTTTTTAGATAATTCTTGGAAAACGGAAGAAATCAAGAAAAAAAACGCATGAGGTGACAAATTTTACGAAATATTTTTTGCTTTATAGAATGTATTTTTTTAAAAAAAGGATATTTTCAGGTCCGTTTTGTAAGTACATGTATTATATTTTCCCGAAAAGGTAGAAAAGGAAAAGAGTATGAAATTTTTTGTCACAAAGAAGTACTTTTTAAGAATAAGTGGTATTAAGTGGTACTCTTTTTAAAAAAACTTATTTTTTTTAGAAAATTTTTGTAAAAATAGGTATTTTTGTTTTAAGAGAAGGTTTTTTTGAAGAAATGTTTTTTTTTTAAGAAATGGGAATGTTTTTAAAATTGGTCCTTTTTTAAGAATAGGTATATTTTTAAGAGTAGGTAAGTATCTCAAGGAAAGTTATTTTGTTTCATAAAAAAGTACTCTTTAAAGACTCAAAGTACAAAGTAAAGTACAAAGTACTCTTTTTTAAGAAAATGCAATTTGTTGTAAGAAATTTTACTTTTTTAAGAAAATGTACTTATTTAAAAAAATACTTTTTTTTAAGAAAAGATACTTTTTGTAAGAAAATTGACTTTTATTAAGCAAAGGTTCTTCTTTAAGATACGGTATTTTTTAATAAAAATTAACCCTGATGAATTTGGATACGGTATTTTTTTAACAAGAGGTACTTTGTTGAAGAATATGAATGGGTATTTCTCTTGAGAAAACTTACGTTTTTCCTTTTTTAAACTTCTTTCTTTTTTAAACTTCTTTCACTTCACTACTAAATATTGGTTACAGGCTCTACCTAGAAGACTTCCCAGTAAACAAGAAATTTCCCAGCATATGCGAGACATCTAGTTAATTTCTTTCTCTATGATCCAAGCCGCAAGTCTAGACAAAAACCAAAGCAAAATTAAGCAATATAGTTGATAATAATGGGTAGCATAATAGTGTTAAAACAAAAGGTGTTTAATTTTTTTTATTTAGTTCCCATCTCGCAACGTGCGATAAGAAACTTCGTTCCAAAAACCCGTCACGTACGGGATTGGTCCATTCGACATTGTTAGAGTTGAATCCAAACTTCAGCAAAACAAAACATGCAGAAAAAATATTGTAAATAAGAATCACGGTTGCTGCTGAGGAAATAGTATTTTCATTAAAACACATATTTATAATTAATAAGAGGTTTTATATTTTGGCACGTACAGACAAATGATGTCACGTACGGATCATAGTTGAACTCAAATCTATAAAATAAATAATAATCAATAGCTAAATACAGTTTCGATTAAGGTTTTCTGCACTCTCCCACTTTCGCCTCAGTTTGATAAAACTGGTAGTCTAAATTGCCTGGAATCGCATTGGTATTTTCCCATGACGATGCAGATCGAATTTTGTTTAGAAAATGCGAAAATCTAGAGCATTTAAAACCGAAGCCGGTTAACCGAATTCCGACCGGTTAACTGTACATCGGTTTCTAAAAATTTATACTTTCGAAGAACCGGTTTCACAGGTTATTCAAGTCGATTAGCCGGTTTTTACACCACTGACATAACAACGCAGAATTACAAACCTAAAGCTCACTATGGTTACTGACCCCATCAGACGGTCAAAAATGAATGCGCCAACGAATTATTTCGCCTATAATATGCTGAAGTAAGTTGTCCAATGGAAATATAACTCATATCTGCCAACTCTGATTCATATAGCGCGAGTTTACAGCTGTTGATTTTCCATCATCGGAAATCTTAGAACGTCACTTGACTAACTGTAATTTTCATATAGAAAATGTAGCAATGTAAATTTTTACATTGTTATCTGATTTTGTTCGATACACGGTTGCATATTTGTGAAAAAGCGCTCACGCAACACTAAAATATTTTGCTGTTACAGCCCCATAGTCGATAAGCGGTGGCTTTTTTTTTCGCTTGTATACTGCAACCACGAAATACGATTGAGAAAAAATAATTTCAAGATGTAAGCAGTACCAGTAATACAATATATAATGGCTGATGGCGAATGGTTAACTCCCCGGCAAATGGAAGCACTTAGCATTTTATTATTTTTATTTTATTTATTTATTTATTCATCCAAAATATACTTATTGATATTATACATAAATTCACTTTTGAGTTTTATCAAAGATATCACAGCAATTAAAATACTTAGACTTTATGTTTATAGCTAATATTTTTAAGTTAATATTTCATTAATGATTTGCTTATGTATTGTTCATGTAGTTTTAAAGGAGAAATGGGAAAAACCTTTATATGAGAGACAAAAATTTTGAATACACAATACTGAAATACAATATAATATACCTGGCAATTATATTTAATATAATTAGAGATATATTAGATATTTCGGGTGTTATAATTTGAATGTTTTATATATATATATATAATTAAATGTCTCTGCAATCTCTTATTATTTCATAAGAAGAGTTTGAGGTGCGGTGGATGTATTGATTGTTTTGTCGCGTTATGAAGTCAGCGAGAATCTCGTAGTTGGTTTCTTCGTGTAATCTGCGTGTGGAGTATCTCCAATGTTTGTTATTGATAATTTTCAGACATTTATTCTGAATTATTTGCAGTTTTTTTAAACGATATTTGGCGGCTTTGTGCCATACAGGGGAGGCATATGAAAGTATAGGTCTTATGACACATTTAAAAATTAGGTTTTTGTTTTTATGGTTTAGGGCGGATCGTCTATGTAGAAGAGAATGAAGCGCTCTGATCGACTTAATCGCCTTATCACAGGTATCCTCAATGTGTTTACCAAAGTTTAATTTTTTATCTAGTGTTACACCCAGGTATTTAACGTGATCCTTTATATGGATGGTGATGTTTTGGAATTGTAGTTGTCGATTTGGAGTCCGTTTGTACGATTTGTTGTAAGGGAATATGATGGCTTGGGTTTTCCCATGATTCATTTTTATTTTCCATTTGGTCAAATATTTGTTGCATGTCATTAAGCTTTTCTCCATTTTCTTAAGAAGAGCGCTCGTAAGTTTGCTCGATACAATCAAAGCTGTGTCATCTGCGTAGTAAGCCGCATCTATTTCCTTTGGGGGTTTAAAATCGGATGTAAATACATTGTATAAAATTGGCGAGAGGATGGAACCTTGAGGAAGTCCTGCAGGAATGGATTTTGTCGATGAAACTGTATTATTGACCGCCACGGAGAAAGTTCTATTGTTTAGAAAATTTGCTATTATTTTAGTGAGGTATAATGGAAGGTTGGTTAAGATAAGTTTGTATATAAGTCCATTATGCCAAACTGAATCGAAGGCTTTCTCAATGTCTAGGAGTACTATTCCCGTGGATCTTTTATTATGTTTGTTAGAAATTATTTTGTTTTTTATTCTGTTAACTTGATGGATAGTACTATGTTCTCTTTTGAAGCCAAATTGTTCTTTTGATATTATATTGTTATCTGTGACAAAATTGTTAACTCGGAAATATATAAGTTTTTCAAAAACCTTTCCCAGGTTGCTCAACAGACTGATTGGCCGGTAACTTTTGGGATCCGTCTTGGGTTTGTTGGGTTTATGAACTGCAATTATTTTGGCTTTTTTGAACACAACTGGAAAATAACTCAGGCTGAAACAACTGTTAAAAATAATAACTAGTAAATCAATTGCCTTCGCTGGCAGCCTTTTCAGAAGTATGTTGGGTATGTTGTCTAAACCAGGGGATTTTGAATTCTTAAGAAGCGATAAAACGTTTGACAGTTCAGTGGAAGTTATATGTTCGATGTTGGAGTTACTTGGGTGTTCACGCTTTAATTTATGAACCGCAAAATTTACCACTGAGTCTATGGAGTGTGAGTAATCGTTCGTTAGATAATGAGCTTGTTCAAACGTTTCGGCTAGTTTGTCAGCCTTTTCTTGGTCAGTGATGAGTTTTTTATCTGAATATTTTAGGTGAGATATATTATTTTTCCGCTTGCCTCTCAAATTGCGACTTAGCGTCCAAAAACGTTTGTCTCCTGGCTTCATGCGTGTTAGGAAATTATTCCACTTATAATTTCTCATAGTATACAGTCTCTTGTTTATATGCTTTGTCAGAAAATTCGTGCACTGGTCGTAGAATGTGGCTAGCTGATTATTGGATGTTCTTTGTTGTTTCCTTTTAAACTTGTTTCTTGTGCCAATATATCTTAGTACTGCTCTAGGGAACGTGACAGAATTTATATGTTGGGTTTTAGGAGTAGCTGCGCTTCTTGCGGAGAGAATAGTATCGATAAATTTATTAATATCAGCATCAATTTCAGCTATCGTTCTATATGCTCTAATATTTGTACAAATGCTCCTGTCTATCATATCCTTATATAAAAACCAGTTGCAGCGTTTGTAGTCAAAAACCTCGAGCGTAGGTATGGGAGAAGTAGAACCATCAACTGTGCAAATGATGGGCCGGTGATCAGAAGGGGCTTCGTACCCTAGAGTTTCAAGGCTCATATGTAAGGAAGAATTGCTTAGAACCAGGTCCACTGTCGAGGGTATGCGGAGTTGTTGATGGGGATACAGGGTAGGGCTGTCTGGATAATAAATGAAAAAATTACTCGAGTGTTGGAGTGAGTTTAGCGTAATACCGGCGGTGTTGTTTGAACTACAGTTCCACGTTGTATGTTTAGCATTGAGATCACCAAGAACTATATATTCCTTATCTATGGGTGACAGGGCAATGACGTCATTCCCAAAGGCAGGTGTGTATCGTGGTGAGTATGCAGTGGTAATAATGATTTTTCGTCCATTTATGATAATTTCAGCAGACATGTTCTCTATGGCTGATGTTTTAGGCAGAGGAAGGATTTTATATTCTATTGATCTGTGGATTAGAAGAGCGACACCTCCACCACTTGATTCGGTTCTGTCGTTACGAAAAATATTGTAGTTGGTAAAGAATGGTTTATGGTTAGTTTTTAGAAATGTTTCGTTTAAGGAAACTATATGAATGTTATGGGCTTCTAATAGAAGCTCTAATTGTTTTTGTTTGGGATAGTTGGAGATTCCATTTGAATTCCAGTGAAGTATTCGAATTTTATTAATCGATGTCATAGGCATGTCTGACCATCCTCATAACTACTTGCATTTGTTGTACTTTATTTGTACATTTACTAAGCTCGTCGAGAGCTGAGGTGAAAATATCAAACAGCTCGTCTATGTTAAATAGTTCGCTGTTAGATTTTTTAAGTTGTTGTGCATATGATGGTCTGCTTGTGTATTTATTCTTCTCAGTGTTTATGATGCTGCCAAGGGGAGGGTGCTCATCATCATTGTAGATATATGAGTTTCTGCGCACGTAAGAGTTTCTGTGTGCAGATATGTTTCTCTTTGGTGCTCTGTTTGTTGCGAGTGCACGAATCTGCAGGTATTCGGCTCTTAGTGGACATCTCTCATCGTTGGCTGAGTGATCAATTCTCTCTTTACCAGATTTTTTGCAATTGAAGCACGTAAAGACTTTTGGTTTGTTTTCGTTTTTATTAAGCGGGCAGTCATCGGTTCGGTGTTGATTGCCGCATGTCATGCAGGCTGGTCGTCTATTGCAGTGCTCCCCTCCATGCCCGTACATTAGGCAATTCCAGCACTGAGTAGGTTTACCGTTCTTTTTTGGCCTTTGTTTTTTCCACGATACAACAACGCGGTCTATAGTTTTTATAAGTTGTAGGTTACTTGGGTTAAAGTTCTTTCTACTGAACTGCACTTTGTAAACAGCATTATTTATTGTACTGTATTTTGTGATAATCTCAGTCACTGAGGTAGGTGTTAGGTTGCAGCTGGTTAGCTCAGAAGTTATGTCCGCGGTATTCATCTTTGGTAGACCATAAAGGAACACTGAGTATAGGCGATTTCCTTTCGAATTGTAGGTGTGATATTCAATTTTGTTCTCCGCAAGAACTTTTTTGCAGAATTCGGATTTATTCAAGTCGACTGGGAATATTTTTGTTCCGATTGAAGTGCGCTTATAAACACAATCATTGCCCAATAGGTGTTGAATTTCACGGAGTGGTACAACACTATCCGCGACAATAGGTGGTGGCTTAGGTTGCCATTCCTCGCTTACCATATTTGATATTGGTGTGACCTCCATATCGTCAAGATCAGATAGAGAAGCATATCGGTTGGTACGTGATGTTGTGGCACGTTCAGAGTTAAAATTTCCTCCCATTATAGAGGAAGGTTTAAGTCTTTTATGTGTGCTTGTCTTGCTCTTGAATCGAGCAGAGGACTTAGGCCCGGGGGCCATATTCACTTTCACTGTTTCTGTTTAATGAAATGTTCTTTACACCGAAAGTATACAAATTGTTTGGAGATTGCGAAATTGAACAATAAAGAGTAAACTTCAAAATAAAGAGTAAACTTCAAAAGCTGATTTTGTTATTTCCGTTTAGTTGTTTGCGACCGTACCGAACGAAGGCTAAACATGCTATGAAGCACTTAGCATTGAAAACAGAGAACAGTACATAAATCGAAGATTAAAGGAACTTAGGGAAGCTGATAGTGAAGATGAGCAATATAATAATATCCGTTTATTGGCAGATGAAGAGGATGATGGCGAATATAATAATGTGAATGTAGAAGATTCAGATGCAGAGGAATTACCGCTACCCGAATATGATCTTGGTAATGAAACTGATTGGGATGAAGATTTGGAAGTAGATCCAATAGAATCTTCTGCAAATAATATTACTTCTAGGATACTGGTAGAATTTGGTCAGATCAATCACCACAACGTCGCAGCTTTTTTGTCGCATAATGTTTTGACTGACAAAGCAACAGCAATATCCGACATTTTCCTTATGTTGAACAGAAACCTGCAAAATAACTAGTAGCAGGAGCCAGCGTCACTGTTGAAGAACAACTTTATTCTTATCGTGGTGGCACTGGATTCACTCAATATATTCCTTGAAAACTGGAGAAGTATGGAGTCAAGGTTTGCCATATAAAAAGTTATCAAGGTGAACGTGTGGTCAAAGATTTGTGTTGCAATCTTTTCTGTGGAAGTGGGCGAAATATGGTATGTGACAATTTTTTTACAAGCTATAATTTAGCTTCTACTTTGATGTTAGACTACATTTTGTCAATATTGGGCACTTTGAACAAAATATGTTCGTTTATACCAGTCGCATTTTGTAATCCAAGAGGAAATGCTATTGAATCATTTATTTTGAATTTGGGATGTGCTTCTTTCAACTTCCCATTATAACATCGAAACTGAAGGCCCCAAAAGACGGTCAATAATAATACTGGATTGCAACAGAAGCAAAGAAAGCGTTCACATTATGGACAAATGCCTTGGTGAATATTCAACGAAGAGAAGAACGAAAAGATGGCCGTTGGCTTGTTATAATAATCAACACTTGAAGAAATCAAGTAGCCGTAGATGGTTGTTCATATAACAGTTGGGTGAAAATTTATCCGTGGCAGAAATACAGAATCGTTCACAAAATGGACAAATCATAGAAATTTAACATTTCGTAGTGGAATTAGAGAATGTTGGGCAGCGCCATAAAACCAACAGTTGAATATCGGCCAGTACGCGCTCAAGAAGAACGTGACAGTTCTGGCAGACTTAAGCAGAAAGAAGAAATTATTTCCTGTGCTCCAAAAGAAGACCAACACGAAAGACCTGCGAAGAATGTCAAATGCCTGTTTGTCCTGAACATTCAGTGGATTGATACATGTGCAACCTAAAACTCTCTATTGGTTTTATTAATTTTTCCTCATTATTTCATACAATGAGAAACATAATGCCATATAAACTAAAACTTGCGAAAATATAAAAAATCATTTTTTTTTAACATTTCTTCTTTTTTTTTTTTATTTCATACAATGTAAAAAATCCAAACAAAAAGCTCAAAGGAAATCGAAAAATATTCTTCTATGAAATAATTTCAGATATAATAATATATGCAGTAAAAAAATTATGATTTATATAAAATATACGTATTTGAAAATGGAAAACACACCCGGGTGTGTGGGTGTAGACACAAAGGTTAATTAATAGTCAATAAAAGTAAGTAAAGTTATTAGGAAATATTCTGATTGTGGTTGCAACGTGTGTTGAAAATCAGGGGGCTAATAATGTAAGAAACGATATCGAATTCATTATCGTTTTGTCGCTAGCGAAGATTTATGAACGCATGTATTTTAAAGGGTACACGCTGAAAACCCCTGTTTTTTCTTGTTTAGATGCAAATATTACATGTGTTTGGAGCTTGTCGCAAATATAATATACTTGTGTCCAAACACATTGTGTTTGCTATTCAATATTACATGTTTTTGACGCAATGATTATTATGTTGTAATATATGTGTTTGCGACCAACATATATTTATGTTTCTGATACAAATACAGCTGTGTTTGTTGCACTGTCTATGCTCTCTCGATAGCAAGAGAATAAAAAAGGGACAGCGAGAGTCTATCTTGTAAGTGTGTATCTGTATTTTTGTATTATTCTCTCAGTGAGTGAGTCATAAATATTCCCGAATGATCGTGTAAATTGCAGACGAAGTCAGTGTTTCTTATTTTGGTTAACGTATTGCGTTTAAGTTTCATGTATTCAGTCGTCAATGGTTCGTCGGACAGAGGATATCAAAACCGCTTGATCAGTGGAAAAAGAATAAACGAAGGCTTGAACGCTTAAATGGTTTGTGATGTTACTTTGGTTTTTGTGTATGTGTTTCGTATATATGGATGTGTGCTACCAAAGTGAGAAACGATTTGTGAAATAAGTAATAAAAAACACAAGAAATTCATCCAAGCTTGGCTTGCATGAACTTGATTTGTATATAAATATCTTGTTTGTGAACCAACGCTTAGTGATAAGCAACGCATATCTGACACCTTCTGAAAACAAAAACGTGAGAGACAACAAAGAAATAATAATAATAATAAATAATGCATTCAATAAAAGTAAATGTAAAAGGGCCGTTTTAAATCTTTTAATTTTTCGCATTAATTACTTATAAATGTATAAATCATAAAATTAATTATAATAATTAATACATATATTTTGAAATCAAAGAATAATTCGCTTCTAAATATTGTTATGGTTGGGAGGAAATACGCATACGTTTCCACGTAAATACATGCAGGTTTGGGGGAAACACGCGAAGTATATGGATGTTTGGGATGAAGAACGCATATGTTTCCACGTAAAAGCATATATGTTTGTCGGTAAACATACTACTATTTTCATTTAAATACAAGTGAGTTTGGGACTTGCAAACATATGTATGTTTGAAGTATGTTCCAAACATATACATAATTCCTGCAGAATATGTTTGGGAAAATATGTTAGAGAGGCCGTTTTTTTCAGCGTGTATATGAACATATCAGTATCGTTTGGACGATTATCGTTATACATAATTAGGCACCAGAATAATGCCATTATTTAATAGATTATATGAAAGATTAAACAAAAGACTATAAGTCGCCACGGCGCCGACTTCTACGTTATCAGGTGGCGGCATGGCAAAATACTTAGAAATCGGCGGGGGTGGCGTAAAGGTTTAATCCTGAGTCTTTTGTCTCCTAGAGACCCAAACAATCGAAAATGAACTGAAACATTGGGTATATCGAATGAGGTACTGTAAAGCAAGTCGTGGAAGCCAGTTGGACGATGTTGTGTTTCATTCAGAAATTTCAGTGATGCCCCTTACCCATTAAATCATTATTTAGGGAAATATTTATTAGTATTTTTTTAAAGCGAAATTAAATTCAAAATTTTACATTTTATTCACCCTTTTTAAACACACTTTTCGAATTTTAAACCGGCACACAATGATTCAAAGTTCAATTTAAAGCGAATTTGTTCAAATTTCTTACATCTAAGAATTTTGATAAATATCGTTTGAATCCAATATTTAATAACCAAACTATATTACAGCATGTAAAGCTTGTCATTTAAATTAGTATTTTATTGGCCTGGTAACACCAAATTGAACAAAGTGGAAATATAATAGACAGCTACATTCATTGACAGATTCCGTTACCTTATTGAAATTGAATTTATCGTTGTCATCGTTCATTGAATTCTGTGGACTTTATTTATGTCTGCTGGAAAAACGGTAAGCACATGTTGTTTATTACCAGGTAGAACCACACTTTAAATTCAGAATGTTTTCGATGAGAAATATAAAAATAACTGGTCCTACAAAAAATTGCAGGTTATTGCAGGCTAAAAAGACTATGGTATTAGTTAGTTTCTATAGTGATATTTCATATTAAAAAGAGAACCGAATCCCCGCGTTACCCCAACATTTTATATTTCCGAAAATGCTGCGGGAATATCGTACTTGGAGTTATTCAAGAACGGTTTAAGTTCTAACATTTAACTAGGATTGAAATTGGTCCACAGCTGTTATTTAGGCGAATTTTATTAGTATTCAGGTATAAAATTGATGAATTACAGTACCACCTGTATGCAATTCAGCAGCAGTAATTCGATGTATATGCTAAATGTTGTGTTGTAAGGAATGTTTGGAACATAGCTCAGGCAAATGAACTCCGATTAGTATAAAAAACTACCAAAATGCGAAAAAGAATTGTATCAACTTTTCCGCTGCGTACCTACTTTTTTAAAGTTGTTGAGGACTAAACAGTTATTCACCTTTAGGTATTGAAAAATCAGAATTTTTCATTAAATTAGCATTATCTTGTTTGTGTTCAATCGGACGGCAGCAAAATGTACCCTGCGAAATTGGGGAACAGATCGGCCTTTCCAACTGTGTATAATAGTCATTGATCGCTTTTGAAGCAAAGAAGTTGTGTTGGTCCAAATTCCAAACTTTTTTCAAAAACGATACTTTTTTAAATAATTGGTACCGCCGAACAGTACCGAACTTTACCCCTGTAGTAGAGGAAACTACTCACTCTTTATAACAAAGAAAAATTGAGTGCAATATCTCTAAAACTGAATGAGATACAGTTCAAGAAATTCGAGAAAAGAAATCTAAATTTTCGACTTTGAAAATCCGAAAATAGCAAAAATCTGTGTTGCGAAAAAAATTTAAATTTATTGTACTCACTATGAACAATTATATCAAAATGTGTTAAAAAAATATAAAAAGGAAAAACCAATATTTTTGTTTGGAAATTTTTCTGAAATATATTTTCAATGTTGATATATCGTCATACTCCCTGGCTCCTTGCCTACAATCGCTCTTATACGGAACTTAAATATGTTTACTAGATCAAAATATAATGAATTTTTTCTGATGGAAAACGATCCTGAACCACTGTGCGGCATTTCGACATGATTATTCATTATATAATTCACAATTATTATATTATTTAATATTTTTGCTTCATATCTATTATTTTATTAGCCTCAAGTAATAATTGGTTTGGAATAAAAATCTTTCAGGAGCACTCATGGGTTTCGAAAGGTGGCACCTATCACGATAGTTTCCATCCGCATTCAGAAATATTCACGCTGAAAAATAACGGCCTCTCTAACATATTTTCCCAAACATATTCAGCAGGAACCATGCATATGATTGGAACACACTTCAAACATTCATATGTTTGCAAGTTCCAAACTGACTGTATTTAAATGCAAACAGTATCATCTTTACCGACAAACATGTACGCTTTTACGTGGAAACATATGCGTGCTTCAACCTAAACATCAATATGCCTACGTGGAAGCATTCGCGTGTTCCCCTAAACCTACATATACTTACGTGGAAACATATGCGAATTTCCTGCCAAATATAATACTATTTAGAAATCGATTTCAATATATATGTATTATTTATTATAATTAATTTTAACAATATCAATCCACATTTATAAATAATTAATACAAAAAATTAATAGATTTAAAACGGGCATTTTTACATTTATTTGCATTGAATGCATTATTTGTTTTTTTTTCATGAAATGAGAATCTTCTGCTCTTTAGCTTCTCATTTCTTTGTCATCTCTCAATTTTTTGTTTTCAGAAGGTTTCAGCTATGCGTTGGTTAGCACTTTGCGTTGGTACACAAACAAGATATTTATATACAAATTAAGTTCATGCAAGCCAAGCGTGGATTAATTACTTGTGTGATTCACAAATGGTCCACCGTTCCGATTTTCTCAGTAAAGGCTCGGACAGACAAAGAGCTTCACCTTGTTGCCCTTTCCAGTTCATTTCCTCAAAATCTTTTCTTACTTTGGTAGCACTCATACATATGTATGTACAAAACACATTCACAAAAACTAAAGCAACATTACAAACCATTTAACGGTCCAAGCCTACGTTATAGCCTTTTGATATCCTCTGTCCGATGAACCATTGATGACTGAATACATGAAACTAAAACGCAATACATCAGGCAACATAAGAAACACTTCACCTGCAATTTACAGGCACATTCAGGAATATTTATGACTCGCAGACTGAGAGAATAATGAAAAAATACCGATACACACTTACAAGATAGATTCCCTCGTTGTCCCTCTTTTATTCTCTTGCTCTCGATAGAGCATAAACAGTGCAACAAACACACCTGTATTTGTATCACAAACTAAAATACATGTGGGTCGCAAACACATATAACATATTAATCAGTGTGCCTCAAACATGTTATATTGAATAGGAAACACAATGTGTTTGGACCCAATTATATTATATTTACAACAAGCTCCAAACACACTTTATATTTGCATCCAAACAACAAAAACCGACAGATTTTTCAGCGTGTATATATCATGGGATCAGTATATAACTTATAGCGTTAACAATTTAATACCAGGTATCATTTTCCAAGACAACACCCTGACCCATCTTGTGACTTCTTCAACATCTCACTGGCTATAGAAGCACCAAAAATAAATAATCTATACTATCCACAATAAGTGTTACATCTGTCCCCACTAAGCTACCTCTAACGCCCTGGCAAGCGGATGAATCGAGATATTCTTTCGTTTTTGAATTGTTTAACCAACACATTCCCGATGGCATACCATCTCTTTAAACTTTATAATCACGCAAAAAAAATGGCCACTCTTGGAAATAAAATAAAGTTTTCAAACACAAGAAATTATTAAGGTTATGACGAACATTTTTAAAAGTTTCTTCATATTTCCGACTTGATTCTTCTTCTTTTTCTTTTTTTGTAAACACTTTGAAAAACAAACTTTCAATATATAATCAAGAGTTCGAAAAGAGGGGTAAAGGGAGGGGAACGAGAGGAAAAAGAATGAAAATGTTTAAAATTGAACATAAATGTAATAATAATCTATAACATTGATGGTTATATCGAGGAAGAAAAACATCTAACTGACACACAAAAAAAGTAGCACCAACCAAGGATGAATTTGTTCGGTTATAAATGACGAAATGGATATTATCAAAAATACCAGTCAAACGGACACCACTAAGTTCATTGAATGTGAGAAAAATAAAAAATATTGGGCAAACCATCATCTGGATAAAGCAGCGAGATGGATTGAACTGAATTGAAATGTTACACTCGATTACTATTACTAAGGATGAGATATCCCTTGGCTCGCACTTCCAAATAGTTGTAGATATGCAGGATATATCCTTGCAAAGGATATGAACTGGATTAAATTAACAACACAATACACAGCATAGACACCATAAAATGATTGGGGAAAACGGTACACACACATACACAGATCTATATATACTAAAAGGTTACCAATGAAAAGTATCTTAAGCATCTGAGGACACACACAGCGCTCAAACAGATGAAGTAATCTCACTCATTGGGTTATTGAAACCAAAAATACTGAAACTTGTAAAGAGTTTTCATTGAAGGTAACATTTTGTTGTGAAACTGGTGTTGGAGAAAATCGTTTAAATGTCAATTTTGTTTTCTTTAAAAACAAATGGGGGATGTAACGTGAACTAGTGATTTTCAAAGTCTCCCCTTTTTTCCTGCGTTACACAAGGGAAAAAATTGTTAAAACAATTTGTTTGAAGGTCTCACATTCACACAAAAAGGATACAATTGATACATAAGATTTTTGTGAAAACAAAAAGATTCCCTTTACTTACAATGTATAAGGTGACCTAGGAACCATACTTGGAAGTAGGGGTGTTTGTTTTTAATAAAGGACTGTCTAGGCAAACTATACACGTGTTATTGTTTACAAAGTCCAAAGGAGGCATTAAAGTTTGTGCCAAGTTTTTATTTTTTTTTGTGTCATCATGATATTTTTATCTTATAGCTTCATAGAACTTTTTCGAAAATATTAATTAAGGATGTTGTTGAAGTTCTGATGTCAGATGTTTTACTTATAGAACCTTGACACAGTGTACAATTACCAAGAATGATGGGAGGAAATAAAAGAGAAGACACTAATTCCTAAATCCTATAATTATTCTGTATTTTGAAACACAGAATCGATTTATGTAGCTGTAAACTAATGGAACTCCTTATATATTATTCAGGACTTTGGGGTTGGAGAACTTTCTTAAATTTTTTGTAATTTTTCGACTCCAGCACCGGAATTCTGTAACTGTTTAACGACATAAAACGGTAGTTTAACAGTCAAAGTTCATAAAATTTCACTACAAAAGATTCGAATTTTGTCAACTTAAATACTAATTTTTATAGCTGAAAAGTTACATACGAGGGAGGATCAATAAGTCCGAGACTTTTTGAATGAAACACAGTCAATAAACTTACTCCAATGTTTCTCCAAATTTTGTATCCCTTCCAAAAAATAGCATTTTTCGAGGTCCATAAAATAGGCATTTGTTTGATAAATAATTTCATCGTTGGACCTAGATCTCTTTCCACCGAGCCATTTCTTTAGGTTTGGAAATAGGAAATAGTAAGTCCGGAGAATATGGTGGATGAGGTACCAATTCGTAGCCCAATTCATGGAATTTTGCCACTGACACTATATACGTTTGCACCCGCGCGTTTATGGTCAATTGAGAGCAAACGCGGCACCCATCTTGCAGACAGCTTTCTTAAACCCAACTGGTCATTTAAGAACGAAACCACACTGTCATATGAAATGCCTATGGCATCAACAATCTTAAATAATGTTTAATGAGCACTCGAAATTCATTTTTTCCATTTTTCCACGAGGTTGTATGTTTTGAACAGCTGTTAAACGCAAAGTAAATGACGGAACTTGCTCAAAATTTGACAGTAGTCTACTAACAGGTGGTACCTGATGTGTTGCATTTCATATAACTACGGCGAAAGTTCGAAAAATTATGCATCTGCCCTCGTAACTGTGCTGTACATTAAAGCTTTAAAATTGTTGTAATCTATTACACTGTGAGTCAAAATTAGATTTTTTGCAAATGATGGGGTTCTGTCAACGGATTCTGGTAGAAAGGTCTAAAAAAATATACATGATAAAAGAAGAAATGTGACAAAATTCATTATTAACCCTTAGAAGGCAGTTAGGTTTTGCTTATTTTCTAGCACTTGGGCTAAGATTTGTGGTTTGGAGTGGACGGACACTTATAGTGAAATTTTATGGCGATAATTTTTGTAGAACATTTTGATCACGCCCCCCGTCATGTTGGAGCAGTTTTTTGTGAGTTTTAAAAATACAAGTAAAAAATTAAGGTTATACGTGACAGTTAGAGGGTTAATTTGTTACACAAAAATGCTTATCTGAATCTTTTCTATAAAACTTCTGAACATTTTTTGTACCTCAGAAGTAAGGAACACACAATTTTGCATGCCGATATGTTGCAGGAAAGTTCCGAGGGGCGGAAACTTTGACCCGGCATAACAAAAAATTCTGATCAGATCTTGCAAAATGCCGATATACGAATATTTTTTTTAGACCTTTCTACCAGTATCCGTTGACAGAACCCCATCAATTTCGTTGGTGTCGCACAGTGTTATAAGGCTGTCTGAGTAAGTTTGCACTTTTTAAAATTAGTGTTTATTTTTGTGCAAGTGATAACTCTGAAATTTGGCAGCTATCACTTATATTTATTCCGGTTATTAAATATAGAGCGCTTTACGAAGGAACAGCGCGTTATAACTGTGAAATTTTAATATAAAAATTTTTAAAGTTATGCTGAGACCGCTCGCAAACTTCGAAGAATTTTCAGTGGAGAAAGTTCACCTAATGATCAACCATTCGAAGACTGGCCAACAAATTTGAATCACCTGGGTCGGTTATGGACAGTAAGACTCTTGTGCATCAACGTACCGGTCGGTCTCTTGAAAATATTGCTTCGTTTACAGCAGTGTTACCAAAACCCCGAAAACATCTATTCTACATCGTTCTCAACAACTTCAAATTTCAGGAAGCACTACGCACCGAATTTTGGCAAACGACCTTCACCTTCATGCGTAGAAAATTTAACTTACTCAGGAGCTCAAACCAGCAGACCATGGAAAGCGCCGGCCATTCGTTCAATGGGTAATGGAGCAAAGTCAAGTACATGCCAATTTTGCCAAAAACAAACTCATATTCTCCGATGAAGTGCGATTCCATCTGAATAGCTTCGTGAATATTCAATATTATTGAATTTGGGGCTTAAACAACGCACCCACAACGAGCAACTGTCTTGTATGGATTTTGGTCAGGCGGCGTGTTTGGGCCTTACTTTTTTAAAGATGAGGCCGAAAATACAGAGACTGTGAACGGCATTCGTTGCACGAATATGATAAAGGAGTTCTTGTGGCCTCAACTCGACGGCATGGACCTGAACTACACTCCGGTTCACTTATATAAAGGCACTAAAAATTACATATTCAGCAGCCTGTATCTTTTGCAATTTGTAACCGATTGCAAGAATTTTAAAATGGAAATGGATTCTTAGCTAAAGTACTTTTTTGGAGCAATTTATAAAAAAAGTCAAAAAATGTTCTATTTTTTTTGGTTCACTTGAATAAAGGCCCTTTGACTAATTTTAAAGAAAACGAGTTTTTCTTGTTTTTTAAATTTATTTAAAAACTATTAGTAATGGTTACAACCCCCTTTGTTTTTAATAACTTCAAATGTACGGGTTTTCATTGAGAGATAAAGAGATACTTAATGGCCTGAATTAGTGGATGGCGCCACCTGCCACACCGCGCATGAAACAATCGATTTAATGCAGCAACGATTTCCAGAAAAAATTGTCTCCAGAAATAATCATGCGATTTAACGACGTGCGATTTCTTTCTCTGGGGTTTTGTGAAATCTCGGGTTTATGCGAATACACCAGAAACAATTCCTGGGCTCAGATCCGAGATCCAACGCTGCATCAATGAGATACAGCCACATTTCTGTGAAAAAGTCATGGAAAATTTCATGAAAATAATAATAAACTGGCGTCAGAGCCGTGGGGGCCATTTGGCGGAGATTTTATACCATACTTAAGCCGAACATATCTTCTTTGTTTGTTTTTATTTTAAAATTAAAAAGTGCATTCTTACTGAGACACTCTTTATTATCAAAAACTACACTGTGTGTGACTTTTGCACTTCAAAAATCTGTGTTGACTGAAACCAACTAATCCCGTATAACTTCAATATGCTGAACCCAATGGCGTTTAGCTTGTTACTCTATCATATCAAAGTGTTGAGATATTTGGCCACAAAGTTTTCTGGGAAATCAACAAGGTTTAGCTATTTCACAGTTCATTTGAACCCAAAGACTTTCAAACTTAAATTCAAATTCTGCGAACGAAATGTAAATGACTTTTAGATGCATATTAAAAGTGCCCATACCCAGCAAGAATTTTGGTCCGCATCGAAATGTCGTTTAAAGGGTTTTCTAATAATTCCACAAACCTTGATTACAAAACATGTTGTTGCTTATACATTTACATTAATAATTTGTTTTAGAACCTATTGTATAGGTAGATATTGTATAACAGCATAATTAGGAAATTGTTTGGCGAAATTCTGATCCAAAATTCCACAATATTTTTACGAATTTTTTAATTGACTTTTTTGGCACTGTCTTATTTGTAACAATGGTTTTTATTTTACTTGTGCAGTACAACTTTTCGGTAATAGTATTACTCGACAATTTATACCTTTACTTCTTTGAAATGAAACTGTGACTCCAGTTCGCTGCGAATCAGTTATTTTCACTAGTTCAGCCATTTCCAGAGCCATGTCGTACTAACACTGTCTGCTCTCGAGTGTTCTCCACAATACGGCATCGACTTAATGGATAGTGATGAGATGCCATCTACATGTTCTCGATAGTTGAAAACTGTTCTTGCGATATCATCAAATATTCGTGGTGAGTTAGAATGAGGTAGCTTTTCAACATGCAACGACTGTATACTTTTAGGCGTAATTAACATTAGGTAATCAGCTGCAATATACGTCATAAACTGTAGACATTCCAATTTTATTTTGTAACAATATGTTTAATGTGTGGATTGTATTTATAGAATTGATGCACCTCATGTCTCAGGGATGTTGGAACGCCAGTTTGTCTTTTTTTTTGAGAAATTATTCCATTTTAAAAATAAATAATACAAAATTATTATTGATTTATTTTGTAAAGATTATTTCATTCATATGTTTCCGTACCTGCGGCTAACATGGCCCATTCTGACGTTCCAATTTTCAATGACGCGTTCGAGCATATAGAGTGTTGTTTGCCGAGTATACATTGGCTTCCAATTCCTCAATCATAGCCGATTTGTCTGCTCATCTTTTGGTTTTACTTAGTCTCATGAGAATAAGCCCAGCGGTGTGATATCTCATGATCTAGCCGGACAGTTCTCGCAATAATGCTCCAATTTCAGGCGTCAAATACGCCATTATCAAGAGCGATATCGTGCCACACTCACAGCCGGTTTCGGCCGGCCTCATTTTTTGAAGAAATATGGGCCTTTGATTATACCGCCCACAAACCGCAGAAAAACGTTGTTTTGTCATTATTTAAATTTCTTCGGGTTGCTCTTCAGTCCCCATAAATAAAGTAAATATTTTCCAATAAAATAGCATGCAGGGACTGCCGAGAACTTCTCACAACCAGTAAGCTGCCCCCTTTCTAGTTTACACTCACTGATTGGGACCTACAGTTTTACACCGATTCCGAACGGTATTTTGAGAAGCTTTTTCATGAGGTGACTGTCGTCGAAAGAAATGTGAACTGTGTGTCACGAAAACCATGCTTGCAAACATGCACATGGTTCATGCAGTATATTTGTAGGGCCGTTATTTTTAAGCGTGTGGAGAAAGTTCCTATAAATTATACCATCTGAACCATTTTAACCTCGCGGCTTCCCTTTTCCCTTTTCTTTTTCTCGTGACTCTTTGGCATGATCAGGAAATCAGCTGGACGCTGAAAAACTCAATCGTGCTCAACACAAACGACGACCCAATAAGAGCGCTACAAAAGTTTTTTTAAATAAAACAAAACCGGTTTTAGATACCAATGAAATTCTTTATTCCTGTGAAAGTACGTTCGATGCCATTATGTATGGAACTCGATTTCTTTTGCATGACCACCACGGGCACGCTTACAGAAGTCCAGACGCTGAACCGAATTTTCGACGGTTTTCAAGCATAAATCGGCCGATACTGCTGCAATTTCACGTTCGATATTCGTACGAAGTTCATCAATCGTCGCTGGCTTGTTGGCATAGACCATAGACTTAACGTAGCCCCACAGGAAATAATCTAACGGCGTCAAATCGCATGACCGAGGCGGCCAATCGACTGGGCCATTTCGTGAGATAACACGTTCACCAAATTGGGTATCCAATAAATTGATTGTGGCATTCGCTGTGTAGCTTGTGGCGCAATCCCGTTAGAACCACATGTCCTCCAAGTCCATATTATCCAATTGGGGCCAAAAATATTCGGTTATCCATAAATTGGACGTAGTGCTCTTAAAGTTGAGGCCACTGACTCCAAATTTCGGTAGTAAATTTTAATAATTTCGACTCGTTGTTGGCTCGTATATCTTTCCATGATGAAATGGCAAACCTTACTGAAGAGAAACGTCAAAAGAGCGGGAAAAATATGGCGCGTTTGCTGTCCCTATCGAATTACTTTTGTAGCGTCTCTGTTGAAAACCCCGTTAAATAAAAATCATGGCCGTCGGTAGTAGTCGGTATGGTTAGTGTGCGCGGTGTTTGTACAGGAGATCTTGGGTTCGATGTCTTCTCCGCCCACCACAAACCAAAAATTTGTCAGAAGCATTTGGTAAAATAAATGAATGTATCGTATAAACAATTCCTCTAACGTTAAGAATCCGAAAATTTTTCTGAAATCGGATAAAATTTATGAATGGCAGAGCCCTTTACATATAGCGGTCTACAATAACTCAACGGTTTCATGGTGATATGGTGGGGCAAAGTAGGCTACCTCGTGGAAAAATTGCCAAGACGGCCCATAATAGGTGCTGAACCATAAATAATTAAAAATAGCATTTAAAGTCATAAGTTATGTACATAGAACGGTTTTAAAAACATCCGGTTTGAAGATTGGTTGCAATATCAGTTTTTAAAAATTTCTTTTTATAAATATTATTATTTTGTATTAAGGTGTATCATTTATGCAGTAGGGTGTATACAATGGAAATTTGGGTTATTAAAGTGTATTATTTATGCAGTAATGTGTATACAATGGAATTTGTTTGTTTATCGGATTCGGCTTTCAATTACCGGTTTCGGAAGCGGTTTTTAAAACCGGGTTACAAAACCGATTCATTAACCCGGATTTAGGAAACGGATATTCCCACCAATCTTCAAACCGGATGTTTGTAAAACCGTTCTATGTACATAACTTATGACTTTAAATGTTATTTTTAATTATTGCTGGTTCAGCTCCTACACTCACAGAAAACTTCGGTTGGTACAGCCGAATTAGCCGTAACCGATTAGAGGTTGCCACAACCTCATTAGAGGTTGCCAAAAACTCGTTTGAGGTTGCCACAAAATCATTAGAGGGTGCCACAACCCCATTAGAGGTTGCCACAACAACATTAGAGGTTGCCACACCCTCATTGAAGGTTGCAACAATCTCATTGGACGTTGCAACAACCTCATTGGAGGTTGCAACAACCTCATTGGACGTTGCAACAACCTCATTAGAGGTTGCAATAACCTCACTAGAGGTTGTCACAGCCAAATTTGAGGTTGTTACAAACGAATTTAGACAGTGCGATTAATGAATTTTAAAATTTTTGTAATTATTAAGTGATGATTTATTTTCCTGCATTCTTATAAATAATATTTACAAATCGAGAAAATAAAGTCATTTATATAGGGTAATCTTTAGGGTAACACAATTGTTACACATGCCACTTTCGAACTTTTTGAAGACCCGGCCATTAGAGGCCGGCTACCGCACCAATTCTGACGTGTTGTATCTGTTGATTTACCTAAACCAATTTATACACAGACAATTGCAACATATCTACAAACTGCTAGGGCATTTTCTCTAAAATAAGATGGTTTAATACAAAAACCATTATTACAATATTTGTACATATGTACCTTCCGTAATAACCGCGAACAAATCTTGATATTCCCGCAACTACAACAATTATACATTCTTTACCTTCTTTAAATATCATATTTGCAGTTAGAATTTTAAACGTCTGGTTTGAAATTCATCGATTAATGTTGAAGTAACCGAATTGAAAATGAATTCGATTGTACCTACAGAATTCATGACAAATTCGGTTACAGCAACTGAATTGTCGCCAAATTCGGTCATTCAAACCGACTTAAGGCCAAATTTGGTTGTTGCGACCGAATTGATGCCAAATTCGGTGGTTGCAACTGAATTGATGCCAAGTTCGGTGTTACTCCAACCGAATTTCGTACAAATTTCGGTTGTCGCATCCGAAGTAATTTAAAATTCTGTTGCTCCAACCGAAATTTTAGAAAATTCAGTTGAAAGAACGAATATAATTGAAGATTCAGTTGGCACAACCGAATCAATTATGAAACGAGGTTGCTTCAACTGAATTTCGGTTGTGGGCAGTAAATTTAGTCGTGACAACCTCAATTCGGTTAGGACAACTGCAATACGGTGGCAACAGCCGAATTTATGTATTATCGGCCGTCTTGGCAGTTTTTCCTCGAGGTAGCCTACTTTGTCCCGCCATATCACCATGAAACCGTTGAGTTATTGTAGACAATAAGATATAGGAAGCTTACAGACTTCAGCTAAGAGAAATACGTGTCCGAATTGATCATTTCTATCATCTAGTTGCATTTTGTTTTATGTGGCCGTCGGTGGTGCAATGGTAGTGTGCGCACCTCTTGTACATGACATCCAGGGTTCGATCCCTGCTCTGACCACCTTAAATTTATTTCGGCGGCGGTCACCTCGCATAGTGACGGCGACACTATCGAGTATTAAGCCATGAAAAAGCTTTCAAAAATACCGTTCGGAACCGGTGTAAAACTGTAGGTCCCAATCAGTGAGTACAAAACTAGAAAGCGCACAGTTCACTGGTTGTGAGAAGCTCTCCCCAGTTCCTTCCTGGGATGGAATGGGAACTCATTTTTTTTAGTTGCATTTTATGGCATAAAACTAAAAATCCTCAATTTTCATTTTTCCAAAAAATTGATAATTCATTTAATTTTACAATTGAAGCTCCTAGAGTTGCCAGATCGTTCTTAAATGTGTACTGGTCAGTAGTGAGGTCAAATTAAATTAAGTTTAAAAATATCTGGGAAATTGACTGCAACATAACAATTTACCATTGCATACAAAATACCACCCAAAACACCAAAATTGTGAAACTTTGAAGAGCCAGGGATAGCTCAAAAGATCTTCGATTGAGCTGAAATATGTTCTGGATTACTTTTTCCAGTAACACCACAAAATAAGCCCCAGGGAGCGGGATTCGGAGAAATTTTTCGAAATAAGGACCAGTCTAATGTAATGTGCGTGAAGATAAATTCGTATTTAAAATAGCAAAGACACAAACCAATTTACTTAGCAGAGCTCTGTTATACAACTAACAGAACTCTGTTACGAACTTTATTTTACAGATAAATCGGCAATTTATTGCTTTTTTCAATTAAATAATAGATGCAGAAATTTAAAATACAGTAATTAAAAAAAAACACACTCCAAGCTAAAAATATTTGATATGATAAAATATGGTCATATGAAGAATTCTCCACGAACCAAACATATGCCAGTCGATATTCCTTAAGGAGTGTCTTCGAAATATAAAATCTGGAATTTCCCAAGGACCTTCAGAAATTCAGAATTTGAAATTTTCTGTGTGAGGTCCCATGTGCAAGATTTTGGCCGACTGTGGTCAAACGAAGAATTCTCCAAGAACCAAATATGTGCAATTGGGTAGTGCTTGCCACATCCTTTCAGAATATGCCAACCACATATTTCAGAAGACCTTCAGAACCGAAAATTTTTCATTTTGAATTTCATATACGAATACAGTTTTTCGCCCACTGTGCCCAATCGAAGAATTCTCCACGAACCAAACATATACCACTCGATGGTCCTTAAGGAGTGTCTTCGAAATATAAAATCTGGAATTTCCCAAGGACCTTCAGAAATTCAGAATTTGAAATTTTCTGTGTGAGGTCCCATGTGCAAGATTTTGGCCGACTGTGGTCAAACGAAGAATTCTCCAACAACCAAATATGTGCAGTTGTATAGTGCTTGCCACATCCTTTCAGAATATGCCAACCACATCTTTCAGAAGACCTTCAGAACCGAAAATATTTCATTTTGAATTGCATATACTAAAACAGTTTTTTGCCCTCTGTGCCCAAACGAAGAATTCTCCACGAACCCAACATATGCAAGGCGATAGTCCTTAAGGAGTCTCTTCGAAATATGTGGTTGGCATATTCTGAAAGGATGTGTCAACTTACTCCAGTCCCAAACTCACTTATATAAAATATAAAATATATATGCCATATGCCACATACGTGTTGTCCCCAAACACCCATATATTTACGTGGAAGTAACGGGTTTTTCAATAAGAGCGCTACAAAAGTTTTTTTAAATAAAACAAAACCGGTTTAAGATACCAATGAAATTCGTTGTTCCTGTGAAAGTACGTTCGATGCCATTATGTATGGAACTCGATTTCTTTTGCATGGCCACCATGGGCATAAATCAGCTGATACTGCTGCAATTTCACGTTCGATATTCGTACGAAGTTCATCAATCGTCGCTGGCTTGTTGGAATAGACAATAGACTTAACGTAGCCCCAGAGGAAATAATCTAACGGCGTCAAATCGCACGACCGAGGCGGCCAATCGACTGGGCCATTTCGTTAGATAACACGTTCACCAAACTTGGTTTCCAATAAATTGATTGTGGCATTCGCTGTGTGGCTTGTGGCGCCGTCCTGTTGGAACCACATGTCCTCCAAGTCCATATTATCCAATTGGGGCCAAAAATATTCGGTTATCATTGAACGGTAGCGATTCGCATTCACAGTAATGTGCCGGGGTTTTGATCATCACGGAAGAAGTACGGCCCAATGACGCCGCCGGCCCATAAACCGCACCAAACCGTAATTTTTTCGGGATGCAATGATGACTCATGGATTACGTGTGGATTGCTGTCTGACCAATAACGCATATTTTGCTTATTGACGAAGCCATTCAGCCAGAAATGAGCCTCATCGCTGAAGATGATTTTCCGATGAAAACCCGAATCATTTTCAAATTGTTGCTCAGCCCAATTCACGAACATACGACGCTTATGGTGGTCATGCGTCTTCAGTTCTTGCGTCAATTTGATCTTGTAAGGATGTAGGCCAAGATCTTTTCGCAAAATTCGTCACAACGACGTCACAGAGATGCCCAACGCTTGAGAACGACGTGTGAGAGACACATTTGGGCGTTATTGAACTGAAGCCTCATCGGCAGCAATATTCTCGACACTACGGGCACTTCTTTGTCTCACTGGCACGGGAACATTTAGTACTGTGCCTGTGGATTCAAATTTTTCCACTAGACGCTCAATTGTTGATCTGGTAGGACGATTATGATGACCATAAATTGGACGTAGTGCTCTTAAAGTTGAGGCCACTGACTCCAAATTTCGGTAGTAAATTTTAATAATTTCGACTCGTTGTTGGCTCGTATATCTTTCCATGATGAAATGGCAAACCTTACCGAAGAGAAACGTCAAAAGAGCGGGAAAAATATGGCGTCGTTTGCTGTCCCTATCGATTTACTTTTGTAGCGTCCCTGTTGAAAACCCCGTTACGTATTTCCTCCCAATCACAAGGAAGCATATTCGTGTTTCCTTCCAAACATAATACTATTTAAAAGCTAATTATTTGTTGACTTCAATAGACAAACATATTGTTGCTAGGCCTTCAAAAAGCGGTACGTGTAATTTTTACAAATTTTGTTATTTTGCAGTATTGTCCAGCCTGTTAAGGCCTGATTTGATAAGGCCTAATTTTTATAAAATACTAACTGAAAAATTATGTAAAAATACACTTACACACTTACAACTGAATGATCTCCATTTGTACCTCTGTTATACTCTTCCTCTCAATAGAGATAATAATGCAAGAAAAACAAATGCATTTGTACCCCAAAGACAGCTATATTTGGGTCACAAGTCAATGTATTATAATATACCCATCATTGTATCTCCAACATGTAATATTGGATAGCAAACACGATGTGTTTGGGTACAAGTAAACAAAAAAGGACTGATTTTTCTGGGTGTAGGAGAGGTGAATGTGGCCGCCGTAAATGCAAAGAGGTAGTTGCGTGTCATAAACTCGAATTCTCACTCTAACCACTGTCCCTTTTTGCACTTTGTTTTATCAGTCTATCATTTAAAATCTCTCCCACTGTTTTTTTTTTTTGTTGTGTTTTATATAATTTTTCGTTTTGTATCTCGACTGTCGCTCTGTCCACGACTGTCCATATTACACAATTTACATGAGTATTTTCCTTGTGTTAACATTCGCCGCCAGAAAACAAGTTACCAGTAGCTAGCCAACCACCACATCGTTATGGCTAATAAACCAGACACGTTGGCGGCTTTAAGCTTTCACGGTAAAATGCCAAGAGTTATGGCTTTTATGGAGTGCTTAGCCATTTACAGATTTTAGGATGGATTATTTCAATATCACAGTTTTCTTTTTTACTATGAAGCAGAGATTTTTGTTTGCCGAGGGGAAGTCTGTTTTGTTCAACTTTTTTTTTCTTATTTTTGCTTGGTTTCAATCCAAATTAGTTTCTAGGAAGCAAGAAAAGTTTAGAGATATGACATTGCTTCAGAAATCAATGCATGATAAAATCAATGTTTTTTTCATTCTTTTTGCGTATCAATTTTCTTTATTTCAGTTCATGTTTTCTGTAGCCAAGGGAACAACAAAAAAGTAATAACGAATCCATTTACTAAAGATTTCAGTTGTAAAATCCACTGATTTACTCACGTAGATAACTCACTGTGTGTTTCAGTTTAAATTGCACTGGTTGTGGCAAAAAAATATATATTGGGGGATGTAACGTGTTGTTTGTCAAAGTCATTGCAAGATGTCAGTAAATATTGACTTTACCAATAAAACATCAAGAGTAAACAACAACTTTGTAACTTAACTCTTTGTTACTCGGAACATTGAATCCATTTATTTAAAATAAATGTATGTATATATGTATACTAGATCCCAGCCAGGTTTATTTAAATCATCACCTTCAAATATATAAGGCCGTTATTGAAAAAGAAAAATATTTGAAAAAAAGAGGTAACATATTGTTATTGTAGAGGTCCGGAAAAATAAGGCTTCACTTAGATCAACCTAAATATAAAAAACAACAACATCTGCTCTTGAAACATGTACGCTTGTACATATATTTAAAGCTATTACAAATATGCATGTGTATATATATATATGTATATATATATATATATATATATATTTATAACTGAACTCATACGTGTTTGCGAGAGGTCTATATCAGAATTTAAGAAGGTAAATAACAGACACTTTTAGAAAAATTGATATCTTAGGGGAAAATGTTACACTGCTCCTAGACGAATCACATATTCACTACTTTTATGGTGTTCACAAAAGTAAGTGTCCTAACTGTTGTATGTGTCGTATGTGCTAAAGTTATACAACAGTTGTACAACTGTAGTAGATTTATTCCTTACAAAAGTGTTGTACGATAGTACAACTTTTGCAGATATGTTTTTACGGTGTACTAAGCGATCAGCTGATACCATTTGTTTACCATTTGTAGCAAGGCGTAGTGAAGAAGGTGGTTGCACCAACCCATATGATCGAGTAATCAGAAACTGAAAACTGATCAACCGGTGGGGTAGAAGATATAATTTTAAGCTGAAAATGTAAGATACAAAAGTTTGGGTAAAATTCTACATTAGGAGTTATGGGCCTCCAAAGTTCGTATATACGGGGGGCTAGTATGTAACGGGGTTTTCAACAGAGACACTACAAAAGTAAATCGATAGGGACACCAAACGATGCAGTATTTTTTCCCGCTCTTTAGACATTTCTCTCCAGGAAGATTTGTCATTTCATCATGGAAAGATATACGAGCCAACAACGAGTCGAAATTATAAAAATTTACTACCGAAATTTGGAGTCAGTGGCCTCAACTTTAAGAGCGCTACGTCCAATTTATGGTCGTCATAATCGTCCTACCAGATCAACAATTGAGCGTCTAGTGGAAAATTTTGAATCCACAGGCACAGTACAAAATGTTCCCGTGCCAGTGAGACAAAGAAGTGCCCGTAGTGTCGAGAATATTGCTGCCGATGAGGCTTCAGTTCAAGAAAGCCCAAATGTGTCTCTCACACGTCGTTCTCAAGCGTTGCGCATCTCTGTGAAGTCGTTGTGGCGAATTTTGCGAAAAGATCTTGGCATACATCCTTACAAGATCAAATTGACGCAAGATCTGAAGCCGCTTGACCACCATAAGCGTCGTATGTTCGTGAATTGGGCTGAGAAACAACTTGAAAATGATTCGGATTTTCATCGGAAAATCATCTTCAGCGATGAGGCTCATTTCTAGCTGAATGGCTTCGTCAATAAGCAAAATATGCGTTATTGGTCAGACAGTAATCCACACGTAATCCATGAGTCATCATTGCATCCCGAAAAAAATTACGGTTTGGTGCGGTTTATGGGCCGTACTTCTTCCATGATGATCAAGACCGGCACATTACTGTGAATGCGAATCGCTACCGCTCAATGATAACCGAATATTTTTGGCCCCAATTGGATAATATGGACTTGGAGGACATGTGGTTCCAACAGGACGGCGCCACAAGCCACACAGCGAATGCCACAATCAATTTATTGGAAACCAAGTTTGGTGAACGTCTTATCTCGCGAAATGTCCCAGTCGATTGGCCGCCTCGGTCGTGCGATTTGACGCCGTTAGATTATTTCCTGTGGGGCTACGTCAAGTCTATGGTCTATGCCAACAACGATTGATGAACTTCGAACGAATATCGAACGTGAAATTGCAGCAGTATCGGCAGATTTATGCTTGAAACCCGTCGAAAATTGGGTTCAGCGTCTGGTCTTCTGTAAGCGTGCCCGTGGTGGCCATGCAAAAGAAATCGAGTTCCATACATAATGGCATCGAACGTACTTTCACAGGCATAAAGAAGTTCATTGGTATCTAAAACCGGTTTTGTTTTATTTATTTATCGAAACTTTTGTATACTTTTAGCGCTATCGACACACTTTTTAAATATTTGCCTGGAGTTATTTATTTTAATCCAGTTGCCATTGAAATCTTGCCATGAGTTTATAACAAATAAAATACAAAAATGGCTAAAGATAATTATAGCAAATCTTTGCGCTAAAGTATGCAATAATTTTTATTTAAAAATTTGTTTGATACCGACAAAAAGGATGAAATAATTTCCGGTAATAATGCACACAACATGAAAAAATGTTTATATTAATGCTGCACTACATCTTGTCATACGTAACTTTTTTGTTTTTGAATAAAACTGCGATAGCAAAATGTTCGTAATTTTTGAGGGGCTTTAATCCTATAAAAAAATATTTTTAAATGTTAGGAGTAGAAACTACATTAAATGAGCCTCTCATTAGAAACTGACGTCGTACGTCTGCGACATCTACAGGACAAATGTAGTACTCGTCGAGACCTATACAACGATATCTTGCATGTTACCATCGAGCCACAAACAAAAAAAAACACAATAAAAAAAGATTGTTTTTCACGGGCTCGGAAAGGAAATTTTTTTATTTTAATAGCCTCGAGGTGATCTTTAATATTTGCCCACGTCTTTGGGAAATTTTTACGTCACCCAGTCTAATGCGTCTTGGCTCATGATTATTGCGGGACCTTTAAAGGTGATAAGATATCCCAACCCTATGTATTAATAACACAACATTTTCAGCATCTGGCTCCTTCTTGGATCTAGCAGACATTCAGGAATGTTAAGATAAATATCCTAGAATGATTTTTTAGCTTTTGAATTTCCATATTTACTGAATTTATATAGACATATAATGACCGATCATAGAAATATGAACATAAAAGAATATAGAGAGTCAGATTGTTTGAGGAGTAACTTTTCAGGTACTTACTACACTGATTCTAACAGAACGGAATTACCATTTTTAATTGTCCAAACTTATTATTATTTTGTGACAGTGTGTACCACTGTGCGGTCAAAGCAACTACTCTTTTGTCATATCCTACTAAAATGCGAAAGTACTAGGATTTATGTTGAAGTCGTTATTAGTTAAGGGACAGGGAAATGCTAAAGTTCAAGATATAAAATATACATCCCGGGATGTCGAGACAGTCATAAAATCGAAACACTTTTAGGGCTAAATCAAATTTTGTTACATACAAAACCATCATAACAATTTATTAAATATTAAATTATCTATATGTATTATCATTACTCACTCTTTCATATTAATACTTTAATTTAAGATTCACGTAACTTACCTGAAAAGAGAAAAACAAAAATAAATTTTTTAATATTAAATTTAAAGAAATGAAACGAAAATAGTGTAATCTTATTTGTCTTATATACGAGTATAATACAGTGCAGTCCCCGTCGTGTGAACACTGGACCGAATGAACTACTCGTTCATATTAACAACTAAATTTTTATATTAATTAATCTAAATACTGTTAGTTACTAAACTATGTTGGATAAAAGATTGTAGCGTGGTTTTCTCAAAGGCTGAGGTAAGCACAGTCATGTCCAGGAACTTTCGCTAGGATCCACTAAACCTTCCGAAATAAGAACAGAATGGGGTTTGAATTCAGATTCTTTATTGGTTTCCTTGTGATACAAAAACATTTATATTCGTTTACATTATTCGATTGAAAAAATAATTTAATTTACAGAAACAACATCTATTTATACACTCTTGAAAACACTCTTCTGGAAATAGTTTGGAACGGTTGAGGATACCCTTCTGGGAATGGTTTGAGAGCACTCCTTTGGGTTCGGCCTGAAAGCACTCTTCTAAAAACTATTTAACAACACTCTTCTGGAAACGGATGGGAATACCTTTCTGGGAATGGTTTGAGAACTCTTCTTTAATTGGTTAGAAACGGTCTGACAACGGCTCAAGACCAGTTCGGTTCGTCCTGCAATACGACCATCTAATATTTGGATGGGCAAAACTGGATCGGGAATCGAATTTACATCGGTTGGTAACAAGAAACGTGGAATAGTCAGCCGACACCACTATGGTGGAATAGTCAGCCTAAGCCGCTATGGTAGAATAATCAGTCGAAACCGCTATGGTGGAATAGCCGACCGAAGTCGCTATGGTAGAATAGTCAGCCGAAACCGCTATGGTGGAATAGTCAACCGAAGTCGCTACGGTGGAATAGTCAGCCTAAGCCGGTATGGTGGAATAGTCGACTGAAGTCGCTATAGTCAACCGACGTCGCTACGGTGGAATAGTCATCCTAAGCTGCTATGGTGGAATAGTCAGCATAAGCCGCTATGGTCAAATAGTCAACCGAAGTCGCTATGGTGGAATAGTCAGCCGAAGCCACCATGGTGGAATAGCCGACCGAAGTCGCTATGGTGGAATAGTCTGCATAAGCCGCTATGGTAGAATAGTTAACCGATGTCGCAGTAGCGGAATAGTCAACCGAAGTCGCTGTGGTGGAAGAGTCGACCCAAGCCGCTATGGTGGAATAGTCGACCGAAGTCGCTGTAGTGGGATAGCCAACCGGAGTCGCTATGGTTGAATAGTCAACCGAAGTCGTTATGGGGAATAGGAAGCCTAAGCCGCTATGGTAAATATATTTAAGTTAAAAGTTGTACTCTTGATTCCTTTCGGAATTATAGTCCCGAGATCTGTGATCGTATCGGGTTGTGCGCTTGGAAACAACTAACTCATGATTCTGGTCAACCTCAATGCAAAGTATTCCGGCTGTATTGACGTGATGGAGAATTACAGCAAAGAACTTATTGTTGCGTGGTCGTTGAAACTCACGGCCCAGTTTGTGTGGCTATCAGTGACTGTGGTTGTTTGCGGGTGAAGCCTTTTCTTGGCTAAGTACTCGATAGTGTCGCCATCTCTAAGCGAGGTAACCGTCGCCGAAAGAAATCTAAGGTCGTCACTACAGGTACCGAACCCACCTTCATATGTAACAATTTCACCACCGACGGGGACGTGCGTATACAGGGTGGTTCAAATACAACAATCGTTTTAAATTATGTTATTGTGACACAGCTTTTGGCGGTCAAAATCTTGGCTGTCAGTCAGTATCAATTATACCTCCGCGGAATGGAATGAGTCGCTTGTTTTCGAAATGTGATGTTGTCCAAACCGTGCGGGTTTTGAAAATAAGTCTAGGCCCAAACTGAAACTGAGACCGCGCATGCTGTACGCTTATGCAAAAAATTTGAGAGATTGGCTTGATAGTTGATAACCCTCATGCACCCCGTTATCGTACGCACTGTTCGAGCGAGAATGACAGTTGGCTGTAGATTTTTGAGTGGTGGTATCATAGACCGTTTTTCGATAATGCTGCTTGGAATGCCATTTCGATCAGCGACGAGTGCTACAGAGTCAGAAGAATCGAGATTTTGGGGGCTGAAATGTAGGATATGAGCTTGGACGATGCAGCTCATGCAGATCATCATACAGTCGATCTTTTACGGACTGATTTCTGTTATCGTATTATTAGACCCGAAAAACCCCGAAAAACTTTTTGTGGGTGCCGTTAATGACCGAAAAACTAGACACGGCTCAGAGCTTTAAAGCGAATATCGTTCGAGCGATTTGTTATAAGTGCGCAGATATTGCCAACAGGGTATAGCTAACAAGATTTCATGTGATAAGATGTTCTACTCCGAAGCCTGCTGAGGCAGCCACATAAATTTAATCGCATTCCATAAATAATGGAAATGTTTTTTCTTTCCAATAAAACCTTTATATACACGCTGAATATCTGTCTTTTTTTGTTGTTTGGATGCAAATATAACGTGATTGTAGCTTGTCGCAAATATGGTATACTTGTGCATAAACACGTTGTGTTTGCCATTCAATACAACATGTTTGGGACACACTAATATATGTATTTATGACTCAAATGTGGCTTTGTTTATATGAAAAACTAACAAAAAGGCAGATCTTCAATTTATGAAAACAATGCTTGCAAACATATAAATGTTTCCTGCAATATGTTGTTGGGCCATTTGTTTCAGCGTGTACTAAAGGATTTTTAGTTTTGCCAATTTTATTAAATTGTGAAAGATACAGATGTATTTGAGAGTTGTGCAGAGCAGTCGATAACAATTTATTATGGAGCATCTAACATATCAATAACGTGTTGAAGTTGTTAAAATATTTTATCTAACTAATCGTTCGTTTTGTTTCTATGTTGTATGCCATATTTTTGGTTTCAGCAGTTTTCAACAAACAAAACTATATTTGGGTCACAAAAACATATATTATAACACAATTTGTTTGTATACTATATTTGGGACAAGCTACAATATATTTTAGAGTTGGGTAGTTCATGAACTATATAGTTCATTTAGAGTGACCTAACATCGCAACCACGAACACAATGGGCATATTCGATATGGCGTGTTGTTTGTGATTGTCATGTCCGGGCACCTTAAATGAACGGGTTCGAGAACTGGTGAACGAGTTCGACACAAGTCTATTAAATTTGCACCCAAACAACAACAAAAATACAGATAATTCAGCGTGTAGACTTTTTGTGCAGAGTGTGGGAAATCGGACTTGCCCCGTTAAAATTACTCTCGATGTATTTACTCTTGCACGATCCCAATTTATGTGTTGTCACTATGAGAAAAAAATTCTCAGATACTGTGTCTAACCAGGGAGTTTCTATGGCACAGCTAATCGAAAAGGTACTAGAGAAATTATCTAGAATAAGACACCAAAGAAGACATAGACTTTACAGATCATGCAGCAAACTAAGTTTAAATAGTGTTTGATTGATACTAATGGCAGATAAACTATGTTTATGTTGTTCGCATCGAACGAAAACGAAAACGCTCGAAACGAAAACGAAAGCATTCCCTTTTATTTCGGTCCGTATTATATGTAACCAAAGAGTAAATTACAATAGCAACTCGAACTCGATGAAATGGCCTACTACCTCATTGTCATCAAGAGAACATGAAGATATGGATATTTCTCTATGGTCTAACTGATGCTGACGTAATAACTTATGTTGTTATTTGGTCGAATTCTTAGTATAAATTCAGGTTTTACTCATACCGTCGGTTGGTTGCGTGAATACCATTGAGAGTTGCACGTTCGTGTTAGACAGTTCGTGAGTGTGCTCGGCGAAGGAGTTAATTTAGAGTTCTTCGTATGAATTATCTCCTCGTTTATCGAACTCTTGTGACTTGGTGTCGTCACAATACTTGAGCGGCATATAAAAAGTGTTAAGTCGAGAGTTAGGGCACTCTCGAATGCTGGCTGAAACCATAAACACTAAGCACAAGACCATCATTACAATTGTCCAGTTTACAGTTCGCTTAAATTCCGTTAAATCAATTTTAAAAAAATCAAAAATAAATTGCATCGGGTGCTTTAGTTTTTAGAATTTTAGATTTATAAAATTTATAAAAGATTTATAGACTGATTAATAAAACATAAACAAATATACTCCTTTACTGAAATTGAAATTGGAACAAACAGGAACCAACCATCTTTCACTTAGGCCAATTTATCAGACCTTGAATGCTTGATGCATGAACTTCTCATACATTAACATGTAAACTAACAAAAATATGTTCATTACAAAATGGCAAACATAACTGACATTAGCCCGGTCATTCGAAAGGCGATCTCACACAAAAATGCAACTGCATCTATATCAAATAACATCAAAGCAACTGCAACTCTGCGAGAATGCACGAGGAAAGAAGAACATTGAGGAAACACGCCTTCTGATCTTGTTGTTAGATTAATACAGTTTCAGATAGAGTGATACTGAGAGATTTTTCATCGATACAATTCGCATATGTGAATTTATTTTAAAGACTGTATATGTACGATGGCACCAATTCAGACACAGTAGGTGGGCATTTGTGCTTCCCTGAGTTAGTAGTATCCCAACAAATCCAACCATTTTTCACTTAGAAAAATTGATCAGACCTTGAAAGCTAGAATTAATTCTCATACATTAAGATACATGTAACGAAAGGATTTACATTTCAAAAAAAATAATTCAATTGGAACAAACTCACAAAAATCACTTCTGGCAACCGGATTTGTCGGTTACCACAGCCAAATTCGGTCATGACAACCAACAAATCTAGTCCTAATTGTATCATAAAAATGCCAATGCCAGTGGTAAAGAAAATGAATTACTGGTCGTTCCAACCGAATAGTTTCGATTGCAACGAATATACCGGAAATTAGCATCATATTGTTATAACTTATGTAGAGAAGTTTTCAATGTGACGATATGCATCTAAAGTGGCATCAAAAATATATTCCCCGTGCTATTCACCCATATAATAAATATTGACTACTTTTGAATTTTCCTTAAAACGTAAGACAAAGTGTTCAAATATTTTCACAGGTGTCAGTTGGCATAACCTTCTACTAACCCCCTCGTTTCATTAAACGCCATATTATATCTGTGTGTATTGATGTCGTGTAATAAATATTCGAAAGAAAAATATGTTTTCTTTATATTTGTATTCAATCAACGTAAAGTTTCCACTTGATTACAAGCAAATGAAGACAATGAACGTAAGGAATATTCAACAAAGGAACATATTCCATATCCGCATAAACATAAACATAGTATCGTTCGTCCTTAAAAAAATAAACAAAGAGAAATTCATCTAGAAACACTAGAAATATACTTAGAAACACAAAAGAGCATTGGCAAGCTATAACCTGAGCAGCATAACTATGTCTTGAGCAGTATCGTATTAATAGCAGTTCATGGGTGTTATGTACCAGAACTAGAGTGTTCAACACTGAAACCGATTAAACGGGCTTTTATTACTTAACTGTGTGCAACTTTTTTGAAAAAAGTAATGTTTAAATAAAAAAACACGGTTATTTTCAATTCAAACACGGGCTTTATTTCCGTTAACCGGATAACAGGGTTTTACTTAATTTGTGTTAAATAGCCTTACAAAAATTTTAAAATTCAATAGGAGGTGTATGATTTTCAATCATTAATGATTTTTTTGGATTAAATAAATACCACGATATGTAGTTTCAACTATAATTGTATAGCTTGAATAAGATACTTAAGTACAAAAGATTTTAAACTACTTTTTTTAATTTTTGACGTATTTTATAGCAAGGTACGCAAAGTACGCAATTTTGAGATTGAAACACGAATAAGAATATTCAACTCAATCCAATAATTCGATCCAAATCAACTCAGTTCAGTTCAATTCCATTCAAATTTACTTCAATTCAATTCAACTCAGTTCAATTCAATTTAATTCATTTCGATTCAAATCAACTCAGTTCAATTCAATTCAATCCAATTCAATTCAATTCAATTCAATTCAATTCAATTCAATTCAATTAAATTCAATTCAATTCAATTCAATTCAATTCAATTCCATTCCAATCCATTCCATTCCATTCAAATCAATTCAATTCAATTCAATTCAATTCAATTCAAATCAATTGAATTCAATTCAAGTCAAATCAATTCAATTTAATTTAGTTCAAATTAATTTAATTTAATTGAACTAAATTTAATTTCATTTCATTTAATTTAATTTAGTTTAATTTACTTTTTTATTTTATTATTCAAGCTCAATACCATTCTATATCTCTATTAATACAGAAAAAGCTTTTTTTGTTGTGGTTCCCTAAAAGCCTACACAATTTGAGATGAGTTTCCGTTTGCATTTAGTTTGATGAATTTTTCAAAAGCAACATTCCAAACAACCGCTGATGACGATCTGTGGCTAGATCGATCTGACATAGCTATACGGATTGCCAGGAAGCATGAGGATGCCTTTTGCAAAACATCTTTATATAGAATGGTGTTGAACTAGAACAAAAAAATAAAAAAGTACCCATAGAAAGGCCGATTAAATCAAAATCTTCCCTCTCCAAAGTATCCTTAACTTAATTTAATTTAATTCACTCCAATTCAGTTCAATTCAATTCGATTTGATTCGATTCAATTCAATTAAATTTAATTCATGTCAATTAAATGTCATTCAATTCATTTCACTTCAATTCGTTTCAACTCCAATCAATTCAATTCAATTCCATTCAATTCAATTCAATTCAATTCAATTCAATTCAATTCAATTCAATTCAATTCAATTCAATTCAATTCAATTCCATTCCACTCAATTCAATTCAATTCAATTAAATGCAATTCAATTCAATTCAATTCAATTCAGTTCAGTTCAATTCAATTCAATTCAATTCTATTCAATTCAATTCAATTCAATTCAATTCAGTTCAGATCAATTCAATTCAATTCAATTCAGTTTCAGTCAATTCAATTGGATTCAATTCAGTTAATTTAATATAATTCAAATCAATTCAATTCAATCCAATCTAATATAATGTAGTCGAATTTAGTCTAATTCAGTCCAATTAATTTTACCTTTATAAGAAAAATATTCTGGTGTGTTTTTTAAAGAAAATTTATATAAAGGGTTTTTGCAACAGAGACGCTACAAAAGTAAATCGATAGGGACAGCAAACGACGCCATATTTTTTCCCGCTCTTTTGACATGTTTCTTCAGTAAGGTTTGCCATTTCATCATGGAAACATATACGAGCCAACAACGAGTCAAAATTATTAAAATTTACTACCGAAATTTTGGAGTCAGTGGCCTCAACTCTAAGACCGCTACGTCCAATTTCTGAAATCTGAATTTCATTTCTGGCTGAATGGCTTCGTCAATAAGCAAATTATGCGTTATTGGTCATCATCATCATTGCATCCCGAAAAAATTACGGTTTTGTGCGGTTTATGGGCCGGCGGCGTCATTGGGCCGTACTTCTTCCGTGATGATCAAGACCGGCACATTACTGTGAATGCGAATCGCTACCGTTCAATGATAACCGAATATGTTTGGCCCCAATTGGATAATATGGACTTGGGGGATATGTGGTTCCAACAGGACGGCGCCACAAGCCACACAGCGAATGCCACAATCAATTTATTGGAAACCAAGTTTGGTGAACGTGTTATCTCACGAAATGGCCCACTCGATTGACCGCTTCGGTCGTGCGATTTGACGCAGTTAGATTATTTCCTGTGGGGCTACGTCAAGTCTATGGTCTATGCCAACAAGCCAGCGACGACTGATGAACTGCGTACGAATATCGAACGTGAAATTGCAGCAGTATCGGCCGATTTATGCTTGAAGACCGTCGAAAATTGGGTTCAGCGTCTGGACTTCTGCAAGCGTGCCCGTGGTGGCCATGCAAAAGAAATCGAGTTCCATACATAATGGCATCGAACGTACTTTCACAGGAATAAAAAATTTCATTGGTATCTAAAACTTTTTTTGTTTTATTTAAAAAAACTTTTGTAGCGCTCTTATTGAAAACCCCGATACTTATATATTAACAATCTGAATAATGGTGTTATATTTCCTAAATATTAATGATTACTTTCAGCGCAAAGGAAACACGACAATAGAATGTTATTTTGTGATGATTTTGAATTATTTTTGTTTTACAAAAGTTGAAGTCCATTGAAAACAAAAAAAAACCGAAAAGAACCCATAAATTAAACCAAAGATTCACCGATTTCACCGGAATTGTCCATTCTGAGAAACCAAACCCCGGATTTCCGAATACACCGAAAACCGGTTATTCGAAAATTTCAGATAATTTAACACTATAACCAGAACACAATTTTGTGTTAAATTTATAGTGAAGTCGAAAGTGAAATTTCAATATTGATAAAAGTTTGTAAGGTGCCATTTAGTTGTATGTGTCCTATTAATCTGTACAGGGAGTTTAACAGCAGCTTCGATAACTTAAATTAAAAACCCGTTCGCTGTGTTATTATCCTACAGTATGACATTTATGATATACTACTAAACGTTTGATATATAATTTTTTTTTAATTGCAAAATAGTTTTCATATCTTATTTTCTTGAATAAAAATTGATGTAATTAATTTTTCTTTTTGCAAATTCAGTAGTGACAAATTGCACTTTCGAATAATTTTTTAATTCAACCTCCCACATGATGTCACTCATGAAACTTGTGTTTTATGGTATGCAAATTGGCTTTTTACACTCATTACGTGTTTTTAGGTTCTACAATTGAATCTATTAGTATTAACCAATGTCTGACTATGTATAAGTAAAGTTTGAACTATCAGTTTGTTTTTGTTTTGTCATACATTGTCATTTTTGTTGCCTTTATTGTTGTAGCTATCACACTTTCTCGCATATACATACATATGTAACGGGTTTATCAATAAGAGCGCTACAAAAGTTTTTTTAAATAACCCAAACCCGGTTTTAGATACCAATGAAATTCTTTATTCCTGTGAAAGTACGTTCGATGCCATTATGTATAGAACTCGATTTCTTTTGCATGGCCACCACGGGCACGCTTGCAGAAAGAAGTCCAGACGCTGAACCCAATTTTCGACGGTTTTCAAGCATAAATCGGCCGATACTGCTGCAATTTCACGTTCGATTTTCGTAACGATTTTCATCAATCGTCGCTGGCTTGTTGGCATAGACAATAGACTTGACGTAGCCCCACAGGAAATAATCTAACGGCGTCAAATCGCACGACCGAGGCGGCCAATAGACTGGGCCATTTCGTGAGATAACACGTTCACCAAACTTGGTTTCCAATAAATTGATTGTGGCATTCGCTGTGTGGCTTGTGGCGCCGTCCTGTTGGAACCACATGTCCTGCAAGTCCACATTATCCAATTGGGGCCAACAATATTCGGTTATCATTGAACGGTAGCGATTCGCATTCACAGTAATGTGCCGGTCTTGATCATCACGGAAGAAGTACGGCCCAATGACGCTGCCGGCCCATAAACCGCACCAAACCGTAATTTTTTCGGGTTGCAGTGATGACTCATGGATTACGTGTGGCTTGCTGTCTGACCAATAGCGCATATCCATTCAGCCAGAAATAAGCCTCGTCGCTGAAGATGATTTTCCGATGAAAATCCGAATCATTTTCAAGTTGCTGCTCAGCCCAATTCACGAACATACGACGCTAATGTTGGTCAAGCGGCTTCAGTTCTTGCGTCAAATTGACCTTGTAAGGATGTAGGCCAAGATCTTTTCGCAAAATTCGCCACAACGACGTCACAGAGATGCCCATCGCTTGAGAACGACGTGTGAGAGACACATTTGGGATTTCTTGAATTGAAGCCTCAGCGGCAGCAATATTCTCGACACTACGGGCACTTCTTTGGCTCACTGGCACGGGAACATTTTGTACTGTGCCTGTGGATTCAAATTTTTCCACTAGACGCTCAATTGTTGATCTGGTAGGACGATTATGACGACCATAGATTGGACGTAGCGCTCTTAAAGTTGAGGCCACTGACTCCAAATTTCGGTAGTTAATTTTAATAATTTCGACTCGTTGTTGGCTCGTATATCTTTCCATGATGAAATGGCAAACCTTACTGAAGAGAAATGTCAAAAGAGCGGTAAAAAATATGGCGTCGTTTGCTGTCCCTATCGATTTACTTTTGTAGCGTCTCTGTTGAAAAACCCTTTATATTCAAAATCCACACCAGCTGATGGCAGAGAGTGCTGATATTTCCTTCTACTATTCCTTTCATTATTTTCGCTAAAAACGGAACACATTTTTCTTCCTGTCACTCTTCCACTCTCGACGCTGCTTGCGCTTTGGCTTTCCTAATGTCGATGCGTTCAGTGAACAGGAAAAAATAAATAATACAAAACAAAATCAGCAGCTGGAACTGTAAAATATTTAACCGAGTTACTTCACGGCACTAAAACATGCAATAAGTTAGATGGCAATATGCTTGAAGCGTGATGGTATCCCACGGATGGGTGGTGGGTGGTGGGTGGTGCTGGTGGAGGAGAAGGTGGCTCGCAAATTTTAGCAGCTGTGCGCCTTATATACTCGTTAAGGATCGGCAAAGCAAAGACACATGAATGACAACTTGAATTCACGGCTGTGATTTAACATTTTAAGCTGTAAATTTTGTAAGCACTTTATGGTGTCTTATTTAATGACATTACATTTAAGGGAAATGTTGAGAACAAGTCAAATGAGACTCTAAAGAAGCGTTAAATGTAAATGAAATTTTTTAAATTACATATATTTTATAAACATAACAGCCAGAAAGGAAGTAAATTCCTTAAACTCTACATAATTTCTAAGAAAGTGCTAACTTCATTTTCAAATGCTGTTTACTGTTGCGAAAATAGAAAGTGATAATCGAAAACTCAACTGGCTCCCACACCTAATCTAACCCATTGACAAAACTACAAATTGATGAAGAGAAATACTAATTGATATTTAGAAAATATAAAGAATTTTTACAGTGTTTTATTTAACTTGCTTTGTTGTCTGTCAGTCTGTATTGTTCAAATCTAGTAACTCATTTTTAACACAGTTGCAGTTGACCAATCGAAATAAAATTTTGCACACTTGTCAGATTTGGATGACAATACATAAATATGAAAACAAAATTAAAATATTAAAAATTTATTAACTAAAAATTTAAAAATAAGAAAATAATTTAAAAAAAATTAGAAATAATTTAAAAAAAATTAGAAAACTAGAAAATAATTTTTCTCTTAGCCTCAATAAGTATATTCTTCTTCATGATGGGGTTGTACAATGGGTCCGCCTACTTAGCACTTCAACTACAATGGTCTAGATACTTTCAATAAAGAGCGTAATTAAAATGAATTATTTAATTAATTTTCTAGGGATCTCTCAAATAAAACGCTTGCATTTAAATTAAAAATGGTGTCAAAATTAAATGTCAAATTAAGTGTCAAATTAAGTGTTAAATTAAGTGTCAAAATTAAATGTCAAAATTAAATGTCAAATTAAGTGTCAAAATTAAATGTCAAAATTAAATGTCAAATTAAGTGTCAAAATTAAATGTCACCATTTTTAGCATTATTCTCTCAGTCAGTGATTCGTAAATATTCCTGAATGTGCGTGCAAATTGCATATGAGAGACAACAAAGAAAGGAGAAGCAAAAGAACAGCAGATTCCCATGTCATGAAAAAAAATACAAATGATGCATTCAGTGCAAATAAACGTAAAATGTGGCCTTTTCATTGTTTATATTAATTATTTATAAATGTAGGTTTATATTGATAAAATAAATTATAATATTTTCTTCAATAATTTTTCCGGGTCAAGATCAATTTCTATGAAAAAGTACTTTTATAACAAAAACTAAATTTTCATAGAATATATTATTAAAGAAATAATGGGAAATTGATTATTATGATGCATGGTTGGAAATATAGCTATTTATGACATTATTTCCTTAATAATACATTCTATGAAAATGTACTTTCTGTTATAAAAGTAGTTTTTCACAGAAATTGATCTTGAACAGGAGAAAATATTAAAGAAAATAACATCTTCAAGATCGAATAATACAACTAAAATGGATTAATTATAATAAATAATACATATATATTGAAATCAAAGAATAATATAATTATGTATGGGAGGAAATACGCATATGTTTCCACGTAAGTATATGTAGGTTTGGGGGAAATAGGCGAATGCTTCCACGTCAGTATATGGATGTTTGGGATGAAAAACGCATGTTTCCACTGAAAAGTACACAAGTTTGCAAGTAAGCATGATACTGTTTACATTTAAATACAAGTGAGTTTGTGACTTGCAAACATATGAATGTTTGAAGTGTTTTCCAAACATATACATGGTTCCGGAAGAATATGTTTGGGAGAATATGTTAGAGAGACCATAATTTTTCAGGGTGTGTCTGATGCGGATTTTGGTCTTCTTTGAAGAATATGCCGAAATTGCAGTGACTGTGAATTAGGCTGTTTCACATTTTCGCGAATTCAAAAAATAGACTCGGATTTCGATTTTTGGGACTTTTCTCAGCTTAGAACCTATTTTTTCCAATTTTTTCGATTTAAAATAAAACTGTCGCCGGAGCCAATTTCGATTTCATGTCTGTTTCGTGGAGTTTTGAATTTAGACTATTCAGGAAAAATATCAACTAGTTCATTTGCGCCAGTATGTGCTAACTCGTGCTCTTGAAAGTCAGAATTACAGCATGTTTTATTTACTTTTTTGACTTTGAGGTCCATCATCTCGATTTATGTTAAGCCCTTGTCAAAGCCATACTTAAAGATTATTTCAACGTTAATTTTGAGTAAAAGTGTTTTTACGGAATTGAAAAATATTGAGCCTCTTCAAAGTTATGATTTTTTAAGTGAAAGTCTAAATTCAAAACTCCACGAAACAGACATGAAATCGAAATTGGCTCCGGCGACTGTTTTTTTTAAATGCAAAATATTGGAAAAATTAAGTTCTAAGCTCAGAAAAGTCCGAGAATGTTTTTTGCCGTTTCCAAAATTTTGCAAATTATGAATGGCATTTGTTACGGGAACATGATAACGGAGTTCTTGTGGCCTCAACTGGGCGGAATGGTTTCCGCAAAAAGGGCGCCACCTGCCACAACGCGCACGAAACAATTGATTTATTGCAGCAACGATTTCCAGAACAAATTATCTCAAGATATTCTGATGTCAACTGGCCACCAAGATTGGGCGATTTAACGCCGGGCGATTTCTTTCTTAGCGGTTTTGTGAAATCTGGGGTTTATGCGAATAATCCAGAAACAATTCTTGTGCTCAAATCCGAGATCCAACGCGTTATCGGAGAGATACAGCCACATCTCTGTGAAAAAGTCATGGAAAATGCATGAAAATAGTAATGGTCTGTCATCAGAGCCGTGGGGGCCATTCGACAGATAATTTATTCCATGACGTATTTTCTTTACAATCCAATAAAAAATCACAACTATCTCAACAATACGTGTTTTTATTTTAAAATGAGAAAGTGCATTCTTACTGAGATACTCTTTAGAATTTTTAAAACTTAATCAACAGGTTTTTGTTATAGCACAAATATTTCTGGCCGATCATGTGAGATTTTTCTATGTTACTGAAAGAAAGACCAATTCAGAAATAATCCTGTATAATTTAAATTTATAATTAAGTGTTGATACATGTGGTTGATACATGTTGACATATTTTGTGTTGATACATGTTGAAATATTTTTATTTTTATTTGTTATTTAAATAATTATTTGTGGCCGTCGGTGGTGCAATGGTTAGTGTGCGCGGCTCTTGTACATGAGATCCTGGGTTCGAACCCGGCTCTGACCACCTTCAAAAAAAAATTCTTTCGGCGGCGGTCACCTCGCATAGTGACGGCGACACTATCGAGTATCTAGCCATGAAAAATCTTCTCAAATTACCGTTCGGAATCGGTGTAAAACTGTAGGTCCCCATCAGTGAGTGAAAACTGGAAAGCGCACAGCTCAGTGATTGTGAGAAGTTCTCCCCAGTCCCTTCATGGGATGTAATGGGAAACCATTTTTTTTTTTTTTTTATTTAAATAATTATAATTTAAATTTAAAATTTATTAATTTAAAATCGTAATTTTTCCATATTTTGAACAGACTTTTCTCAAAAATATCATGGACTTTATTCCAAATACATTTGTAGACAATAAATATTATTTCTGCTATGACTTTTTATTAAAGCCCAAACGTTTAACCTCATGTGCAACAGATTCGGTTCATTTATCATTAACCTTCGCAAATAACCGCAGTAAGAGCAGAGAAGCTGCAAACTAAGAAATTAAATGGAAACCATATAATGCTCGTTAGTGTCCTTGTACAAGGGTTGGTGTAAGTAGACGGGTATGTTTGTTTGTAAGTCTACATATCATATACATATCATATTCGAGCATTGGTGTAAAATCGTTAATACACATATGTTTTGTTTGTTTGCATCTCATTTGTTGGCTGATTGCAAACAGTGGGAAGATTTTATATCTTTTACCATTTTCAGTCCTCTGGAAGAAGTTAACCATTTTACAGAGTAAATGTTAAATGGGTCGCAATAAATGATATTAAGAAAAACAACAGTATATGGACGTCCTTTTACAAGAAAAAACGTATCTTCCTATTACAACCCATGAAGAGATAGGCATAAGAGAGTGTGAAATGAAACGTCAGATAAGACAGACAGATGGCATCTTAAGGTATAGAATTACTCAATGGTATGGATGTCTAAATATGTGTGTTCGTTCGTTTTGCCGTCTTCTTAGAAGAGGCCATATTCTTGCTGGTTGTGTCTGTCTGTCTGGTTGTGTCTGTCTCGTTTAAATCTTTACCGTTCGTCTTGTACAGTGAGTGATTATATTATTAGCGTACATTTGGCTAGATTTATATTTGTGTGTTTGAATGCCTCAATGTATTTAATGGGATCAGTATATTTTTTGTAATTTGTATACCCTTTTCTACATTTGTGTACACTTCTTGTACATTAAAATACATTTATGTACTTCTCTGGACACCACCACTTATAAGTTAGTGCTCGGATTCTAATAATTGAAATACCAGAAATACTAGAGATAGACCACCAAACTGTATACCGATCGGTTGGGAATCACTTTCTGAAACGATTAAGCTACTTCCGTCTGTATCTCTGCTGTTCATGTAAAATTTGTACTCAAAATGCAAGCTGAACATATGACGCGATTTAGACAAAATGTTAAAACTTGTTCAGAATTGTACCAAGGATGAAAATAACTAAATAAATGCATATTTTTCCATTCCAATCCACGAAGGGATAAGGCACAGCTTCTCGCGATTAGTGTGCTGTGCGATTTTTAGTTGTACATTCACTGAAGTTTTACTCCGGTTGCGAACTGGCTTTTACCAGATTCTTTATTACGCAAAAGTATCACCATCACTAAGTGAGGTGACCGTCGTCCAAATAAATTTACAGTAGTTAGAGCAAAGATCAAACCCACAATCTCATGTATACTAATCTTTGAACCACGGATGGCAAAGGGCCTATTAAAAAATAATAATAATCGTTCCATATTTTCACAAAACCCCCAAATGGGGTATAAAAATTTTGTTTAGCAGGGTTCATACGATACACATTTTACAAAATGTATGTAGGTAGACCGAAAATGGCTTACCAGGACATTTTTGATTAGCCCCATGCAAACTGTCCAAATAAGATTGATGCTACACGCTGAAAAAAACGGTATCTGTAGCATATTCTCCCAAACAAATTCTGTAGGAACAATGTATATGTTTGGAACACATTTCAAACATTCATATGTTTGAAAGTCTCAAACTCACTTGTATTTAAATGCAAACATTAGAATGTTTAATGGCAAACATGTATGGTTTTACGTGGAAACATGTTGCGTGATTCTCGTGTTTCCTTCCAAATAATAGAAACAAATTATTTTTTGATTTCAATATATCGTTAGCAGAAATGCAAAACCACGTAACTACAAATTTAATTTTTATTTCCAAGAGAAGAAACAATCCTCGTAAAAGGGTGAGGAATTAATTTTTCAATTCAAATTTTCAAACCTTTGCTAAAGTAAGGTCTTACCTTCAGTAATATTCGAAAATATACTGGTAAACTGCATTTTTTATATATTTTTTTATAAGTTTTTTTTGTCAACTCCTTCGAACAAAATGAAAATTGTAGTTACGTTCTTTTGCATTTCAGCTGACGATATATATATATATAATTACTATTTATTATAAATAATGTTAATAATATAAATCTACAATTATAACCAATTAATTGAATGTATTTTTTGCTTTTTCATGAAATGAGAATCTGCTGCTCTTTTGCTTCTCACTTCTTTCTTGTCTCTTACGTTTTTATTTTCAAAAGGTTTCAACTTGTTCGATTTTATTAAATTTCACAAATGGAACCCTGCTCCGATTTTCGCAGTAAATGCACGGGCAGACAAAAAAGAGCTTCTTGTTGTTGCTCTTTTCAGTTTCTTTTCTAATCGATCACTTTGGTACTAGACTTACATATAGACGAAAGCCTTTCGCAGAAACCAAAGCAACATCTCAAACCATCCAAGCGCATTTGACCAACGACACACATTCAGGAATATTTATGAATCACTGACTGAAAGGTTAATGCAAAACTACATTTAGACACATTTCTAAATAAGACGGTGAATAATCCTACTTTCTCCCTCTTTTATTCTCTTACTCTTGAGTGAGCATAAACAGTGCAGCAAATACAGCTGTATTTGTATCCCAAACACAGTTACAACTACTAGGGTCACAAACACATAACAGGTGGCGCAAAAGTAATCCTCCTATCAGAAAATGCTATAAATTTTGCGATTGGCCCCTAATGTCAGTTCTGTTTTGACATTTGTGTAGTAAACACATGCGAAATACACGTTAATAAACAATGTTACGCTACACTGCTCCAGAACGCTGAATATTGCTGACTATTTGTTTGACCAATAATCGGTCGGTGACTTTGGCATAACGTGAATTTCGTCGCAGATTTCCTGGCCGTCCAACGCATACTGGTGAAACACTGCGACGTTTAGCCGCTCGCCTCGAAGAGACTGGCACAACACGAGATGCTGCCAGGCGTGGCAGACCCCGGAGTAGCCGTTCTGCAGAGAATATTGCTGCTGTAGCCGAGGATGTCATGGAAGCGCCGTCGACATCGACCAGACGACGTGCCACGCTACAGAGCAATGATCAACGAGTTCTTTTTGCCTCAACTTGATGAATTGGGATTGGAAAACATGTGGTTCCAACAGGACGGTGCAACGGCACACACTGCACGTGCCACAACCGATATGCTGAAGGATGCATTTCCCGGGCGCCTAATCTCCCGTTTTGGCGATTTGCACTGGCCAGCAAGATCGCCTGATTTGACCGCTCCAGACTTCTTTTTGTGGGGCTTTTTGAGGTCGTGGGTTTATGTCAACAAGCCTCAGACTCTAGCAGCTCTTAAAGACAATATACGTCAAGAATGTGAGGACCTATCGCCGGAAGTTTTGGCCAAAGTGATGGAAAATGCCATAAAAAGGGCTCAAATGACAATCAACTGTGGCGGCGGCCATTTACAATGTAATGTAATGTAAAATGCAATGTAAATTTTACATGACATCATATTCTCGACTTGATGTAAAAAAAATTAAAAGACCAAATAAAAATAATCCACAAGAAGAATCAAAGTTTTTCATTTTTTTTTAAATTACAGCCAAAAAACATTGGAAGTTTACTTTTGCGCCACCTTGTATATTACAACATATTAATCATTGTGTCTCCAAAATGAATATTGATCAGCAATCACTATGTGTTTCGACACAAATATACAATACATGCGACAAGCACTAAACACCCGTTATATTTGGATCCAAACTACAACAAAAAAGGTTTTCCAGCATGTAACGGCAGCACATTTCAGAAATCACAACCAATTTCAACAACATTTGGTAATTAATAATTAAGCCCTTTTTAGATTAGGAATATTATTTATTGATTGTGGATCATATCGTCCCAAATATAGATATAGCCCTAGAAAAAGCGCACTACCAAGCTTGGTACGTGCAGCAGTGGCTGTCAATATTGACATACCTAGTTCAATGAGGACCGTTGTGACATCACGGATAACTTTCTGATCCTGATTCGATGTGACGTAAGATCCTACACGCTGAAAAATCTGTCATTTTTGTTGTTTGGGTGTAAATATAAAGTGTGTTTGGAGGTCGTCGCAAATATAATATAATATTTGTGTCCAAACACATTGTGTATATTTGTTTGCGGCCGAAATATATCTGTGTTTGTGATACAAATACAGCTGTGTTTGTTGCACTGTTTATGCTCTCTTGAGAGCAAGAGAATAAAAGAGGGACAACGAGAGAGTCTAGCTTGTCAGTGTGTATCTGTATTTTTGAATTATTCTCTCAGTGATTCACAAATCCTCCTGAATGTGTGTGTCAATTGCAGATGAAGTCAGTGTTTCTTATATTGGCTGATGTATTCCGTTTTAGTTTCATGTATTCAGTCGTCAATGGTTCATCGGAAGAGGATATCAAAAGCGCTTGATAAGTTATGATGAGACCGCTCGCAAACTTCGAAGAATTTTCAATCGAGAAACTGCACCTAATGTGTCAGCCATTCGAAAAGTGTTCAAAAAATTTTAAGAAATAGTAAGACCCCTGTGCGTCAATATACCGATCGGTTTCTTAAAAACATTGCTGCTGTAAAAGAGGGAGTCTCCAAAAACATGAATTCGGTAATCAACTTCTCAACAGCTTCAAACTTCTCGAACCACAAGGCAGCGAATTTTGACAAAAGACCTCGACCTTCATGCGTACAAAATTCAGCTTACCCAGGAGCCCAAACCAGCAGACCCCGGAAAGCGCAGACAACTCGTTCAATGGGTAATGGAGCAAAGTGCAGTCAATGTCAACTTTTCAAAAAAATCATCTTCTCCGATGAAGCGAATTTCCAAATGAATGTCTTCGTAAATACACAAAATTCTCGATTTCGGGATTCAGTTTTCATCCTCAGAAACAAATTCTTCCACAATGAGCAACTGTCTGGTGCAGATTTTGGTTAGACGGCGTGATTAACCATTAGTTTATTGAAGGCGAGGCCGAAACTTCAGTGACTGTGAGCGGCATTCGTTACCGGAGCATGATAATGGAGTTTTTGTGGCCTCAACTGGACGACATGTGGTTTCAACAAGACGGCGCCATCTGCCACACCCTGCCTGAAACAATCGATTTATTGCAGCAACGTTTTCTAGAACAAATTATCTCAAGAAATTCTGATGTCAACTGGCCACCAAGATCATGCGAGTTAATGCCGTGCGATTTCTTTCTTTGGGGTTTTGTGAAATCTCGGGTTTAAGCGAATAAACCAGAAACAATTCCCGAGCTCAAATCCGACATCAAACGCGTCATCGTTGAGATACAGCCGCATCTCTGTGAAATAGTCATTGAAAATTTCATGAATAGACTACTGGCATGTCGTCAGAGCCGTGGGGGCCATTTGACAGATATTTTATTCCATACTTAATCGGAAGATGTCGACTTTACAATACAATAAAAAAATCACAACTATCTCAAAAAATACGTGTTTTATTTTAAAATGAAAACGTGCATTCTTACTGCGACACACATACAAAAGTAATTGAGTTGACAAACTTCGTGTTTCATTTGATTATTCATTTTTCTCTGTGTTGATATCTTGCTCTATCCTTTAGTCCAAGTTCTCTGCCACATAGAGACAATGCATGAATATACTGAACCTTCTGATTCGTGGTCAAAAATACGAGCTCTATTTTCTCTGGATTTACACCCAGCTTATTCTCCGTGTCCCACTTAGCGAGTCTCCTGATTAAGTGCTGGAGCACATCTCTACATGTGGAAGGTTATTTTCCCTGCACTGCAATTGCCAGGTCGTCAGCATATGCCACGACATGTGCGACCTAATCGCTTTAGCTCTAGCAAAAAACTTTCCAGTGCAAAATTTCAGAGAAGTGTAGATAAGACCCCGTTGGGGTGTTCCTCTATTCACATTTGGAGTTAAAGTCATGTGACCCAGGGACTAGGTTAATAGCCTTTATGTAAGTAATCTATGTAATCAAATTAATGATCCTCTGATCAACAGAAAGTGCCAATAGAGCCAATTTTACGGTCCTGGTAAGACGTTGTTGAGCGCAACCTCTAATCGACAAATGTGGCTATTTCTTTAGGTAAATAAATTTCATTCCGAAAATGCTCCTTTGCTGTAAACGTACTGGCATGTGGACAGCTGAGAAGTACCTATGGTCTTTCGCAGATATGAGTCAATCATCTTCACATCAGGTTGTGTTACCCTATTTCCATCACAGGAAAGATATAGGATATATACTCTCATAATCAGTACACGCTGAAAAATCTGTCATTTTTGTTGTTTGGATGGCAATATCAAGTGTATTTGGAGCTTGATGCAAATATAATATCCTTGTGTCCAAACACATTGCGTTTGCTATTCAATATTACATGTTTGTGACACAATGATTAATATGTTATAACATATGTGTTTGCGACCCAAATATATCTGTGTTTGTGCTACAAGTACAGCCGTGTTTGTTGCACTGTTTATGCTCTCTCGAGAGCAAGAAAATAAAAGAGAAGCAACGACTGTATATATCTTATAAGTGTGTATTCCTGAATATTTCTGAATGTGCGTGATGTATTGCGTTTTAATTTCATGTATTCAGGCGTCAATGGTTCATCGAACAGAGGATATCAAAAACGCTTGATCAGTGGAAAACAATAAACAAAGGATGGGATGGTTAAATGGTTTGTGATGTTGCTTTAGTTTTTGTGTATGTGTTTCGTATATACGTTTGTGTGCTACCAAAGTCAGAAACGATTTTAAGGAAACTGGAAAGGGCAACAGCGTGAAGCTATTTGTGAAATATATTAAAAAACACAAGTAATATATACTCGCTCGGCTTGCATGAACTAGATTTGTAGACAAGTATATTGCTTGTGTGCCAGCCATAGATTAATTTATACATAGATTTGTTATCCGTCTCATCTAATCTTCTTCAATGAGGACACGAACTTTTGTCAACAACGTCAAACAAAATCCACCATTTTCAGTTTTGTGCATTCACGATGTAGATATAGTTACATATTTTGAACATTCACAGTAAAAATTTCACATGTGTTTGTCAAACGTCAGCGACAAAATTCTTCTCCTGACGGTCAAACAAAAGTTCGCTTCCGTTCAATAATTAAACCGATGAGCGGGTTGACAAATCTATGTATAAATTAATCTATGGTACCAATGCATATTGATAACCAACACATAGCTGAAACCTTCTAAAAACAAAAACGTGAGCGACAACCAAGAAAGGAGAAGCAAAAAAACCAATAATGCTTTCGATGCAAATAAACGTAAAAAGGACCGTTTTAAATCTTTTAATTTTTTTGTATTAATTATTTATAAATGTTGATTTATATTGATAAAATTAATTATAATAAATAATACAAATATATTGAATTCAAAAAATAATTCATTTCTAAATATCATTATGTTTGGAAGGAAATACGCATACGTCTCCACGTAAGTATATGCAGGTTTGAGGGGAAACACGCGAATGGTTCCATGTAAGTATAAGAATGTTTGGGAAGACGAACGCATATGTTTCCACGTAAAAGCATATATGTTTGCCAGTGAACAAGATAGTGTTTACATTTAAATACAAGTTAATTTGGGACATGCAAATATGTGAATGTTTGAAGTGTGTTCCAAACATATACATACATGGTTCCTGCAAAATATGTTAGAGAGGCCGATATTTTTCAGAGTGTGAGCTCTATAGTTTGTGGTTTGACTGACCAGCGCCGGAGTTCTGTAAGTTTTTATCTGTAGTTAAATTGTCAAAATTCATAAAATTTCAATACAAAATTTCCGAATTTTGCCAATTTTTTTATAGTTTATAGTTAAAAAGTTACAGAATTCCGGTGCCGCCGATACCACTGACTCGAAATGGTTGAGCTCCAAGAATCTTTATCATCGCAAAATGCTCGGTACTGTTGCCGATACTGAACCGACAGAACCGAATGGGAGTCTGAGTTGTAATTTTACCCATATATCTTTGTACAATATTCAAACACACTACGTAGTTCACTACCCACGGTTAAAAATTTCAAGATATTGCTATTATTTCATTATTATTTTACAAATTCACCACTGTACTGAGCAAATTTCTGATTAATAACATTTTCAAAAATGTGTGATTGTAGGTGTAATAATATAGGCACACACTCTTATTTCAATTAACGTTAACTGACGCACATGTAATACGAATATATTCGCGGGTTGCCCTAGCAGTGGTTCCATCATTTTCCTGATCTTTAAATTGTTACCTTTCCTTTACATTTCTCATACACATTATTTAGTATAATGATTCGCATAGAAAAGAAACTGAATACAATGGAAGGTAAGAGAATTCGTAATGACTACGGTCTCATTGTAACAGTTGGCATTATAGCAAAATCACATTATACGATTAGATTTGTATGTGGTGTCGCTCCTTACATCGCTCTTTGTCATTTGCAGCTCCCCCCAGCGAGTAATACTTTTTGTTCGTAATTCCCGTTCTAAATTGCAACGGAAGCGTTAAGCTCTTTTTTATTCTGCCATTTTGTTGAAATGTGTACGATTGTTGGCATCTCATCCTCACTCTCTCTCTCTCGCTCTGGCTCTCGCTCTCCCTCTATTTATCTGTCTCAGGCTCTTTGTGTTTGTGTGCGTTTCCTTCCGTTTCTTAGTCGACATTTACATTTTCACTTTCGTCGCGCGAAGTCCTTTCTTTTTCAACAAATGACTGGAGACCTACAATACCTTCAATACGGAGAAACTCTTACCTCTGTGTTTAATGTTTCGCTCCAAATAGAATGAGTAATTTAAACTCATGAATGAATGAATGTTTACACATTTGCCATTCTCAATCCCATGTGTCATTATTTTTCGCAGGATAAGAAAATAGAATGTCGAGTTTTTTTTCTTTACAATTTATGAATGAAATTCTGGAAAAAATTTCGTAGATTGAAAACGCCCACATATGATTGTGGGAAAGTGTAACAAAGCACTATGGCCTGGATCAGACAATCATGGATAAAAATATAATACTTAGAGCCAAATTTTGAGTGGTTATTTAAATTTGTAATCAGTTGAATTCGATTTATGTTTGATCTGACTTTAAATGCAGTGCTTTTTCAAATAATCTGGTATTAATATGGCTACAGTCGCAAATGTCACGAAAGATTACCGGTATATACAGTGACGAGCAAAATTGTAACAGGGTTGGAACAGTTTGGAACTAAATTTGTATATTTTAAATATTTGATTAAAAACATAATTAACTAAATCAATTTATTGTTCTCTCGTGAATAAAACGAAAAACTATTTCAACTCTATGTTGATATATACAAAGAAAACTGTAAATATTGGAAAGTTATACAAATGTTACAATTATGCACTCTGGTTTTATGTTTATTTTATTTGTATCGGATTCAATATTTTGTCCAGAAGCCTTTGGATTTTTTAAGAGTTTGTATACGGCGAGACAAATTGTTGCAAATTTTTTAAGTTATTTCCGCTGGAATCGCATGCCAAAAATATTTTACTCTATCCCACAGCTCGTTAACGCCTTTTGGAGCATATGGGTACTTGCGAGGAGAGATTTTATGTAACCCCGAAAGTTTTCGATCTGGTTTAAGTCCGGTGAATGCGCTGGTCATTTCATAGTTGTAAATTGTTGACTGTTTAACCAGTTTTTAACGATTTCGGCCGAATATTTTGGGTCGTTGTCATGCTGAGAAATCACTTTTTCATTAGCAAGACCCATTTTTTTCTATAGACAGCTGGTAAATGATTTTGCAGCATTGAACGATATTGTTCTTTTTTCATAATTCCTTCAATTTTAACCAGAGAACCTTCTCCATTCTTCGAAATATATCCCTATACCATTATGGATCCACCACCATGTTTCATGGTTTGGTGTTACTGCGTCCGGCGTAGTAGCAAATAGATTGATTTTAGTCTCATCAGACCAAGAGATTCTTGCAGTTGCCAAGAACCATCTAAGTAGACACAAAATACTGGTATTGATAAACTCATATTAGGGCAGCGTTATCTGCACTGGAATTCTGCAACTTTTGAACGCTAAAATTCGGTAGTTAAATCTTAAAAATTCATAAAATTTCAATTTTAATTTTGTCAATTTAAGTACTGAGTTTATCTTAAAAAAGTTACAGAATTCCAGTGCTGTGTTATTGATTGTTCGAATTGCTGGTAGTGGTGAGATTTAAATGAGGTAGCTTTTCAATCAGAAGTGACAGCATACTATTAGGCGTAGTTCACCAAGTTCTAATACAAACTACACTGTTTGTTAACATTCTAAAATTATTTTGACATAAATGCTCGTTAAACCAAAGAGGCAAAGGCACTTGTCATAACAATATTTTTGTTGGACGACCTTAGATTTTTTGAGATTTCTGCCGATCTGTATCTATAACGGATCTAGTTGATTTTTTGGACGTTCATAAAGAACGTTCAACTGTTACAATGAGGTCGTAGTCATTATTAATTTTCTTACCTTATTTTGTGTTCAGTTTCGTATCTACGCGAATCATATTGAATCATGTGTATGAGAAATGTCACATTTTAACTAATTTTGAGCCGCTGTTCGATTTTTCGAACAGCTATTTGAAACCAATTTTTGATGTGTTAACATCTAGAGGCGCGGGTAGGGACTAAATTCACAAAGTGAATACATCCCAACACATTTTGTCCGACTGCGATCACACAGATTGTCCGACTCCGATCACAGATTGTTTGGTGTCAAACTCTTCCGTTACGGTTGGACCGATTTGTATGAAATTTTGTGTGCATATCGGGTAGGTCTCAGAATCAGCCAACATATATTTTTCATAGCCCTAATTTTTCATAGCCCCCCTATATAGAACACAGATTTGTCCGACTGCGAAACACAGATTATCAAACTGCGAAAAAAACACACACTGATGTAGCGGCAGCGAATAGTTAGTTGTCTTGTGTGGGTGCGGAGCACACTCAGAGCAAACAGAATAATGACCAGGCTATACATACATACAAATGACATTGCAAGAGAGCAACGAAAATTGTGTGAACTTGTGTAGCGTATGTACGAACATAGCAAAGTACGTATGTTCATGTGTCTGTTGCTTTGCATTCTCTTTGTTGTTTGTGGGTATAAAATAAAAAGTATTAAGCAAGAAAATAATGACACTTGTCTTTATTATTTAAATGGAACGTTATCATATGATTGAACGCCTTTTAAAATTCTTTACGTTAACTTCACCTTCTGTATGCATGTATGTATGTATGCGCACCGAAAAATCTTTGGATTGATTTTTAACCCTTTTCCCGTGATCCAATCGAGCTAAAACTTCGCAGGCAAACTAATGGCGACGACAAAAATGAACTATTAAAATATGGGCGGGATTGGACAAAGATGCGTGGTACCTCCCATACAAATCACAAAATAAAAATCCATTATTTCTGCTCTTGTTAACGGCATTTGAACAAAATAGGGTATGTTGGTTAGGTGTACATTAGGATGTCCCAAAAAAAATTCTTTTTCGATTCTCATGGTTGCTCAAGCTTGATTGGAGAGCTTATAGAGTAAAGTATTTTTGAGTTTTTTTCCAGATTTTTCGGAAGAGTTTTAGAGGTCGCACAAGTCGAATTTCCCCCAAAAATCAGGTATTCCGGGCGTTTTTTGAATTTTACTTAAAACTCAATCAATAACCACTATTTTTTTAGTTTGTAAGGCAACATGTTTAAAGCGAAAGCTTTAACCATTTATTGTATATGCATAAACCACCAGTTTTGGCATTTGTTTAGGTACCACGTATTAAATTTTTTCGTACATTTTTGATAAATTTTGTTAGTAACGCTATATAAATTTTAAAATTTATATGCAAATTTAAAAAAACTAATAATGCATTCTAAAAGACGGATAAATTCCAAACAATTTTGTAGAAAATTTTAATTTGCTGTTACTCTTCCAGAGTTATACCATTTTAAAGCTTTTTACCCAATGTATTAACCTAAAAATATTATATCCTGTTTGCTACTTTTGCATCGGATTTTCTTTAAATTTCTATGAAAATTTAAAATACTAATGATGCACTTTAAAAGAAGGATAAATTCCAAGTAATTTGGGAGAAAAAATTTTGAATTTGCAGTTACTGTTCCAGAGTTATGGCATTTTTAAACTATTTACCCATTGTAGGAAACTAATAATAAATTTGCTTTAAATAAACTGTTTGCCAATTTGTCATCGGATTTGCTTTAAACATTGCATTCATGAAAACATCTACATGCGCTACAAAGAATTACACATAACAAAAAATGGCCCCGGCAACATATTGCAGGAACCATATATATGATTACTTGCAAACATATATATGGTTCCTGCATTATACTACTTAGCCCATGTAGATTTTTTCATGAATACAATGCTTAAAGTAAATCCTATGCAAAAATGGCAAACAGTTTATAGTATTATTAAGTTTATACAATGGGTAAAGAGTTTAAAAATGGCATATGTAACTCTGGAACAGTAACTTCAAATTCAAAATTTTGTTACAAAATTCCTTGGAATTTATCAGTCTTTTAAATTTTCATAGAAATTTAAAGTAAATCTGATGCAAAAATGGTAAACAGTTTGTAATATTATTAGTTGCATACAATGGGTAAAAAGTTTTGAAATGGTATAACTCTGGAACAGTACCTGCAAATTCAATTTTATGTATACAAAATTACTTGGAATTTATACGTCTTTTGAACTGCATCATTAGTTTGTTAAATTTTCATAGGAATTTTAAAAGATATAAAGCGTTACTAACAATATTTATCCAAAATTTACGAAAAAAAATTAATACGTGGTACCTTATTGAGAAAAATCATTGTCAAAACTGGCGGCTTATGCATATACAATAAAAGTTTGGACGTTTAGCTACAAAAATGTTGACTTACAAACTAAGAAAATCATGGTTTTTGACAGAGTTTTAAGTAAAATTCAAAAAAACGCTTGGAATACCCGATTTTTGGGGAAAATTCGAATTGCGCGACCTCTAAACCACTTCCGAAAAATCTGAAAAAATTCTCAAAAATACTTTACCCTATATGCTTTCAAATAAAGCTTGAGCAAAAAAAATGTTTATTGATGGGACACTCTAGTGTACATATTCTAAGATCTGCTGCAAATATGGGCGGCATTGGACAAAGGGCGTGGTCATATATAAAGAATTTATTGTCAAAAACTATATTTTTTACGGGTTGTTTTTTTTATTATAAATTATAAATAAAATGTGAGTGTGGAGCAATATCAGAGCAAAGAGAATAATGACGTATTATACGTATATAAAAATGAGATAGCAAGACAGCAACGAAAATTGTGTGAACTTGTGTAGCGTATGTACGAACATAACAATATTTTTATGTATGATCATGTGTCTGTTGCTTTCCATTCTCTGTTTTTTGTGGGAATAAAACAAAAAGTAGCAAGCACAAGAAAATAATGGCACATGTACTTGCACTGGTCTTTAAATAATTTTAAGTATTCAAATTTTAAGTATTAAAATTATTTAAATGTAACGTCATTATATGATTGAACGCTGTTTTGTATTTTCCAAAGTAAAATTTACTAATGTGTTCGTAGAAATCGAACAGGTACCGTGTAACAAAAAGGTGTTAACACATGGCCCGTGAGTTCGATGCAGTAGTATAGGAAATTGTGTTGGCTTTCAAAAAATAATTACATTAATTACAAATTTAAAAATAAAACGTATATTTATATCAACTTTCTAAAAGGAAAACAAGACACTTTAAAAGAATATTTTTTTTAAAAGTGCATTACTTTTGAAGAAAAAGTTACAAATAGGACTTTGTTGAAGTACAAGATGCCTCCGAACGGAAAACTATATGGGGTCGTTCAAATGGTAATTTGTCGACATTTCTAACAGCTGATATGGGTGAAACTATATGAGATGGCGTAATTCTGACGACAGATTTCAGTTCAGCGGATGCTTATTACTAAAGAAAAGTAATTTTCAATAAAAAATTCAAAACTTTTTACAACGCGTCTCAAAATGGGTTAAAGATCAAGCAACTCATGGCACAATTGTCAGAGCAACTCATGGACAAATTCGAATCGCATGTGCGTCAGTTAAAGCACATTAAAATAAGTGTGTGTGCATATAATATTTCACATACAAGCTGAAATATTTGAGAATGTTATTAATCTGTGGCGAATTTGTAAAATTAAATAATAGTGAAACATATATGCATCTACTACCCGCTAAAAAATCTGTCTTTTTTGTTGTTTGGATGCAAATATCAAGTGTATTTGGAGCTTGATGCAAATATAATATACTTGCGTCCAAACACATTGTGTTTCCTATTGAATATTACACGTTTGAGACACAATGATTATTATTTTATAATATATGTGTTTGCGACCCACACATATTTATGTTTGTGATACAAATCCAGCCGTGTTTGTTGCACTGTCTATGAACTCTCGAGAGCAAGAGAATAAAAGAAGAACAACGAGAGAGTCTATTTTATAAGTTGCATTATTCTCTCTGTCAGTGAGTCAGAAATATTCTTGAATGTGCGTGAAAACTGCAGATGAAGTTTTTCTTATTTTGGTTGATGTATTGCGTTTTAGTTCCATGTATTCAGCGGCCAATAGTTCATCGGACAGAGGATATCAAATGCGCTTGATCAGCGAAAAAAGAATAAATGAAGGCTCGGACGGTTAAATGGTTTGTGATGTTGCTTTGGTTTTTGTGAATGTATATATGCATGTGTGCTATCAAAGTGAGAAACGAGTTTGAGGAAAGAAACTGGAAAGGGCAACAATGTGAAGCCCTTTGTCTGTCCGAGCCTTTACTGCGAAAATCGGTACGTCGGACCATTTGTGAAATAAGTGTAAAAAAATACAAGTAATTAATTAACAGTTGGCTTGCATGAACTTTATTTGCATACAAATACCTCGTTTTTGTATCCACACATAGTGATAACCAACGCATAACTGAAACCTTCTGAAAAAAAACGTGAGAGACAACAAAGAAATGAGATGCAAAAGAGCAGCAGATTCTCATTTTATGCAAAAAGCAAATAATGCATTCAATGCAAATAAATGTATAAAGGGCCGTTTTAAATGTATTAATTTTTTGTATTAACTATCTATAAATGTGGATTTATATTGTTAATTGTTAATAAATAATACATGTATATTGAAATTGAAGAATAATTCCTGTCGAAATATTATTATATTTGGGAGGAAATTGGCATATCTTTCCACGTAAGTATATGTATGTTTGGGAGAAACACGCGAATGCTTCCACGTAAGTATATGGATGGTTGGGATGAAGAACGCATATGTTTCCACGTAAAAGCATACATTTTTTTCAGTAAACATGATACTGTTTGCATTTAAATACAAGTAAGTTTGGGAGTTGAATGTTCGGTTCCTGCAGAATATGTTTGGAAAAATATGTTTATTATATTATAGTATTATATTATTTTTCAGCGTGTATATATTATTTATCAAAATTACCTCATTTGTGACAAATATTAATACAACTTTGGAACATCTCAAAACATTTACAACGATATTGAACAATATTTTACAATCTTTTTTGTGTGATGTATTCAGTACTTTGTCGCAACAAGTGTTTTTGAGTTTATGTTAAACACAATTTCAATACCAATTCAATATTTTTACGACTGACGTATTGTAGAGAAGCTAATTTGGTATATTGTTTCATTTGCGAATGCAAGAAAACTCTGTGGTGATATGCCTGTACCTAGTATTCACTGAATTTCATTAACGCACTCCCTTTCATTAGCGCTAGAAAAATTAACTTCCAAAAAATATGGTTCCATATTTAAATGAAGCAAACACATGTATCAAATCCTTGAAATATGCAACCACAAGCCCCTCAACAAAACCAGTCCCGTATGACAGAACGTGCACATAGTACGAGGCGCATCAAGAAGTCCGTGACTTTTCGAACTTCCTTCGTAGTTATATGAAATGCAACACTGCTCCCATCAAGTACTACCTGTTAGTACACTACTGTCACATTTTGAGCAAGTTCCGTCATTTACTTTGCATTTTTTTTTAAAAGTTAAACATTATTTTTTGCCAAAAAAAACCTTCAATCAAACCAAAGAAAAAGCTTGATAAATACTGTGGGGGCTCTGCACCATCGACTTCAATGGTAAAAAAGCGGTTTACTGACTTTCGTTGTGGTCGCACAAGTATAAATGACGCTGAACGTTCTTGACGACCAATTGGGTCAATGCACCCGAAAATTTCGAAAAAATCCACGATATGGTATTGGCCGATCGAAGAGTAAAAATACGTGAGATTGTTGATGCCATAGGCATTTCATATGGTAGTTTGGTTTCTATTTTAAATGATCAGTTGGGTTTAAGAAAGTTGTAATCGTGTGGCAATTGCTAACGGATTGTTTGGAGTTGTTTGACCGCAATTCGAAGGAGGAGTTGTGGATGAAACATGGCTCCATTACAACACTCCGGAGACCAAGCAGCAGTCTAAAAAATGGATTTTTCCGGGTGAGCCGGCTCCGAAGAAGACCTAGGTAAGTTTGTCGGCCAATAAGGTGATGGCAACAGTTTTTGGGGATGCACGCGGGATAATCGACATCGATTACCTTCAAAAGGGAAAAACAGTAAACGGCGAATATTACGCCAACTTATTGAACCGATTTAGCGAGGATTTAAAAAAAAACGACCCCATATGGCTAGGAAAAAGTTATTTTTCTTCAAGACAGTGCACGGGTGCACACGTGTGTAGTCTCAATGGCAAAATTCCATGAATTGGGCTACGAATTGGTACCTCATCCGCCATATTCTCCGGATTTAGCTCCCAGTGACTATTTCGTATTTCCAAACCTAAAGAAATGGAGATTTAGCTCCAACGATGAAATTATTGATCAAACAAATGCCTATTTTATGGACCTCGAATAATCGAATATTTTGGAAGGGATACACAAATTGGAGAATCGTTGGACTAAGTGTATTCAGCTAAAAGGAGATTATGTTGAAAAATATTTTTTTTTTTTGCAAAAAAAAACTGCATTTCATTCAAAAAGTTCCCGGACTTATTGCTCCTCCTCGTAGTAAAGTTTTCGATTTTGCTCTAATACATCAATATTTCTTTAATATTCCGAAATACATCCCACGTTTGACAGAGCGCTACAGGTCCTCATGTTCTAAACCGCTAAAAAATTTCCATTACAGTCTTGACCACAGGCTAGTACTTTTGCCACCTATACGAGGTTGCCGTTGCCGTTACATAACGCCAAGGAATATAATCGCAAATTTTAAATCTGAGCTTAATAGCGTAGACAGACGACAGCGTTGATTTGCATTAGCAGTCTTAATTCAAATTAACTTGTGAATTATCCCCGTCCCAATGTGTATTAGCTTTGGCGTTAATGCATGAAATCAGAGTGCATTTATACTGCATTTAGGTATTTCAATATGGCACCACCGTCGACAATCAACCAGCTCAAGATGTATCTATACATAGAGGTGATAGCTGGAACACAGTGGAAGTGGAACTTTCTTGTGTTTGTTGTTTGCTTCGTTGATTTTATGTACTGATGCTTGTCACCGCTGAAGTGGATTTTATTGCAACAACACCACCTGCTATCACCATGTGTTTGATACATCTTGAATCAGCTGTTGTCAAATTGTTTGCTATCGTCAATTGAAAATGGATTCAAAGTCAGCAAAGGTGAGTTATTTTAATTGTTTTTTGCAAAAAAAATGAGAAATATTTAATTCCATTTTAAGATTTCCAAGGGAAGAAGCGAAGCGTGTGGTATCGTATTTTCCGTCTTCTATCCATTTGATTTCGATGTAAAAGTCCAAAAAATTACTTGACAAACAAACAGTTGTTTACAAACAAACAGCTGTTTACTAAATGCAAAAACTGTCGTCTGTCAGGGCAAAATGTTAATTCACATTAGTGAGCTTTTAATGCAAATTAACGCTGTCGTCTGTCTACGCTATAAGATCACGTCAAATGCGATCATATATCTGCTAACTCCGATTCAGACATTAATTCCGGAACTAATGACAACACAAGCAGTATGTTAGCAGACATGCAGAAAACAGTCAAGAGTATTTACCATAGAGTAATGACATATACAGCTGTCTTTGTTCTCATCTTACATTTCCTTTCACACTATTCGGTGCTATAGAGAGTTATTTGACGTAAATTGCCTTACACCAGGTGGAATTACAAAAAATTTTGACAAAATTTTTCATGTCGTTTTGATGGAAAACTGTGAAATTTAAACGTATTTTTGACTTTTTTGTTATCTTTTATTGTTAGTATCTATTTGTGGTGTATTTATACCCTCACCCATGGGGATGGGGGTATATATCATTTAATACGTAAAAAAATGTAACACATAGAAGGAACCAAATTAGACCCTTAGTATCTTCGGACGAAATTCGTTTTAGGACTTTTTAAGACGTTTGAGTCATGTCCGTCTGTCTGTCTGGCTGGCTGGCTGGTGAACACTATAACTGCCGTAAATCTTTACAGATGACAATGAAACTTTGTCAGTGACTATTATTTACCAATATTGAGTTTGGGATTGAAAATAGGCGTTTTGACCACGCCCCTTCTTTTACCTCCCATACAAATCGACACATTTAGCACAAAATCATATTTCTTTCAAACCGTTCTTCTGGTAGATGTGATTAGCTTCAACTCTCACACCGGTTAATAATCTGTAAATGCCTACTTAACTGGAGAAAATGGGCGAGATAGTCACGCCCATTCTGGTACATCCCATACAAAACAGGGTGTTCGTATGGCTTGTCAAGCCGATAAATCGCGTGAAACATTTCCGACCTTAATGAAATTAGGTATAAGGCTTAACGTTATCAAAAGCTAATCACCGATTAAAACAAGGGTGACTGTGCCACGCCCATTGTGGTACCCCCCATACAAAAGTTGTTTGGGCGTCTGGTTGTTCGGCATGAGAAGTCCCGTAAAACCAAACCAATCTTTATGATAGTTTGTACTAGTCAGTATTTAGCCAAATAAAGCTCTCCTATTGAAAAAGAGGTGTTTAGCCACACCCATTCTGGTACGTCCCATATAAAAGTTGGGCGGATGACCGGTTGATCCACGATAATTCTGATAAACAACAACCGATCTTAATAAAATTCGGTACAAGGCAATATTTTGCTAAAAGCTACTGTGTAACTAATAACAGACTATTGTGCCACTCCCAGTTTCGTACCTGCTATACAAAAGTTGGGCGTATTTGCGGTTTCCCGACTCGATATCTCCAATATATCATAACCGATCTGAATAAAATTTGGTATTGATCAAAATTTTGGCAACAACTTGCCATGCCCAATTGTGTACCTCGCATATAAATATTGGGAGAGAAACTAACTAATTTAGGTATTCAATAATATTTAGCGCAATATCGTCAATCTGCTGTTGAATATGGTCACTTTTGAGTATGGGCGTTTTTTAACAGAACTCCCATGCAATGGATGAGGTACGGTATGGTGCGGGCAAGATTAAGTCGGTTCACCCGGCTGAAACTTATGTACTGGTTACACAGATATGTTAACGCACAAAACAAAATGGCGTTGCTAATTTATTGTTGGTTGGTTTGAGCCATTGACTATATCTGGCATTATTAAAGCACTTCTTTCCAACATCCAACCGCCCATCTGCAACACACCAAATGTCGTCAATTTACTGAGAGAGTTGACGTCTATATACGTCATTACTCTATGGTATTTACAGTCCTAAAAATGGTACCAAACATTAAAAGGAAAATTTACTCAAAAAATATGTTGCTGATTAGGATAAGTCAAATGGGAGAACAGATAGGTTGAATAAAGGTCACATGTCGTTATCGTCCACATATTTGCCCTATAAATATGTTGGAACCCGGCAATCACTTATAATGAGGAAGCTAATCGATGAGGCAGAGAACGATACAATGGGTCTCGTTCTGTGTGCGAACGTCAACATACACAAAAGAGGGGAGACACTTCTGTACGCTGCAAAATCTGTCGTTTTTTGTTGTTTGGATGCAAATATAACATGTGTTTGGAGCTTGTCGCAAATATAATATACTTGTGCCCAAACGCATTGCGTTTGCTATTCAATATTACATGTTTGTGACACAATGATTAATATGTTATAACATATGTGTTTGCGACCCAAATATATCTGTGTTTGTGCTACAAGTACAGCCGTGTTTGTTGCACTGTTTATGCTCTCTCGAGAGCAAGAAAATAAAAGAGGGGCAACGACTGTATATATCTTATAAGTGTGTATTCCTGAATATTCCTGAATGTGCGTGATGTATTGCGTTTTAATTTCATGTATTCAGTCGTCAATGGTTCATCGAACAGAGGATATCAAACACGCTTGATCAGTGGAAAACAATAAACAAAGGATGGGATGGTTAAATGGTTTGTGATGTTGCTTTAGTTTTTGTGCATGTGTTTCGTATATACGGCTGTGTGCTACCAAAGTCAGAAACGATTTTGAGGAAGGAAACTGGAAAGGGCAACAACGTGAAGCCGTTTGTCTGTCCGAGCCTTTACTAAGAAAGGCGGACTATTTGTGAAATATATTAAAAAAACACAAGTAATTTATACTCGCTCGGCTTGTATGAACTAGATTTGTATACAAGTATATTGCTTGTGTACCAACCATAGATTAATTTATACATAGATTTGTTATCCGTCTCATCTGACGTCTCTCTTTGCTCTTCTTCAATGAGGACACGAACTTTTGTCAACAACGTCAAACAAAACCCACCATTTTCAGTTTTGTGCATTCACGATGTTGATATAGTTACATATTTTGAACATTCACAGTAAAAATTTCACATGTGTTTGTCAAACGTCAGCGACAAAATTCTTCTCCTGACGGTCAAACACAAGTTCGCTTCCGTTCAATAATTAAACCGATGATCGGGTTGACAAATCTATAAATTAATCTATGGTTCCAATGCATAGTGACAACCCACGCATAGTTGAAACCTTCCGAAATCAAAAATGTGCGAGACAACAAAGAAAGGAGACGCAAAAGAGCGGCAGATTCTCATTTCATGAAAAAAAAACAAATAATGCATCCGATGGAAATAAATGTAAAATGGGCCGTTTTAAAGCTATTAATTTGTTGTATTAATTATTTATAAATGTGCATTTATATTGATAAAATTAATTATAATAAATCATACAAATATATTGAATTCAAAGAAAAATTCGTTTTCAAATATTGTTATGATTGGGAGGAAATTCACACATGTCTCCACATAAGTCTTCCACGTAAGTATATGGATGTTTGGGATGAAGAAAGCATATGTGTCCACGTGCCAGTAAACATGCTACTGTTTGCATTTAAATACAAGTGTGTTTGGGAGTTATGACTGTTTGAAGTGTGCTCCAAACATGTACATGGCTTCTGCAGAATATGTTTGGGAGAATATGCTACAGAGGACGTTTTCTTCAGCGTGTGGGATGAAATTCTCTCATGTTTCCACGTAAGTATATGGAGGTTTTGGGAAACACGCGAATACTTCCACGTAAGTATATGGAGGTTAGGGGGAAACACGCGAAGACCGTTTTTCCAGCGTGTAGACGTGGATAAGTTTGTCGACCATGTTTCGATCAGATTGCTGAAAATCATGGTTCTAATGGCACATTAACGTGATGTCCATTTTGGAGGCAAATTATTGGGCAAGCAGAACATTTCTTCATTTAATTTCTCTGACATATAAATATATCACTACATATTATATTTAATATTTCTGCTGTAAATGAATACATATTGTATTTGATTAAATTTCATAATTCCACTGGTTTATAACAATAACATTTAAATAAATGATGTAGTCACACTGTTTATTTTCGTATAAGAGTTTAAGATATTTAATTCGTTAGCGCTGCAGACAAAAAATTTGAACAAAAAATCCAAGTATTCTTCCTTCATTACATTCCTTTAAAAATGTTAGTGTATTTTTGCAATTGTGAAGCAACGCCGGGGGCCAAAAAACAAATTTTCGGTTTCTTTTTCCTTCGTTGTATTTTTACTTTAAATATTTTAGTATTCTGTTACGATCCTAAGCTTATAGTTTCCCTTCCCTGTATTACCATTTATAATTTATTTATAATGCTGACGTAGTGCCCCATAAAATTGTTAGGATAATGAATCTTAAAGCAATTTTGATGTTCCTTTCCGACATGAATGTGTTATACAGAATATATAAAGAATTTAAATATTTTAAAATAGATTTTGAAGGAGTTCTGCTTTCCTATATTATATATGATTCTTCTTAGTTTCTTAATACTAAAATCCCGAAAAGAAGACATAATCTCAATTGGGTTTTCAAATTTAAAAATAGGGATTGTGACCTCTTTGAAGGGGGAGTTAATTCGAAATTTTGTATTTGGGATTATGTCCTTTGGGATTATGGGCGAACCCCGAGGTTGCCATTTAGATTTCCAACCTATGCAATTTTTAGTTTTGGCAAGTGCAATCTGACTTAGAACGTTTTGACGTGCGTGCAGTATTTCTTGTTTTTTCAGTGACTCGAAAAATGCATCTCTGTTAAAAAATGGAATTAACTCATGAAAATTTTCGTGCGATTATTTTTCAAACTATCGACGTGGATTATCGAGAGAATAGTGCATTGAATTTAATTGTGGCCGATATTCCCTTCCGCACGCATTTCATGCAGGTCGGTCAAGATCGGTTGTTGTGCCAGAAAACATCCATGCTGTGCGTGAACTGGTATTGCCAGATCATCATGTGATATACCGTGAGATAGAGCCAACCTTGCGACGACGACCTGCTTGTTTGAGTGCTGGCATACATCTGAATAAAAAGCAATATTTAGCTAACTGTAATAACTGGACAAAAAGTATCGAATAGTATAGAGAACTTATTGCATACTTTTTCCGCTCTCATGTAGAGAGTCTGAGTAACAGAGCATAAACGAGTCTTATTCTGTTTATAGTATATTTCAATATAACTACACCATTTCGACAATGTTATTACATAAAACAATACAAAAAGCATAAATGTTTCAAAAGGCATCGATGTTTCACATCAAAATTATAAATGAACGAAGTTATGACAAAAAGAGAGTAATACGTTTTGAATCATTCGCAAGATGTCGCCAGTGATTTTGAGTCATATAATTCGTTCCATAAGTTCTCTATACTATTTAATACTCTTTGGCGACGACGACCTGGTAGATTGTTCGCTGCCGCTACATCAAACAATCATACTTATTTTCAGGCAGAGACTATTGTTGTACAACAACCACGTATGTGATGATAACGGCGACCCGTCATAACGCCCAACGGTCATAACGCCCAAAATTTTTTTTGGGCCTTATGACCGCCCTCAGAGAAAAAATTTTGGGCGTTATGACCGTTGTTTTTTTTCTTTTTAAATTATAACGAGTAGTAATTCAATATAAACAATGGTTAGTAATTCAATATTTATTTTTGATATTTTGAAAATATGGTACAAGGCCTACAAGCATCCTGCTTACATATGTCAAACCCGTTAATTATTTTGTCCGCCGGAAGGATTACTTACTTACTTATCCGGTCTCGGACAACCCCGGGGGGTCAGGGACCTTACAAAACGAAGATAACATATTTGGCCAACCAGTTCGATCTTTTGCTTTATTTCTCCAGTTGGCAATACCAAGTGTACGCAGGGATTCGTCAACCTGTTCCCTCCAGCGGAGTTTTGGTCTTCCTATTTTTCGTCTTCCTTCGAGTTCGGTTTCGAAAACCCTTCGCGCTGGTTCATCTTCATCCATTCTACTGACATGGCCTAGCCAGCGCAATCGCGTTATCTTGATCCGCTTAACTATGTCAATGTCAGGGTAAAGCTCATACAGCTCATGATTCATGCGTCGCCGATACTCGCCGTTGTGCACTATAGGGCCATGAATTTTTCGGAGTATTTTTCTCTCGAAGACTCCTACAGATGTTTCGTCTGCTTGCGATAGGACCCAAGATTCTGCGCCATAAAGCAAGACAGGTTGAATGAGAGTCTGGTACAGCTGGACTTTTGTTACTCGAGAGAGGGGTTTATCTCTAAAGTGTTTGCTTAGCCCAAAATAACATCTATTCGCAAGCACAATTCTCCGCTTGATCTCAAGGCTGACGTTGTTGTTTTTGTTCACGGCAGATCCGAGGTATATAAATTCCTCCCCCACCTCGAAATTATAACGGTTATCAACGTTCACGCTTTGGTCTAATCGCGTGGAGGCCCTGTTCGTTGAAACCATTAATTTTGTCTTGTCCTCATTTACCGTCAGACCCACTTTTGCTGACTCCTTCTCAATTCTCGAAAAAACCGCAGTAACTTCTCTAATTGTGCGCCCAATGATATCTACATATATCAGCAGCATACGCGAGCAGCATGTGACTTTTGCTGCTGATGGTTTATTCATGTTGACTGCAGCTTTTCTCATAATGATCTCCATTAAGATGTTAAAGAGATCGCACGATAGGGTGTCGCCTGGCCTGAGGCCTCGCTTAGTTTCCAAAGTTTCAGTAAGATTCTTACCAACTTTCGCTGCAGATTTGGTGTTCGTCAAGGTCATCCTGCAAAGGCGTATGAGTTTTGCAGGAATACCAATCTTTTAAAATAGCATTTCGAAGTCGCTAGTAAAAGTCGTATGTTTAAGTTGAAAAATGTTGACATTAATATACTGCAGAATGTGTTCATATGCCTTTTGAGATTTGTTGGACACCAAGACAAATGCGGAAGGGAAAACCTAAATACACAAAAATTGTCATTACTATTCCAAAGTGAATGGGGAGTGCAATTTGGAAAAGGAAGAAATTATGGAGCTGGAGATGAGGAGAATTTGAAACAAAATCGCGCGATTTCCAAATTGCACTCCCCATTCACTTTTTAAATGTTAGTATTAAGTAGTACAACAATAAGTGAACTGATGAAAGGAATCGCAAAATAGAGCGTGTGATTCTTCTTAGAAATTCACACACTCTAATGATCTGCAGTTTGTTAATAACACTGTGATAGTCGAAAAAATGCACATCGATGAATCCTTTTTGAACTATTAGGGGGGAGTCCCCTGAGTGCGAAAGTACATTTGGAAGTGTCAGATTGGCTCCAGTTTTTGAGAAATCGGTATATATGGATATAGCTAAGTCTGCGCTATTTAAACAAATTTTACCGGCCATAGGCCAATTTTTTTTTTGGCCTAAAAGGGCTTAAAAAGCTTATTAAAATAGAAAAACCAAATGTTTGCGCTCGGTCCAACTTCTTGAGATATGGGCCTTTAAAGCTTGAGTATATAATTGGCCATATCTCACATATTTATGGTCCGATCTGGTTCCGGTAAATATCATTACAAAGACCATTAAAAACTCTTTAAATCTGCATATAAATATATTACATTTTATTAACCCATTGGGGACAAATTTAAAAAATACGATTTTTTAACCTGATTTTTTTGCAAAAAATCTGATTTTCTCAAAAAACAGCCCCAGCAAACCTATTTTCTACCTAGACTCAGGTTGTAGGCAACACTTCAGGCTCTGTTTTAAGGTATAATACTTCGCATTAACCCTTCTAAGACCGGAGATATTTATGTTCAAAGTTTGAAATACAAGAAAAAATGAAAGTTTTTTTACTTTTTTCCAAAATTTTATTTATTTTCCTAGCATAGGCCTCAAGTTAAGCCTCAAAATCAAAATATTGGACTTTTATATATTTTTTTCGTTTTTTTAAGTTAATTAATTCAAAGAAATGAAAAATTTTTAAAAATAACCGTAACATAAATATAATGCTAATCTTCATCATCCAACTCCGGTCTTAGAAGGGTTAATGCGAAGTATTATACCTTAAAACAAAGCCTTAAGTATTGCCTACAACCTGAGTGTAGGTAGAAAATAGGTTTACTAGGGCTGTTTTTTGAGAAAATCAGATTTTTAGCAAAAAAGTGAGGTTAAAAAATCGTATTTTTTAAATATGTCCCCAATGGGTTAATAAAATGTAATATATTTATATGCAGATTTAAAGAGTTTTTAGTGGTCTTTGTAATGATATTCACCGGAACCAGAGCGGACCATAAATATGTGAGATATGGCCAATTATATACTCAAGCTTTAAAGGCCCATATCTCAAGAAGTTGGACCGAGCGCAAACATTTGTTTTTTCTATTTTAATAAGCTTTTTAAGCCCTTTTAGGCCAAAGAAAAAATTGGCCTATTGCCGGTAAAATTTGTTTAAATAGCGCAGACTTAGCTATATCCATATATACCGATTTCTCAAAAACTGGAGCCAATCTGACACTTCCAAATGTACTTTCGCACTCAGGGGACTCCCCCCTAGTAGTTCGAAAAGGATTCATCAAAGTTCATTTTTTTTCGGGTCAAAAACTATCACAGTGTAATTTGCACAGATGCCTTACAATTTTCTTGGCAACAAAAATATATCTCTGTATACAATCATTTTCTTTATTTATATAATTAGATTTCACTTTAAAAAGCTGTTTGTTGTATGCAGTATACACCAATTCACAACTTCTTCGAGCACCTCCAACAAATTGAAATTCAACATTGTCACCCATTGTTCTCACTGGCTCATAAACAACTGAATGAATGTTACACTTACATCTATCATCAAACAATTATACTTTTCAGCCTTAAGAAACTATTGTACAGTTTCTTCTCCCACAGTAATAACAGCTTTTTCCAAAAACATTCAAATTTTCTCATAAGTTGAGAAAAAATATCAAAATAACCTACCTACCCTAGCGCGGTCATAACGCCCAAAAATTTTGGGCTTTGTGTTCTTCCATCTGTTGGGCCTTATGACGGCTCTGATATTAGGATGAAAATTATTAAAAGTTGTCAAAATATTATATATAGCACTATTTGTAACGATACAGAATATTTAGTAATAATTTTCGGTTTTATGGCCATCTCTTCTATGCAGGAATCAAGTAGATTCTCCATAACAATATCAGCCACAATCGGGGAAGCTGGAGATCCCATTGGAAGTGCTTCTTGTTGAAAATATACCTTGTCAACATATCGGAAATACCTGTTGTCTTCTATACAAAACTTTAAAATATAGAGGAATAATGATTTATTAATATTTGTGTGCTGTTCTATTCTGTCCCATTTTTCCTCGATAATACGAAGTGCTAAGTCTACTGGTATACTCGGAAATAAAGAAACTACATCAAATGAAACTAATTTTTCACAATTTTGTATTCTTAGTTTCTTTATTTTATCCTCAAACTGCAATGAGTCTTTTATATTGTATTTTGAGTCTTCTGTAATCCTTTTCAGTATATTCGTAATATACCTACACAACTCATAAGAAGGCAAATCTTCCTTGTGTATTTTTGGGACTCCATACAACCTAGGTGATGTGGACACATTTGGCTTAAGTTTGTTCTTCTCAATTTGATTTATGTTTCCTGCTTTATAAAGTTCTTTGCAATATGATTGTTAATTTTTTGAAGTTTGCTGATAGGATCTTTATCCATCAGTTTGTACTACCCCTTCAATATTGTTAATTCGTGATAATCACATTTGGTTATAGCTACCGTCGCATTTCCCTTATCGGCATTAACTAGCATTACATCCTTATTATTCTTCAAATACTTCTCAGCCTTATCTACTTTGTCTAACAACATTTTTTTTATCCATATTCGTCAGTTTCAGTTTATTCATCTGACTATCTATGATTGTCACTAATTAGGCACTTTATTATTTTTTTATTATTTTTAAAGCAAGCGATGATTTTTTGTAGGGAGCGTTTGTTTATGACAATTTATTACATCTTAATCATTTTACGAGTCAAAATGGCAAACAAAAAATTTTAAATCTATCGGAAAAAACTAAAATCGATGTTTACGGTTCTGAAGGATATTCTAACCGCGCAATAGCTAAAAATCCGTCCACCCAACAGTTGTCGACAATTACATCAAGAACCCCGAGGGGTATGGAAAAAATTTTTTCATTGTCTTTATCTACGTATGAAAAAAGAAAAATCATCAGAATTGCTTCTAATTCTATCTTATCCTTGTCAAAAATAAGAGCTCAAGCTGGAGTGGAAGCGAGCAAGTCATCACTATGCAGAGTAATTAAGAGCTGTGAATATTTTAAATACCTGAAATTACAAAAAAAAACCGCCACTTAATGCTCCTCGCAATGAAAAGCGACTTCAATTCGCAAGAGACTACATGGTATGGGATGTGCAGCCAAGAGGACATGTAAATCACTGGAGAACCGTTGTATTTACGGATAAGAAGAAGTTTAATTTGGATGGGCCTGATGGTTGCAACTATTATTTCCATGATCTGCGCAAAGAAAATCGTTTTTTCAACCGACATCACAGCCGAGAGGGCGGCGTTATGGTGTGAGATGCTATTACGTACTATGGCACCATCGATCTTCAATTTCGAAGTGCAAAAATGGCTGGTGCAAGCTATAAAACGTTATTTGAATCGGCTTTCCCGAAGTTCCGTGAACTTTTTGGTCCCATATCTTGGATATTGTAACAGGATAATGCCTCTATACACAACGCCAGAGTAGTAAAGTAGTTCATTGCAAGCCAAAAATGTTAATATTCTTGACCGGTCACCCTATTCGCCAGATCTAAACATTATCGAAAATGTCGGGGGTTAGTGATCTCGTAATCTCGTGAAGAAGGTAGACAATTTGATGACAAGCAGTCACTAATTCAAGCCATTAAGGATGCCTGGAATCAAATTTCGTTGGATTACATAAATTCTCTTCATCTCTCAATGAAACCTCGTATATTTGAAGTTATTAAAAACAAAGGGGGCTGTACCCATTACTAATAGTTCTTAAATAAAGTTAAATAAATTTAAAAAAAACAAGAAAAACTGTTTTCAATAGAATTACTTAAAGTGCCTTTATTCAAAAAAAATTCTTTAGTTAAGAAACCACTATTGTCATAATTTTTTTTTACATCTCAAGATGTTTAGCTTCCATTTCCATTTTAAAATTTTGCAATCGGTTACAAATTGCAAAAGATACAGGCTGCTGAATATGGAATTTTTAGTGTATGTCAACATTTTTAAATTTATATTTTTCGTCTGTGTTGAATTAGTTTGGCTTGAGGTTATAAAATTAAAAAACAGTTTTTTCAAGATTTGTTAAACATATTTTTCACTTAAGAACGATTTCCATCTACTACAAAACTCTGTTAAAATTAACCTTCGTCTTGCGCCAAAACAAAGATCCTATGTGAATTTGAAGTTTTAGTTGAGAATTTAAAGAAACTCTTTTAGCTTTTCACAAACCTTTGTTTGCCTCCGCTGAGTCAAGAATGTTTTCGTGTGCTATAAACTCGTACCTATGTTTATGTTTCAAATGGAGTATTATTATTCAACATTTTAATTTTTCACAAAATCGAATCACATCTCGTAGTTTGCAACAGCTATAAGGATTCTTTCGATCGACACAGCTTTGCTACAGAAAATTTCAATAAAATTTCAATATAAGTTCTAAAAAATTTCTTCAAATTTCTTTAAATTCATTTTCGCAATACATATACCATCCCACGGATATACAAAACATTAAATGTTTTCTTTTTTCTTTCAGTCCTGTCGACATTAATTTTTGTGATTATTACGCTATTATCTCGATTGTAATATATTCTGCTAGGATCATTTCTATTAACAGATATTGGATAACTAAACAAAGTAATAATAAGGAACCATATGCTCATTACCATTACACGAAAAAAGGACGAAAACAAGAAGGTAAGGAATTCATAAATTGATGAAATATTTATCGTAATAAACCCAGAATCTGTAACACCCAACATTGTTTTGTCTCTTTGTTCCAAGGATAATTCCGGTCAATTCCCAGAATATATTGAATATTTGTCATTAAGTCCGCAGTGGTAAAGTAACATCGTATTAGAAAATATGCGATGAAGTAGAATTGTGGTATAGTGAGTTAGGGGAACACATTTGCAAATGTCATATCAATGCTAAAGCTTCAATAAATGAATACGCCAATGTTTCCTTTCCAATATGCAGGATTACACAAGATATATATTATTACTAGTTTGAAGGGTTGTAGGCGACACATCCATACATTCAAGTAATCATCATATCGCATCTGTGGTATGAATAAAAATGACAGCTAAAACAACTACGTATCTATTACCATCAAGATTTACGAATAAATATTATGCTATAAATGTATAGTGTTCCCTTTGCTAAGGTGGCCCTTTTTTCCTTAACACATATAAACATAACATATTTTTAAGCTCTCCAACACATGACTATACAAACAAGTAAGAGTATCAGACCATACTCGCCAATTTTTTGAGGCAAAATTCATCCTTTTAATCCTTTTTTATCTATTTATTTTGAAGGTTGGCCCTTAGAAAAGTTAGATAGATGAGATTAGATGAGACCCAACAGGATGGAATAAAACAACAAATATCTATAACACTGCATTATAAAGGGTGTCTCAGTTAGAATGCACTTTTTCACTTTAAAATAGAAACACGTATTTTTTGAGATAGTTGTGATTATTTTATTGGATTGGAAAGAAGACATGTTCCAATTAAATATGGAATAAAATATCCGTCAAATGGTCCTCTCGCCGCTGACGACAGGCCATTATTAATTTCATGAAATTTCTCATAACTTTTTCACAGAGGTATGGCTGTATCTCACCGAGGACGCGTTGGAATTCAGGAATTGTTTCTGGTTTATTCGCATGATCTTGGTGACCAGTTGACATCAGAATTTCTATTGATATAATTTGTTCTATAAATCCTAGCTGCAATTAATCGATTGTTCCATGCGCGGTGTGGAAGATGGCGCGCCGTCTTGCTGAAACGACATGTCGTTCTGATCCATGCCGACCAGTTGAGGCTACAAGAACTCCGTTATCATGTTCCTGTAACGAATGCCGTTCACAGTCACTGCAATTTCGGCCTCATCTGTAAAAAAAATAAGACCCAATCTCGCCGCTTGAACAAAATCCGAACGCCACAGTTGCTCGTTGGGGGTGCATTTGTTTCGCATGGATTGCATGTGGAGATTCTGAGCACCAAATTCAATAATTTTGTGTATTAACGAAGCCATTCAGATGGAAATGCGCTTCAAGCGAGAAGATGATTTTTTATTTTGAAAAATTGACATTGACTTCACTTTGCTCCATTACCCATTGAACGAACTGAGTAAGTTGAATTTTGTACGCATGAAGTTGGAGGTCTTTTGTCAAAATTAGCTGAGTAGTGCTTCGTGAAATTTCAAGTTGTTGCGAAGATGACGTATTGCTGTTATCGGGTTTTCGGCGACACTCTCATTTACAGCGGCAATGTTTCCAAGAGACCGACCGGTAAGTTGGCGCACAGTAGCCTTACTGTCCATAACCGACCCAGTTTCTTCAAATTTTGGGATCACTCTTCGAATGGTTGGCACATTAGGTGCACTTTCTCGACTGAAAGTTTTGCGAAATCTGTGAATATTTGAACGTATTTGTGCTTTCTTGTTTGAACATGTGTGACGTTCGTTGTGATGACTTCGAAGATGAGTGTATATTTTTCTGAGTTTGTCTATACTTCGATATGGTAATGAAATAGTTGATGGTCGTCTTGTACAGTGAGTTATGGGTTTTCAAGAGACCGACCGGTACGCTGACGCACGGAAGTCTTACTGTCCTTAACCGAACCAGTATCTTAAAATTCGTTCACCACTCTTCGAATGGTTGACACATTAGGTGCACTTTCTCGACTGAAAATTCTTCGAAGCCTGTGAACATTTGACCGTATGTATACTTGCTTATTCGAACATGTGTGATGTACGTTTTCATGACTTCGACGATGAGTGTTTATTTTTCTGTTTATGTCTATCCGCTGATATGATGGTAATGCAATAGTTGCTGTTCGTCTTGTACAGTGAGTTATTGAGTACGGGTTTTAAGAGACCGACCGGTTCGTTGATGCACAGGAGTCTTACTGTCCGTAACCAAACCAGTTTCAACAAATTTGTTGACCACTCTTCGCAAGGTTGACACATTAGGTGCACTTTCTAGACTGAAATTTCTTCGAAGTCGGTGATCATTTGACCGTATGGGTGTGTGCTAAAATAAATAAATGGTTTCCCATTACATCCCATGAAGGGACTGAGGAGAACTTCTCACAATCACTGAGCTGTGCGCTTTCCAGTTTTCACTCACTGATTGGGACCTAAAATTTTACACCGATTCCGAACGGTAATTTGAGAAGCTTTTTCATGGCTAGATACTCGATAGTGTCGCCGTCACTATGCGACTATGGGTGTCACACTATGGGTGTGTGCTGGCGTGTGTAAATGTGTGTGACGTTCATTTTGATGACTTCGACAATGAGTGTTTGTTTTTTGTGTCTATCCATGTCATTGCGTGTGGCTGTATGTGCGCCAAAAATTTCAAGTTTTGTTTTTATGCAATGGCTCTACCTAGATATATTAGTATGATGATCTCATAATGGGAAGTCGTGCCTCAAACGCTCTGCTAATAGGGATAGCTCATTCACATATGTTTGTCGGATCTATCTGATAATTTTAGCTCCACTTTAGACCTCCTGTTAATGTTATCGGCCGGGTAAATTTTAAGTATACATTGAGAAAATGAAATTCTGTTAACCGGTACTTTATCGTTAAGATAAAAGATAACCGGACAATTCGAAAGTGGCCCTTAATGTCTTTAATAGGCTTAGTATATTTTTGTTATGAATTTATTTTTCGGGTTGTTCATTTGTTATAATTTTGTGAATGTGTTTTGTACACTTTTTGGTTCTTTGTGTACACTTCTTGTACATTTATGTACACTTTTTTGTACTTTTGGATACACTTTATGTACACCTTTTGTATATATGATTTAAACTTTTCTGTTTACTTTGTATACTTTTATGTACACTTTTTTGTACTTTTGTGTACACTTTTATTAATTTTATCATATTTGGCCATTGTATGACTAGATAATATATGAATAGATACACGGTAAAAAAAGGCCCCAGCAACATATTGCAGGAAATACTCACATGTTTGCAAGCATTGCTTTTATGAATTGAAGAGCTGCTGCTTTTTTTATTTCTTTGTTGCCCGTCACGTTTTTCCAGCAGTTTTCAACAAGCAAATCCTTATTTGGATCCCAAATACTTATACTGTAACCTATTACTCATTGTGGCTCAAGCATTTAATATTGACTGGCAAATAAAAAGTGTTTGGACATAAATATATTATATTTGCGACAAGCCACAAACACGTTATATTTGCATCGAATCAAATACAAAATACAATAAGCTATGTGCTTTATAATTCTACACTCACTGATTCTGACCAACAGTTTAACACCGGTTCTGAACGGATTTTTTAAAAGTCCTTTCATGAAAGACTCCGAAAGACTACGATTACATAACTTTTTATGGCGTTTTACGCGATCGTGTTAACTAATGGATTGTATGGATACTAGTGATGCACAGAATCACGGTTCCAATTTAATCGAAAACGGTTTCAAACGAACACATAATATAGAAAAACGATTCTAAAAGAGCTGAAAAACGGTTTGAAAAGATCCATAAAACGGTTCCAGAAGAAGATTCTTCAAATACGCGGAACCGCAAATTACTAATGGCTACTAATTAAACAATTCCTAGCAAAAAATGTTGAGTGTTTGGGAAGCATGTAAGTATGGTTTGCACACTGACGCGCTTACTTGGAAGTCCTTATATGTGTAACACACAGAAATGCAAAAACGTAAGGCGGGATTCTTTGATTAATGCTTCAATCAATAGAAAAATTCAAAGGAAAGTAAATTAATGTTCATTGCTTACTATGTCACTTACTTGTATACGATATCGTAAGGCAATGAATATATTTTTCCATCGTTCGTTTACTAATATGATATTACATTACGGCATTGAATATGGTGTCACGATCCCGGACAAATAACCACCGATGACAGTTTGGATGACGCAATCAGAGTGCAAAGTTAAATTTAGTTCATACTTAGATTTCGTAGAAGGAGGATGTGCCGAAATTTTGTTCAGAAAAGCAGTTTCAAAAGCGTCCAAATTTGTACACACGAAATATTTAAAACTTTAAGAAATGTATATAAATAATAAATTGCAGAAACTATAAACTACTAAAGTCACATGAATTCACGGCTTGCCAATGCACAAAAAGAAGGGCTTTTAATTGTCCTGAAATAGACATGATTTCACAACATCCGAGTTGCTACTACATAAGCCCTTTTACTGGCCCTGAAGTAGTCCTGACAAGTGGGTCATTTCATACAAAACTCAACAACTTCAAATTTCACGAAGCACTTCACAGCGAAATTTGACAAAGACCTCCACCTTCATGTGTACAAAATTCAACTTACTCAGGAGCTCAGCAGACCATGGTAAGCGCCAGCAATTTTTTCAAAAAAAAGTCATCTTCTCCGGTGAAGTGCACTTCCATCTGAATAGATTCGTGAATACACAAAATTGTCGAATTTGGGTCTCAGAAATCCCCATGCCAAACATGGATTTTGGTCAGGCGGCGTGAATGGGCCTTACTTTTTTTGAAGATGAGGCCGAAATTGCAGTGACTGTGGACGGCATTCGTTACTGGAACATTATAAAGTAGTTTCTGTGGCCTCAACTGGATGGCATGGATCTGGAGGACATGTGTTTTAGCAAGACGGTGCCACCTGCCAAATCGCGCAAACATTTCTAGAAGAAATTATCTCAAGAAATTCTGATGTCAACTGGCCACCAAGATGATGCGATTTACCGACGTGCGATGTCTTTCTCTGGGGTTTTGTGAAATGCCGTGTTTATGCAAATAAACCAGAAACAATTCCTGAGCTCAAATCTGAGATCAAACGTGTCATGGATAAGATACAGACACATCTCTGTGAAAAAGTCATGGAAAATTTCATGAAAGAGTAATGGGCTCTCATCAGAGCCGTGGGGGTCATTTGACGGATATTTTATACCACACTTAATCGGAACATGTCTTCTTTATAATCCAATAAACAAATCACAACTATCTCTAAAAATACGTGTTTTTATTTGAAAACGAAAAAGTGCATTCTTACTGAGACACCCTTTATAATCTTTGCCGTTTACACCACCGAATTTTAGATTAAATCGACATTTCAGGCGGCAACTTTGTGTTTAGACCAAAAACGATGTACTAAAGTAGACAGTCAAAATTTCTCTTTACTCTCATGCCAACAAACAAAACGAGTGAAGCCTTAATCATTATCTGCTCTCTCTCTCTCCCTCTCTCTCTCTCTCTCTTACTCTCTTCAGTGAATATTTCAATACACGAGCAGCTTTTTGGTAGTGTTATTGTATATATCTATACAAATTTCAGCCATGTCGAAGTAAAATTACATAAATTATGCAAAAAGTATGAAATAATCAAGATATGACGGGAGAGAGAAATGCGTTTGAGTGAACTGTTACCAACTTTTGGCTCTCTATTACGAGGGTTGCCAAATTGCGCATATCTTCTGGCCGTCTACGTCTTGATCGTCTTTGCTTAGACCTAAGATATCTGTACATCTTTTTGCTTAGCACAACTCCGCAACTCCGTGCCGATATCGAATTATCGAAGCCGGCGACACAAGAGCAAAATTGCATTTGCGGCTGTTGGCCTTAACAGTTTTGTAAAAATTTGGGATGTTATTGAAATAGTCGAACCTTAAAATTTGGATCAATCGGTCAAGTCGGGTCAGTCAGTCAAATCGGTATACATTTTAAACCGATGAGAGCCAATTATATCGGCAACACCGAGAGCTTCAAAACATTTTTGGTGGCGGCAACGCGTAGGAAAATTATCCATCAGCTTCCGACTGTCTAACAGTTGATTTTTTGTGTATGTTTTTAATATGGTTGCATTATTTTGATACTTAGCAGAGTCGCATCAAGTTGCACACAAGTTCGTAATGAGGTTAAAAATTAAATTTCAGTTTATACAGATGGAAATTGTATGAGTAATCCTCTGGGTTAGCGTGGGTTAACGGCGTTAACCTTCGAAATGCGCTAATCTGGGTCGGTGTAAATGCCGTATTAGACTATTCATGATATGATACAAGTATCACAAACAAGGATATTGATCGAGCATCAAAATCCACACGATTTGGGTAACTATATTACTATTTATACACGCTGAAAAAAGCTGCATTATGTTTCTTTGTTGTTTTTGTTTTGTTTTCAGCAGTTTCCAACAAACACAGCCCCAATCGGTTCACAAAAACATATATCATAACTTATTAATCATTATGTTTCAAAAATGTAATATTGAATAGCAAACACAAAGTGTTTGGAGACAACTATACTAACGGGTCCGCCATCTAACGTTTTTTTTTTATAACTAGTGCTTATTTCGTGAATGGTAACACTTAGCTCATGACTGATTTGACAAATAATTAGTTTTATCCTTCCGCTGAACGAATATGGTTGTGTATACGCTTGAACAACGCTGGGAAATATGGGAAAATTGGGCCTGCGATCGACTTACACAAGATGCCGATTTTGCCAAAAAAAATCATCTTTTCAGATGATGCTCATTTTGATCTTGGCTGGTATGTAACCAAGCAACATTGCCGCATTTGGGGCACAGAAAACCCGCACGCATACATTGAAAAGCCGATGCACCCACAACGAGTCACTGTTTGGTGCGGATTTTGGTCCAGAGGCATAATCGGGCCATTTTTCTTCGAAAATGAGCAAGGAGTGGCCGTTACAGTCAATGGCGATCGTTATCGGGCCATGTTGAACGAATTTTTGTTCACAAAAATTGAAGAGGAGGATATTGGCAACATGTGGTTTCAACAGGACGGCGCTACGTGCCACACAGCCGAAGCTACACTCGAGGTTTTGCGCCCTGTTTTTGAAGATCGCATTATCAGCCACAGAGCTGATGTCGTTTGGCCACCTCGGAGCTGCGATTTGGCACCGTTGGACTATTATTTGTGGGGTGCCCTCAAAGATAAGTGTTACGCCGACAAGCCAGAGACAATTGACGCTTTAAAGGACAATATTCGTGAAGCCATTGGTGAAACATCGATAATGTGCTTAAAAATTATACCGATCGTGTAGGCTACTGCATGGCCAGCCGAGGCAGCCATTTGAATGAAATTATTTTCCATTATTAACCGGAAGGATTGTACTTTCAAATAAAAAAAGAAATTTGAGAAAATATTCAGTAGTTTCTTTTTTAATAGCATTTTCAAAAAAAAAAGTTATTTGGCGGACCCTTTATATTTGCGGCAAGCTACAAACACGTTAGATTTGCATCCAAACAACAAAAAAGGACAGATTTTTCAGCGTGTAGTTTCTTACACACATGTGTTTATTTTTCTTTTCCTTTTACACGCCCGTAGACTTACGGTCTTATTCATCAAAGGTTATGGGAGGTTTATTAATCAAACAAAAAACGTCTCTCACACCTCTCACAAATTTTTATGCATAAGGGGGTTAGCTTTTTAATACAACTTATATATTAAATGCAAAAGTAGTGTTTTTTGCTCCCATGTTCATTACAATATTACTGCTTATATACTAATGTATATTGTACAATTACAAGTTAATTACTATTTACTCGAGGAGCCCAACTTGGGGACAGTGTATATTATATTTTAGTCGAATGTTCTATGGTTTATTATACTTAAGTATTCAAATTAGAATTATTTGAATTCAATAAACAAAAATTAAAACAAAACGTGAAATAATAATGATTTAATTTCAGTGGAATTGCAAGTACTGTCTATTGAAACATATTCTACACACTGAAATAAAGAATATTTTGCTACTCCTAATCGCACTTTGTTAGTGTTATTTGAGTTTGGATATTCCCTTAATCAACTTAGCAATCAAAACAACAGGAGACTCCCTAATGTAGTATGTACAAGTGTACACAGTTAACCTCCTTTATAAATATTACAGAACCTTTAATTTGTTTTCTGTCATTGCTTTATTTTGTTTGTTACGCGACAAGGAGGTTGCTTCCTTTGCATACTGTTAGTTATAGTCTAACAAATACAATCTATTATTAGTGTGACATTAATTTATGTTTGTACTTCGACATATTAGTAAATAGCTGCCATGTAGTTGAAATAATTGTTGCCAAGCAATAAATTGAACTTTAAGGAAAATGTTTAAAGAGGTTAAGCAAAACTTGATGAAAAATATCCAAATTAAGCCGCATTCACAATGCAAGCCACAGTTTCGTTTCTCATGCCAACTCGTTCTCACACACAGAATTTCACATAATGTCTTTTCGTTTTTTGACAAAAATGTAACACAAATTTGTCGCTGAAGTTGATCTATTTCTACTCCAGCAACATATTTGTTCGAATAAATAATGTACTATTAAGCGGTAGATGGTGCTGTACCTCGAATTTCATTTTCAAACTTAAAAGCATCAATGAAAATTGAAACCATTTGAGTTAAACGATGCATTATAAACCGTAATATTATCCATAGAATCAAATATGTTTAAATACATTAACATGTTTTAATATTCAAAATATAAACCTGAATGTGACATTTGTGACATTTGAATCATGATGCAACTAATAGAGATTGTGATATAAGAACAACTTAAATGATTTGCTTTTCCTTCTGTTCATTACATAAAGAATCAAATTCAAATGTATTTGGTTTTTGTAATTTCTGGCTTACTTTTATTCTTGACATACATTTGTGTTAACTTCGACACGTAAACAAAATATATTTTATTGTTGCCTTGATATATTGGCCGTAATACTAGTATCACCTGTTAGAACAAACATCTCGATTCGAAATAAACTGTTACTTACATTGTGAATGCCTATCTAAAATGTTGCCTGCATTGTGATTCCAGCTTTACTTTAATAAAATCCCAATCAGTTGCAAAACTAGAAAGTGCATATCTCACTGATTGTGAGAAGCTCTCCTCAATGCCTTCGTGCGATGTTAGGGGCCACCATTCAAAGCAAATATATTATATATAAACATTTTAGAAATTTGTAATTAGAAAACCTTTCGTATAGTCTTGCAATCATTCATTCATTGTATCCAGCTACATATTAATCCCAAAGATATTGATTAATTATTTGCATGTACTTATATATCTTTTTGTACCAAAATAAGTCAGAAACCTTTTTGGGGAAAGCTAAATGTTGATAGAAAAGTGTTTTCCAATTTGAGTGATATGATTTCTAACTGACGTTTCGGCCATTTGTTGAATGTTATGATCTCTAATTTCCCCCCCCCCCCCCCCCCCCCCCCTTGTATAAGACAATGAACCACTCGAAGTAATGAAAATATTGCTGCCGTTCAGGCAAGTGTTGCTGAAGACCGCAATTTATCGATTCCAGGACGTTGTCAACAATTGGGACTGTCTCAAACCCCAACCTGACGGATTTTGAGAAACGATTTGGGCTTGCATCCGTATAAAATTGTTGTCACTCAAGAACTGAAGCCATTGGACTACCGTACACGTCATGAATTTTCTGATTTTGTCTTGGAACAACTTGAAAACGATAACGATTTTTTTAAGAAAATCATCTTCTCCGGTGGGGCTCACTTTCATCTGAGCGGTACGGTGCGGTAAATAATCTGGTGGGTAGAAAATAAACAAATTATTCATGAACAACCATTACATTCACCTAAATTGACAGTTTGATGTGGTTTTTGGTCTGGTGGAATCACCAGCCCATACTTCTTTCAAAATGAAACTGGTACCACAGTTACTGTCAATGGAGAGCGGTATAGATCGATGATAACCAACTTTGTATAGCCGAGATTGGAAGAAATTGATCTTGACAACATCTGGTTCCAACAAGCCGGGGCTACGTGCCACACAGCACGTGCAATAACCGAATTATTGCGAGAAAAGTTCGGAGATTCGATTATTTCAAGAAATTGTGACCTCCAAGAAGTTGTGATTTAACACCATTAGACTTGTGGGGTTATTTGAAGTCAGTGGTCTCTAGCAATAAACCAGACTCTATTCCAGCTTTACAAGTGAATACTAGGACGTGCTATTCATGACATACGACTTGATTTAGTGGAAAAAGTGCTCGAAAATTGGGTTCACCGAATTCGTTCCTGCAAAAGAAGAAGTGCTGGCCATTTGAAATACGTTTTATTCAGAACTTAATTGTATCGATTCTACTTCACATTAAATAACAAACATTTAAATTTCCTTAACAATCATTGTGTTTTTTTTAAGAAATCATATCAATCAAATTGGAAAACCTTCTATAAACACGAATTTAAAACAAAACAAAATTAGAAAGGCATACAAATAGGGGGAATGCAATTACTTACTTACTTATCCGGTCTCGAACAACCCCGGGGGGTCAGGGACCTTACAAAACGAAGATAACATATTTCGCCAACCAGTTCGATCTTTTGCCTTATCTCTCCATTTGGCAATGCCAAGTGTACGCAGGGATTCGTCAACCTGAACCCTCCATCGGAGTCTTGGTTTTCCTATTTTTCGTCTTCCTTTGAGTTCGGTTTCGAAAGCCCTTCGTGCTGGTTCGTCTTCATCCGTTCTACTGACATGGGCTAGCCAGCGCAATCGCTTAACTATGTCAATGCTGTGCGCTATAGGGCCCTAAATATTTCAGAGTATTTTTATCTCGAAGACTCCAACAGATGTTTCGTCTGCTTGCGACAAGACGCAGGATTCTGCGCCACAAAGCAAGACAAGTTGTATGAGAGTATGGTATAAATGGATTTTCGTTACTCGAGACAAGGCTTTATCTCTAAATTTTGGGATAATCAACCAAAATAGCATCTATTCGTCAGCACAATTCTCCGCCTGCTCTCAAAGCTGACGTTGTTGTTTTTGTTTACCGCAGATCCCAGATATATAATTCGTACACCACCTCGAAATTATAACTGTTATCAACGTGGTCGGGGTTCAATGGATAGTATGCGAGCCTCTTATACATGAGATCCTGGGTTCGATCCCTGCTCAGACCACCTAAAATTTCTTTCGGCAGCGGTCACCTCACATAGTGAAGGCGCCACTATCGAGTATTTCGCCATGAAAAAAATTCTCAAAATACCGTTCGAAATCGGTGTAAAAACAGTAGGTGTCAATCAATTATCACAAAACTAGAATGCGCACAGCTCACTGGCTGTGAGAAGGTCTCCCCAATTCCTACACGGGATGTAATGGGAAACCATTTTTTTTTTATCAACGTTCGGGCTTTGGTCTAATCACGTGGAGGCCCTGCTCGTTGAAACCGTTAATTTCTTTTATCCTTATTTGCTTTCAGACCACTTTTGCAGACACCTTCTCCCTTCATGAAAACACCGCAGTAACTTCTCTCATTGTGCGCCCAATGATATCGATATCATCAGCATACGCGAGCAGCATGTGACGATAGCTGCTGATGGTTTTATTCATGTTGACTGCAGTTTTTCTCTTAATAATCTGCATTAAGATGTTCAAGAGATCGCCCGATAAGATTTCACCTTGCCTGAGGCCTCTCATAGTTTCAAAAGGTTCGGTAAGATCCCTACCAATTTTCACTGCGGAGTTTGTGTTCGTCAAGGTCATCCTGCAAAGGCGTATGAGTTTGGCGGGAATATCAAGCGCAGACATTGCTTCGTAGAGTTTCTCCCGTATCGGGCTATCGAAGGCCGCTTTATAATCGACAAATATGTGATCGGTGTCGATTTGTTTTTCGTGGGTCTTTTCCAGGATTTGGCGTAGCGTGAAAATCTGGTCAGTTGTCGATTTTCCAGGCCTAAAGTCACACTGGTATGGTTCACTCAGGTCAGCGATAATTGGTTTTAGTCTTTCGCTCATTAGACTTGATAGAACCTTATATGCTATGGATAAAAGGCTTATTCCACGGTAGTTGGCACAGAGACTCGGGCATGCATTCATCTCACCAAATTTTGCTAATGAGCTGATACATGCACCTTATCACCTCATCGCCGCCAGCCTTAAACAGCTCAGCCGGTAATCCATCGGCTCCTGCGAGTTTGTTGTCTGTAAGCCAGGCAATAGCTGTCCTAACTACGTCGAAGGGGGATAATCGACGTTGTCATCGAAATTGTGATCGATTGTCTCGTCATTGGTGAAACGATCTATCCATATTCCCAACATGCTCTGCACATCTGTGATGAGAGTACCGTTTTTGTCTGAGGGGCCCGGAACCATGTCTATTAGTTCCGTTTTTTGACTTTTTCCTCCTTCTGTGTGTCTCAATTTTCTCACTCTTGCACTTTTTTCCCTGCCGTTTCTAACGCCTAAAGAGACGGTTTACCTCCTTTCTTTTCTATCCCTATACGGCACAGTCGCAGCTCGCGTTGCAATTGACTGAAGCATTTCCATACGTCCAGCGTTCTTTTCATCATTTGCAGTGCGACACTCTTCATCGTAAAATGGTTTGTTGCGAAGCGGTTCTTCAAAAACAACAACGGTTATTGCGGCAGTTTGTATAGAGTCCGAAATGGGTTTCCACTGCGTTTAAGGATCGTCAATGGGACGGGGTGGGTGCTGTGCCAAAAGTTGCGAGAGCTTCCTTGAGTAGGCTGTGGCTACCTCAGCTTTCCGATGTCCAGCTTCCTCTGCGTCAGGTTTCGTACGATTTTCGCCCTACTTAATCTTGTGCGAACCTTTGCTGCTACCAGGTAGTGATCAGAATCAATGTTGGTTTCTCTGATCACTCGTACGTCCATTAAACTGGATGAGTGCCTTCCATTAATTACTACGTGATCAATTTGGTTCTTCTTTCTTTGATCAGGGGCTACCCAAGTAGCTGCAATCTTTTACTACTAACGACCATTTTTTTGTCGAGGCAAAGTCTATCAGTCTCACACCGTCAGCATGTCAGCATGTAGGCCGAAATTGCCAAGAGTTGGATGAAACACATTCTCCCTGCCTACTTTGGCATTAAAATCTCCTAGTACAATCTGAATGTCATGGCCAGGGCAGCGGTCATACGTCTCCTCTATGCGCTCATAGAATATGTCTTTGGCATCATCATCTTTCTCTTCTGTCGGGGCATGCACACAAATTAGGAAAATATAAAAATATTTCCTTTTATGCGGATTGTGGCTATACGTTCACTCACAGGATTGAACCTAGAGACTAGATGTCGCAGGCTTTTGCCAACAACAAATCCGCAACCAAATGCATGTCTCTTCTCGAGGCAACTGTAGTATATGTCGCATTTGTTTTCCTTTTGCAGCCATGTTCAGTCAATCAATATCAGCCTTATCAATTTCTACGACATCTGCCAATTGGATACTTGCCCGAATCTATATAGAGTTCTTACATTCCAGGTGCTTATCCGTACATTGGAGGTCGTCAACAAATATGGGTTGTTCATGTTTTCTTTTTCGTTGTTGTATATTCACTGCCATTATGAACGGTGGCGGGAGGGGAGGCAAACCCAGTCCACGGGTTTTTGAATTTTACCTACTGCCAGGATATATGATTGCAGCCGCCCATTATGGATCAGACACTGACCAGGATGCAATATGTCGAACCTGGATTTTCTTCTTTTGGTTTCTATCCGCCGTTGGCCCACATGTTTGGCTCATCCGCCATAGAATATGCTCAATCCCATAACCATAACCCATAACCAATCAAACTGGTTATTCGCCGATTTACGGTTGCTACAACCTCTTTTCTAACACTTAGTTTTGTGAGTCTTCTAGAGAAAATGAGATCTATGAAAAATACACTCAACAGCAATTTTAATTTCATCTGCAAATGAAATCGAACCAATCGAGTCGATTCTAATGTATATTGGCCTCTGTCCTTTGTCAAAACGTCTGTCGACTCTTTACTATTGTCCTGTTCTAAAGCTGGTTTTGATATTGAGGTTGCTTCTGATGTTCTCGGCATAAAAATACATAGATGAATAAACATATGCTTATATTTATAAAGTATAAAGAAGCATTCTGGTGTCTAGAGTTTCAAAGTGCTGTACTTCAGACCATTCTGATATCCTTAATATCGACCCTATATCCGACCTAAAAGAGAATGCATCTCTCATATATGAGCAGCGGCTCCAATTCCTCTCTGGAACTTCTGGTCTGGTTTCAACTAACAAACAATGTTTTCCCATTACATCCCTAGAAGGAATCGGGGAGAGCCTCTCACAACCAGCGAGCTGTGCGCGTTCTAGTTTTATACTCACTGATTGGGACCTACACTTTTACACCGGTTCCGAACGGTATTTTTGAGAAGTATTTTCATGGCTAAATACTCGATAGTGTCGCCGTCACTATGCGAGGTGACCGCTGTCGAAAGAAATTTTAAGGTGGTCTGAGCAGATATCGAACCCAGGATCTCAAGTACAAGAGGCGCGCACACTACCCATTGCACCACCAACGGTCTGGTTTCAGAGGAGGATATTTTCGCCGGCTCTATTATCTTTCTCGAACATTTCCGGAATGTCAGTTATGTGTCGTTGATTTCAAGATGATTTAATGTGGCTTGTTCTACCAGTACACGTGACATTATTCCAGAATTTAGGATATTCTATCGGGCTATGTAGTTTTCCCGAAAATCCCACCACTGTTTCAACCGATGATCAATAGGTCGAACGAAATAAAAAACAGAAGCATAAAACAAATGCGGTGTCAGGGGACACCCGGGTTAGTTTATTATGTATTAATTAGTTCCAAGACGCCTACGACGCCCGTTGAAAAATACGAAAATTTAAATGGATCGTTAGGAATAGATACTTTTTGTAAAATGATAAACTTTTTTAAGAAAAAAATTTTTTATAGAATGTATTTCAGGTCCTAGAGTATATTTTCAGGTCCTTTTTGTTAGAATATGTATTATATTTTCCCGAAAAGCCGCTTTTATAAAGAGAGGTACTTCTTTTATTAAAGGCTAATGTTGTTTTAAGAAAATGTACTATTTTTAAGAAGAAGTAACGGGTTTTTCAATAAGAGCGCTACAAAAGTTTTTTTAAATAAAACAAAACCGGTTTTAGATACCAATGAAATTCTTTATTCCTGTGAAAGTACGTTCGATGCCATTATGTATGGAACTCGATTTCTTTTGCATGGCCACCACGGGCACGCTTGCAGAAGTCCAGACGCTGAACCCAATTTTCGACGGTTTTCAAGCATAAATCGGCCGATACTGTTGTAATTTCACGTTCGACATTCGTACGAAGTTCATTAATCGCCGCTGGCTTGTTGGCATAGACCATGGACTTGACGTAGCCCCACAGGAAATAATCTAACGGCGTCAAATCACACGACCGAGGCGGCCAATCGACTGGGCTATTTCGTTAGATAACACGTTCATCAAACTTGGTTTCCAATAAATTGATTGTGGCATTCGCTGTGTGGCTTGTGGCGCCGTCCTGTTGGAACCACATGTCCTCCAAGTCCATATTATCCAATTATCATTGAATGGTAGCGATTCGCATTCACAGTAATGTGCCGGTCTTGATCATCACGGAAGAAGTACGGCCCAATGACGCCGCCGGCCCATAAACCGTAATGTCGGTCTTGATCATCACGGAAGAAGTACGGCCCAATGACGCCGCCGGCCCATAAACCGCACCAAACCGTAATTTTTTTCGGGATGCAATGATGACTCATGGATTACGTGTGGATTGCTGTCTGACCAATAACGCATATTTTGTTTATTGACGAAGCCATTCAGCCAGAAATGAGCCTCACCGCTGAAGATGATTTCCTGATGAAAATCCGAATCATTTTCAAGTTGTTGCTCAGCCCAATACACGAACATACGACGCTTATGGTGGTCAAGCGGCTTCAGTTCTTGCGTCAATTTGATCTTTTAAGGATGTAGGCCAAGATCTTTTCGCAAAATTCGCCACAACGACTTCACAGAGATGCCCAGCGCTTGAGAACGACGTGTGAGAGACACATTTGGGCTTTCTTGAACTGAAGCCTCAGCGGCAGCAATATTCTCGACACTACGGGCACTTCTTCTTTGTCTCACTGGCACGGGAACATTTTGAACTGTGCCTGTGGATTCAAATTTTTCCACTAGACGCTCAATTGTTGATCTGGTAGGACGATTATGACGACCATAAATTGGACGTAACGCTCTTAAGGTTGAGGCCACTGACTCCAAATTTCGGTAGTAAATTTTAATAATTTCCACTCGTTGTTGGCTCGAATGTCTTTCCATGATGAAATGGCAAACCTTACTGAAGAGAAATATCAAAAGAGCGGGGGAAAATATGGCGTCGTTTGCTGTCCCTATCGATATACTTTTGTAGCGTCTCTGTTGAAAAAACCTTTACATTCGGAATGAAAAAGCCATAAGAGTATGATTTTTTTTTACAAAGAAGTAGTTTTTTAATAACAGGTGCTTTTTAAAGAAGTGGTACTCTTTTTATGAAATGTTATTTTTTTAAGAAAATGTACATGTTTTCAGAAAGGCTAATTATCTCAAGAAAAGAAAACAAAAGGTATTATTTTATTGTTAAGAAAAGGTACTTTTTAGAAAAGGAATTTTTGCAGGAAAATTAATTTTCTTAAGAGAAGCGATTTTATTTAAGAAAAGGTTTTTTTACGAAATGGGAATCTCTTTAGAATTGCTCCTTTTTCCAAGACTAGGTACATTTTTAAGAGTAGGTACTTGTCTCAAGAAGAGTTAGTTTGTTTCACAAAAAATTTAAGTTCTAAAGAAAATGTAGTTTTTTAAGGAAAGGTACTTATTTAAAAAAAAATACTTTTTTTTAAGAAAATGTACTTTTTGTAATAAATAGGAACTCTTTGTACGATAATTAACTTTTTTTAAGCAAAGGTACTTCTTCAAGAAACGGTTTTTTTTTTAAGAAATGTACTTTATTTAAGAATATGAATATGCATTTTTTTTTGAGAAAATTTACTTTTTTAAGAAAATCCACTTATTAAGAAAATGTTTGTTTTTCAAACAGCTTTCACTCTGTTTTTTCTAAATTTAATTTTTATTGAGTTCAGAACTACAATATATACTAAATATTGGTTACAGATTGCACCTAGAAACCTTCCCATTAAACAAGAAATTTCCCAGCATATGTAAGACATCTAGTTAGTCTAGACACAAACCAAAAAGCAAAAGTAAACAATATGGTTGATAATAGTGCGTTGTAGCATAAAAGTGTTAAAACAAAAGATGTTTCATTTTCTTTTTCATTTTGGCCCCATCCCGCAACGTGCGATAAGGAACTTCGTGGCAAAAATGGTTTCCTGACACATCCCATGTAGGGATTAGTGAGAGCTTCTCACAACCCATGAGATGTGCGCGTTCTAGTTTTACACTCACAGACTTGTATTTTGAGAAGCTTTTTCATTGCTAAATACACGATAGTGTCGCCGTTATTAAGCGAGGTGACCGCCGTCGAAAGAAATTTAACGTCGTCAGAACAGAGATCGAACCCACGTTCTCATGCACAAGAACCGCGCACACTACCATTGCACCACCGACGTCTAAAGAGAGATCGAACGACATACTACAGGTAAAATTCGTTCCTCTGTGGGAGTATCAGTATATTGGATACTTTTCCAAGTTCCATGTTTCCTACCACTTTCGACACATCGCATCCTAACCACAAAACTCGTAATTCATAAAATTTGAGTAGAGGTAAGCAAGTGTTTGTGCAAAGTTAAAAAATATAAGATAATGCTCAATAATGGGCAGTCATAACCTTTTATGAAAATGGATATAATATTATAGCAGATTTGTGCAGTGGATAGAAGTGGTTCTTGCATATGGTATTTATGGAAAAATTTTAAATTGAAAACATTTGACTTAATTCAGTTTTGTTTCTAGCTAAGGTGCGATATGTAAGATTGAGTCAAATATCAACAACCACTACTCGCCTATATTTTCTACACCCACCCACCCAGCATTCCCATAACCAATACAAAGCACTGTTTTTTTATAGGTGGCATTCCCTGAGTGTTGGTCCTAAAAAAGCAATAAAGTTTCTCATGAACTGGTTTTTATTTAAATTGGTATTTAACAAATTATGCTTTAAAGTTGAAGTGACCTTCACCTTGACCTCTTACCAAACTTAAAGAGCAAATTTAAATGACCCACGTTAAGCAAATATTTTTTTGAAATCAAATTTAACTCTTGTGCCTTGTACCTGATTAAATTTTTGATTAATTTCTTTGAAACGACAATCTAATTAACGGGAACTCAGTTCCATGTACACCAGTGATACTCGTTCAATTTTAATACAACACAACAACTGGCAGATTATTAAATATTCGCAAGTTAACTTGATTTCATGTAGCTAATTACCAAATTGTGCGTTGGTGGTTTGAGCCTTGATTTCTGTTCCATTCTGTTTTGTTGATATTACTGGGGAAAAGTTGTAGCTACTTCGAAGAAAAGGGAAGGAAATTGTTGGTTCATTGTACTTATTTGTACTTGCTTTGTAACAACAGTAACAACAACAACAACAACTATAGCTAAAGTAATGGCAATGACAACATCAGCGGCAACAGCCGCAGCCGCTGTAGCAGCAGCTACAAATGTGAATAGAAACTTTTGCAATCAAGAAATTACGTTTGGCGGTTTTGTTTAATAAACAAATTTTAGCAATTTCTACGACCTAAAGTAGAAATTTTGAAAATAGGCCGAGAGAGGAATTTTTTGTTGGCAGGCCAAGAAATTACGAAAGGTTTATTGCGTATGCTTGTGTGTGCGATGAGCTACGTGACAAACTAATAATTAATTTTGTCGGAAATTTTGATTCACCATTCCAAAAAAAAACATAAAATGACTTGTTCACGGATATGAATATAATAAGGATAATGTTAATAGAATTACATGCATGAGACACCAGGAATAGCAATTTTAAAGTGTATATAGATTTCCATTCAAACTCTTGAAACCCATACCTGATTAGCGCAAACATTGTAACGGGTGTTCTAGTTATAATTTTTAGTGCTGTTTTTGTTTCCCGTTAATAAAACAAGGTTCTTTTTATATGACGATGAGTACAACAGTTCTCTTTACTTTACTTGTACAGTACAAACATGCAACTTTACAATAAGTGTTTAATTAACACCACTATTTCTCGACGAAAAGCAAATCGATACATACCACCGTTTTTGTCGATTACAAAGCTGCTTTCGATAGCCCCATACGGGGAAAACTGTACGAAGCTATGTCTGAGCTTGGTATTCCAGCAAAACTGATCCGCCTCTGTAGAATGACGCTGACCAACACCAAATCAGCAGTGAAAGTGGGGAAAGACCAAGCGAGGACTTAGACAAGGCGACAAACTTTCGTGCAATCTCTTCAACATCTTAATGGGGATAATAATGACAAAGGCTGCAGTAAATACGAACAAGACCATTAACACGAAAAGCCATATGTTGCTGGCGTATGCTGACGAGATAGACATCATTGGGGGAAATTTGCGAGAGGTTACTGCAGTATTTTCAAGAATCGAAAAGGAATCAGCGAAGGTGGGTCTTGCTGATAATGAGGGCAAAACAAAATTGATGGTGTCAACCACTAGAGAAACCTCTCGACTTGGTCCTTACTATTCGTGAAGCTATTGGTGAAATACAGCTGCACACAATCGATAATGTGCTTAAAAATTGGACCGATCGTGTAGGCTACTGCATGGCCAGCCGAGGCAGCCATTTGAATGAAATTATTTTCCATTATCAAATAAAAAAAGAAATTTGAGAAAATATTCAGTAGTTTCTTTTTTAATAGCATTTTCAAAAAAAAAAGTTATTTGGCGGACCCGTTATTTAACTTTACACTGAAAAAAATCAATTCTTACACAAGTATTTTCTATTTAAATATGAAATCAGAAACTGGACCAAAGTTTAAAAAAAAAAAAATTCTTCAGCAAATGGCAGTAAAGGGTAACGAAATAAAATCAGTGACTTCGGTTAGGGTCTAAAGTGTTCAGAAGTGAAAATCGCGCGCTGATCCGAGTTGATCATAATTTTTGTCGGTCCACAAAAGATTAAACAAATTAATATTTTTAGTCAATTACTTTCATTGCAATTGAAGTAGAAACCTTAAGTAAATTAAATTAACTTAATATACAATTTCGTAGCTCTCATAACACAAAATAAATAAAAAAAAGTTTCAAACAACCAGAAACATAACCTTCATATAACACACGTCTACTAAAAATTAGCCTGCATGCATGTATTGAAACAATACTCAACTTTGGGCCCCTTGGCTGATCAGCAACGTGCATGGAACCTTCAAAACAGTTAATTCTCGACCTCAGTGGTTAATTGGCAACTGCTTAAGTCACTTATATTATCTGGATTACTGCTTCGATTTTTGGAATTTTGTCCGGTCATTTTTTAAATCTGTCCCAGTGTGCACCATAAGCTTCGACAAATCCTGTAAAACCCCGGCTGCTAAACAGAAAAACAAATTTGTAAAATTATGATATTTTGAAATGATGATTATCGTATGTCAGAATTGGTATTGAGCTCACCGAAGGCTGTTCCCATCTCAGTTGAGCGAATACTGAAAAATGATTCAAACGCCGTACCCAGAAATAACCGATATTGGATATGAAAGGCCACCTCAGGAGAAATCATTGTATAGTGAAGGATGGTGCATAACAACTGTAGAAAGCAAAGTAGAGTTTTACCCCCCAAACTAGAAATGTATATACAGGAACCCCTCAACGGAGAACTTTGTGCCCACTTCTGTGAAATGTAGCACTGCATAGAACTTTTATTGGCCTATAGAGATAAGGTAGCAAAGTGGTAGCATATGCTGATGACCTTGCAATTGCAGTACACGGAAAATACCCTTCCACATGCATAGATATGCTCCAGTGATGTATCAGGAGACTCTCCAAATCGGCGACTGAGAATAAGTTATGTGTAACTCCCGACAAAGTTCGTATACTTTACCAGGAACCTGAAGAATCCGTATATTGAACCAATGTCTCTAGGTGGTATCGAAATTTGCCTGAAGGGCAATAGAAAATATCTAGGCGTGATTCTCGACCGAATTATTTTCAAGCCCAACACTTTGGATAGAATCAGTAAACCCACAGCGACACTATATTCGCCCCCATTCCAAAAATAGTTTATTGAATATATACCGCCGCCGTATGCCCAATATTGTCGTTTGGTGGCCGGTACTGGAAAATTCACTTTCCTAAGTCCGTTGACAAAGGTCCAGAGAATGTCATTGTTGTGTACACACAACACAAAATCTACCAGTTTGGGGATTATCCTTTGTCTGTATCCCCCCAACGTCTAGGACATTCTTCGCAATTGAGTAACAATTCTAAATTTAGGGTATCTCCCTTTGACAGAAACTTCTCCATTCATATCCCAGACAGACAGGACGCATACCAGGAAATATAATGTGATGGCTACAGTGATGGCTCCAGAATTTATGGCAATCGGGGATGTTGCCAGTGGTACATCTACACTGCAAGTCAGGCTCAACAAACTGTATACCTGTTTTCAAAAATTGCCCGTAACTGTCACCAATATCTCAACAAGACGGCCAAGCTGTTTGATATCCATCTTATATGATTACCCGGGCACAGGAACCTGCCAGAGAACGATAACGTGGATGCGGTGGCGAGATTAGGGACTAACTTACTTATTCCACTAGATATGGAGTAGAGGGCTGCATCGAATAACTATTCGCTGCATGTATGAAATTCGTCGTCGATTCTAGTACATACTTCCTCTCACTCTCAGAGCGCAAGTAGTGAAGCGAAGAGAACAGTTGTTTGTCAAATACCAACAAGTAATTAGCCGCAGCAAAATGTGTTCCGAAAAAAGAGAACATATAAAAATGTAAATACTAGAGCACCAGTACTGTATGAATTTTGTTCACTTCACGTGGTACCTCGAGTATTTCTCTGTTACATACATACATACATCTGTATGTGCGAAGCAAAGCTGAATGTATTATAATGAGTCTTCATTAAAGACTTTTTTAGTCGAGTTAGAATTTTACTGGTATTAAAATGTGTATTTGTATGTACATACATATATGTACATATGTTATTTATGGATTAAGATTTTCAGCTCTTTCGATTTTCAATAAGCAATATTGGAATTTGCTGCTATATTCATAAAAAAAATATATGTATGTACGTATATATTTTTTTTTAAATATGTAGGTACATACTTTGTATGGTAATGTAAAGTTATTTCACATGTTCATTTTTTACCAAAAAAAAACCTTTTTAAAAATGAAACGATAACGATTTTTTTAATACTTTTTCTTTTTGATTTCAAACACAAGTATTTTATTTTTTCAAAAAACGAATTAAAATAAACAAACTAATTAAAAAAGCCGATAAAAAGAAATAGAATGCAGAGCAACTGTTCTTACTATTTTTAAAACTGAACGTTGTACATGTAGTACATAGTGCAGTTTCGCTATCGCAACATACTCGACATGATCGCTCTGAGTAAGCTTGAATGAGAGCCAGAGAGGAATGTGTACTCGCTGGCAGCAGCCACAGCAGAGTAACAACAAGAAGTTATTCGCAGAATTTGTTGTTCCTAAAAATGTGTAACTTTTTTGTGGCGACACTACGAATAAATGTTCTTACGTCGTCAGTGCACGTGTACTCTGCATATACAAATGGAATTGTGCAGACATTTAATATGGAGCATGGGAGTATGCCTCTTTCTTCATGCAAGTTTATACTTAAACCTGAAACTCTCAAACAAGCGATTGATAGATGATCAAGAGGCATACAGCGCAGGATCACCAGGCAAGAATGGGAAAGTTATAAACTAAATAATTCGAAAAACTTGGCATCCACTCCTAGTTGTCTGTTAGGCAGTCAAGAGCCTATACTATAGCATCTGCGGGTACGAAGACGAGGATGAGGGCTTCGAACATCTCCTAGTCGTAGGACCGCAATATGTGGGGTTGACTATGCGAGGAGGACGAGGGCAACGAACATCTCCCGTGAGTGAAAAATAATATTAGTGGTCTTACTTGTATGCGGATGTAACAGATATTTATAGAGACTGAACGAGTTCAGATCGAGAGTTTGCGGGGTAAAAATTCCTTCGTCACGGACTAATATCCGTATCTCTCGTAGCCTCATTCTAGAATACTGGTACAGGGCATCATTCGACTTGAATGGCCCTCCAGATTAATTTAGAGGTTCAACGATGTGGATGGAAAATTATGTCCCTTGGTATCACAACATTCCTCATTAGACTAATTGTGTAAATGTGGTAGCCACTTCTACCTAGCTTAAGCTCTCGACCTAAAAGTCGAAAATCGAAGTGAAGCAAATTGAGGATGACAGTGTCGAATGGTACCGCTCTAACCAAGATGATGTCAGACCAAAAATTTTCTGGCTTAACCTTGTGGGTGCCTATGGACTACCAGCTAGGCTGTTTGTGTCAGTTTTTGTGCAAAAAAATTTAGTTAGACAAATGTATGCTCGTCCAGTGTCTAGTTTCAGGAAATGCGATCCAAGTATATGTGTGAAAAAATTCTATTAGTCATTGGATAGTAGATCCTGTATTGTTCAATAGTCTTAAAGTAAATTGTTGCAAAACTGATGGGACGCCATCAGTGTGACTTTAGACCAAATTCTCTACCGCCCAGCATTTAAGGTTATGGCAAGACCTGCAAAGTTCTAAATATAGGCGCTTGCTATTCGTTTGCTGATTACACTGTGGAACAAAATTAAACTTTTTCCAAAATAACAAGGTTCCTACAACGGATTCTGGTACAAGTGGTAAAATAAAAATACACGTGTATCGGCAACTTGAAAGTTTACGTCTGAGTTTTTTAATGGTGTGAAATTTCCCACTTTTGCACATTCTTTTGATTAATCAACATAGGAAACCATGTTGTCCTTACATTGTAGGTATAGGATGTGTTCAGCAATTTTATGTACAAATTTACGAGAAACAATTTTGTGGAATACTTGAACCCTCTGGCGCCTCAATATATGGGTCTTTTGTGTTCGTTTTCGTGGAAAAGGGTACAAAACACCCCTAAAACAGGCGTATAACTACAAAAATGTTGTTCATAAAATTCTACTGCAAGTTTATTAACACACCAAAGCTCAAAACTCAACTCGAATGCCAAAAATAAGTCAAAACGGAAAATCCATTTAAGGGTTAATTTCATATTTATTCCGAGTTGACGCTAAAATGTCCCACAAAACTGCATTTTAGGGGGTTGGTGTGTATTGAAAAAATATTTTACGTAAAATTTCACTATAAGTCTCCGAACAAAAGAAAGCTGTAGATTAATATCTATAAATGCAAAATAAGAGAAAATATTGTAATCAAAGAGCCCGGTGCGGAATAGAACTTTAGGAAACTACGTCGGAATTTGGTGCATTACACAAATTCTCTGTGAAGGTTGGCAAAGATCTTACCAAATCATTTGTTACCAAGCGAGTTTCTCATACAAAGCGGCAGCTTATCGTGTAACCTCTTCAACATCCTGAAGAAGATACAAAACGAGATAAGTTGCAGCAAACACAAATAAATTCGTCAGCAGCAGAAGCCACATGCTGATTATATAGATTCAATATAGATACCAAGAACCCAAAGGAACTCTCTAAAGGCGGTTTTGCCAGAACATGAGAATATGGTAAAGTTTATGCTTTCGGCTAACAAATATTGCGCTCGGCTTCAAATGTACGTGAACAGCGGAGACCGGTATAACTTCGAGGTATTGGATGCATTTTTTGCCTTAAATCCACCCAAGATAAAAACAATAATGCCAGCAGAATAACTCAGAGTTCATGTTTATTATCAGAGAACAGACCTTCCGAAGTCCGCATTGATCAATAGATAATATCTAAGAATCATAGTGCGAAACGCTGTTAGTAACCAATTTCTTAACAAGTTTAGGAATCCCGGTAATTGTGGCAATAGTTCTGAAATTAGAGACCTTCATTCAACTACCGAATTGAGGAATACGTCCAGATTTCTTCCATGTTTTCTTCCATATTGCAGGCACAAGTCCAAATATCAGAGTGGTATTAAAATTCGAATTTAAGACGAGCATCGACAAAATTTCAACAACCATTCCTTGTCAACGACTCACCAATTGAAGACGTAAGAAACTTCTGCTATCGTGCAAGTATTATCGAAAGCAAAGGAGGTTTTAGCTCTTTTATCATGTATCGAATAAATAATACCAAGCGCACATATACAGCTTGAGTTCCGTCTGGCACTACAGATATATTCCATGAAAAACCAAGATAAAAATTGTAAACTCTAAATCAACGGTTACAAGCCTAAATCAAAATTGTTAAATGGATTTGAAACATGGAACATAAGTCCTCAGAATTTGAATATATTCCAAGTCTTCACCAACAAATGATTAAGAAAAATAATCAAGATCTTTTGACCAGCTACAATCTCCAAAAATTATCTATGGCGGACGACAGGACAATCTCCCATTGCACGTGTAATCCTCAGACGAAAATAGAAATAGCTTGGCCACACATGGCAAAAGCGACAGGAAGACCTGGCGCGAGCCGCACTTGATTGGAGTCCACAAGAAATCAGAAGAGTCCATAAGCAATACAGTTGTATGAAGACCGCCCATAACTGGAGAAGGAAACTCAACATCGAAATTGCTAAAATTAATAAAACCTGGAATGAAATATAATTGTTCGTCCTTAATATAAATGAATGGAAATTATTGGCTCCACATTCGAACGGCGGGAATAAATATATCATTACTATACAACCAATGAATCAATGACAGTTTACACAAGCATTTACAATCGATTTATCCGCCGAGTCTTCAATTCCATTCACTTAAATTGCAGACAGTCAATGGGCCTTCAGAAACTCGCTTGGTATCAAATGATTTGGCAAGATCTTTGCCAACCTTCACAGAGAATTTGTGTAATGCACCAAATTCCGACGTCGTTTCCTAAAGTTCTTTCCGCACCGGGCTCTTCAATTAGAATATTTCTCTTACTTTTTATTTATACATATTAATCTACAGCTTTCTTTTGTTCGGTGACTTATAGTGAAATTTTACGTAGAACATTTTCCAATATAAAAATCTATAAATTTCGGTAGGATTAAACTGAAAGTCATATTAGATTTTTTTAGGACTGGCGAGATTGAAAAACAGTTATAATAGAGGGCAGCTATTTATATTTCGGATCCTGGCAATACTAGTGTTGCCAGATGAAAACTGGAACTACCATTGGAATGTTTGGAATTTTTCAGCATAAACATGCATAGAACGTTTTGACTTACGAGCATTATTTGTTGTATTTACAGTCTGTTGAAAAATTAATCTCGGTCAAGAAGTTCAATTAACCCGTGAAAATTTTCGTGCGATGATTTTTTACGATTTTCAGCGTAGATTATCAATACAAGACTGTCTCAATCAATTTGTTTCGATTTTTGGTGATGAAGTTCCATCAAAAACCACTGAAATTCGCTGGTACCAAGAGTTCAGTTTCTGAAGACGTTTGCTCCAGGATGAATTTCGTGAAGGTCACCCAACTTCAGTCGTTTTGCCGGAAACCATCGAAGCTGTGCGTGAACTGATAAAGCAAGACCGACGTGTGACATACCGTGAGATTAATGCATCCTTAGGCATTAGTATGACAAGCATCAATAAGATATTGCATGTCCATATGGCAGTGAAAAAGATTTGTTCTCGTTGGACCCCATATAATTTGGCAAATGTGGAAAAAATACAACCGCTGTAACTCAAATGCAGTGTATAATATCATCACAAGTGACGAATCATGGATCTATGCATCTAAGCCAGAAACAAAACAGCAATCGACCGTATGGTTCTTTCAAGACGAGCTAACTCCAACAAAAGTTGTTCGTGGAAGAATAACATCGAAGCAAATTATCGCGTTTTTTCGGTATAACCGGTCACGGGGCCACAATGCCTTCAGTGGAACGCAGGACGGCCAATTCGGAGTGGTATACCGCCATCTGTTTGCCAACAGTGTTCGAAGAAATCAGGGAAAACAATAAAAGAACACGGAACATCTTGCATCAGGACAATGCATCACATGTCAGATGAAACAATGGACAATCGAATTGATAGGTCATCCGCCGTACAATCCTGACTTGGCACCCAATTACTTCTTTTACTACATTGTCAACGTTTTTCGACTTCCGAAGCAGCTTTCAAAAACCATTTTTTGGAAGTGCCTCAATCCGAGTGGAAAAAGTGCTTCGAAAATTTGTATGAGCGCATGCAAAAGTATATTGATTTCCACGGAGAATATTCTGAAAAACAATAGAACCATTTACAATGATAAATTATTGTTTTTTTATTGCTGGACCCGAAATTTAAATAGCAACCTCGCACCTAAAGCATAATTTTGATTCCAAATTCTTTAGTCTAGTCAATTTTCTTGTGTTCCTTGGCAGAGACCGCTTGATCCTCATTGTCATTTTTGTCTCAGATTGTGATATACGACCCTATAATGTACTACAGAAATTTGATAACAGGCTTTTAATAGAAGGGAGATACTATGACATCGTTCCAGTGCAAAATAAACCTCTTCATCAACGAATAAGAAGATTCGAAAATACAAATAAAAATGTTTAGATTTTGGGTGGTTTCTTAAGATCGGAGTGATTCTGAGTATTCTGGTCATACTGTTGATCTTTCTAAAGTTTGGTCCGAAATACTTCTCTAGGAAAACTTGATGTTACTAGCAAAAGAGAAAAAAAATTACATGAGGTGTCAGGGGACACCAGGTTGGAACGAAGCTCCTATCGCCATATATTATGCACTAGTTAATTCCAACACGCCTAAGGCGCCTGTTGAAAAATACTATAATTTAAATGGATTTTTAAGAAAAGATACTTTTTGTAAAATGATAAACTTTTTTTAAGAATTTTTTTTTTATATTGAATGTATTTTTTTAAAAAACGTATATCTTTAGGTCCGTTTTGTAAGAATATGTATTATATTTTTCCGAAAATGTCCTTTCTTTAATGAGAGGTACTTCCTTTATTAAAAGATATTTTTTTTTAAGAAAAGGTAAAATTATTAATACTTTCTGTAAGAAAAGTTTTTTAAAAAACAGGTACTCTTTTTAGGAAAAGGTTATTTTTTTAAGAAAATTTACTTATTTTCAGAAAGGCTACTTATCTCAAGAAAAGAAAAGGTATTATTTTATTTTTAAGAAATGATACTTCTAAGAAAAGGCATTTTTGTAAGAAAATTAATTTTTTTTTTTGAAGAAAGGGGTTTTTTTACGAAGTTGGATTTTTTTCTGAACTGGCCTTTTTTTTTAAGAACAGGTACAATTTTAAGTACCTATTTTTACATAGAAGGTACTCTTTAACGAAAAGGTAGTTTTTTAAGAAAATGCAATTTGTTGTAAGATAATGATAATACCTTTTTTTACGAAAAGGTACTTATTTAAAAAAATTAATTTTTTTAAGAAAAGTACTTTTTGCCAGAAAATGTACCTTTTTAAGTAAATGTACTTCTTTAAGATAAGGTATTTTTTTAAGAAATGGTACTCTGTTTCTGAATATGCGTAGGTATTTTTTTTTTTTTTTTGAGAAAATTTTCTTTTTTTAAGCAAACGCACTTATTTAAGAAAATTTTATTTTTTTAAACTTCTGTCACTTTGGCTTTTCTAAATTTACTTTTTATTCGTTTCAAAGCTTCAATATGTAATAAACAGGCTCCACCTAGAGAACTTCCCATTAATCAAGAAATTTCCCCCATATGTTAGTGTAGACACAAACCAAACAAAAAGTAAGAGTGTAAGAGTAAGTGTGCTACCAAATGTAATTCCATGCTCGGGGTTGTATTCCATAGATTTGCAAGTCTTGCACTTTGGCTTTTCTAAATATGTAATAAACAGGCTCCACCTAGAGAACTTTCCATTAAACAAGAAATTTCCCCCATATGTTAGTGTAGACACAAACCAAACAAAAAATAAGAGTGTAAGAGTAAGTGTGCTACCAAATGTAATTCCATTCTCAGGGTTGTATTCCATAGATTTGCCAGTCTTGCACTTTGGCTTTTCTAAATTTACTTTCTATTGTAATAAACAGGCTCCATCTAGAAAACTTCACTTTAAACCAAACCAAACCAAAAGTACCCAATATGGTTGATAATAATGGGTTGTAATAAAGTAGTTAAAAAAAAGTTTTTTAAAATTGTTTCATTTAGCCCCCATCCCGCAACGTACGATAAGGAACTTCGTTCCACAACTTACAGCCCGTTCCTCGAACGAAAACAAAAGCTTTCTTTCTTGTTCTATTTGAACTAGAGTTGAGTTGGGTTCAACAGTCTTCTCATTTCATGTCGAATAAAAACTTAAAATTTTTCAAAACATTTCAATGCAAATTCTAGTTATTCTACTGCGAATGTGATTTTTTTGGGAAAAAGCATAGAGTCTGTCGAACGAAAATTTCAGCTTAGAGGAACCCACATTCGTTCGTTTAGCTTTTCGTTGGAGATCGCTGAAGAGTCCATCAAACAATCAAACTGGCTGACAACTTTAAAAGGAATGTAATCGAGTTCTCAGCATGCCTATATCAAGGGCAGGTCAACTGAGACGGCTCTCCACTCTATAGTCAGCATAATAGAGAAATCTCTTGAGAATAAGGTCTTCGCTCTAGGGACCTTCCTGGACATCGAGGGTGCATTCAATAACATTCAACCTTCGGTGATTCTTAGGTCGTTCCAGAATCTAGGAGTCGACACGCCTAATTGGGAAGCTTCTGGTGGATAGATCCGTCAAAGCTGAATGGGTTGGTATTACAAATGCTAGGAACGTTAAAAGGGGGACACCGCAGGGGAGAGTTCTGTCTCCACTATTATGGTTGACTTCTGTCAATGAACTGCTTCTTGAATTAGACAGAGCCGAATGCCAGGTCTTTGCCTATGCCGATGATATTGCTATCGTCTGTACGGGTAGAAACCTCAATTTACTTAGAATTCGTACAATCATCCTACATAGTCTGATTTCGAACTGAACCGCTAACAACGGACTGTTACTTAACCCACTTAAAACCGAGCTTATCTTGTTCTCTCGGAAATATAAAATACCCGCATTTGAACTGCCGTCAGTTAATGGGGTGCAATTACAGTTGACGGAAAAGGTCAAGTATCTGGGAATAATTCTCGACAGAAAACTGTCTTGGAAACCGAATGTGGAGGAAAGGGTGAAAAAGATGTTGCTCTTTACTGCTGTAGAGGGGCGATAGGAAAGCGCTAGGGGCTGTCTCCTAAGATCACCATGTGGATTTATACTGCAATAGTCAGACCAATACATCTCTATGGCATCGTAGTTTGGTGGAGGTCCTTCGTAACGAAATATATTCAGAATTCCTTGGTGAAAATTCAAAGATCAGCACTATTTAGCGTTAGTGGGGCAATGGACACGACGTCAGGCACTGCACTCAGTACTATCCTGAACATCTGTACTCCTGATATCATGGACCAATCGGAAGCCGCTACATCCCTGGTGAGAATCAGAGATTGTGGCGTTTTGATATCGGGGCATTCCGGACACGCTGAATTACTACACCGGATCAACTCAACACGCTGAATTACTACACCGGATCAACCTTCTACCAGCGACAAATCAAAGGACTTCTATTGCGAACAGGAATACCTGGGAAAAGTCACTGGATCAAAGTTGGACGAGCAAGTAGGCTATGGGGTCCGTTTACCGGACCTAAATGTAAATATCTCCTTCAAGCTGCCTGATCACTGTAGTGTATTTCAGGCGGAAATTACCGCCATACTGGAGGTTGCTGAACTACTGAAAAGTAGTGTCACAACCCTCCGGAGAATATGTATCTATACAGACAGCCAGGCTGCCATAAAATCCCTGGAAGCCATGTTTGCTACGTCCCTGACGGTGAAAGAATACCACTCATCACTTAGGGTTATGGCAGACTATTTGGACATCAGGCTCATTTGGGTGCCGGGACACACCGACATTCCAGGCAATTGCATAGCGGATGCGTTTGCTAGACAGGGCACTACGGTACAGGTTCTTCCGGCAAAAGAAGGTGTTAGTATGCCAATCTCTACCTGCCGTTTGCACATCAGGCCGATAATATGTTCAAGGACAAGTGGAGGCTTACTTCAACTTGCAAACAAGCCAGGGTCCTCTGGCCACAGGTGGAGAGGAAGAGGACTAGGCAACCACACTAGGTTATTGTGGACTAGGTTATCCACAATGATAGGAACACTTACGGGACATTGTCTTGTAGGAAACCACGCCCTAAGATTGGGACATAGAAACTCCACTCTCTGTAGATGCTGCATGGAAGAGGACGAGGAAACGACGAAACACCTTATCTTGGATTGCCCTGCTCTGGCAGGACTGAGAAGTAGGATATTCGGAACACATCTAGTTAGCACCGTAGCCCTACAGGATATTATTGTAGGTCTCATAGACAAATTTATTGAATGGGCAAATTGGCTGGATGACTAGTTAATAGTTGCTATGGAGGAAACTGCAGGTATCACAATGGGCTTCTTTAGCCTAAGTGTGCTGTGCTGTCTTGCAGACTTTTCAACCAACCAAATGGTTAATAAAACTAAAAGTAAAGTAATCAATAGTAGCCATTCTAACTGTAACCACATATATTTTTACCGCCTAGATACGATTTTATAAATTTATCATTAAATTTTCGTCCTTGTATAAAATTTTACATTTTAGCCAATTGTAAAAATGATATACGAAATGTCTTTACTTAAGAGAACTTTCCCTTATCTTCTCCTTTACAAGCATTAAACAACAACAATTAATTAATTTCCCAAGTGCTCAACTTTTATATCCGTCATTGTTTACAAGTCATTTGCCCGCATACGTATACGTTATATTTCTGATTGAATATTAATCATACGTACGAGTGTCTTAACAGCCAACTGTATTACATACAAGAACAAATGGCTTACAAAGTAGACTTAACTTGTTCTCCCACTCTCTGGAATCAACAAAAAAAAAAGTTTATTATAAACAAAATTAATTGCAAGTCACAATTTGTTGCAGTGATGGGCTGATAACTAAATATTTGTTGTTGTTTAACATCAAATAACAACACAAAGTTAAATTTAAGCACAACAAGGCAAATAATAATAAATTTCAATTTGTTTTCAAAAACTCTTCCTAATGTTGTTTATTAATTAACAAATAAGTGTTTTGACCCGAAGCTATAATAAAGCGATTCCACAGAACTCGTAGGCATCGAAAGATGGGAGGGCATTTATGATTAATTATTTCATAGCTTTTCCAAATATTCTGGAGAGTACATGATGGGAAATACTTCATGCTAAGTAACCACATCACATTATAATATTTCATGGCAATGGAATTCCGATTGAATGCGGGATTTTATGAAACCCAAACGTCTCAATTGTCGTAGGTCATAAATCATATGATGATTGGTTGATGAAAATATCAATATTTTCAATCCCGTTTACTAAGATGTTGGATAGACTTCATGTTGGAAATATTGTTAAAGCAACCAACAGTTTGTGAAGCTATAGGCTACGCCAACCAACTTCACGCAAAATAGTATGACAGCAATTCAATAGAAGAAATTCAGGCAGTATTATACTTGGAAACGAGTGTTGTTTCCCCTGGGAGCCGTCGACTTTTTTTATTTTACTACATTCCGTATAACACTGTGCGACAGCATTTATTGCACCTAAAAACGACCATATACACGTGAAGCTAGAGCTCGTACATAGACAAAGTGTGTACTCAGTTTTTCATCTCGTGATCTTTTCTCCTTTTTAAAGGACTTCAAAGTTTTAAGGATACAAAAATTTCTAAAAATTTATTTAAATATTTCTACCCACGACATTATGTCAACATGGGTATCGAATGAAAGAGGACAATCTGTAGAAATGGAAACAATTTTTTGTTTTAGATTTTCATGACAAAATATCCTCAGTAATGTCCTTTGAAAATGTTATACTTTCATATCCCTGACAATTTCCAATATATTTTTCTCAAAAAAACTATATGTTGGAACCTTATGCATAATTTACCACATAGCTAAATTTTGTTCCTACAGCTTTATTACTTACTTACTTATCCGGTCTCGGACAACCCCGGGGGGTCAGGGACCTTACAAAACGAAGATAATATATTTCGCCAACCAGTTCGATCTTTTGCTTTATTTCTCCAGTTGGCAATACCAAGAGTACGCAGAGATTCGTCAACCTGATCCCTCCAGCGGAGTCTTGGTCTTCCCACTTTTCGTCTTCCTTCGAGTTTGGTTTCGAAAACCCTTCGCGCTGGTTCATCTTCATCCATTCTATTGTCATGGCCTAGCCAGCGCAATCGCGTCATCTTGATCCGCTTAACTATGTCAATGTCAGGATAAAGCTCATACTGCTCATGATTCATGCGTCGCCGATACTCGCCGTTGTGCACTATAGGGCCATAAATTTTTCGGAGTATTTTTCTCTCGAAGACTCCTACAGATGTTTCGTCTGCTTGCGATAGGACCCAGGATTCTGCGCCATAAATCAAGACAGGTTGAATGAGAGTCTGGTACAGCTGGACTTTTGTTATTCGAGAGAGGGCTTTATCTCTAAAGTGCTTGCTTAGCCCAAAATAACATATATTCGCAAGCACAACTTTCCGCTTGATCTCACAGCTGACGTTGTTGTTTTCGTTTACGGCAGATCCGAGGTATATAAATTCGTCCACTACCTCGAAGTCTAATCGCGTGAAGGCCCTGTTCGTTGAAACCATTAATTTTGTCTTGTCCTCATTTACCGTCAGACCCACTTTTGCTGACTCCTTCTCAATTCTCGAAAAAACCGCAGTAACTTCTCTAATTGTGCGCCCAATGATATCTATATCATCAGCATACGCGAGCAGCATGTGACTTTTGCTTCTGATGGTTTTATTCATGTTGACTGCAGCTTTTCTCATAATAATCTGCATTAAGATGTCAAAGAGATCGCACGATAGGGTGTCGCCTTGCCTGAGGCCTCGCTTAGTTTCGAAAGGTTCGGTAAGATCCTTACCAACTTTCACTGCGGATTTGGTGTTCGTCAAGGTCATCCTGCAAAGGCGTGTGAGTTTTGCAGGAATACCAAGCTCAGACATTGCTTCATAGAGTTTCTTCCGTATCGGACTATCGAAGGCCGCCTTATAATCGATAAATAGATGATTGGTGCCGATTTGTTTTTCGTGTGTCTTCTCCAGGATTTGGCGTAGCGTGAAAATCTGGTCAGTTGTCGATTTTCCAGGCCTAAAGCCACACTGGTATGGTCCAATCAGGTCAGCGATAATTTTTTTTAGTCTTTCGCACATTATACGTGATAGAACCTTATATGCTATGGATAAAAGGCTATATTCCACGGTAGTTGGCACAGATACTCGGGTCACCTTTTTTAAATATGGGACATAGTACACTGAGACTCCAATCGCGGGCATGCATTCATCTAACCAAATTTTGCTAATGAGCTGATGCATGCACCTTATCAGCTCATCGCCGCCAGCCTTAAACAGCTCCGCCGGTAATCCATCGGCTTCTGCGGCTTTGTAGTTCTTAAGCCGGGCAATAGCTGTTCTGACCTCGTCTTGGTTAGGACGGGGGCAATCGACGTCGTCGTCCATATTGTGATCGATTGTCCCATCGTCAGTGAATATCTCAGGTACTAGTAGCGCGGAGAAATGCTCTCTCCATATTTTCAACATGCTCTGCACATTTGCGACGAGATTTCCGTCCTTGTCTTTACAGAAGGGGGGCCCTGAACCATGTCCATTAGTTCCGTTTTTAACTTTTTGGTAGAATTATCGGGCTTCGTTCTTCCTTCTGTATGTCTCAATTTCCTCACTCTCGTGCTTTCGGAAATGGGTTTCTTGGCTTTATTAGTTAAGCCTAAAAACAATTTTATTATTAGTGTAATATTTAAAAAAAAATAGTTGATCGGTGTAACAATCAAGGTTAGAAAATACTTGACAGTACTTGTTGGACTTGAACAAGACCATACACACGTGAAACTAGAGACCGTAAATAGAAAAAGTGTGTACTCAGTTTTTGATTCTGTGATCTTTTCTCCTTTTTAAAGGACTTCAAAGTGTTAAGGATATACAAATTTCTAATAATTAATATAAATATTTCTACACATCAGTTTATATCAATATGGGTATCATGTGAAAGAGGGCGGTCTCTGGTTTAAAATCATTTTTTTGTTTTGAGTTTTCAGGATGGAAAGTCGTATGAATATTTGATTCTGTCATTTTATATACACTTTCTAAAAAAATATATTAAAAAAATGTGAAATATACTGTACCACATAGCATCTAGTGAACAGTAGCCTTGAATTGATACATCAAAATTCTTAAAAATAATTTTAATTTAAAGGATGCTCATTTAAAAAGAATCGTTTCTTGTGGTTGAATAATATTAAAATACTAAAACTCAAATTACAATTGTTTTAAATACTAAACGCATATAAATATATAATTTACCGACATAAAGTAATTTACCGAAAGTAACAGCAAGAAAGTGATTAAAAGTGACTATGGAATGCCCTAACAGAAACAAATTTTGTATCGTTTGTGGTTTCTTTGTACCTTTGAATAAAGGGCAAAACATTACAAAGCCTTTCGTAGACATGTATAAAGAATATTTTTTTAATAAACATGGTTCCAAGGGCATGGTACATTCCTGAAGTTGCGTGCAATTATTGTTACAAGTGTTTACTACGGTGTAAGCAGTATTCAATACAATATGTGTATCCAGTGATTTGATTGAAACGAAGTCAACATTCTCGAGATTCGTGCTACTTTTGCCAGACTCAGCCGTATACCGTAAGGTTAAAGAATCAAGATAGAAAAAATACCCTACCATACAAGTGATTTGGTGAAGCCAGCTGTACTACGTTCAGCGTCAAATCCTAGGGTTCCATCAGAAGAGTTCCACACTATTCCATGTGATTTTGATGTGGATTGCCTGAGTATCGACTCTCGATCGGAAATTATTTCGGAATTTTTAACACCACGAAATGAACTGGATTATTCACCGCCGCGCCGCATTTTATAACCCAGGCGTATTTTGATGATCTGGTGCGTGACAGAAATATATCGCGGAGAAGTGCAGAAATATTGTGATCACGATTACAACAGTGGAGATTGGTTTCTCAAGATTTTCGAGTAACATCAGCACGAAAGCGCTCAAACAAGCAATCGTTCGATGCATGTTTCAAAGTGAATGAGGCAACAGGCATCACTTACGCGGAAGACGTTGAAAACCTTTTCGAAACCATAGGCCACTCCTATGATCCAAATGAATGGCGCCTCTTCATAGATGTATCAAAGGTGTGCTGCTTCACATCGGTAATGCGTAGCCGTCAATGCCAAGTGTTTGATATAATGGAAACTTATGATAACATGAACGTTATTCTTAAATTAATAAATTATGACCTACAATGTTGGATGATTTGTTCCGACCTCAAGATTGTTTCCATTGTCATGGGTCTTATATAGGGCTTCATAAAACACCAATGTTTTTGGTGTCTTTGGGAAGGTCGGCGCAGAGATCTTCATTACACCGACCGCAAATGCCAGCCACGTATTGGTTATCAGCTTAGGTACCATTGACAATATTCCACTCGTGCCGTCATCTAAAATAATACTTCCACCGCTTCCTATTAAATTTGACTTATAAGAAATGTTGTTCGTGCACTCGACGTTGCCAGTGAAGCTATGGTGCACTTGAAAAATATTTTTCCCAAACTAAGCGAAGCGAAGATTGACGCCGGTATGTTCAATTGTTAAAATAAGAAATTTCCAGACCTTTTCGCATATAAAGGGTTTTTCAACAGAGACGCTACAAAAGTAAATCGATAGGGACAGCAAACGACGCCATATTTTTTCCCGCTCTTTTGACATTTCTCTTCAGTAAAGTTGGCCATTTCATCATGGAAAGATATACGAGCCAACAACGAGTCGAAATTATTAAAATTTACTACCGAAATTTGGAGCCAGTGGCCTCAACTTTAAGAGCGCTACGTCCAATTTATGGTCGTCATAATTGTCCTACCAGATCAACAATTGAGCGTCGAGTGGAAAAATTTGAATCCACAGGAACAGTACAAAATGTTACCGTGCCAGTGAGACAAATAAGTGCCCGTAGTGTCGAGAATATTGCTGCCGCTGAGGCTTCAGTTCAAGAAAGCCCAAATGTGTCTCTCACACGTCGTTCTCAAGCATTGGCCATCTCTGTGACGTCGTTGTGGCGAATTTTGCGAAAAGATCTTGGCCTACATCCTTACAAGATCAAATTGACGCAAGAACTGAAGCCGCTTGACCGGCATAGGCGGCGTATGTTCGTGAATTGGGCTGAGCAACAACTTGAAAATGATTCGGATTTTCATCGGAAAATCATCTTCAGCGATGAGGCTTATTTCTGGCTGAATGGCTTCGTCAATAAGCAAACTATGCGTTATTGGTCAGACAGCAATCCATACGTAATCCATGAGTCATCATTGCATCCCGAAAAAATTACGGTTTGGTGCGGTTTATGGGCCGGCGGCGTCATTGGGCCGTACTTCTTCCGTGATGATCAAGACCGGCACATTACTGTGAATGCGAATCGCTACCGTTCAATGATAACCGAATATTTTTGGCCCCAATTGGATAATATGGACTTGGAGGACATGTGGTTCCAACAGGACGGCGCCACAAGCCACACAGCGAATGCCACAATCAATTTATTGGAAACCAAGCTTGGTGAACGTGTTATCTCACGAAATGGCCCAGTCGATTGGCCGCCTCGGTCGTGCGATTTGACGCCGTTAGATTATTTCCTGTGGGGCTACGTCAGGTCTATAGTCTACGCCAACAAGCCAGCGACGATTGATGAACTTCGTACGAATATCGAACGTGAAATTGCAGCAGTATCGGCCGATTTGTGCTTGAAAACCGTCGAAAATTGGGTTCAGCGTCTGGACGTCTGCAAGCGTGACCGTGGTGGCCATGTAAAAGAAATCGAGTTCCATACATAATGGCATCGAACGTACTTTCACAGGAATAAAGAATTTCATTGGTATATAAAAGCGGTTTTGTTTTATTTAAAAAAACTTTTGTAGCGCTCTTATTGAAAAACCCGTTACAAGAGAATGTGTTACTGAAGCCGTTTTTTTAAGCGTGTGGTTAGATAGAAGTTAAACAAATTCGGCCACTACCACGAAGTTATAATGATTACCACCATTCATGTTTTACTACAAGCAAATGAAAGTTCTGGTCATTGAACCCATGCCTTTAGATTTGTCCTCATTCAAACCACTTTTTCTGATTCCTTCTCGAATTCCGTAGTAACTTCTCGAACAGTCCACCATATAATATCCATAACATCAGCATACGCGGGTAATATGTGGCGTCTGCTAGTGCTGGGTTTATTCGTGTAAACTACAGCTTTTCCCGATATTGTCTGCATTAGGACGATAGGGTGACGTCTAAGATCTTGCCTGATGTCAAACGGTTCGGTAGGATATTTACCAAAATTCATTTAGGTTTTGGTGTAATTCAGCGAAGGTTTATCAGCTTAACTGGCATACCAACTTCTAACACAGCATCGTAAAGTTTCCCCGTAACGGGCTATCGAATATATAAGATGGTACATGTCGATTCGATTTTCATGGGGATTCTCCAGGAATTTTCGTGATTATCAGTTATGTATTATTCCGATCTAAGGAAACACTCAGAAGATCCCATCAGGTCTGCCACAATTGAGATAACCTTGTAAAGGGTGTCTCCGGAGGATTGCACTATTTAAATTTAGTGCCATTTTTTTTTTGTGCAAGTGGGAACTTTGAAAATTTGCAGCTGTCACATATGTATATTCCGATTATTAAAAATTGAGCGCTTTACGACAGAACAACGCGTTATAATTGTAAAAATTTGCTGAATATGCTGAGACCGCTGGCAAACTTTGAAGAATTTTCAGTTGAAGAAGTGCACCTAATGTGCCAACCATTCGAATAGTGGTCAAACAATTCGAAGAAACAGGGTCGGTAAGAGTCCTGTGCGTCAACATACCGGTTGGTCTCCTGAAAACATTGTTGCTGCAAACGAGAGTGTCGCCGAAACCCCGAAAACATCAATTCGGCATCGTTCTCAACAAATTAAAATTTCACGAAGCACTACGCAGAGAACTCAGGGGCTCAAACCAGCAGACCATGGAAACCACCGGCAAATCGTTGAATGGACAAGTCAATTTGAAACTTTCATCTTCTCCGATGAATCTCATCATACACCGCATCTCGGTGTATATACTATCTTGGCCGGGCACTATCTTGCCCGGTGTACCCCTTTTTGGTCAAGTTGGAACACAGTGAGTTACGGTAAACACAACCAAACGCTTGTTCACAGTCTACGAAAAGTAGATAAAAAGGTCAGTGTAATGCAACTGATTGTTCTATGATTCTTTGTTCCATGGAGTGTGTTCGCGATGTCGGCACACGAACGACTGGACCTTAAACACGCCTGCACCTTTCGCATAACTTTCTCCACCACCGGTGAGATTCGCTGAAGTATAAGGGTCGCATTACTTTGCCTATTGAACTGAGCAATGTAATACATCTCAGTTGTCCGTCACAGTTCCTCCTCATTGAATGACCATATTAAGTCTGTCGCATTTCCTGGATAGCAGTAATGTCAGTCTTAAAATTCTCGAAGATATCTGCCAGTTGGATGTTAGCAACGAATCTATATAGGAACTTTAAATTCGAGGTGCTTAGCCTTAAATTGTGGCGCTTATAACGTTTTCGGGGGTGTTTCACTGTTTTCTATTCACTGTTTTCAAATGGTGTCGGTTGGCAAGAGCAGTCCATTTTACCTACTGCCAGGATTTATGCTTCAGCCGCCACCTATGTCCTTCTTGATTCTGTCCAACCTAGATTATGATTTCATTGCCCATCTTATCCACCGTTGACCAATAATCTTGATTTAGGCGCATTCTAAGGACAAAATCAATCTCGAAATAGTTCGATAAACTTCAGTGACGGTTTTACATGTTAATGTATGACAACTTCATATTACAGGGTCAGAAACATTTGTCTAAACTAGTTTCGAACTCCTTGAGAGATTCATCATAAGATACCCATCTATGTGCCGGAGTTTATAAAGGGTGTACCTAAATTTACGCAACATTTAAATTTGCTGCTATCGACGTAGAAAAGAGTTGGCAACCCTAAAAAAACAGCTGACAGCTGACAGTTCAGGGTTAATAAAAATGGCAAATTACACGATAGAACAGCGTGTCTTCGTTATTGAACAATATTTCAAAAGTAATGAAAGTTTTGCGGTCGCAATTACTGGTGTTCTGGTGTTACTGGTGTTCGATATCGCGACATGATAACACAGTTATTTTTGCCGAAATTGAATGAAATTGATGTGGCCAATATTTGGTTTCAACAAGACGGTGCCACATGTCATACAGCTCGTGAAACTCTTCATTTACTGCAAGAGACATTTCCAGGTCGCGTGATTTCTCGATTTGGTGACCAGAACTGGCCCCCAAGATCGTGTGATCTAACACCATTAGATTTTTTTTATCACAGGTCTATGTTAACAAACCCACAACCACTCGTGCTTTAAAGGAGGAGATTCATCGTTGCATCAACGAAATTCGACCAGATTTATGCAGAAAAGTCACGGAAAATTTCGACAAACGAATACTTATGTGTATGGAAAGCCGTGGAAGCCATTTGCCAGATGTTTTATTCCATAATAATCTCCCTTACGGTTATATCTTCATTGCCGCTTCGTTTACATTTTGTCAGATTATGAATCGTATGATTTACAAAAATTTTACATCAAAATCCAATTTTGTAAAATTGATCACTTACTATCATTTGCGCCGATGGGTGTGTATAATGGATTTGCAATTTATAATCCCAATTCATAGCAATCCGTCTAAGCTACATCATTACCTTTCTCAAGAGAGCAATATATCTTAAACTGTCCTTGGACTTTGTGTTACCATTTATAATGTTTATAATCCATAGCTCCCAATGTTACCACCATCTCTAACCCAAATGCCATTAAATCAATGCCAGACAAATGATATAAATCTTATTAAAAAAAGGATTTAAGCTGAATACATTTTTAACATAATACATGATAATGGAATACAAGTATTGACTTCAAAAAAAAACAAACTGGATATAAATGTGATTCACACTACAAGTCAAGAAAAACACAATGTCATCCCATGAAACCAGATCGACCGCAAACCCATCTATTCCATCCATTTATATCTTCTAATGTCTGCGGTTGCATACAGATAACTCTTTTGTGTCACATAATCTTGAATGAGAATTATGGGCACGTACTTGTTCTTATTGATTTCATTCTTCGAAACGACATGTGGGGTTGCAAAGGATGTGAGTAGGAAAATATTAAAATTCATTTTGACTCAATTTCAAACGGCAGCACCACAACCTGCATTAGTTGAATGAACGTACTATGTGGTCTGATTGTTAGGTGATGATTCATGTGGCAACTGGAAGATAGGAACATTGATTCTAGTCATGTCATATTGTAATAATATTTATGTAAATTTAACAGAACTATGTCAGTTGTTGGAGAATGTAAAATCAATATCTTTGTGTCTATATATATTGACATACTTGCGACATCACAATGTGACAACAAACAGTCGATAAATTGATTGCCTTTTTGTAAAAGTCTGACGTCTGAAGGACACGATAAAAAATCACGTGATAAAACGTTTTGTTAGGCATTTATTGAACAAATATCTGTTACTAAATTAAGATTTTTTATAAGAACTTAATCATTTGAAGGAGACTCTTTAAGATTAAATTTAGTGAAAATATTTGCATGGAAAATTAATCTTCGAAAATGTTTGATATTTTTTAGATGGTACGGAAGAATGTTTATAATTCGGAGAAGACATTAAATTCCTTATATTTGGCTGCTCAATAGACAGGGTAGGCCTCCATATACAAAAAAAATGTTAAAGTCGATTGCAAATACTAAAGATCACCTGACGACAATTTCACAAAAATTTCTTTCCTTTCCGAGCCCGTGAAAAACTGCTAAAATCGTTCTTTTTCGTAGCTTTTGGAACAAAGTTCCTTACCGCACGTTGCGGGATGGGGGCTAAATGAAAAAAAATTAAACAATTTTTGTTTTAACACTATTATGATACATCCACTATTATCAACTATATTGTTTACTTTTGCTTTTTTGGTTTGTGTCTAGACTAACTAGATGTCTCACATATGTTGAGAATGGGAAGTTTTTTAGGTAGAGTCTGTTACCAATATTTGGTATATATTGTACTTTGAACCCAATAAAAAGTAAATTTGCAAAGCGAAAGTGAAAGAAGTTAAAAAAAGAAAATTTTCTTAAATAAGTGCCTTTTCTTAAAAAAAGTAAATTTCCTCAAAAAAACGTAAATTTTCTCAAAAAAAACCTATTCATATAATTAAACAAAGTGCCTTTTCTTAACAAAAATACCTTATCTTAACGAAGTACCTTTGCTTAAAAAAGAAATTTTCATGCAAAAAGTACCTTTTCTTAAAAAAAGTTATATTTTTGTTAATAAGTACCTTTTATTATAAAGGCATTTTTCTTACAACAAATTGCCTTTTCTCAAAAAAAAAAACCTTTTCTTTAAAGACCACCTTTTGTGAAAAACAAAATAACTTTCCTTGATATAAAAACCTACTCCTACCAATGTATGTACCTATTCTTGAAAAAACGACCAATTCGAAAAAAATCCCATTTCTTAAAATAACCTTTTCCTCAAGAAAAATACCTTCTCTTAAAAAGCATACCTTTTCTTACAAATTCCTTTTATTAGAAGTACCTTTTCTTAAAAATAAAATAATACCTTTTCTTTGCTTTTCTCGAGATAAGTAGCGTTTCTGAAAATAAGAACATTTTCTTAAAAAAAAATAACCTCTTCTTAAAAAGTGTACCACTTCTTTAAAAAGTCCCTGTTCTTAAAAAAAGTACTTCTTTGTAAAAAAAAATAATACTCTTATGGCTTTTTCATACAAAAGGTACTCTCCTTAAAAATAGTACCTTTTCCTAAAAAAAACATTAGCTTTAAATAAAAGAAGTACCTCTCTTTAAAAAATTAGCTTTTTGGGAAAATATAATAATGAAACTGAATTGTCTATTATTTCCAACAAAAACCAACATTTTTTCAATTCGAAAAATGTTCATGACGTGTAAGCTTGTAGTATGAATTTCTCATACATTAACCAAAAAATAACAAAATCGGTCAACAAAATTCAAATTCAAATAAATATCATTTTTAAAAAAAATACATTCTATAAAAAAAATTCTTAAAAAAAGTTTATCATTTTACAAAGAGTATCGTTGCTTAAGGATCCATTTAAATCATCGTATTTTTCAACGGGCGCCTTAGGAGTATTGGAACTGACTAGTACATAATATATATCGAAAGGAACTTCGTTCCAAGCGGCTGTCCCCCGACAACTCATGTAATTTTTTTTTTGTTTGTGGCTCGATCGTAACATGCAAGACATCGATGTAAAGGTCTCGACGAGTACTACACTTGTAATTAGATTAAAAATTAATTATGCCAGGCAAATAGTAAAAAAAAAATTGTCGATAGCGCTAAAAAGTATGCAATAACTTGCGTTAAAAAGTATGCAATAATTTTTGTTGGAAAATTTTTCGATAGCGCCAAAAAGTATGCAATACTTTGCGGTAATAATACATGAAAAAATAATTGTATTAATGCTGTAAATATAGCTGCTCATACCTAACTTTTTTATTTTTGAATAAAACTGTATACATCCAAAGCAAATGTTTTTTGGTTTTTAAAGGGCTTTAAGCCTAGAAAAAGTTATTCTAAAATGTTAGGTGTAGATACTGCATTAAATGAGGCCGTCATTGCAAGATGATGTCGTATGTCCGCGACATCTATACGACAAATGTAGTACTCATCGTGACCTAAAATAAAAATAAATGGTTTCCCGTTACATCCCACGAGGGAATTAGGGAGAGCTTCTCACAACCAGAGAGCTGTGCGCGTTCTAGTTTTAAACTCACTGATTGGGACCTACAGTTTTACACCGGTTCCGAACGGTATTTTGAGAAGCTTTTTCATGGCTAAATACTCGATAGTTTCGCCGTCACTAAGCGAGGTGACCGCCGTCGAAAGACATATAAGGTGGTCAGAGTTGGAATCGAACCCACGTCCTCATGCACAAGAGCCGCGCACACTACCATTGCACCACCGACGGCCTATACAACGATGTATTGTATGTTAAGATCGAGCCACAAACGAAAAACCTACAATAAAAAAAACCATTTTGGATGTGATCTTTAATATTTGCCCTCGACTTTGGGTAATTTTGTTCGTCACCCGGTCTTCTGCACTACACAAGACCTGTGGTAAAAAATTCACCTTTCTCCTGACTATATTGTATTTATTTTCATTCGACAACGAACATTTAGCTGAGTCGCGGCGGAACTCGCGACTAATTATTAATAAACAACCTTTAAGAATCGGTGAATAACTTCAGAACTCAATTATGTCTCCAATCCTTAACCTGAAGTTAAAGACAAATCAAATTCCTTTTTTAACTTTTAGGCAAATTTTGAATAAGATATTGCCTTAAAAGAAGTATTTTCATGCCTAAGTGATAAGCGAGGTGACCGTCGTCGAAATAAATGTAAGGTGGTCAGAGCGGGGATCGAGACACGTAACCAACCATTGCACCAATGATAGTCGTTCCGTTCCATTTGGTATACAACTGTAGTCACTAGAATCAGTGAGTGTACAACTAGTTAGGCGCCTAGCTCACTTGTTGTGAGAAGCTTCACCAATACCTTCATGGAGCGTAATGGGAAACCATTCTCTGTGTTGTCTTTAAAACTGGATTTAATATAGCCAAGTTGGACAGATTATTCAGAAAATTTCAAGAAATTTCATAAAAATTTAAAATACCCAATAAAAATAAAATACCGAAGTCGCGTGTGCAGGAGCACCTTGCTTAGTGTCAGTCAGTGATACAGTCAAAGAACAGTTTCGTTGCGCCTAAACGAAACCTTAGATAAATCAACTTCGCTTGGTGAATATATTTGCGGCAAACAAACATTTGTTTAGTCCCTTCCTTTATGATGAATAACGCAATGCGTTTACAACTCTTAAAATGAACAATATGCGCTAACTCTATGCTAAAACCCCAGAATGGAAAACGCATACTTTGACAGTTATTTCATTTGCCGCAAACTCCAGAAAACTTTTACGAGAAACGAAACATGTTTGCGACAAACTGCTTTTCGTTTAAAGCAAACGAGTTATGTTTCACTTAAAAGGATTTATTTAGGATACAACAGAAATATTGTATTGAATCCTAGATATAAATGCATTTTCAAACTTAGGCTATGCCTGAAAAGGAGTTGAATCCAGGCACTATAACAACAAGTCCACACGTTTTCTCATTGACTTGTCGCATACGGTGGGCGAAAACAAACAAACTCCTAACATTAGAATAAACTTGTATATTTTTGTTGAGAAAAGACAGGATCATTTCAAGAGACAGAGTAGTGTATGCGTCCATCGGTATAAACTTGGTTTCTCGCAAAGAAAAGAGAATCAATTCATGACAGTGATTACTAGGGATATGACTTTTTTTCTAGCACTATGCTTTCATGGACGTACGTTCCAAGAAATTCCACAAAAATATGTAAGTAAACAATATTCTTGTGCATTTTGGTGACAAAAACCTTACCCATGAAAGATGTCAAAGTTTACGGATTTTGGAATTTTAGCACGTTTTCCAATGTTCTAGGAAATTTTTACTGTTTATTTGATTACTAATCTAGTTTTTGCAATTGATTAAGCTTACTACATTAAAAGATTGTTTTCATTGAATTGGTGAAATTTGTGTCAAAATAAAAACAAGTTCTTCAATTTGAAGGTTGTGCATTTCTCCAACTTTCTCAATTTCATTGAATTGATATTTTTTACATCACTTTTCATCATTCGAATTTGGAATAAATATGGACGTAGTGTTGAAAAACTAAGCAGAAAAAGGAAACCAGTAGTAGAAAATGGAAAATAAATACATAATAGAATATATTGCAATGGACATACAACATTATCCACGCTATGAAAATTTTTATGGGATTTTATACCCTGTTCCTGTGGATTTTTCACGATAAACAATATGCCAGAGTTTGGCTACTCATTAACAAACAATTTACATCTAAATTATCACCAATTTACATCAAATTGCTGACAGACTTTTATCAAATTTATGGCAATCTTACTTCAAGTTTATGAAAAATATTCAGCAAATTCATGACAAACTTACATCAAATTGAAGTAACATTATAGTTGAATCAAGGTAAACTATTGATGAAATATGGCTGAAATATTGATGAAATGTTATTCATCAATTCAATGAAATGTGTCGTCGGTTGGAAAATGAGGTAATTTTTCGTCAAATTGATGAAGAAACATAAATTTGTTCAAGCTTTTTCTTTTAGTGTGGAATTAAGAATTTGAGACCTGATTTTTAAAAAAGCAGTTTTTCGAAAACGTAACTGGCACTACCCGGGTATAAAAAAATCCATACTCACAGCAAACTGCAACTTTGTGCTATGATTAAAACTCACCTCAAAGTACCGCAACGATGCAAAAAAAAAAAGAAGAACATGGAGGAAAAAAATTGTCTGTTCTCGTGTTGGAATTATGGACCTTTCAGTGTGTGTTGGTACTTAGGGATGTTCGATCGATACTAATTCGCATATGTAAATTGCATATTTGAGTTTGTATATATACGATTGATGATCTACCGATGGTATCAATTCAATTCCATTTGTCAAGGAGTTCGAAACTTGTCAAGGAGTTCGAAACTGGTCATGCCATTAACTGAAATATCTATTATTCCAACAAAACCCAACCATTTTTCACATTAGAATAATGTTCCTGACCTTGTAAACCTCTAGTATTGAACTTCCCATACATTAGCTAAAATTTAGATTTTAAACATTTCAGTTTTTTTACTAAAAATTCATTTAAATGGTCTTGTAGCTGAAGTCTTTACGCTTCCAGTAAGGTATATCATGTCAGACTTTGTCAGCGATATGAGATGTTGGGTCCATTTGGCAAGATGTTCTAGATCATTATAATGTTAAAATATGAGTGAGAATAAAAATTTATGCACCTCAATGGGTTAAAAAAATTGCATTTGATAATTAGATACAATTGCTGGTTTTGAGCTGGTTTTAAGGCCCGGTTTTGGATAATTTAAAAACACGTCCAAATAACCAGGATTATAACCGAAACTTGTTATTTAAACCGATTTTGTTGATAGAAATCGGTACAAATTGTCGGCATTTTGGACCGGTTTCTAAAACAGGGTCTTGAAACCGGATTTTAACCTCGGGTCTTCAAACCGTTTTCTAACATACGTTGTTGTATCGAATAATCAAACCCAATTCATTTGAACAGGTTGGAGTACAAAAGCTTCGTTATTCACTCATATTTTAACTAATTTTCCTACGCGGTATCCCAACTTGACCCAACATCTCACAATGAAATCGTGAAGGAAGTCTGGCATGATATACCTCATTGGAAGCACACAGACTTCAGCTAAAGACGGTTATAGTTAAAATAGTCTTCTGTTTTATTCAAATGATTTTCGTAGTCAAAGCGGTGTCGTTTATTTTCAAATTGCTGGAGTTGGAGTGGGAGTCATCACATTTTGACTAGACTCCACGGCTCTCTAAAAATATATTTCCAAAATTTCGGTAGAGTATTTTTTTCACAACAGCATTTTAAAATCTCAGTCTTTCAATTAAATTTTCAAAGTACCTTTTTTTTAAATTTTCGATGAAAATACTATCAAATGTAGAAAGTAGAATAAATATAATTAAAAGCTAATTCGCGAACTGCAATGAGAAATACGCGAAAAATCGGAAAATTATACTTGATCAAGACTTATCATAATTTTTACATCTTCTTCTAATTATGATATTGAATATTGCCTTATGATAACTTCAACGGCCAGTAGGAGACTATAAGTACCCATCAATACGCATCTTTTGAGATCTCCCGTAATTGAAATTCCAAAACAAAACCGTTGGTCAGTACACCCTATTACACTGTGTGTAATTTTTTAAGTCATGGAAATATAGCCATATACGGAAACCACTACGTGATAAAAGACCAAAAAAAAGACCACTGTCCCCAGTTTTGCCCAAAGTCATGGACTTTTTTATGGGCCCCAAAGACTTGGGGACCTCGGCGTCATTTTTGCAAAAAAAAAAGTGATCATTTTGTCAGGCTCATATCTTGTAAACCGTTCGGAATTTTGATTTACTCTCTGAGCGAAAGTTGTAGCTCATCATCATTCCTAGGAAGTTCATATGTTCTAGAAAGTTAGTTATTTATTGAGATCTTAGGTACATTTCTGTAGTTGATTGTTTCCTTCAATTTTGAACGGTTTGGTACCTATGGACCTGAACAGGGGAAAAAAGGTTTTAAAAATCGAATTTTTTGGAGACCTTGTAGATGAAGTTTTTTGATTTTCTATGTTCACAACTTTTTTTCTTTATGACAAGAGCTACAACTTTCCATCAGAGAGTAAATCAAAATTCAGGACGGTTTGCAAGATATGAGCGTGAAAAATTAATGATAACTTTTTTGCAAAAATGACACCGATGCCCCAAATCTTTGGGGGCCCATAAAAAACAGTGCATGACTTTGGGCAAATCTGGGAGACACGGGCCTTTTTCCTTTGGTCTTTTATCACGTAGTGGTGTCCGTATATGATTATATTTTTTCGTGTCGCACTGTGTTATGCTACCCTGTTTTAAAAAATTTCGTATTCCATTGAAAGCGAAATGCTATTTTTGTTTAATTTTAGTGAAACATTATTGGGAACTTTTTCAAATGTGTATGTGGTTAGAAAAGGCGAATTGACAATAATTCCAAACATTTTTTTCTCTTTTCTCGAGTTTTGAATTGTTCATCGTTTTTACTCTTTTTATTCACATTCGCTATTTTTAAAACATTCCCAATCATCCCGAGCAATTTCTGTCACATATTGAAGTTACTCCCTTTTCCCCCATTTTTTACCCGTTCTTTAACAAATACAATATTTCAACACATTAAAATTTTTCGATTTTATGTGATCATCATACGATTTTTCTCGCATTTTGAAGATTTCTCTATTTATCCGATTTTAGCCAAATACACTGTTGTTAACACATTCGCAGGAAGACCATACGATTTTTCATTATGATGTTATGATGTTGACCTTTTATTTTATTCCTCATTTTAGAATTTTACCCTTTTTGTCCGTTGTTACCCACAAACATATTTTTAACATAATATATCCTGATTTTCTCACATGTGGATGTTTTGTCCCTGTTGTTGTCTTTATTTTTTAAATCATTACCTAAAAAACAAGATATCGGACTCGAATTCGAACGAAATCGTTCCCTCGAACGAGCCGGAAACTAATTTTTACAATTCTCGTGTTCTGGGCACTCTGCCTAAGTAGTACCCATTTTTCGTCAGTTTTCTCATTATACATCTTCCTTCCCATTCACATTGTTCGTGGCACAGAATTATGATAGGTATTTATTAAAATAAAATCAATTTTCACAAAAAATCTAAAAACGTAATACATGCTGAAAAATATCGGCCCCAGCAACATATTGCAGAAAACATGTACATGTTTGCAAACTCTGTTTTTATGAATTGAAGATTTGCTGCTTTTTTGGTTCTTTGTTATCTATCTCGAATTTTTTATTAGCGGTTTTCAACAAAAAAATCCCCATTTGCCTCTCAAAAACATGCATTATAACCTATAAATCATTGTGTCTCAAACATGTTATATTGAATAGCAAACACAATGTGTTTGGGCACAAGTATAGCATATATTTGCATCCAAACATCAAAAAATACAGATTTTTTAGCGTGTACGAAATGAAAACAGTTAGCACCAAAGAGTATATATACCCAGAGGGGCCATGTGTCTCATTTAACGTTTCATTTCACACTCTTCGTCGAAGGGTAGGTGCCATGGAGACATATTCGAGTTAAATTAACTTACACCAGGTGGAGTTATAATAACAGTTTGTCATGTCGTTTTGGTGGAGAACTGTGCAATTTAAACGTATTTTGGACTGTTTTGTTGTTAGTATACATTTGAGTTACATTTACACACAAACACGAAATGCCGTTATTGTTTTCTTGTTAGTTGTGTTGAACTAATGCCTCTATCTGCTATTATTAAAGCAATATTTTTCAACATGCAACCTTTATATGCAACAACATCAAATGTCATAAATTTACTGAGAGTATATTTACTCTATGGTTACACGTACATATGTGTGTGTGAGTGAACAATTCCCAATGCTCTATTAATTTTTCAATTAGATTACCCTAAGGCACGTTTACGAATTATTGAATACTTCAAGCTGTAGCAAATACTACGTGCAGAAGAATTAAAAATTCCTTATTAAGAATCCCTTCTGGGATAGATTGATTCCTATAGAAACCACTGACAGCACTAAATATGCCATTGTTCTAAATCTATATTTAATAGCAGCAATGACTTCATAATCGAATTCAAAACCTTAAGAAATGTTATGAATTCAGTACTGTACGGTAGCAGCTGGAATATTGAAATAGAATACGCATCCGTAGAAGGACACACATGACACACGAGGGCAAAATGAGATTTTGATTGACAAGACATTTGGCAATTTGACTACGATCAAATCAAACTTCTTCTATTGTCAAACCAAACACAAAGGAAGCCAAAACGATGAAACTGAATGACAGCAAGCCATTGATAGACGCCAGACGATAGCTGGTTCATATCTCACAAATATTGAATATTCGAGTTAAGGAGCACAAGGAGCACAAGGAGGATACAATGAAATAGACAAAAACTCTATTCATTTCTCCCTGTTTTCTTGCAATGTCTATTAATAGCGTGTAGCTGATGACAGAGGAGAGAACTTTTGTAGATTGACATTCAACCATGCGTGTGAGTTTGCATCCAATATTTGTGATGAATCACAAACAAATATGAAGTCCTAAGACTGATATAATCTACATCCGTTGCGACGTGATACTTGTGATGTGAGACAGACTCATGAAGGGGTCGAGTAACATGAGTTTTAGAAAAAGTAAAAACAAGAAGTTAAGTAAACAAAATGTCCTTTTGGAAATACAATAGGAAACACAATTTAAAGTTTAGCAAAGAATAATTACAAGTTTGGTAGACACAGCTCGGGTCGTTATAAATCCGGTCGTTATAAATTTTAAGTAGTTGGAATTTCGATAAAAATAAATAAACGAATGATCGACCGTAATTGTCGAAGCATATGGGAATTTGAGTTTTTTACAGAAATCCACACGCAAAGAAAAAATGTCCTTCCTTTGCCCCAAAAATATTTCGTTTGCCACTTAGTTGACACGTTTCCTGCAAATAAAATACTATTTTATCGTAAAAGCAGTTTCTTTTATTTTTAAATAAATTTCATTTTATTTCTTTAATTTAATTTACTTTTGCGGCAAACAAAGGACTCCGTTTATAATAAACGAAAAACTGTATACAAACTAGCACACACTCAAAGGTAATCACTCTAATCAATTGCTCCTTTGAGAGAAGTTTATACAAACACAAGCATATACAAACACAATCCCACAAGAAAATCCCAATGTTAAGGATATGTTCGTCTTCGCGCAACGTTTGCGATTCCTCAGCAGATAAATGCACAGACTTGCAGCGATTGTTCCTCGGGTTCAACTCAATTTCAGGGAAAGCATAAGCACTAAAATAAATAAAAATTCAATTGAAAATTCCATTAAATACTTCAATCCAAAACAAATGCAAGTCGGTAAAATGTAACTCGTCTGAGTTGAACGAAAGAGTAGTAAACTCTTTCAGTTTTTTTAAGTTTGAAATTACTATTTACAACTTATTTGTAGTAAACTAAAGAACAGTTAAAGGAAAAGATTTTAGTTTCTCGCAAACGTATTTTTCTGATTTTAATTTCTATATGTCGTTTGTTGTGAACATTTTTCGGCTCTTGTAAACGATTTTATTTATTTATTACAAAGGAAATGATATGCTTGATTCAGCAAATGTCTTAACGCAGTTCATTGATCATAGATAGCATTCTCAGCACCATTGTCAGCACATAATCAGTGAATATACGAATACACGTTGAAGTAATGTTTATTGTTTGGATGCGAATATAACGTGTGTTGAGAGTTTGAGAAAAATATAGTATAGTTTTGTCCAAACACATCGTGTTTGCTATTCAATATAACATGTTGGAATCACAATGATTAAAATGTTATACTACATGTGTTTGGGATCCAAGTACAGCTGTGTTTGGACCATTTGTGAACATTTATCGAAACTGCACTTGATTTGCACTGCATAGCTTTTTATATATTGTTTGTGTTACCACGTATACACGCTGAAAAATCTGTAGTTTTTTGTTGTTTGGATGCAAATATAACATGTGTTTGGAGCGTTTCGCAAATATAATATACTTGTGCCCAAACGCATTGTGCTTGCTATTCAATATTCCATGTTTGAGACACAATGATTAATATGCTACAACATATGTATTTGCAACCCAAATATATTTGTGTTTGTGATATAAATACAGCCGTATTTGTTGCACTGTTTAAGCTCTCTCGAGAGCAAAAGTATAAAAGACGGGCAACGAGTGTGAATATCTTGTAAGTGTGTATCTGTATTTTTGCATTATTCTCTCAGTAACTTATTCATAAATATTTCTGAATGTGCGTGCAAATTTATTATATTTATTAAATTATATATTGTAATTATAATAAATAAATAATAAAGGATAAATAATAATAAATAAAGGAAACACGCGACTGCTTCCACGTAAATATATGGATGTTTGGGATGAAGCACGCACATGTTTGCATGATTGCATTTAAATACACCAGAGTTTGGGACTTGAAAACATATAAATGTTTGAAGTGTGTTCCAAATATATACTGCAGGAAAAATGCATATGTTTGTAAGCACTGTTTTCAAGAATTGAAGATCTGCTGCTTTTCTGTTTCTTTGTTGCCTATTATAAAACATATATTATAATACATTTATCATTGTGTCTCAAACATGAAATATTGAATAGCAAATACAATGTGTTTGAATACCAGTTACCATATTTGCGACAACCTACAAACATATTATATTTGCAGCCAACAACAACAAAGGACAGATTTTTCAGCGCGTAGAAAGTTCTTCAATAGGGCATAGTCCACAAGGGCACCACAGGATTGGATATGTATAAAGAAGAACTTAAGAACTATCATTCTGCCTTAGAAAAAATTTGGCTGCAACAAAGTGATGGTTCTTGAACAAAATCTAGTGAGAAATCCACATTCCCTGATTATACATTTCCCTAGAAATTTCAAGGGTCAACTTGGAGAACATTGGAGTATGTTGCTAATGAAATTGTAACCAAATCTAGAATTCTTTCCACTATAAGAAGCCTCAAAACTTTCAAGTTGATAGGACCGAACAATGTCTCGCCGGCGGAACTACAGGCAGTGACTTATAAACTGGTGCCTGGCACAACCATTTGATAAGGGACCTAAGGATTTCCGGCAAATTAGTCTATCGTCAATTCTTTACTCGAAAACTGTATTAGGACCAACATTGATCACAGGCTACTGTCCAATCGACAACACGCCCACAGCAAGGATAAGCATACCCAAATCGCTCTTCATGATCTGGTTAGCTTTGTTGAAGTTTTTATTGCTGTTAAAGTAGATACCTTCCTTCCTTTTTGCATAACCTTCTCACAAAGAGACGCATTTTGGCTACTTTACGGTCAACGGACTTCCATATATTTGTCTGCAGAGGAACACCTCAAGGCCTCGATTTGTCGCCTGTGCTATGGAAACTTACCATATTCTTCTTTCTCTGGATAAGATGAGTGCCAATAATATTGCCTATGTAGTTAACGTCGGTGGTGCAATGGGTAGTGTACGCGCCACTTGTACATGACATCCTGGGTTCGATCCCTGCTCTGACCACCTTAAATTTCTTTCGACGACGGTCACCTCGCATAGTGACGGCGACACTATCGAGTATTTAGCCATGAAAAAGCTTCTCAAAATACCGTTCGGAATCGGTGCAAAAACTGTAGGTCCCAATCAATGAGTATAAAAACTAGGAAGCGCACACCCCACTGGTTGTGAGAAGCTCTCCCCAATTCCTCCATGGGATGTAATGGGAAACCATTTATTTATTTTAGTTAAAGTGGCAATAGCGGTTAGAGGGAAGTTTTCAAGTGCTCTTAGAGTCTTCCTGCAACTGGCCCTTCATACCACCGCAAAATGGGCTTCGGATAATGGTCTTGAGGCGAACTCAACCAAGACAGAACTGGTTCTTTTCAGCAGGAGGTATAAGGTACTAACTGTTGTACCTGTCTCTTTAGGGGATATTGAAATTCCCTTCTCTGAAAGCGAAAAAATTGTCAGGTATTTACTCGACAGGAAGTTAAACTTTAAACCCAACATTCTGGAAAAAGGCTGTGGTAGCGATAGGAATATGCTGGGGCCAAACCAGCGTCTAGTTCATTGGTTGTACACGTCTGTAGTTAGACCGATAGTTCTGTATGACGTTATTGTCTGGTGGACGGCTCTACGGAAATCTTTCGTGTTTTTTGTAAGGACCTAGGGCTATGCATTGGGAAGAGGTTACCTGATCACTGTAGTGTCTACCATGAAAAATCTTAGCCCTTAGAAAAGTAGCGGAATGGCTGACAGGTAATTTTCTGACTAAAGGCGGAATCAATATTTTCTTGGATGGTGAAGCTGCCGTTTAGTCCCTGGAAACTGTCCTCCTGAATGCGAGAACTGCTCTCGACTGTCGCAGATCTCTTAATGATATGGGTCAACAGTTAAAAATTCATCTTATTTGGGTGGCGGGCCACAGCGAAATACCAGGGAACTGCAAAAGATATGAACTACCTTACATGCTTCAGGGGTATTAGAACATGTGGGAATGCCTCTAGCAACTTGCAAGTACTTCTTGAGGAATTGTACCCTTACGGCAACTAACGGCAGGTTGTCACTAGTAGGGAACTATGTAGATTCACTGCACTCAAATAATTTATCACTGGCTGGAAGTCTTATTTATCATGTCTGTTCTGACGGATCTCTGTCTCTTTGTACGGAACGTACAGAGACTGAATGTCTTGGGAAATGGCTATTGCAGAAGCTGTGGTGACAAAGAGGAGGAGGAGTCAATAGAACGACTTCTGTATCTGTGCCCCGCACTTTAAAGAAGGCGCCAGGCTATACTAAGCTCACATTTCTCCTCAACAACAAAGAATACTCGGTTTTGGTTTGATTAATTAAGAACTCGTCAGTGAATTTGGCGCAATGAATTTCGGTGCAGATTTTCGGGCCATCCTACGCCAACTGGTCAAGCGTTTGTTGATGTTCCACGTAGTTGGCCATTACAAGTTCGCCTCTCAGTGAAATTTGTTGAGAGACTTGAAGATGTTTCCATACAAAGGGCTGACTATCCACCAGATATGACCGGCAAACTGTAAATATCTCATTGGTAAATATCTCACCGAACCATTTAGAACGATGCGATGCGATGTATTAATTGAGATCATCGTGAGGAAATCAGCAGTCAACTGGAATAAAACTATCAGCACCAAAATTCACATGCTGCTCTCGTATGCTGATGACTTAGACATCATTTGGCGAAATCTGCGCGTAGTTACTGCAGTATATTCGAGAATTAAGAAGGAATCAGTAAAAGCGGTTTGGCAGTAAACGAGAACAAGACAAAATTAATGGTTTCGGCAAGCGAAAAATCCACTCGATTGGACGACATGATGATCGTTTATAACGGTTATAATTTCGCGATAGTGAACAAATTTTTGTACCTCGGATCTTCCGTAAACAGAAGCAATAACGTCAGCCTAGAAATCAAACGGAGACTTTTGCTTGCAAACAGGTGCTATTTCGGGCTAAGCAAGCACTTCTCTACCTCTCTATAGAAAAAATTCAACTCTATCAAACTCTTAGACAACCTGGTTTGCTTTATGGCGCAGAATCGTGGGTCATATCGCACGCTGACAAAAAGTTTCTTGTAGTTATCGATAGGAAAGGGTCCTATAACAGAGAACGGCGAGTATCGATGACGGATGAACCACGAGCTATATAAACTGTATCCCAACAGCTACGTAATAAAGCGAATCAAAATCAGTACAGAAATTTCATTCGGGTGAACCGACTTAAACATACCCTCACCCTCAGTCATCCATTGCGACCGAGTTCTATTAAAATAATACATACATATATTCACCCATACGTCGAACGAATGAGGGTGGCAAATGTGCCAATATTCAATACCCAACTTAATTACGATCTTAATTGATTTTGGAGATTTATCGTGATTACCAGCCAATTGTCCGCCCAATATGTATATGGGAGGCACAAAAATGAGAATGGCGAAGTTGTTCATTTGTTATTATACAGTAGCTTTAGAGAAAATATTGTTCAGTGCCAAATTTTGTTAAGATCGGTTATGGTTTACGGAAGATATCAAGCCGGCCTACCGGAAAGCCGCCCAACTTTTGTATGGGAGGTACGAAAATGGGCGAGGAACAGTATATAATTTTTAATTTTTAGGAAAACGTGGCCTAGTACCGAATTTCAATAAGAGCGGGAATTATTTCAATTTACGGGAATTATCGTGTCGATCATCCGGTCATCCACCCAACCACCCAGAATGGGCTAGGCAAAATCACTCAGTTTCCATAGAAGAGTCGTATTTGACTAAATTTTGTCAAGTACTAAAGTTCATGAAGATTGTTTCGGTTTTGCAGGAGTTATCTTGCCGAACAGCCAGCCCGGCCGAACAACTTATGTATGGGAGGTACCAACATGATCGTGGCAGAATCACCCTTATCTTTATCGGTAACTGGTGTTTGGTGACATGAAGCCTATAACCTAATTTCATTAAGATCGGAAGTGTTACACGCGACTTGTCGCATTGACAACCCGGACGACCACCAAGCTTCGTATGGGTATACCTGAGGGGCGTGGCACCCTCGGTAATTTTATCCAGTTCAGTAGACATTTACAGATTATTAACCATATACCATGCTCACGTCTGGCATAAGTTGACAGATATCCGAGGAACACATACCGTGGAAGTATCTATAGAACAGCGACACGCAACCCACATTTCGACGATGCTCAAGGGAGGCAATAGAGTTGGATACCCCACTGTTCAATATTAATACCACCGCTCTCGTTTGGACACGGTTGAGAAGCTCCAAAGAGGTCCTAGGAGCACTGCCCATATATGAGAGTTACATTCCACCTTTGGCCTGATGTAGGTGGTGTAGATATTGAGAAGATCAGATGGAGTGAAGTATTTCTTGCACTGCTTTAAAATGTCTAGACACTTGTATGCATCTTTCGACAGTTCAAATACGTGTTTTGCCAAACGGACATCGTATTATATTCTCATGCCCAGAACATCAAGAGCGTCTGATTCATCAATATCCACACCGTCCATAGACAATTGCGACACATCTGGGTCAGCAATCCGTTTATGCGACAACAAACAACACTGGGTCTTACCCGCATTAAAATCTACTCTATTCATTCGACCCCATTCAGCAATGAACACCAGATCCCGGTCGAGTGTTTCATTCATCGTGCGGCGTTTGACTTCAATCTCTTGAAGGCTTGGCCTACGGTCGAATGAATATGAATGACAGAGATTACTGTCATCCGCAAAGGCGTAGATTGGATTCACAGTCTGACCCACGAGATCATCAATGAAAATATGAAGAATAGAAGAAGAAAGAGAAATAACAGAGCCCTGTGGTACACCTGCAGTCAATTTATGCTCGTCGGATGAAACCCCATCTACAACAACTCGTATAGTGCGATCTCTGAGAAAACTCGATATAAATCGAGTGAAGTTATCACCGACACCAAAAGCAGAGAGTTTCGACAAGAGTGCATCGTGCCATACTTTGTCAAAGGCCTTGGAAATATCAAGAGCCACTACCTTACTCTCACCAAGCCGGTGGATTGATCGACTCCACTGTTCCGAAAGCAACGCCATCAGGTCTACAGTAGATCTCGTTCTACGGAAGCCATACTGCCGATCATTAAGAAGGTCATTGGACTCAATATATATTACAAGATGGTGGTTAACTACTCTCCACAACCTTCGAGAGCGCAGAACAAATTGCAATTGGGCGGTAATTTGCAGGGTCACTTGCATCACCTTTTTTAGGGCTTGGCTGGACATTAGCAACATTCCATCATGCCGGGAAGAATCCCACACGGTATGCAAGGTTGAAAAGATTGCGCAGTGGACGTGCCAGCGTCGAAGAGCACCTACTCAAGACCAGTGCTGAGATGCGATCCGGGCCAAGGGGTTTATTTACTACGAGATTCGCAAGAAACTTTTTAACTCCTCGCGTTCGAAAAAATATCTTGGGCATGTAACAAGATACGTAATTGATCACGGGGAGTGGTTGATTGCTATCCGGCAAGGAAGAGGTCCTTGCAAACATATCAGACAGGAGGTTAGCTTTATCAACCGGTTCAGTGATTCCTATGTCATCTTTAAGAAGAGTTGATATATATCTATATAGAACTATCCTTTATTCTTCTTGGAAATGACCAAAAGCTCTTACTTCCACCAGGGACAGAAAGGACTTTAGCACGAAAACGCTGTTCGTGAAGAAACTTTTCGCGTCGCAATATTTTGGCACACTGGGATCTTGCCTGTTTGCGTAGCAGTTCAGTATTAACGTTTTTGTTAGAACGCCAGTCTCTGAACGCGTCCTCTTTGGATCTGACAGCATTCTTGCATGTCTGGTTACAGCAAACAGACGGACATGGAGCAATCGTCTAAAAAAGTCCCAAAACGAATTTCGTCCAAAGATGTTGAGGGCGTAATATCGATGTTTCTATGCGTAGCATATTTTTCCGTATTAAATTATAGGTACCCCTATCATCCCTATGGGTGAGGGTACAATAACGCTATTTCGCTGACGGGGCCAGAATGCAACTGAATGATCGAAATATGTTGGAAGACGTAGTCGAAGAGCATCGAAAAATATGACGACCAAGGAAAGATTAGGTGGAAGAATGTCTGCGAGAGCTAGATGTTACCAACAACAAGAAGAAAGCTAAAGATCGAGCCAGTGGATAAATATGTCATCTTCATTCTGTAAAGACCCTAACCCGTCTGGGCCAGTTTTTATAGTCTTTTTATCTTTTTTTTTTGAGATAAGTTACTTTGCCAAATATCTGCAGAAATTTATGCCTTTCTGTTACTTTTCCGCTATACTCGTTGTAAATCACGACTAACTGACTTACTAAAACACAACTGTTGTCACAAAACGACATTCCGGCATATCCTCTTTATGACACACATACACAACACAAATGTAAAAGTATGCATGTGTGGGTGGGAATGGGAGTGTACTTATTATGATGGGTATAAAATGTAACAAACGGAACTGCTTTGTTGTACAGTTTATCATCTAAACATGTGCGTGTGTGTTGCTTGTGCATATGTGGGTGAGTGAGTGTTAGTATGTATACGAGTAGTTATGTACACAAACAGTATTAAAATTGAAATTGTGTCATTATTAAATTGTAATATTTCTTTATAAAACGGAGTGTGTGTGTGTGTAGATATGTCTAGGATTTTGTACGAGTATGCGATTCAATGTTTAAGAAGGATAAAGCAACAAACTTGAAACACAAACACACGCACCCATAAACACCAAAAACCTATTAGGGATTATATTTTTGTATTTGTTTGCATTATGTATAAGTTATAGAGTGAATGCATAGGAGAGAGTGAACCTGATACCGAACGTCAAGCGTAAGCGTAAGGATGTTTATGTCTATCAAGTATATTACGAAGAAAGGTTTATTAAATGGCCATAAAAAATACACACAAAATAAAAAAGTCTACAATATAAATTATGATAAAAACGCAAGAAAATGCGTTTTAACCGAATCAAGGTCTAAGCCGGGAGACCCAATTTTGTTTAAATGACAAAGCAATAAAAGAATATTTGTGCAAAAGGGTTTCATTATTCATCACAGACGATGCTCATAAAAACATATTCAAATATTTCAATTCTAAGGACACATTTTATTTATTTCAACTGTCACCTCCTGTTACCTAAATGAAGTCGGGTAATTTAACATCGGTCGAGGTGAAGAAGCTCAAATGTTTATAATCATATAATAATCAGTAACCACGTTCAACATATAGACAATACATGGAACAGGCAATGATAAGCTACAAGAAGACGCATATTTTAGGACATACACTTAAGGCAAAATGCCAGGCTATTGTGCGGCCAATTAATTGTAATGATTACCTCTAGACCAGCACTTCTCAAATCGGGAGCCACGAGGAGCTTTAAAATATTTCTTTACATTACTTAATATACAATAGTTATGGAATAAAAAATTAAATAATACGAATCAATAACTTGTAACGTGACGTCATAATCCGTCCGTACATAATAGTCTATACACTCACCACCATTCTCAACCCAATATTTCCTGGTCAATCCATCACCTAAGCGTACACAACATCAATCGCATACACCAAACACTGCGACCAATCACACGCACTGACTAACACACAAGCTCTGTCGACGTTGTGTAAATAGTAGCAACGAACCAGTTTCAATGTCCACCCAAGAATGAGTGCTTTGATGCAATTCTCATTTGCGTCACTACAGTTATGGTACTTAATGTTTAGATCGACCAGCCTCAGGGTCGCTTCCGAGCGCACAACCCGATAAGATTATGGCATATTATATGGGGCTCTAGTCTGGAATGGACTGGAGCAATTTTGGGATCCGTTCTTTAGTAAAGATGGTGTAAATAAATTTCTGCACAGGGGCTTCGGATCACTGCTCCTACTACACGCAGCCCATCCCATGATAACCGACCCCGAACCGTTCTCACCGGAAATGCAAAGCACATACCGAGCCAGTATCATGCATATCCGATAACGATCTAAGCAGTGAATCCGAATGTGGTTCAGAGCCCCCTTCGGTAAAGACAGAGACGGAAATCTCATCGCAGATGACCAGAGCATGTTGGAAATAGGGAGAGATAATTTCTCTGCGCTCTGGTACCAGAGATATGCAATGACGAGGAGGAAATCGATGACAATTCGAACGATGACGTCGATTGCCCCCCTCCCAACCAAGACGTGGTCAGAACAGCTATTGCCCGGCTTACGAACAACAAAGGCGCAGGAGCCCATGGATTAACGGCGGAGCTGTTTAAAGCTGCGATGAGCTGATAAGGTGCATGCATCAAGCTCATTAGCAAAATTTGGTTAGATGAATGCATGCCCGGCGATTGGAGTCTCAGTGTACTATGTCCCATAGTTCAAAAAGATTACCCGAGACTCTGTGCCAACTACCGTGAAATAAGCCTTTATCCATAGGGGATAAGGTCCGATCAAGTATAATGTGAGAATCACTAAAACCAATTATCGCTGACCTGATAGGACCATACCACTGCGGCTTTAGGCCAGGAAAATCGACAACTGCCCAGATTTTCACTCTACGCCAAATCATGGAGAAGATCAACGAATCACCAATCGACTTCTATCATCTATTTGTCGATTATAAGGCGGCCTTCGATAGGCCGATACGGGGGAAACTCTACGACGCAATGTCTGAGCTTGGTATTCCTGGAAAACTCATACGCCTTTGCAGGATGACCCTGACGAACACCAAATCCGCAGTGAAAGTTGGTAAGGATCTTACCGAACCTTTCGAAACTAAGCGAGGCCTCAGACAAGGTGACACCCTATCGTGCGATCTCTTTAACATCTTAATAGAGATTATTCTGAGAAAAGCTGCTGTCAACATGAATAAAACCATCAGCAGCAAAAGTCACATGCTGCTCGCGTATGCGGATGATATAGATATCATTTGGCGCACAATGAGAGAAGTTATTGCTGTGTTTTCAAGAATGGAAAAGGAGCCAGCAAACGTGGGTCTGACGGTAAATGAGGACAAGACAAAATTAATGGTTTCAACGACCAGGGCCTCCACGCTATTAGACCAAAGCGTGAACGTTGATAACTGTTTTAATTTCGAGTTGGTGGACGAATTTTTATACCTCGGATCTGACGTAAACAAAAATAACAACGTCAGCCTTGAGATCAGGCGGAGAATTGTGCTTGCGAATAGATGATATTTTGGCCTAAGCAAGCACTTTCGAAGCAAAGCCACGAGTAACAAAAGTCCAGCTATACCAGACTCTCATACAACCTGTCTCGCTTTATGGCGAAGAATCCTGGGTCTTATTGCAAGCAGACGAAACATCTCTACGAGTCTTCAAGAGAAAAATACTCCGAAAAATGTATGGCCCTATAGTGCATAACACCGAGTATCGGCGACGCATGAACCATGAGCTGTATGAGCTTTATCCCGACATTGACATAGTTAAGCGGATCAAACTAACGCGGTTTCGCTGACTAGGCCATGTCTATAGAATGAATGAAGACTAACCAGCTTGAAGGGTATTCGAAACCGAATTCGAAGGATGACGAAAAATAGGAAGACCAAGACTCCGCTGGAGGGATCAAGTTGACGAATCCCTACGTACACTTCATATTACCAAGTGGAGAGATGAAGCAAAAGATCGAACTGGTTAGCGAAATATGTTATCTTCGTTTTGTAAGGTCCCTGAACCGCCGGTGTTGTTCGAGACCGTATAAGTAAGTAAGAATACCGTATAATTTGTTAACTGCTCAAAAACGGCTCGTGTCGATTGATGCAAGGAAATGTTGAAAAAATGCAATAGCGGTACCTCAAAAGACGTCGATATGTTGACGACAGGCGACGGATCATGAATCTATGCATATGAACTTGGAACTAAATAGCAATCGACTGTATAGGTCTTCGAAGAAGATCCACATCTAACGAAAATTGTTGGCGCACGAAGCAATTCAAAGCAAATGGTGACCAGCTTCTTTGACATAACTGGTCATGTGGTAAAAATTCGGTTAGTGCACCGTAGAACGGTCAATTCTGGAGGGTACTCTGTCATTTATTTGCCAGAAGTTGTTGGTGAAGTAAGGAAAACGAATCCCCAAAAAAAATCATTCTCCATCACGACAATGCTAGCTCTCACACAAATGCGTATTTGCTCGGCAAATCCATTGATTTGATAGGTCATCCGCCTTACATCCCTAATTTTGCACCTAATGATTTCTTTTTATTCCCACACATTAAAACAATTGCGTGGTCAACATTTGTTGACGCCTGAAGAAACGGTTGTTGCGTTCAAAACTCATGTTTTGGAGCCACTTCATTCGGAGTGTCAAAACTGCTTTGAAATTTGGTTCAAACGAAAGCAAAATAAGAATATTCAAAAATAAAACATTACATGAGTTGTCAGGGGACACCCGGTTGGAATGAAGTTCCTTTTGCTATATATTATTTACTAGTTAGTTCCAACCCGCCGAAGGCGCCCGTTGAAAAATACGATAATTAAAATAGATCTTTAAGAAAATATACTTTTTGTAAAATGGTAAACCTGTTTTAAGAAAATGTATTTTTTGTTAATGTATTTTTTTAAAAAAACATATATTTCTAGGTCCTTTTTGTAAGAATGTGTATTATATTTTCCCGAAAAGGTAATTTTTTAAAGAGAGGTACTTCTTTTATTAAAAGCTAACGTTTTTTTTTTAAGAAAATTTACTATTTTTAAGAAGAAGTACATTTTGTAAGAAAAAGCCACAAGAGTATTAATTTTTTACAAAGAAGTACTTTTTTTAAGAACAGGTACATTTTAAAGAAATGGTACTCTTTTTAGGCAAATTTAATTTTTTTTTTTTACAAAATGTTCTTATTTTCAGAAAAGCTATTTATCTCAAGAAAAGAAAAGGTTTTATTTTATTTTTAAGAAAAGGTACTTTTAAGAAAAGGAATTTTTGTAAGAAAATTTTTTTTTAAGAGAAGGTATTTTTTTGATGAAAATGTTCTTTTTTAAGAAATGGGAAATTTATTTTCAATTGGTCCTTTTTTCAAGAATAGGTAGAATTACTTCTCTTAGGAAAAGTTATTTTGTGTCACAAAAAAGGTTCTCTTTTAAGAAAATGCAGTTTTTTCAGAAAATGCATTTTGTTGTTAGAAAATGTTCTTTAAGAAAAGGTATTTATTTTAAAAAAAATACTTTTTTTACGAAAATTTAATTTTTGTGTGAAAATTTACTTTTTTTAAGCAAAGGTAATTCTTTAAGATAAGGTTTTTTTTTTAATAAAAGGTACTTTGTTTAAGATTATGAATAGGTACTTTTTTTAAAACATTTACTTTTTTTTAGAAAATGCACTTATTTAATTAAGAAAATTTTATATTTTAAAAACTTCTTTCACTTTGACTTTTCTAAATTTACTTTTTATTGGGATCAAAACTACTATATATACTAAATACTGGTTATAGGCTCCACCTTAACATTAAACAAGAAAATTCCCAACATATGTTAGTCTAGACACAAACCAAAGCAAAAGTGAACAATATAGCTGATAACATAGATAAAGTAAACAAATAAATGAAGCACAAGTGTTGGGGAAATTTTAGTGTAATGGGTAATTTTCTAGATGTCGTTGAAAGCAATAAATGGGATTTTTTCTTCCCAAAAACAAAACCAAAAAATATGACAATAAAAATCTAAAATTTCATATCGAAGGAAAAAATAATTTTCAACAAAAATATCAAGAATATAAGAATACAACACGATACTTAAAGTAGAATATCTGATGGCCATCGAATTGAAAAGCTATGTCACCACCGTCTATGTCCTAAGAAATTGGTTTTTCCTTCGGTTCAGCTACCATTCCTTGTGGAGAGTCCTCAGACACTCTAACGGTTTTGGCATCTGCGACCACAGAATTTGCTACAGTTTTTGACCGGGGAAGTTTTCAGATTAAAAAGCGTTGAGGGAAGTTCATCTTTAGGCGGTCTTACGGGTTTTCACCTATTGATATCCCAACACCGACCTCATGGCTTTGAAAAAGTTTTCTATATAAGAAACAAATGCTATTATGTAAAATCACATAAATTTTGTCACATTTTACATTATTTAAATTACTTTCATACAAATTTACCACAATTTTGAATAAACGTCAATGAGAATTATGGGAAACTTCAGTGAAAGTGACAGTAGTACAGGACAGAACCTAGTGAACAACGTTGACAACGGTCGCGCTATATCTATTATTTCCTTTACCTATGGTTGATAAGACTGGGTTGTAGCCATAGATAAATAAAGATAAGTGGTGGATTTGAAAGTAAATAAATATAAGTGGTGGATTTGAAAGTAAAGGGAAATTTTCTAGATGGTGCCGGAGTGGTGGATATGGGCAAATTTCCCTGGAAGCAAAAACTATTGAAAAAACTATATAACCATGTTGTTTTGCCTTTTGTATTGTGAACAAATATCAAAAGCAATATACTTTTGTATTATTTATTTTCTATTTTCAAATTTAAACAACAAAATTGAAATAAAAATTATGTTTGAGTGCTTTTTCGTCGCATCCGAGTGAAAAATGGTCGTACGGAAACAGCATGTACCCTCTGGTGAAAATTGTGATTAAGCAAATAAGTCATCTATGTTTCTATTTATCTATGGTTGTACCATAATAGTGTTAAAAAAAAACTTCTGCATTAGTGCGTTTAAGTAGGAAAGCAATGTGTAAGTAGCGACAACCAATCACTCTGCACAATCAATAAATGTCTTCGGTTAGTGACTTGTGTAAATACACACCGCAGTGGCTTAACGGGCTAGGCGCTGCTGAAGATGATGCTTCACAAACATCAAAACGATCGTCCAGCGAATGTGAGTTCGAATCCCACCCGCGGCATTTAAATTTTTTTCCCTAGCCGGAGAAAACATGATCTCTTATAGCCTTAAAGGAAATTACAACTTTAAACATAACGAGGATCTAAGCCAACTAAATTTAAAAAGTTGTTTAATTTTTTTTCATTTAGCCCCCATCCCGCAGTGTGCGATAAGGAACTTCGTTCCCTTAACAATAAAACTAATTTCAAGAACTAATAATTGTTTTATCATTAGGTCAGAAATATATACTGCAAACCTTGTACCACATTCCCATTGGCTGCTGGAGCTGGCTTAAGGGTTTTAACAAAATGGTATGTATAGTTCTAATCGATGTTGTCCACATTGTACCGTTTCGTAATGCCCAGATAGCACCTTCGCTACTCTGAAATGGCCATATAGAACTCCAGTTTTCCATGTTAAAATCAACAATTTTGCAGTTACAATTAAATTCCAAGCAGATCATGAGGCCCATTAGATTCAATTGTTTGTTTGTTTAATTTGGATGGATTTTTGTTAAAACCAGACAATGTCAGTAACACCATTTCAAATACCTTTCGGTCTAAGGCAAAACACAATCTGAAGTCGAGTGCACTCTGGCCGCTCTTACAGGCGAAATTGTTTAAATAATTAATAATTCGTGTTAAAATCATTTTATTTAATGCTAACCAACTTTATTCCTTTCCGCACCGCTGATTAAATTTAACAAAGGAATCAATGTCAATATCTAGGGACTTTTCCCTGCCAGACATAATTAATATCCTCCACCATTTGGTACAATATAAAATGTTCTGTATTGTTTATAAATATCGTTGTAATATACATTTATGTACTCGTATATACCGTACTATATTTTGATTTTGAAAATTATTTCAAATCTCCAACATTCCCATGGAGCCCATTCATTCAACTGATTAGATTGGTTTGTTTTATTTTTAACGCACATCAAATCGACTATGGATGCAATCCACGATGAAATCTCTGCAAAGTGTCCCTGGCTCGGTTCAAAGGAGTAAGTGGTTGGTGGTGGTTATAATGATTGTAGTCTGTGTGCCGCCGACCTTAACAACACAACAGGGTTCAATGTGTACATTACGAATATGACTTCAGTATTCTATATAAGATTTAATAGAACTTGTTAAATATAATTTTTCCAATTTTGCAATGAGACAAAAGACATTATGATTTGTCTTTTTTCTATTTATTTTAATGATTGTAGTTAAGGCAATGACAACATTTTGTGTAAAATGTTTACGACTCAAGATGTCTATAAAATTGTATAGATATAGATAGGGTGTGCCAATAATGTTACGAGAATACTAATACCAATTACAACATAAAGCAGGTAAAGCCAAATTTTCAATTTTGCGTTTGTCGCAAACATATTTATTTTAGCTCAAAAATATTTCGTTTGCTGCATAGTCTCTCGGTTGACCCCAAAAGATGATACATCTCGACAAAAAAGACTACTGTCGTTAAATTTTTTGTCAAACTTTACTTTGGTGGTGCAATGGGTTGTGTACGCACCTCTTGCACACAAGATCCTGGTTCGATCCCTGCTCTGACCTTCTTAAAATTATTTCAACGGCGGTCACCACGCATAGTTACGCCGACACTATCGAATATTTAGCCATGAAAAAGCTTATCAAAATACCATTCGGAACTGGTATAAAACTGTAGGTCCACTAACGAATTATGTTTCTGTTATCAGTTGTAAAATATATGTCCTCTGAAATCCATGTACTGTCAATCAAACTTCCAGGATGGTGGTGATGTCAAGCAATTATTTTGCAACCACATTCACCAGTTGGCATAGTATGATGTTACAGTTGGATATCCGTAAATCGAGGTCATAGCAATGGTACAAAGGACTCGTACTGACTTATAATTTATCTCTACAGGATACCGCTTGTTATGAAGTCGTTTGGCCTGAATTGATTTAACCTCAATTTGAATTCCAATTAAGACTTCAAACTCGTTACAAAATTAAAATTCATACTTATTTTTGTATTGTATACATTCAAATTTACACAATTTAATTTTAATAATAAATTCGAGTTGTGAGTGGGGTAATCATGTTTTTTTTTTCTTATGTTTCTTTACAACTAGGGCACAGTGGTTACATTATAAGCATTTAACCCCGCTGTTATTAGTTAATGCGTTTCTTATTCATCTGAATGAGTCAAAAGAAATTGTATTAAAAATTCTCAAAATTGTTAAAAACTCGCACCACCTACACATTATTACGCCAGACCACACACACACACCCACACAATTATTTTGTGGATGGAGTCACAAAAGGTGTTTCATTGAATTAGAGTGAATGGAATTTCTACACGCCCTTCTTTGGATGCAAAAAGCTCTATTGGTTGTTTGCTTAAATTATTTACTCGACAAATACAAAAGGTCGACCAAACTCCTCCATATGACTATCAATAGGGCAGGACTGGGTTGGTGTATGATAAGGAGTTAAATATGAAAATTCCATTGTTAAGTTTTGCACGTGTCTATGTATAGGCGGACGATGATACTTTAGCCAGAAATATTTTCTCAAAACAGGCCCAATTCGAGTTATTTTTTAGTAATAAAATACCGTTTCGATAGGAGTTATACCACCCAGAACTTTAATTTGATTTTAAATAACAAAAGAGGGAATTTTTAAAGTGTAACCTTTAATGTGACGGAAGGGAAGTGCGGGCAACACATCGCGTTATACAAAAAGTGTACACAAAATAACAGAAAATCGAAAATAGAATTTATTCCAAAAGTATATTAATCTACGCCCATTAAACATATTGAGGCACACAAACAAATGCTGTTACATAAAACCTGTCATATGTACTACAATCCACTCAAACATAGTAACTGCCTACATACGTACGCAATCACTCACTGTACAAGACGAACGGGAACTTTCTCATTAACGAAGAAATCGACAGACAGACGAAAACAGAAAAATAAACCCTCAGCTACGGAGGTGGCAAATCCTGTTTAACCATCTGGATCGACACATCTCTATAGACGAAAGAATATTTGCAGTCATCGGACAAAAAAGCGAAATGCAAATATAATATCAACTACACATATTAACTTGCACTACTGTCGCTTACCTTCCTGACAGACCTAATTTTTTTTTAAACCAAAGTGATATTTTTTGATATTTTTGAGAACTCTTAAACATTTAAGTTGTTAACTTAAAGGACATCTTTGAACACAGTCACGTTTTGGTAATCTCTGCATAAGAAGGCAGTTAGCAGGACTTGTTCTCGAAATGTGCTTTGTTAGAAATGATCGGTGAAGCTCACTTGTTAATTTGTTTTGAAAATACATCAAGGCCTTCTAACAGGCCTGTCGAATCCCTTCCCCTTTCTGTCTGCATCGATTTGCAAAAATGAAAAATACCAACGAAATACAAACATTCTTATTAAGAATAAATATTTAATAATTTCATTGTTTTTTTTTCGCGGGAGCTTCCTGTTCTTCGAAATACCCTCAGCATATGTAAATAAATGAAACATATGAATTTGTATGTAAATATGTTCAGGAATTTTCAAATGTATTCATATACGTCGTTTCTCCCAAACGGAACATGTCTGCTTTTTTGTCCTTATCTTTGTCATCGTCATCATCATCATCATCAGTCCTGAATTAAAGAAGTGACTATAGGTTTAGTTCTACAAGGTTAGGGAGTTCATTCATATAAATGCGTCTGTGAGTTTAAATTTTTTTATTTCGCCAAAACTCGTAGACATCTTAGAGATTAAAATATTTTATTTTGCGTTCCCTTGAGTCCCTACGGACAAGGCAAAGTCCATAAATAAAATGTCAAACACAAAAAATGGAGACACAAGGATGTGTAGTGAGAATAAAGATATGTTAGATTTAAATTTATTACAGTGTACTAGAGTGCAATCCAAATGTAAACATTCGAATTCAGTATCGGTTTCGTTAACCCATAAATTCAGTGCACCGCACATTTTGGGTGTAAGAAATTCCTTTGAGACATGAAAGCTTATTTAAATATAATATGAAGTTTGTTGTCTTTTCTTAAGATTTCCGAGATATCGTCAGTCAAAGAAAAAAAATTACTTAATTACCTGAATGTAATGTCAAAATCAAACTTTGAATAAATCTGAACCAAATTAAGGTTGAAATTTCTTTAAGGCAATTTGACAGGGAATCTTATCGGGAATCTTATATTCGTCGCAAATTTCCTGGCCGTCCGACACCAACTGGACAAACACTGCGGCGTTTGGCCACTCGCCTTGAAGAGACTGGCACAACAAAATCTTTCCCAGGAACAACCGTTTCCGAAGATGTCGAAGAGGAGCCCGGAACATCGACCAGACGACGTGCAATGAAATTGGGCATTAGCCGGCGATCCCTACGCAGTATTTTGGTGAAAGATTTGAAGATGTTCCCTTACAAAGTGCAAAAAGCACATGAGCGTGTAACCTACGCTCAAGTCATAAATAAAATAAATGGTTTCCCATTACATCCCATGAAGGAATCGGAGAGAGCTTCTCACAACCAGTTAGCTGTGCGCTTTCTAGTTTTATACCCACTGATTGGGACCTACAGATTTACACCGGTTCCAAACGGTATTTTTGAGAAGCATTTTCATGGCTAAATACTCGATATTGTCGCCGTCACTATGCGAGGTGACCGCCGTCGAAAGAAATTTTAAGGTGGTCAGAGCAGGGATCGAACCCAGGATCTCAAGTACAAGAGGCGCGCACACTACCCATTGCACCACTGACGGCCACTACGCTCAAGTCATCCTGAATCTAAACGAAAATTATCATGAGCGATGAAGCCCATAATCGTTTCTGGGGTGTGTTACCCACGAAGAACCATTACACCCGCTCAAAGTTACCACGTGGTGTGCTGTTTACGCTGGAGGAGTCATCGGGCCAATTTTTTAGAACGCCGCGGGCCAAACGACGACTGTGGTCGGCACTCGCTATAGAGCCATGATTACCAAATTTTGTCTTCCTCAATTGAACGAATTGAGACTGGAGCACATGTGGTTCCAACAGGACGGTGTAACGGCACACACTTTTAGAACGCCGCGGGCCAAAATACGACTGTGGGCGGCACTCGCTATAGAGGGGCATGATTACCGAATTTGGTCTTCCTGAATTGGATGAATTGGGACTGGAAATTATGCTGTTCCAACTGGACGGTGAAACGGCGCACACTGCACGAGCCACAACCGATATTTTGAAGGGACCATTTCCGGTTCGCTTAATCTCTCGTTTTGGTGATTTGCACTGGCCGGCCAGATCACCCGATTTAGCCGTTGTAGACTTCTTGTTATGGGGTTGTTTGAAATCGCGGGTTTACGTCTCCACTTCTCAGACTCTTGCAGCACTTATGGCAGGCACGTGCACAGGAGGGGGCCCGGGGGCTCGGACAAGAATATTGGGTGATTACTTTTGACCCAACTTGTATAACAAAATAGTCTATATACACGCAACGAAAAATTTCGTTACACACAAACAAAATTTGAGGCAACTTAACTTCGTCCGAGGAATTTCTTTACGGCAAACGAATTTATATGAGAACCGAAAAACGTTTCATGGCTGTAGCACATCTGAGTAGAAAACAGAAGCTATCTACACTGAACTAATAATTGATCATAAGCACAATGAAAAAGTTTCATCAATAGTTCTACATTAAATTGATGTAAAGTGTCATGGATGAAATGAAAATTTTCCTTGAATTAACGGTTACGAATTTCGTATTTTTTTCATAAAAAATAATTGATCATAAGCACAATGAAAAAGTTTCATCAATAGTTCTACATTAAATTGATGTAAAATTTCATTGATGCAATGAAAATTTTCCTTGAATTAACGGTTATGTTTTTTTACGTTTTTCATTATCATTAAATTGAAGATGGTTTTACATATGTAATTTACAGAAATAATATCTTAAACCGCTATGATTTTTTAAAATATCCTATACAAATAGGTATTTAGCCACCTATTTTGTACAAGGTCTTACTTACTTACTTATCCGGTATCGGACAACCCCGGGGGGGTCAGGGACCTTACAAAACGAAGATAACATATTTCGCCAACCAGTTCGATCTTTTGATTTATTTCTCCAGTTGGCAATACCAAGTGTACGCTGGGATTCGTCAACCTGTTCCCTCCAGCGGAGTCTTGATCTTCCTATTTTTCGTCCTCCTTCGAGTTCGGTTTCGAAAACCCTTCGTGCTGGTTCGTCTTCATTCATTCTACTGGCATGGCCTAGCCGGCGCAATCGCGTTATTTTGATCCGCTTAACTATGTCAATGTCAGGATAAAGCTCATACAGCTAATGATTCATGCGTCGCCGATACTCGACGTTGTGCATTATATGGCCATACATTTTTCGAAGTATTTTTCTCTCGAAGACTCCTACAGATGTTTCGTCTGCTTGCGATAGGACCCAGGATTCTGCGCCATAAAGCGAGACAGCTTGAATGAGAGTCTGGTACAGCTGGACTTTTGTTACTCCAGAGAGCGCTTTATCTCTAAAGTCCCTGCATAGCCCAAAATAACATCTATTCGCAAACACAATTCTCCGCTTGATCTCAAGGCTGACATTATTGTTTTTGTTTACAGCAGAATTATATAATTTCGTCCACTACCTCGAAGTTATAACGGTTATCAACATACACGCTTTGGTGTAATCGCGTGGAGGTCCTGCTCGTTGACACCATTAATTTTGTTTTGTCCTCATTTACCGTCAGACCCACTTTTCCTGACTCCTTCTCAATTCTCGAAAGCACAGGTTGTAACTTCTCTAACTATTCTCAATTATTCTCCTGTTTATTCTCATGTTGACGGCAGCTTTTCCAATAATGATCTCCATTAAGATGTTAAAGAGATCGCATGATAGGGTGTCGTCTTATCTGAGGCCTCGCTTTGTTTCGAAAAGTTCGGTAAGATCCTGACCAACTACCACTGGGGATTTGGTGTTCGTCAAGGTCACCTTGCAAAGGCGTATAAGTTTTGCAGCACTACCAAGCTCAGACATTGTTTCGTAGAGTTTCTTCCGTACCGGGCTATCGAAGGCCGCCTTATAATAGACAAATAGGTGATAGGTGTCGATTTGTGTTTCGTGGGTCACAGTGGTATGGTCCATTCAGGTCAGCGAGAATTGGTTTCAGTGTTTCGCATATTATAAATACTTGATAGAACCTTATAGGCTATGGATAAAAGAATTATTCCACGGTAGTTGGCACAGAGACTCGGGTCGCCTTTTTTAAATATGGGACATAGTACACTGAGACTCCAATCGCCGGGCATGGATTCATCTAACCAAATTTTGCCAATGAGCTGATGCATAAACCTTATCAGCTCATCGCCGCCAGCCTTAAACAGCTCCGCCGGTAATCCATCGGTTACTGCGGCTTTGTTGTTCTTAAGCCGGACAATAGCTGTTCTGACCTCGTCTTGGTTACGAGGGGGGCAATCGACGTCGTCGTTTATATTGTTTGATCGATTGTCCCATTGTCCCATCGTCATTGGATATCTCAGGCACCAGTAGCGCAGAGAAATGATCTCTCCATATTCCCAACATGCTCTGCACATCTGCGATGAGATTTCCGTCCTTGTCTTTACAGTAGAGTGGCCCTAAACCATGTCCAATAGTTCCGTTCTTGAATTATTGGTAGAATTTACGAGCTTCGTTCTTCCTTCTGTACTCAATTTTCTCACTCTCGCGCTTTCTTCACTGCCGTTTCTTACGCCTAAAGAGACGGTGTACCTCGTTTCTTTTCTCGATATACCGCTCAGTTGTACAGTAGAAGCTCTTGTCTAAATTATACTAAAGAATTGTTTAACGAAATTTATTCGTTCTTCTATGGCGGTTAACAGTAGGCGGCGGCGGCGGCAGACGCCCCGAATTCCGATCAGTTTTCGTTTGTGGTTGCGACGTTTATTGCGCCAAAATTATATATATTCAAATTTGACAAATTCAAATGTATTTTGTTCTTGTACTCTTTCCCCAGTGTGCATGAAAACGGATGCGGATCCGTGTCGAATCCGTTAGGAGTTTGTAAAATCATAAAAAAGGAAAATGTGAATTCTCGAATACGAGTTGCGAGTTCGAGACATATCCGAAAAAGTAGAAAAACGATTCGCGGTTTCAAGAGGAATGCGATTTCACAACAAATCCGCTTCGAATCCGTAAAAATTTATATAAACGGATCCGTCTCGAATCTATTTTATTTACAAACAATGGATCCGAAACACATTCGAATATGAAGTCCGTTACAAGTTCAAGACGGATCCAAAAAAGTACAACAAACGATTCGCATTTTCGAGAGGAATTTCATACGAAAACGAATTCGCTATGAGTCCGTAATGGATGTCCGTTTCGGACAAAATATCCGAAAAAACGGATCCGTCTCGAATTAGTAACGGATTCATATGGCACACTGGATTGTTACGTACTTGAAGATAAATTCCGAATATAACTAGCAAAGACGCAAACCGTAATTGCCATATTTATATATAGTTCTGAAATTTTGACTTTAATTTAAAACAAAAAAAACCGAAAAACCCGGTTCCACCAGTTTTTGTCAAAATTGTAAACCAAAAGCAGTTTTCTTGAAAACTTGATTTCTCGCACAAACCGAAAACCGGTTATTAAAAAGTTCCGGTTTTTTGGACACTCTAATTATATAACAGAACGAAAATTAAAAAAGAAATATCCAGTACTGTAGGACATACTTGTTGCTATACTTTCTACAAATATCTCGAACAAACTATTCCTGTAAACTGGAAACTGCATTTTCTAATAGATCTCTAAAAGACGATGGTTAAGCAATTAGAAACGACGACAAAAACAATATTTTTTTTCCCAATTTTACAGAAAAATATAATAAAATATTACAAAAGCCGCTTAAGACTTCCCTTGACCCTTATTTTTTATGACATCGGCCAATCTCTGTGGTAAACTTTCTGCAAAAGTCCAGCATCGCGAGTATGGTATCGATTCCCCAAGCTGCCTTAATATTTGGAAAGTGTTCGTCATTATTTCTTGGGTTGTTTTTTTTTAAATGTCGTTCGATATCTGAACATTAGTTTTCAATTGAATTTAAGTCCGAACTTTGTGGTGGCCAGACGAAAACCTTGGTATGCGCATCCATAAACCATTGCTTCACAACTCGGGAAGTATGTTTGGATCGTTGTCCTGCTGGAAAATACATATATGTAACTGACATATTTTCTAACGAAAATGGCTCCGTTGCATTTTCCAGAATATTTTTATATTGATGCTTGTCTATTCGACCATCTACGCTGGGTATAGGACCAACGCCATATCAACTAAATCTATACCCAGACCATCACATTTCCTCCTCCGTGTTTAATGGTATTTATGGTATATTTAGGATCCAACGACTTGTTTAGTGGCCGTCTTACGTAAGGTTTTCCATCAGAACCAAACAAACTACACTTTGATTAGTCGCTCCTTTCTTCGTCCAATAATTAGTCGGTTTTTGCAGGCGCTTCTTTGGAAATTTCAAACGTTTTGCAATATTTTTGCTTGAGACGTGCGACTTTTGTCTTGCAATGCTTCCATGCAGACCAGCTTCTTGTAATCTACGTCTAATGCTTCTAGATAAAATGGTGCTCGATATTCTGCGAGATTTGTAGCGTTGAAATTGGATTAATTTGGGTTCAAGTCAAAAATGGCTTCGCTTTACTGACTCTACACATAACTCTATCGTCATATGGAGCGGGGTTTCTTGGCAGGGGCATTCCTTTAGGGGTCTTAAAATTATTCGTAAAAATTTTTCCCCACAAAAATATTTTTTTTTGAAAAGCTAAATCGGCTTGCTATGGCTGGAATTGATTGTTTTACTTTTTGATAGCAACGCGCAATTAATTCGTGCAGTGGTTGAGTGCATGGCATTTTATGGGCACATATTTGTACTGAACTGAATTGTTAATTAGTAAAATATTGATTTAAAAAACAAAAATAAAACATTGAAAATAAATTAAATTTCCGCTGTTTATGAATGCGTTTCTACTTATCACTCCACTCTCAGAAACCCGTGTCGCTACAGTTTTCGCAATTTTGAGAAATTTTCAAAAGTTATTAGAACGAAGTTTCTTATCGCACGTTGCAAAAAAAAACTTAAACAACTTTTGTTTTAATACTATTATCCCACTATTATCAACTATATTGTTTAATTTTGCTTTGGTCTGTGTCTAACTAACGGCTTGGATCTAGGGATGCCAAACGAGAAATCCCGAAACCCGAAAACTCGGATTTTGTGATAGTAGGTCTTGAAATTTCATCAGACTATTACACCCAATTTAAAGAACCAATTTTGAGACAATTTTTTTTGACGTAGAATACGTCTTACCTTACGGTATGAGGAGTCATGTCAGGTTTTTATTGTTGTAATCTTTATTTCATTGAATTTGAGGAAACGGCTAAATGAATTTTTTTAAAATTTTTTTTGTAGGTAAATGAAGATGTTATCTTTCGTTTGATATACATTTCATATTGGTTGATATCTTCCTAATATTTAAATTTCTCAAATAAAAATTGTTTAAACACATACACTCAAACATATGTGTGGTGTTTGGTTGAGTGTTTTTGGTTGCTCAACATTGCTTAGGAACATGTATCTAGTATAAAGTGAAACGAACAGCAAGCTAATGTTGCTTGGCAACATGTATCTAGTAAAAAGTGAAACAAACAGTAAGCTAACGTAATAAAGCTTTTTTGCGAAAGCTTCAATAAAGCTGTTGTAACATTAATTTTGAATTGTAAAGCGTAAAGCTTTCACACAACGCTCGAATGCTAATGCGAAGACTCGATAAGGTAAACCTTTTTTAATATTAGGGCGGCCCTCTCAACATTCGCAGAACTTATTTCAATAAAAATATTAATTAAAATACATAAATTAAATTAAGTTTAAAAAAATTTAACATAATATTTTTTTTTTTAAACGGACTTGAATTAAATGCCGTTGGTAAATATAAAAATTTCAGCAGACAGTTGTCCTGTCCCTGCAGGCTGTGTCAGAGACACGGCAATTAAGTTTAACGTAGAATACGCCATCCGATAAGACAAAAAACATATATAACAATAAATGATAAATAATATAAGCAAATGAATTAATTGTTATATATGTTTTCTGTCTTATCGGATGGCGTATTCTACGTTAAACTTAATGGCCGTGTCTCTGACACAGCCTGCAGGGACAGTCCGTGGCCGAAGGCCTCGGACAACTGTCTGCTGTAATTTTTTTATGTCTGTCTATGAGCCAAAGCACTGTGCGACGCTTTCTCTCAACAAACTATCAAATCTGTTCGAAATGTGTGTAAAGTTATTAAATTTGTTCGCAAATCGTTGTCATATGAGTTGCCACATTGTACGAGTGTTTCAAGACGGACTGCTTGCCATAATCACGTACTTATATTTTATTAATCGATTAATCGCTATGATTTGTTCGAGTTAACCATTAATCGAACAATTTAATTATTAAAATGTTCGGTTAATTTTACAGCACGTTTAATCGATTAACAAAATAATGATTAATGAATGGTTACCCTAGCGTGCACCTCAAGCAACATGCAAACTGTGCAAAAAGACGGCTTACTCTGCAAAAATTAAAAAAAATATTATTCCGTCGGGTAGAACATCACAGCATATGTCTATTTTTGCAACTTTTTCGGAGCGCGTTTTAAAGGTTCAAATTTCATTTGTAATGTTGTGACGGATCGAGAGTTGCTGATTAATCTTGTCCAATATCTTGGGAACTACAAATTGGATTATTCACAAAAATTTTATATAGTGCGCAGTACGATATATGTATAATAGCTCGATTCCCGAAATATTAAATTTGAGCATAACTCGAGTTATGCTGTTCTGCCTGGTGACCACAGATGTTTATTTTAAGCAAAGAAAGTAAAATAGCAAAATCGGGACAAATACATAGTTTCAGAGTTATGGACCCCGACATTTGAGATATGTGAGACCCACATATCCGAAATTTCGGGGCCCATCACTCCGGAACTATGCAATTTCCCCGATTTTGTTGTTTTACTTTTTTTCTTAAAAATAAAATGATACCATTTCTTTTGTTTTCTTGAGATAAGTAGCCTTTCTGAAAATAAGTACATTTTTTTAAAACAAAATAACCTTTTCCTAAAAAGAGTACCATGTCTTTAAAAAGTACCTGTTCTTAAAAAAAGTACTTCTGTGTAAAAAAAATCATACTCTTATGGCTTTTTCTTACAGAAAGTACTTCTTCTTAAAAATAGTACCTATTCTTACAAAAAGCATTAGCTTTTAATAAAAGATGTTCCTCTCTTTAAAAACTTACCTTTTCGGGAAAATACATATGCTTTAAAAAACGACCTAAAAATATAATTTTTTTAAAAAAATACATCTATAAAAAAAATTTTTTAAAAAAGTTTATCATTTTACAAAAAGTGTCTTTTCTTAAAGATTTATTTAAATTATCGTATTTTTCAACGGCCGCCTTAGGGGAAAGGAACTTCGTTTCAACCGGGTGTCCCCTGACACCTCATGTGATTTTTTGTTGATATTTAGACATCCACCAATATATTGAACTAGAGTGAGAATATAACGGGAGCTACACGCTAAAAAAATAAGTTTTTCTTGTTTGGATGCAAATATAACATGTGTTTGGAGCTTGTCGCAAATATAACATAATTGTGTCCAAACACATTGTGTTTGCTATTCAATATTACATGTTTGTGACACAACCATTAATATGTTATAAGATATTTGTTTGCAACCCACATATATTTATGTTTGTGATACAAATACAGCTGTGTTTGTTGCACTGTCTATGCTCTCTCAATAGCAAGAGAACAAACGAGGGACAACGAGAGAGTCTATCTTGTAAGTATGTATCTGTATGTTTGCACTATTCTCTCAGTCAGTGAGTCATAAATATTCTTGAATGGGCGTGTAAATTGCGAATGAAGTGTTTTCTATTTTGCCTGCTGTACTTCGATTTATTTTCATGTATTCAGTCGTCAATGGTTCATCGGACAGAGGATATCAAAAGCGCTTGATCAGTGAAAAAAGAATAAACAAAGGCTCGGACGGTTAAATGGTTTGTGATGTTACTTTGGTTTTTGTGTATGTGTCGTATATGCTACCAAAGTGAGAAACGATTTTGAGGAAAGAAACTGGAAGGGGCAACAACGTGAAGCTCTTTGTCTGTTCGAGCCTTTACTGAGAAAATCGAAAGTGCGGACCGTTTGTGAAATAAGTGTAATAAAAAAAAAACACAAGTAATTAATCCACGCTTGGCTTGTATATAAATATAGCTATAACCAACGCATAGCTGAAACCTTCTGAAAACAAAACCGTGAGAGGCAACAAAGTAAGGAGAAGCAAACGAGCAGCAGATTCTCATTTCATGAAAAAAAACAAATAATGCATTCAATGCAAATATATGTAAGAAGGACCGTTTTAAATCTATTAATTTTTTGTATTAATTATTTATAAGTGTGGATTTATATTGTTAAATTTAATTATAATAAATAATACGTATATATTGAAATCGAAGAATAATAGGAAAGAAATTCCACGTAAGTATATGTAGGTTTGGGGGAAACTCGCGAAACAACGTAAGTATACGGATGTTTGGGATGAAGAACGCAAATGTTTCCACGTAAACGCATGCATGTTTGTCAGTAAACATGCCTTTGTTTGCATTTAAATACAAGTAAGGTTGGGACTTGCAAACATATGTTTGGAAAAATAGGTTAGAGCGGCCATTATTTTTCAGCGTGTACCAAAAACGGAAACTTGTGAAAAGAAATGTAACTTTGAATACATCATTTCTGATTGGACGACCACCACTGTATACACGATTGATGATCTTTCTAATGGTACCAATTCAGGCCCAATGAGTAGGCATTTGATGACGACCTTCGAAACTAGTCATTTCAGTGGGTGTGCTTTCCTGAATAGTCTATTATTCCAACGAAAACCACCCATTCTTCACTTATCGTCCCTTAGTACACTCACAAAAAAATTCGGATGAGACAGCCGAATTAGCCGCAACCGAATCTAGAGGTTGTCACAACCTTATTAGAGATTGTCACAATCTCATTAGAGGTTGTCACAACCGTATTTAGATAGTGTCACAAATGAATTTTTTGAAATTTTTTTTATTATTAACTAATGATTTATTTTCCAGTATTCTTATAAAAATAACATTTGAAAGTGAGAAAATAAAGTCATTTATATAGGTTAATCTTTAGAGTAATACATTTATTTTACTTGCCACTAACGGTCTTTTTTGAAGTCCCACCCGTCATAGGTCCCCGCATCAATTCTGGCGTGTTGTATCTGTTGATTTAGGTCCTAGACCGTTTCGTGCACAGATGATTGCTGCATATCTTTAACGACCGACCTTGAAAATCTTCAAAACTCTTGATATCTGCTTAGAAAATCTCTGCAAAATAAGTCGATTTAGTGCAAAAACCATAATTACAATATTTTTACTTATCTTTCTTTTAGAATTTTAAACGTCAAATTTTAAATACATACAATTATGTTGTGATAACAGAATTGAAAATAGAATTCGGTTGTGTCTAAAGAATTTATGAGAAATTCAGTTACCGTAACCGAATTGTCGCCGAATTCGGTCGTTGCAATCGACTTAATGCAGGCTACACACACTATAACCGGTTGTACAACATTTTGATGGTTGTACAAGGGTTGTAACGTGTGTAGGCCAGTGGTACAACGGTTGTTCAACCGTTGTTTGAAAATCAAAATTTTTTGATTTTTTTTGGTGATGTTGGTCAACCTCTTTGTTTTTTGTTCACTTTATTTTTGTTATTGGGAGAGTAACATCGTTCAATTTGGTCAATTTGAAATCGCTTATATTAGTGCAAAATCAAAAAAAAACAGCAGACAGTTGTGCGAGGCCTTCGGCCACGGACTGTCCCTGCAGGCTGTGTCAGAGACACGGCCATTAAGTTTAACGTAGAATACGACATCCGATAAGACAGAAAACATATATAACAATAAATGATAAATAACATAAGCAAATGAATTTATTTATTTGATAGTTACTTTTGATAATATACATAAGCTTATGGTACGAAAAATAGGATAAATATGTTTTTTTTTATTTTAATTTACTTAACGTCAACTGTCAGCTGCTGTCAAACAGCATCAAGCAGCATTGTTATTTTGCTTACTTGGCAGCACTTTCATTTAACATAAAAATGTATGAATTAATTTTTTCATATATTTTTTATAATTATATATCCATGTTAAATTCAAATTCACATTTAACATTTTGTTTCACTTAAATACATAAGTAAATATACGAAATTTCAATATTTCATCAATCAAAACAACAGCCGAAGGTTTGTGTCCACACTGAAACAGCAGCATAGTTTGTGTTCACGCTACAAACTCAAACACTCAACCAACCACCACACATATGTTTGAGTGTATGTGTTTAAACAATTTTCATTTGAGAAATTTAAATATTAGGAAGGTATCAACCAATATGAAATGTATATCAAACGAAAGATAACATCTTCATTTACCTACAAAAATATTTTTAAAAAAAGTTATCCCGCCGTTTCCTCATAATCAGTGAAATAAAGATTACAACAATAACAATCTGACATGACTCCCTATACCGTAAGGTAAGACGTATTCTAAGCCAAAAAATCAAATGGAAGACTGCGAGGAAATGCGAAATTTTATTGAACTTTATAAAAACATGTTTTTGTTCTCCTTCTTCCTCCAAAATTTCATTTACAAGTAAAGCAACAACGTCCGCGTTCATCTTTACACACGAAAAATATTTTCTAAATGAGATTGGTTCAAAGGTTGGTTCGGAGCTTGTTCGTTCGTGGTTCGGAAATTCAGTAGTTACAACCGAATTCATACTAAATTCGGTAGTGACAACCGAATTGACACCAAATTCGGTAGTGACACATGTTGTTGCACATAAAATTTCGGTTACTGCATCCGAATTAATTCCAAATTAGGTTGTTCCAACCGAAATTTTAAAAAATTTGGTTGACAAAACGAATATCAATTCAATCAATGAATCATGTAATGAGATTGCTTCAACCTAATTTCAGGTGTGACGACTAAATTCGGTCGTGACAACCTCAATTCGGTTGTGCCAACTGCTATTCGGTGGCAACAGCCGAATTTACGGTTTGTGCAACCTCTTTTCAATCAATTAGTTCTCTGGGTGTATGAACTTCTCGTTCATTAAAATTCAAAATTTGGTTGGATTTTAAATTCCTCAGTATTGAGAAAATTACTTGCATATACTTTAAGAAGGTTTGCAGTAAGAGGGAGATTCGAAAAAAATTCAACTTCACTTTACTTCTATTTAATGAATGATGTTTAACTATTACATCCATCCCTATAGACTAAATATAGAAGCTAACATTCGTATTTAGTATCATCACTCTTATCCTTCCGGAATACATGATTTCCCATTAACGTCGAACGCATTCGTGTGTAAAAATAAGCAAATTTCTTAGATAATTTTGATACTAAATTGCCAGTAACACGAGACCGCAATAAAAATCATTATTTTTATAATAAATTTTAGTTTGTTGGTTTTTCAACTGACCATATTTATTCGGTATCGTATTTACGGACAATATCCGCATTCATTACTACTCCCCTCCGACTACGATTCGTTTCTATTTTATTGCTATCGTATGGTCAGTGGTGATATATTTCGCCCATGAACATCCCATGTAATTTCAGCTCCGTCCGCCCTCCTTATCGATATAAAGAGACAAGACAATTTTTTATGTTTTTGATAAAGAAGTGGAGGCTAAAGTGTAGAATGGTGGAGGTACTTACTTTTTATTGGTGGACAGGTAATAGAAATTCAATAATCCCAACATTTATTAGCGTGTTTAATGGCAGCAGCAGTGAAATAAACAAAAAACGATAGGGCAGCTTAAATAACAGCCAGTCAGCAAGCGAGTAAAGAGTTTGTTTCTTTGTACGTTGCACGAAAGCGGGTGGAGGTAGGAGCGTTTTCTTAATCGGGATTGATAGGTATATAAAGTTTATTTACTTTTATTATTCTCCTTTTTGTAGGTTTTGTCAAAAGCTGGTTTGAGTTTCTTTATTTTCGTTTATTATTTCAACACAAAGGGTTTTCTGGAATCTCTTTTATTAAACGTTTAATTATGTTTCGTAAGTATTCGTTTTCTTTTTATTTTCACCAAAGGGGCTGTTGTATTTTTTTTCTCAAATTCTTTGCCAAATCACATGAAATATTGAAAGATTTAATTAATTTTTAATAAATGCGAATTTTTTTTTTGTGTCGCCAACGTTGTTGGGTCATTTTTATTCAATGCATGTGGTCATTGTTAAAAGTAGGCTTTGCTTCTTTTTCATTTTGTTCGCCATTTTTGCTTGAGGAACTTTCTTTCTTGGGTGACATAAATAAACGATGAATTTAATTACGAACTTGGTTGATTTCACATTTTGTTAAAATTTCTTAATAACTTTATTAGAATTTTGTAGAAATTCGTTTTCTATATTATTATATATATTTTTTATTGTATTTCAATTTATTTTTAACACATTAAACTTCCTCCTTAATTGCTTTTTATTAGAAAGTTTAATTAGTATTTCTCATTGAACAAATATATTTTATTATTTGTATCTATTTTTGCTTTCACTTGAGTAGTTTTATTATTTGAGGTTTCCTTGGTTTGCACACAATTTCCTAAGGTTCAAAGTAAATTAAAAGTTTTTACTATAGATCCTGAAAATATGCAAGCAAACGTTAAACGCCTTTGCGTTAGGCAACACAATCCTACAATTGCTACTATGGCTACTGCATATAATGGGTTTAATTTACGAGCAAATTTAATTGATTGTATAATCACTCACAAATTTGTAAAATGTTTCCTTTTTTTATTATTTTCATAGACATTATTGATATAATTTGTTTAACAAAGTTTGTTTAATTGTTCCGCACTTCTTTCTTCTCTCCACTTCACTCTTTATTCTACTCAAATTGCATTCGAAATTGAACGCTTTAAAACAAGCTATAGTATTTATTATAATTTCTATTCAAATGTTTACTAAACACGCACTTGAATTGTGTTCAATTACAATTCGATTATAGATTTCAGTTGCTCACTTTTTGCTTTGTAAGTTATACCTTAAGCCTAGAAGTATACACTATATTTCAAGCAAAAGGAAACTTTCAAAAACCACATTACAACGTTTCACCAACAGACTATCGTTTTGTGTTTCGAAGTGTCGAGAAAGAGAATTTTTGAAATTAAATACAATCTTTAAACAATTTTGAAAAGGGTCCGCCTCCTATAATTATGCTACTCATTGCTATAACATCTGGAATATCCCTACAAATATACAACCATTAATTCGAATTTTAGAATATATTTCGGCACAGTTGCTTGAATATTGTTAGGCATCATTTAAAAAACACTTGCCGCATTATGTTTGGTATTTAAACCCTTACAAATATGCCACAGTTGTTAAGAACGGCCAGTACGAACTGGTCCATCCCAAAAGTATACTAAACCTTTTGTGATACAAACTCTTAAGTATTTTTTTGAAATACTGCAAGAAACCTGTTGTTTTATGTAATTAAAATAATTATTGCAGACTTTGAATGTTTTTTTTTCCAAGATTTAGCATTTGTGAGCAAAAGAAATGGCCACTGCGGAAAGTTGTTAATTCATTTTTCATATTTTAAAATGACCTAAGAATGGCTGTGCCACTTTTTAGTATAGAACTAAGAACCATAAAATTAATATGTTTGTACACAACAGACATTAATATTCGTACAATTTATGTTTACAATTTAACCCCTTTAGATTGTAATTTTTCTGTATGTTGTGTTTAAAGAGATTTAACACACGCCTCTGTGGCATATTAACACCTGTGCGAGTGGTTTCAAACTTTTTTTGTTAATTTTCACCAGACATAAAAGTATGTAATCACCTACAAATATGCAGTAGTTTTTAAAAGTTATGCCGCCCAAGGGTATGCCATTGGGTATATGAATTTATTTCATGTATGGATGGTTGACATATGATCCATGGAGAAGTGTACAACTTAGTAAAAACATTGTACATGTGTACATTGCACTGGGTTGCTAAGGATATGATTTTGATGTAAAAACGTATTCTCATCTCAACACCCAAAAAGTATGCAACAAAAAAACTATGTAATATATGTTTGTCTTCCAATATTTATCGTGGAATGGTAACTGTTGGATAAATACCGAAGTAATCCCTTTTAAATTTGTTCTAAGTAAAATTAATAACGAGGCATGGGGTCTTTATTTTGCAAGTTATTGAGACAGGTTTAACCAGGTAAGTGTCATTTCGCAAAAAATCAATATTCATCACGTCTCAATTGTATGCGACCATTTTCCGGATTAACGCTCAGTCAGCGTGGATAACAAATTGTAAGGTCACGGACATGCTCATAAGGGGGCGATCTAGAGTTGAGCAGATGTAGTATTTAGAGAAACTCTATTTAACGTAAAGATAAATTAGAGCAATCAACGATTTGTTTAATTTTCTTACTTAGTCAACCTGTCTTCTCCCAGGCTAAAATTTGGGAAATAAATATATGGGAAAGATTTAAAATTTCAATATTATCACGATTGCACGAGACAACTTTATCTTAAATTAAACAATTTTACAGAAAGTTGTTATTTTTCCTTTTCGAAACAATTTATCATTAGTTGGAAAATAAAAACAAACTATAAGCGATGCACAGTGGGGAATTTTTATCTTAGTAGATGGTTAAAATTTTAAATTATTGTATTTCCAACTTTACTCATCTAGTCTGGTAAACCCCCTTATTGTGAATTGGCGCCGTAGAAAAGAGTTAACATAGGTGACCGTTTTTGTGTTTGTTTTTAATTTTTTTGGAGACCGAGACAAAATGATTTTAAAGAACAAAGCACACCCACAAGTACCATGAGGCTTGGGCCAAAAATAGTAGTGTCGCACATTTCAGAAAAAAAAATCTCGCAAACAAACACCAACGACTGTTTGGAAATTTGTATTATAAAATAGATGGCGTGTTTTGAGATAAATCCATTTCGATCATTCTACATGTTCTCAAATTTTTCGAAAAAATATATAATTTTAGAATTCCCATACACTATATTTCATATATAACTCACGGCCGATTTCACCATGTCTAGTTATCCTTCAGTTAGAGCTAACGAACAGTTTTAGCTGTAAGTTTTCTATGGAATTTAACATTTTTAACCGTCAGTTAGATTTAAGTTTTGTTGGTGAAATTGGACACCAGTCATTAATATTTGTCGATATTTTTCCATTTTGCAGTGAAGGTAAATGACAAAATTTTGGAGTAAACGAGAAACGACTTTTGCGATAAACGTTTGTCATTTAAGGGAAACGTTTCAACGTTTACAGTCAACGCTGGATATTCACAGCAAACGAAATATTTTTGAGGGAAAAAAGGCATTATTTCATCTATTCAAATAAAGACAAGACAAAGGAAATAAAAAAAAAATGTTCCGCTTTCTAATCGTATATTCTACAGTCATGACACGTCTTCAGTTCTTATAGGTTAGGTTAGGTTGAAGTTACTGCCACAAGTGACACACTTAGTCTAATGAGAAACCTTGTGATACCAAGGAACGTCGTATTCCGTCCCATCGATGAACTTGTAAATCAGTGGCCGGCAAACTCATAAAACCTTAATTCTATCGTTGTATGGGTGAGCTGCACTGAGTTAAACACACTGCACATTCGGGTTTACCGATTAAAATTTCGACATACAAAAAATTTAATTCCCATTCTTCGTTTAACGCTTCTGTCTGTGCAAAACTACCGGCAAGCGCCAATCAACCGCCTTGTTCGAATGCTCCAGTGAGACTGAATCAGAGTTGTGTAGTTCACGAACGAACTACTTCAATTGAACGGTTCACTCTTGTGAACTAGATGAGCTAGTTCACACTATTTCGCTTTTTTGTTGCCGTAGTTCACTTGTTTCAGCATTTTTTTGTATTTCAGTTGAGCAGTTCTCTACGTTATTTTCGAGTTCATGCTCTCTTTGTCTCATCAATTTGCACAAAGGTGCCTAATGTTGCAATTTCGTGGAATGGATATGAAACCAGCTTCTAAACAATAACTACATACAGCCAGTGTTGCCAGAAGTGACGATTTATCGTCATTTTGACGATTTTTAGTCACAAAAACATAAAATGACGATTTGACGATTTCAGCTTCTGGAATGACGATTTTTAGTCTATTCCAAAATTGAAATTGTTGGTAATGCAAGAGCGACAGCTATATACTATATTTAAACATAAACTTAACCCATCAAGGGATATTGGGTAGAGAAACTCCCCACAAATGAAACCATTTATGAAATAATAGAATTATCGAGATTACATATTTGTAGACGGGCTGGGAAATATAGAACTATTAAAAACTTACGATATTAATGTATAAATCATACCGTGTCAATAATGTACATACATATGTATGTAAATACCCTAAATATTATCTGTGTGACGTTTAATCAAATTCACACAATTGAATCGGGGGTCAGCCAATTAGGGGTTAATGAAAATTATTCATGAAGGACAAAAACTGCATCGACTCTTCTTTTTTACCCTATAAAATATAAATTTACAATTCCTGTTCACATTTCTTTCAGAAATTTCCAGTGTTGTTTTATTTTTGTATTAAGCCGCCAACATTCTGCGTCTTGACGCCAGGGAAATAAAAAGAATTCTAATTTTTGTCGTTTACGCCAGAAGCGACGTCAAATGCCAGCTTTGGTTTTTCTTCCATAAGAATACGTGTACAAATTTGTACCGCCTACGTTATCGCTCCGATTGTGTTCGTACACATATTTGTCAACTCTGTTCGTTGGTTGTTTGACCAATAGTTGAAGAGATTTCGGAATAGAGTTTAAATAAAGATATATGAATTTTAAAAATATTACTATAACATATTGATTTAATTGCTTTGTTTTACTGTTTTCCCCCCACAAAAATATTGATATTTGGTACAGCAATTGCAGTTTTTAATGTTGACGATTTGACGATTTCTGCACCTCCAATTTGGCGATTTGTGACCGACTTTATCTGGCAACACTGACTACAGCGCTAATCACCACTTTTGTTCTAAAAGATAAAAATTTTACAGAAACACCAATATTTCAGCAACGACAAACCCAATCGTTAAGCCGATCAATAGGGTGATTTAGTATAAACAAATATCACAGTATCCAAAACTTAGGAATCTTCAGAAAACAGACCATTTTCGCGATTATTCGATCCGATTGAACCAAAAATATAAGTTCAACTGAAATGAGCTCTTTAGTTCACATCTCATATGAACTGTTAAGCTGAAATGATACAATGAACTATATGAATGAACTAGTTCATTCTGTTGAGCTGAACTAAACAGAGCGCTCACTTGAATGAACTAAAATTCTCAACTCTAGTCTGAATGATTTCAGTTACCTTCGTTTAACACGACAGCATTCGCCGCTGTGAAAACACGAAGCACCAAACTTGTCGGATACAGATGTAAATTGAACTGGCATATTACATATACCTCTTCCACATATTCTTGGACATGGTTCAAGAAGAGAACCCTCCCTGGCGAACCAATTAAATAAAATAAATAAATAGTTCCCATTACATCCCATGAAGAGATAGGCGAGGGCTTCTCACAATCAGTGAGCTGTGCGCCTTATAATTTTGCACTCACTGATTAGGACCTACAGTTTTACACCGTTTCCAGAAAGGCATTTGTGGCCGTTGATGGTGCAATGGTAGTGTGCGCAGCTCTTGGACATGAGAACGTGAGTTAGATCCCTGCTCTGACCATCTTACATTTCATTCGACGGCGACGACCTCGCTTAGTGACGGCGACACTAGATAGTGCACCGTCAAAAATAATTTAAGCAGGGCGGTCGGCAAACCAATTAGTACTCTGAAAGCAGGTCCTAAGATCATTCGACTTATCTCCCCAAATGTGTGTTAGATCTAATATGAAGTAATAATCTCGATATTGTCTCCAACTCATGCAAAATTTCGCCCAGTTGCATATGAAATGGTCGATGCTCTTGTTCTCCTCTTCATCCCTACAGCTTCTGCAGTAATCATAAGCAGAGATTCCAAATCTAGATGTGTTTCTGCCTAATAATCAGTGTCCAGTGATTGCAGCTACTAAAAAAAAATGGTATCCCATAACATCCCATGATGGGATTGAGGAGAGCTTCTCACAATCAGTGAGATGTGCGCTTTCTAGTTTTTAGACTCACTGATTGTGACCTACAGATTTACACCGGTTCCTAAAGGTATCTTGAGAAGCTTTTTACAGCTACTATTGCACCGAGATCTGGGAATCAAGTTTACGATTCACGTTATAACTTCGCGTACTTGCCAGCTGATCCTGCATTTTGTGCCTCCAGAACATCTTTCAATCACATGGCTGAGAGCTTCGGTTTCAGGATGAACGTGCATGCAGAAAGCGGTGCATATCCAGTGGAAGAGCTAAGGTAAACTCGACAGCTCATCCGCTCTATACACGCTGAAAAATTTGTATTTTTGTATTGCTTGGATGCAAATATAACGTGTTTGTAGCTCGTCGCAAATATAGTATACTTGTGTCCAAATACATTGTGTTTTCTATTCAGTATAATATGATTGGAACACAATGATTAATAGGTTATAATATATTTATTTTTGAACCAAATGTGGGGTTATCTTTCACAATAAAAATCCAAAAAGCTGCAGATCTTCAATTCGCGAAAACAATGCATGAAAACATGTATATGGTTCCTGCAATATGTTTCTGGGCCGTTATTTTTCAGCGTGTGGTTTCCTGGAATGTTTCATATAAGGTGGATATCGAATTGCTTGGCCATCTGATTTCGAGATGCACGTTAGTTGCGGGCAGTTCATGAAGTCAGGACTGCAGATTGCAAAGATTTTATACAAGGCGGGGCAAAAGTAATCACCCAATGTTATTTTGCTGTCATATTTTTTTATGAAAAACATTCAAATTTATTCCATCAAGTTGAGAAAATGATATCGGCCAAGTGGCCGCCGCCCGAGTTATTGACCATACGGGCTCGCTTTATGGCATTTTCCATCACTCTTGCCAGAACTTCGGGCGATAGGTTCTCGCATTGTTGGCGAATATTCTACTTAAGGGCTTCAAGAGTCTGAGGCTTCTTGACGTAAACCCGCGACTTCAAAAAAACCCCCATAAAAAGAAGTCTGGAACGATTAAATCGAGTGATCTGGCCGGCCAGTGCAAATCACCAAAACGAGAGATTAAGCGACCCGGAAATGCTTCCTTCAGAATATCGGTTGTGGCTCGAGCAGTGTGTGCCATTGCACCGTCCTGTTGGAACCACATCCAATTGAGAAAGAAAAAAATCGGTAATCATGGCTCTGTAGCGCGCTCCGTCCACAGTCGTCGTTTGGCCCACGGCGTTCTCAAAAAATGGACCGATGAGTCCTCCAGCATAAATAGTACACCACGCAGTAACTTTGAGCAGTGTAATGGTTCTTCGTGGGTGATACACGGATTTTCGGTGTCCCAGAAATGATTATTCTGTTTATTCACGTAACCGCTAAGATGGAAATGAGCCTCATCACTCATCATAATTTTCGATGAAAAATCGTTCATAATGGCTTGAGCGTAGGTTACACACGTTTGGCGGTCAATATCTAACAGCTTCTGCACTGTCTGCACTTTGTAAGGGATCATCTTCAAATCTTTCACCAAAATTCTGCATAGGGCCGGCCGGCTAATGCCCAATTGCGTGCAGCAACGTCTGGTCGATGTTCCGGGCTCCTCTTCGACATCTTGGGAAAGAGCAGCAATATTCTCTATTCACAAATGTCATAACCGAATTGACATTTGGTGGCATTTGCAAAAGTTATAGGGTTTTCCAATGGGTGATTACTTTTTCCCTACCTTGTACAAGTTTGGCTTTCAGAGGAGACGTTGATAGCCTAGGGGGTGACGACGGTTCATCCCAGCCTAAGGTCAACTTCTCCGATTGCCATGACTTCTGCCTGAAAGAGACTACAATGGTCTGGTAGCCTTTGTGCAGGGTCTAGTTTGGAGCCATCAGTGGTGAAGTCTAAATACCTTTGATAACATGGTATGCGTCCCTTACAGCCCTGCCTGACCACGATATGAGGGAGAAATTCATCTCAAAGGCAGAAGTGGGTGTTATGTAATCGACTTATATTGTGGATTTCCGCACATCTCTTAACATCGTCTCATGCCCATATGGCGATGAATGTATTAGGCGGTTTGACGACGTTGCAACTATTTGCCTTACCAGTAAACCTAGCGGTAGCAGGTGTAGGATAACCCCAAAACCCACAGTGCGAAGGACACCCGTGATACACGACTTTCCCATTCTGTGGCCTTTTGTCAATAGGCTTAGGTAACTGAATTTTACCATTACCGACCACCAAATGACAATGCCTTAGAGCAGTATAAGGCGGACAACAGCTGTATATATTCAATAGACAGTATCCTGGAACAAGCCCCATCAGAGGCCCTTTACATTGGGCTTTACTTATCGTATTTATAGTGTTTAACTTGAAACTTAGCTTTCTATCGAAAATGAAACCTAACTACCACATACAGAGAATGGCTGAATATACGGAACCTTCTGCTTCCTGGTGGAGAGTATGAGCTCAGGTTTCTCTGGGATTAGGTTAGGTTGAAAGGGAAGCCCGTCATTTGAGTTCGAAACAAACAACGAGTTCACCCGAGGCCGTAATTTCGGCTCATTCGATCCCTTATAAAGAATTGGAAGGAGAAAGGAATAGTTGTAGAGAAGGGGAAGAATGTAGGAGAGAGGGTAAGTTAAAGGAGAAAATCTAGGGCAAAAATATTTGTCAGTTGTCCTCTTGTACTCTGCTGAACCAGCGAGATTTTTCTATGAATTTGACGAGGGGTTTAATTGGAGCGTCTGCTAGGTCATAGAGGTTTTCGAAGGCTAGACGAGACTCTTGCAGTCCTCTATATCAACAAAGCAGGTGCTTCTTCATCTAAACAAATTCTGCAGACGTCATCATATGGAAGTTTCATACGTGCAGGTATGCGGCCTATCACGCAGTGTCCAGTTATGACTCCTGTGAGAGTGCTGAGTGTGCTCTTCCCAAGGAAGAGCAGCCCTTTGGTACGTGTTCCATCAATGGCCGGCCAAAGAGATCGAGCTACGCTACAGTTCTGTACCGATTCCCATCTCGAGTTGGTTAACGCTACTCCCTGTTCATCGACTTGGTTCGTCAGTTCCACGAATGGAATACGCACGTCCAGGGTCGCAGCGTCTTTCCGCAGATATGTGCCCGTTCTGGCGCATTCGTCTACTATTGCGTTGCCGTGAATGATGCAATGTCCCTTTACCCAGCAGAGCGTAATTTCGTGCACCTGAATTTGGGTTAGGTATAAGAAGCAGGTCATCGTACAACACGATTTAATGATTGTTGATTGTAAGGCCTTGAGGGCTGCCCTGCTGTCGACGTCGATTTTGGGTTTTGCTGGAGATAAATCCCGTTCCAAAATCTGTTTTGCGACAACGTTAATGGCATATAGTTCTGCCTGAATTTTCTGGGTTTAAATCCAGGCCATTCTCCGTTGCCCAAATATACAGTATCCTGATTATCTTCCTGGTTACCTTCCCTGCACTGCAAATGCCAGGTCATCACCATATGCTACGACTGTGCCACTTGATCCCTCCAACTCTAGCAAAAATTCCAGAAAAGTGGGCAAATTTTGTTTGCCAATAACAAATGTCTCAAACAATTTTCATTGCGAGTGGGCATTTTTCATTATGAAGAACTTTGTTACTGCTTTCAAATGGGGGTGGCGGGAAACTCGTCTCAAACATAGCTGAATAACTGAATCATCAATTAAGTTACGACCCAATCCACTAATATGCAAAACGTTCTAAAACATAGTAATTTGTCACCTATTTGTGCCACTTTAGCAGGTCTAGCTAGACACCATTTGATCCAAGCTCACAATGGCAGATTGTTCGCGTCGAAAATTTGATTGGGTTTTCTGTATTTAATGCGTAGATCAATGACGGCTGTGTAATGCTTTGTTGAGAGCAGAATAATTTCACTGATCTATCACATAACGTCTGAACTGAAATTAGTGTTGGGATTCTTTAATTTGCATTTGATTTTAATGTGCATTACTTTATCTAATGCAAAAGAATAAAAATTGTTTACAATGAAAATTAAAAAATTTTGAATTTCAATTAGCTTAGGTAATGCAAATGCAGGTTGTGGAATCGGATGTCAATTGTATTCCATTGGGAATGCTTTTAATAATTTTGAATTTGTTTAATTGCTGGCAGGCCTGTTTTTAAAGTATTTTATGTGAAGAGGTTTGTGGCTTCGATAGGTATTGCCTCATAGTACTTTCAAATTCATAAACCTGTACTGTATAAAATGTTTGAAAACCAAAACTGCGAGATATGAAGGAAATGCTTTGAAAATACAATTGCCAATGGTATTTAAATTTTTTTTTTGAATTTGCATTTTTAGAGGTAATTCAAATTAAAATACAAATTATAATTGTCGTATAATTAATTTGACCCATGTATGGCTGAAATAGGCCTTGTTATATGAAATTCACCGGTTAAATTGCCGCCATCCTGACGAAACAATACTTTCAAACATCTACATAATATAAAGAGGTGGCTTTGTTGTGTTATAAACAGTTGGAACGAGAAATTCAGGAGACTCTTCGTTTAAACCAAAGTCGAAATAAGCTTGGAAACCCCCAGCTGGTAAGCGATTAACTAAAAAAGATGCGCATGACATCCACTGTATTGGAATTCTTCGATCCTCATAAAAATTGTCAAAATTACCAAATCGAATATTCAAAGACCCTAAATTACTACATTTCACGCTTTATACAATGAGAATATTAAATAAACCCCCTTTTGTAAAAACGTATCGTACTGTTAAATTTGATAATATTTTATAACTTTTTACACTGAACAAACTGTAATGTGCCTAAAAGTATGCAAAACATGTCTGATTAACGAACCATTTTTCAGGCGACCGCCAAGTTCAAACCCTTCTAATTACCACAAAATACAAGACATTTTACAATGTCATGAGAACATGCCTACGGCCCTGTAGAATACCCTTTTTTGTATTCAACCAAATGAATTGCTGCAAGACCTGATGAATATGTTAAACTTAGTTGGAATAACAATGCCTAAATCCCAAAAGTATACTTAACATTTTCAAAACTACGTCATGTGTAAAATAATATTTTATATTTAGAGCAAAGTTCATTTAAAATGTTTCGTTTTGCTAACTAATTTTGGGAAATTTAAACAAAGATGAACTTTAAATGTGAATTCACCTTTCACTTTTTAATATTTCAAATTGCAAAATGTATGCTTTGTTAAAACGTTGTAAAATACATATAAAATTTGTTTGAAAAACGTGAAAATTTTATATATGTAAACTCCTGTAAGTATGCAGTAGCATTTAAGAGTAAATTGCGATTAACTGCAAGTCATGAGGGAGACAAACTTCCTCGTAAATTTTCTAAGAAATTTGACTTTCAAATCGCATACTGCGTAAGTTGATCGTTTGGTTGGCCATTAGATATGAAGTGAGGGCGTTTGAGACGCCGAAAATACATTTCCAAAGAAGTGTGTAAGAATTACAGGACTTTGTGCATTTTGCGGAATTACAAATTAAATTGTGAATTTTGACATACACTTTTTTTGAAATGAAATCCTCTTTACAATCAAATGTTGCTGGCTATAATCGATTTTGTTTTTTTTGTACGTATAGCAAATGTTTCTATCTTTTGCGTGCTGTGTTTTTTGTAACCTACAACTTCTGTCAATGTTAAACAATTGAATACATACAATTCTACTTATTGCTACAATTGTATCTAAATTACACCATAATTATAAGATCTCACCATTTCACCACACGTAGGATGTACTTAAGGTATACGCCTACAAATATGCAGCACATTATCATATGTTTAACATGTTTCACGGCTTAAATTCCCACAATGTGCCTATAATGGGCAATTTGCGCGACTAAAGGAAATTAAGCGAAAATTACAACAAAATTTTTTTGTTACATTAGTGAACGTAGGACTAACGCAGTACAAATGTTAATTAATTTAAATGAGATTTTAAACAATTGTCATTATGACCCGAAATGTATGCAGTAATTTTTAAAAAGTAGTAGTACTTTTTCTGTTTTGTTTTTTCTTGACTAATCTATACCCAGCGAACAGTTAGAGTTGAAATAGTTTAAAAATCTTATGAAATGATTGTATTTTGTTATTCGATTTTTGTTTTGCCAAGAAATAAAAATTTGGATTAATAGTCTTGTGAAATATTTTTAAAATCTTATGAAGATTTTAAAATATTTGGAAACCGAAGAGCGTTTTTATGTCAACTATTTCCGACACGAAGGAAGATTATCAATAAATACACAAGTTACCCAATTGTATTACTCTTCAGATAGCCCCCTATTCGCTCTCAATACTAAACTTATTTGATTAACTGTCATTTTTGTCTAAATATAATGATAATAACTTTCATATTCTCCACCACAATAATTTTCCCAATGCCATGTGTCAAACCTACCATATACTAAAATTTGCATTGTATAAGTATAAAAACTTCAGCTGTTAAAAATAATTTAAAAAACTTTCTGCATATAAAACTTTCCTCCAAAAAGTATACTTCTATTTTTATACCAATTTGTGTGTCGCAGGCGTTAATAAATAAAGTCTCCTTGTTTGTTTTTCTTCTTCTATTAAATATGCTGTTTCTAAATTTACATAATATTTAAATTTCATTACTTTAATAACATCATGTTCATCTTTATAATTTTAAGATATGACTACAAGTATGCTATACTTATGCGGTTATAATGTGAGCGCTTAAAAGATGCTACACAATCTTCGCGTATGTTACCACACCTAAAAGTATGCTTTACATTTTATTCACTTGGCACTGTTTTTAGGACTTGTTGACACCATGCATTAATGAACGAATGAAGTATGCACGACTTCTTTGAGAATTTCTCTCTCCATCTCTTTAAATGGTAGAATAATTTAATAAATTTCTGTAACTTTTCCTTGCGGAAATATGAAAAGGAATATTAAATATAGAAATGTTAGACCGGTGGGATTTTTAACATAATTTTAAGTTACTTGAACCTGTTCAGGTATTCCATAACAATTTACTTCAAGTGTTCAAATTTACTCGGTTCTAGATATATAAGATATTAAGAATTTCCTATTTAAAATCATTTTGTGGGCTATTAACTTGGCTCCTTTTAAATACATGTTTAATAGACTTTAAGGGAGAATGTTGCAAGATTTCCAATTAAGTTTTGACATATGACAAGACCGGTGTAGATATTTTAAGTCTGGCAGCAGCTTCGTGAAATTATCGACCCCTTGACGCCCACAGGCAAGAATGTTTGTTTATGGTTTTGGAACCTATAATTGTTCAGGTAAGAGACAGAGCTAATGTATTCATGGGTGACATATATATGGACAACAATAGTGTAGTAGACGTCAATTCTCTAACTGAACCGATTTGCCCTCTATGAGCCATCAAAGTGGGCCAAAAAATGATGTTACTACAAAGGGTTGAAAAAAGTGCCGCAAATAGTGAAACGTCATAGGTTTAGAGTGCGCACCTTAACTTTTAAAAAACTTAAGGTCAAATTATGTTCGGCAGATATGTGTGCATTTTAGCTAAAATAGAAAAAGTTTACCAAAAACTTGTTTGTCCCATTTTTTGTGGCGTAGCTATTATTAGGCAATAGTTCACGAAAATAAAAAAAATGGTTTCACGTTACATCCCATGAAGATATTAGGGAGAGCTTCTCACAAGTCGGTGAGCTGTACGCGTTCTTGTTTTACACTCACTGATTGGGACCTACATTTGTACACCCATTCACAATGGTATTTTTGTGAAGCTTTTTCATGGCTAAAATACTCGATAGTGTTGCCATCATTAAGTGAGATGACCGCCGTCGAAAGAAATTTAAGGTGGTCAGAGCAGGGATCGAACCGACGTTCTCATGCACAAGAGCCGCACACACTACCATTGCACCACCGACGGTTCACGAATATAGTTAAGAATACTTAAATCGCTTCAGCAGAAAATGTATGAACGCTGAAAAATAATCGCCACAGCAACATATTGCAGGAAACATGTACATGTTTGCAAGCATTGTTTTCATGAATTGAAGATTTGCTGCCCTGTTGTCACTTTGTTATGTGCCTCGTTTTTGTTTTTTACCTGTTTTCCAATCCATATTTGGGCCTAAAAAACATAAATTATGGGCTATTAATCATTGTGTCTCAAACATGTTATATTGAATAGCAAACACAATGTGTTTAAGCACAAGTATAGTATATTTGCGACAAGCTACAAACACGTTATATTTGCATACAAACAACAAAAAAAGACAGATTTTTCTGGGTGTGGTAGGCAATGGGTTAATGGAGCATGTTATCAGTATATTCTGTCATACGAGTGACATTTGCATTGTTTACAGAGACTCGAACAACCCATATCAGTCATAGAATAGAAGAGGATTAACTCAACAACAGTGTGCCGATCAATTCGCTTCGACTTTTGGTGATGGAGCGCCATTACGGACCACCGTACTTCGCTGGAGTTTCCAAATTCAAACGTGGCCACCCTTTGCTTAAAGATGCATTTAACAAAGGTCTTCCAAAAACGGTGGTTGTGCTGGAACTGATATTGCAAGATCGCCATATTATTATCGTGAAATTGGCGCATGCTGGGCATTAGTTCCACTCGCTTACATTTAACACAACATTTGGCCAACAAAAAGATTTCTTGGAATGTCATACAGCATAATTTGGCAATCACTCAAAAAAAGGCTCGTGTCGAATGATTCAAAGAAGTTTTAAAACCATGCAATCACTCTACTTGAAAAGATATCTATAAGATCGTGACAGGCGAGGAACCATATATCTAGGCACTGGAGTTCGAAACTAAATAACAGTCCAATTTGTTTGCCTTTCAATACGAGCCAAATCCAGCAAAAGCTGACCACACGCGAGATATTTCGAAGCAAATGTCCGTCTGTTTCTTCGGAAAACCCGAAAATGTCGCCGCCGTGCCATTAAATCAACTTAGAAGAGTCAACTTGGCCAATCGACTGGGCCATTTCGTGAGATAACACGTTCACCAAACTTGGTTTCCAATAAATTGATTGGGCATTCGCTGTGTGGCTTGTGGCGCCGTCCTGTTGGAACCACATGTCCTCCAAGTCCATATTATCCAATTGGGGCCAAAAATATTCGGTTATCATTGAACGGTAGCGATTCGCATTCACAGTAATGTGCCGGTCTTGATCATCACGGAAGAAGTACGGCCCAATGACGCCGCCGGCCCATAAACCGCATCAAACCCCAATTTTTTCGGGATGCAATGATGACTCATGGATTACGTGTGGATTGCTGTCTGACCAATAATGCATATTTTGCTTATTGACGAAGTCATTCAGCCAGAAGACCATAAATTGGACGTAGCGCTCTTAAAGTTGAGGCCAATTTTAATAATTTCGACTCGTTGTTGGCTCGTATATCTTTCCATGATGAAATGGCAAACCTTACTGAAAAGAAACGTCAAAAGAGCGGGGAAAAATATGGCGTCGTTTGCTGTCCCTATCGATTTACTTTTGTAGCGTCTCTGTTGAAAAACCCTTTATGTCAACATAATTATATATGCCGTAACAAGAACTTTGTTGTGTTTATTAACAAAGATGTCGCCATCGGTGGTACAATGTTAGTGTGCGTGGCTCTTCTACATGACATCGAGGGTTCGATCTCTGCTCTGAGCACCTTAAAAATTTCTTTCAACGGCGGTCACCTCGCTTAGTGACGGCGACTATGTAGCCATGAAAAACCTTCTCAAAATACCGTTGGGAACCGGTGTACAACTGTGGGCAACAATCCGTGAGTGTAAAACTAGAAAGCGCACAGCTCACTGGTTGGGAAAAGCTCTCCCCAATTCCTGCATGGGATGTAATGGGAAACCAATTCTTTTTAATTAGTCAAAGCAACCGCCGAACACTAACCATTCTTCACCACGATGTGCACTCAAAACATTGAATTGATTAGTGCCACGTTCGTAGTGGAAAAAATACATCCAAATCCACTTCCAATGCACGCAACACAATATTGATCTTCGTGCAGAGTATTTTGAAAAATAATAAATCCATTTTCAATAATAAATATTTGATTTTACTGGTTTTTCTATGAACTTAAGTAGCAACCCTCGTATTGTCTAATTCAAAAAAGTTATACCCTTCAATTACGCTGCATTCAACTGGCGTCAAGTTAAAGCAACTGTTCCAATGCAGGATCAGCAGGCCTGTATGGCCAAGCCATGACCTTACTCGTACGCTAAACTTCACGCAGAAAAAAAAACGGCCCCAGCAACATATGGCAGGAAATATGTATATGTTTGCAAGCATTGCTTCTGCTGCTTTCCTATTTCTTTGTTGTCTGTGACGATTTTGTTTTCAGCAGTTATCAACAAACAAAGCCACATTTGGGTCACAAATACATATATTGTAACGTTATAATCATTGTGTCCCAAACATGTTATATGGAATAGCAAACACAATGTGTTTGGACTCAAGTGTACGATACTTGAGACAAGCTACAAACACGATATATTTGCATCCAAACAACAACAAAAGAATATTTTTTCAGCATGTTTATATCCATTCCTAGACAATATATCTACAAATATGCTAGAACATGTTATCACTGTACACTATTTAATAGTAGACTCGCATCTATAATCTCAGCTTATGATTCCTGCAGAAGCTGTGGAGATGAAGAGGTGGGCAAGAACGTTAAACTCTCATACGCTACAGCCCGGCCTTTGTATTAAATTATTACGATCAAAGTTCATGTTGGATGTAAGAGACATTCAGGAAGTTAAGCTGAATTATCTGAGAACGTTTCTGCAGAGTACTAATTGGTTCGCCAAGGACACATGTACTTCTCTTCTTCAGCCACATTCTGGAATATTGGGATAAGTTATCATATGCCTTGAACGCCCCATAACCACACAGAGTCAATTTACAGGTTCAATGATGTGAATGGTATATAACGTCCCGTGGAATCACAACGGTCTTCATTAGACTAAGTGTGTCAGTAGTAGCAGCCCTTTTACCTAAGCTAATCTAACCTGCATCACTTCATATTGGAGGTTAGAGTATTTATCCGTATAACAAGGCTATCCAGGGATTCACAGCGCGCATGCTAACCATTGCACCACCGACGGCACCGCTGATCAAAATTACAAGTCCAAAAACACAATTAGTTCGATCCTATGGATGGTGTAGATATAAAATAATCGGACATGAAAATACAGTGCGATGTCCGCTGTAATACACAGGTCAAAAGAAGCTCTCAAGTGCCTCGGCATTTTAATGCGGTGTAAATAATGCTTCACTTCATCTGATCTTCTGAATATCTGCATCAGTTATATTCGACCAAAGATGGAATATAATTCTCACAATTGGGCTGATGCCCCTAAGTTCACCTTTGGGCTTCTGGACCTTATCCAAGGGAGGGCGATAATGTTTATAGGTGATAGTAGGGTAGCCAGCTGTTTCATATTATTAGAACTTCGTCGAAATTTTGTTCTATTCATATTTCAAGTGAAAATTTCCTCCACGATACATGACCTAATGCCGAATGTTAAAGTTTTTAACCGTACAACTCGGTTGTCCAAAGATTTGCATACGTTTGTTGTCCGTTGGAAAGTGCATCGAACGGCGAATAGAGAATTCGTTTTTAACCCGAACAGTTCTTATGTAAAATAAGCCACAGACCAGTGTATTTCCTAATCTGTATGATGTCCGAAAGTTGACATTTATAGGTGACATCCTTTAAGTGTTGGCTAATATATTAGTATATAAAAAACAAAAAAAGAAACGGGAAGAATTCACTGAACATTTTCTCTATATACATGTGTCTAGGAAGAGCTATGGGATTCTCAGAGAATTACCACGTTAGTCCTTGACACGATTTTGAGCTTGCCCCAAAAATATTTTGAGGTTGCCCCAAACATATTTCGTTTGCTACTTACTCCCAGGGTTGACCGCAAAAGTTAATACTTTTACCACAAATAAAAAACTTTTTGCATAAACTTCGTTTCTTCTGAAGTAGACAACATTTACCCAAAAAACTGTCATAATTTACGTTTGCAGCAAATAAAGAACCCCTTTTATTATAAACGAAAATATGCAAGCAAATCCTAATGTTAAGGTTTTGTTCAACTTCGAGAAGCCTATGCTTGGTGGACAGACGCGCTGATTTGCAGTGATGGCACCTGGGTTAAACTTCATTCAAATATAACTGGTTTACATTAAACTAAAAAGCAGTAAGTCGCAAACATTTTTCGTTTCCAATGAACGTTGTTTGTGTTTGCAGTTACTATAACTTGCTTGCGGTAAACGAAAGAATAGAGAACACCAAAATATAAACCGCTGTTAGTCACACACTTTTACAAGATGGTCACTGGCCTATAACGCTAAGGTACTGATGAGAAGAGTTACAAACTTCAAAACGAGCGTCTGCCAATGTGAGTTCAAATCCTAGCTCCTACTGTTTAAATATCTTCACTAATTGCGGAAGAATCTGATCCGATAGATCATTGGAAATCTAAAATATTATTCTAATAAAAACTAATCGGATCGAATCATATAAAAATTAAGTTAATGGAAAATTTCGGTTCTCGTAAACTCATTTATGTATTTATGACAAAGGAAATTATATGTCTGATTCAACAAATGTTCGTTTGTTGTAAACCATTCTCCCTGCGAACTCATTTATCTGAGATTTTGTTTGGGTGTAACGAAATTTTTCTTTTCGTGTAGAAGAATGGATCCGAGTGGACCACAGCCATCTTTACCAGCAGATGATGAAATAGGTGATGAGGTTCTTAGTAGGGGAGCAGAGAACCTATTGCATTCCAGTAAAGATGGTTATGGTTAAGTAAAGTTAACCTGGTTATGGTCCAGTAAAGATGGTTAAACTGCTACACAATTAATCCACAGAGAGGCACAGTTGCTCCTCAATTTCACTGTTATACTGACGAATGTGGGGCAAATGGGAGAACAAGTAATACTTTTTTGTCGATGTCCAGACCATAACACTGATTTTTAATCAGAGGTTAAGGTAGAAAGATATATTGTGAAAGATTGATAAACAATTACAAGGGCTAAAGTGTGAAGATACTTACTCATAGCGGCCAAGGCGATATCGTTGGAAAGTGAAAGATCCCCACGAGTACTCGAAAGCAGGTAGGAGATAAACCAGTTATCCACCAATAGCAGTCTTCGCATTGCCAGGACTCCTAGGCCCTGCGGCATCTTGCGAAAACATGATTCGACCCGACCGGTGCCAGCAAGAACCGAATTATAAAAAATAAATGGTTTCCCGTTACATCCCATGACGGGATTAGGGAGACCTTTTCACAAACCAGTGAGCTGTGCGCGTTCTAGTTGTACACTCACTGATTGGGACCTAAAATTGTACACCGGTTCCGAACGGTATTTTGGGCTGCTTTTTCATGGCTAAGTACTCGATAGTGTCGCCGTCCCTAAGCGAGATAACAGCCGTCGAAAAAAATGTAAGGTGGTCAGAGCAGGGATCGAACCCACGTTCTTATGCACAATAGCCGAGCACACTACCATTGCACCACCGACGACATGAACCGAATTACGGTTCCAAAAGAACGGAATATGGTTTGAAACTGACCGAAAGACGAATCCAAATGAACCGAAAACAGTTCTTTAAGAAATGAAAACGACGAAAAAAGAACTGAAAAATGGTTTGAAAAGATATGTAAAACGGTTCCAGAATAAGAAGGCTCGGTTCAAAAGGAACCAAAAGTGTTAAACTTTGGAAAAGGGTATGAAAATGTGTATTTTGTTTATCAAATTTCATGTTTTTATAATAACTTAAGCACTTAAGACAGTAATTTGTTGAGAGCCGGAACCGGTCCAAATACCCGGTTATTGTCGGAAACGAATTCGATAGAACCAGTTCTTCAAATACGTGGAACCGCACATCACTACAAGAAAGAGCAATCAGAGTAGCTGGTATGGTCTCCAACGAGTGGACTGTAAACTTGACAATAAAAAGTCTTTCCTAGCAGTAGAGCCTGAACTTCAGCAATTGACATGAATAACCCAGAAGAAGATATGCCACGGATCAGAAGCGAAGAGAACAGCATATGTCCTGTGATGCCAGATAATTAAGAAATCTTGGATGTTCTACTTCAGTTAGAGGGCACACCTATCTCGAGGTGACACAAAAAGTGAAGGGCGTGCAAGGAAGACATTTATACTATGAAACACTTTTTCTGCCATTATCCCACTTTCGCGAGAATAATACTCCAACACCTATCAGCTGACAGAATGCCCAGTTTGGAGTATCTCAGTGGAAGAGAGTTGAGGAACTTTTGATGCAGTACAAACTTACTAAGCAAAAAGGTAAGGTATTTCCGTGTCAGTAGACCGATGTACTGACTTACATGTACGCCCAAAAATTGTTTATAAAACGAAGCACCAATGCTTCGGTTTCCCTTCCCAACCTAATCTGCCATAGCATCACACACAACTTATATGCTGTTGCTAAGACCTAAATAAACACAAATCCAGGTGGACGTATTGCTTCAACTCCTGATTCAGTTGCAGATAATAAATCTAAGCTCTTTAGTCAGAATTTCTCCCAGGCCACTGTGACTTCTACACAATTTATGTGATCCTCGTTATTAAAATAGTTAATAGGTTGAATTAAAAGGGTGTTCTTATTTTCCATCACTTTTTTAAATCTGGATTGTTTAAAACGCCCTGTAGTATGCTACACTTGTTACCCGAACTTAGGATTTACTTAATCTTCAAGCTTTTAAAATTTGTTATCTGTTAGATTCCATTTCTCTAGCATGATTAATTATTTTTAATGCTCAAATGCTTATAAATAATTTTTTTAGGAATTTACACTAATATTATAGCTTCAGGAGTTTTAGTTTAATCCTTAAAGTATGCCATGCAATTTTTTTTAATATTTATTATGCCTTTAAATATGCAGAAGTTTTCTGAGGTTCATTATTAATATTTTATGTCGTTCAAACAAACTTTTCCTTTTCTTCGTTGCTTTTGCTTTTGTGTATTAAATATTTTCACGGTGTTTAGTTGGTGGCCACTTGCACACACACACACACTTTCAACACACTCACTCATTCACTATCTAACACTATCCTTACACACACACACTCACGTTTTATATTTTTCATTTAAAGTCCAAAACAGACTCGGTCAGGTTTACGCATTCTTTACTTCACGTGTTTATAGTGATATCCCGCAGTGCGTCCTGTTTAGTAGGTAATAGTGTCCTGATTCGTTAGTTACGCGAGAAACGTGACCGTCTAACAGCTGTGTAAGCTGACGAATGCCAGTCAGAACAATGAAGAAGCAATTCATAATACTAGGCGCCACTTGTTCTTGTTGTACTGTTTTCCATTCGTTTTCTTTCACGAATGACACGAACAATCACGAATAGCAAAAGTCCTTTTTTTCTTCTCTTAATGATTTAAGAGAAAGTTAGAAATAATCATTGTGTTGACTAAAGAGTGGAACAGATGGAAAGAGAGAGAGAGAGATGAAGTGATTTTTCTCTCGCGTTTTTGTTTTGTTTGAAAGTGAATTTGTAAACTTTTGTTTTCATGTGTTACTTTTACATTATTTTCTTCTCCCTTCTTGGTTCATCTGCCCTTTAAGCAGATTTGAATCCACAGTTGTTTGTTGTTATTTTCCTATGCCTTCAACGTTATTGTCGTTACGTGCAAATGTTGATTCCATCACACAGAAGGAACGATATTCCGCATGAACCTTTTTTCTGATTAAACGAGAGAAGATTTGGTAACAATGGAAACATTTTCTGTGGAAGAGCACAAATTTTAAAATTCAATATTAAAGGTAATACGGACTATTAACCTGGGTCTTAGTATCCCGTTTGGTCTACAATTATTTTTAAGCGTATTTCAACATAACTCTATGTTTTCCACAAACAATGGTTTATCTTCCAACCCCACATCTTGCTCGAGAGCTGACAAACGTTATTGAACGAAAATTAAAAGCCCGGTAAAAGGTTTTTAGTACATTTGAAGTTATAATCTAAATATAAAATTTTCAGAAGCAAAACTTAAGATGGATGAGAAATGGCAGTAGGATGACTATACATCTTGTTTTCAACCCCTTAAGTATGTGCAGAAATAACCACTTATCTCCACATAAGCAGCTTTCTACGAAAATAATGTTACCATTGTATCCACCCACGAGGATTTAAAGAAATACACATTGACACAGGAGCGGCTATCAAACGAACAGTTATCAAAAAAGTATTGTCATTTCTTTTCACTAAAAACAGCTTATGTCTATAGAAGTTGTTAGTTCTGGATAAATTTTTGTTGAACATTAACTTTATGCTGGATTTTCACAAAAAAATAGAACATAATTTTGAAATAAAACATAAATCGCAAATAATTTTGATATTCGATGACCGTATGCGAAAAACACAGAACTACTGTACGATCACAATGACAACCACAGAGACATTTAATAGAGACCTCTCCTCCCATATCTGATAAAGGGTGTCTCAGTAAGATTGCACTTTTTAAATTTAGTGTTACTTTTTTTTGGTGTAAGTGGCAACTCTGAAATTCGGCAGCTGTCACATATGTTTATTCCGATTATTAAAAATGAAGCGTTTTACGAAAGTACAACGCGTTATAATTGCGAAAACTTATTACAAAAATTAAGAAAGGTATGTTGAGACCACTCGTAAACTTTAAAGAATTTTCAGTCACGAAAGTGCACCTAATGTGTCAACCATTCGAAGAGTGGTCCAAAGATTTGAAGAAACTGGCTCGGTTATGGACAGTAACACTCCTGTGCATCAACGTTCTAGTCGGCCTCATAAAACATTGCTGCTGTAAACGAGATTGTCACCAAAAACCCGAAAACATCAATTCAGCATCGTTCTCCACAACTTCAAATTTCACGAAGCACGACGCAGCGAATTTTGACAAAATAACTCCACCTTCCTGTGTACAAAATTCAACTTACTAAGGAGCTCAAACCAGCAGATCATGGAAAGCGCCAGCAATTCGTTCAATGAGTAATGGAGCAAAGTGAAGTCAATGACAATTTTTCAAAAAAAAAAGTAATCTTCTCCGACGAATCGCATTTCCATCTGAATGGCTTCGTGAATACACACAATTGTCGAATTTGGGGCTCAGAAAATACTCCTGCAATCCATGAGAAACAAATGCACCCACAACGAGCAACTGTCTGGTGCGGATTTTGATCAGGCGGCGTGTTTGAGCCTTGCTTTTTTGAAGATGAGACCGAAAATGCAGTGACTGTGAATGGCATTCATTACAGGAACATGATAAGGAAGTTCTTGTGGCCGCAACTAGACGGAATGGATCTATACGACATGTGGTTTCAGTACGATGGGGCCTAAAGCCACACCGCGCATGAAACAAACCAATTTATTGCAGCAACGGTTTCCAGAAAAAATTATCTCAAGATATGCTGATGTCAGCTGGCCACCAAAATCATGCGATTTAACCCCGTGCGACATCTTTCTTTGGGGTTTTGTGAAATATCGAGTTTATGCGAATAAACCAGAAAGAATTCCTGAGCTCAAATCCGAAATCCAACGCGTCAACGGTGCGATACAGCCACATCTCTGTGAAAAAGTGATGGAAAATTTCATGAAAAGAGTAATGGCCTGTCATCAGAGCCGAGAGAGCCATTGGACGGACATTTTATTCCATACTTAATAGGAATATGTCTTCTTTACAATCCAATAAAAAAATCACAACTGTATCAAAAAGTTTGTGTTTTTATTTTAAAATGAAAAAGTGCATTCTTACTGAGACACCCTTTATATGTAGGTAGAAGCGAAGACATATTTCGTTGTACACAAACGAAATTTCAGACAACTACACTTTTTGATAATTTTTTGTTTTGTTGTTTCTCACGGAACGATCAAGCATTTGGAGGTCGTTTGTCGCAAAAATATTTCGTTTTTTACGAATGCTCAGCGTTGACCACAAAAGTTTAAATGTTTCATTTATATTGTTGCAAAATAACATTTACGTGCAGCAAAATTTAAATGCATTAACATTCAAAACTAAGAAATATAAAGTCATTACAAAAATTTTAAAATTGTTTGAATTTACTTGACCATGAACATTTATTATGAAAATTGCATTGAATGGGATTTATTTTGAATGGAAGGGCAACATCATAGTAGAATTTTTAATTTTAAATGAATTTTTTTTTGACTTTTATTTTAGTAATACTTACTCTCTCTCTCTGAAATGGATTTGAACTCAGGCACCATGATAGCAAGACGCCCGTGTTGATTCTAAGACTGTTTTTCTCCTTGGGGTGCGCAAATCTACCAAAAGATATGAAAAAGTTCATTATGTGAGATTCAGCACATTTATACCGCCTACTCACTAAATCGCCTTCCCAAGTCTCCACCACTCTCTCCGCGGGAGAGCCTCAGAGGGTATTACTTCGCGGGGCTGGTATGACATTTAGAATACTTCAGTTTGCGCTTCTGCTATCCTACTTGCCTTTCGTACTTCTTCTTCTATACTTAGCCTCTTCACAACAAAGGTTATATAGTTGTGGAGCAACTTCCACTTCTCCTCTGAGCTAAATAGTATTTCTATAACATTCTCCGGGGTAATACCATGTCTTAGCTCGATGAATGTATTGTTCCGATTATCTTCAAATCTTGGGTAACTAAAGACAACATGCTCTGCATCCTCTTCCACATTAGGGCAACTTGCACACATCGGTGAGGTATCGTATCCATACTTAAATAGGTACTTCCTAAATCCTTCGTAGCCTGTTAAAAATTGGGTTACACTTTCTCGTGACTCTCTTTTATCAATGTTTCCACCTTCGGGATTAGTTTGTACGTCTATCTACCGTTTTGCGAGTTACCCCATCTATATTGCCACTGTCTTATTTCGCGAACGATTTTTCGGTTCCGCGAACTCTCGCTGTTATTTTCTGTTCTCGTACTTTTTTTGCCTCGTACAATCTCCTTGACTCGTCCGCCAGAATATCAATGGGTACACGCAAAGAAAACACCCGTTCCTCCCAAACGAAATCTCAGATAACTGAAGTTCGTTTGGGGAGTTGTAGTTGGGAGAAACGAACTTCTGTTTGGGAGATCCGCAAAATGTGTGCAGCAAATAAGTTATGAAAAATATAAGCTGAAAAACGTTTGCGAGAAACGAAAAACGGTTCCACCAACTGTTCTTTCGGTTACAGCAACCGTGTTGCAGTTAATCCACACTAAAAAAAACGTTTGCGAGAACTGAAAAACATTTGCAGTAAACAAATTATGAAAAATTAGAGCCAAAAAACGTTTACGAGAAACGAAAAACGGTTCCACCAACTGTTCTTTCGGTTACAGCAACCGAGTTGTGATTAAAACTTTTATTTATGGCTTCCATAAGGTATTTTTTATTTAAATTTCCAACTTTTATGATTTTGAATTGACCCATAAAGTTTGTTTTAAAAAAAGTTGTTATTTTTGTCTATTTTTTCACTGTCTACTTACACGTCTGTCTCGCCTTGCATTCAAATAACAACTAAAAGCGCAGCAAACTATAACGCGTCAATTGTCCATCCAAGGTATATTGACAAGGTAGAAGCATTAGAGTGTGTGATCACTTTTGTGTGTATGCGTGAATGTGTATGCCAAACGGGTGGATAAGTCGACAGAATGAGAGAATGAGAGAAATTTACGTTCTTCGTAATCTGTGCGCTCATTAGAAAAATGGCTAATTTCAGTTATCGCAAACGTTTTTTATATTTGCGTTGGGGGAGTTACTCCCGAGAACTCGTTTGCAACAACATGATACACATTTGCGATAAATCAGTTGCAAAGTATTGTTGAGGCAACCGAGCAACAAACGTTTTTTTTCTTTGCGTATATCATTACTGTAACTGTACTTGCGGCTTCGGTGGATGTCGTGCGGTAAGCACAGCAAACCTTTAAGGCACTACACCCCTGCATCGATGAGATTTCCCTGCACTTAGGAAACTTAGCCTTAAAGGTAGCAGTGAGGAACTGACCACTCTGGATATCATAGTCCTTTTATTCTCTCGAGAACCTCCTACATTCTCGCTAGGGCTGAAGTAACATTTGCCGATTTGTCTCGGATATACTCTATACTTATATGTTTATTGAATGTTAGTCTCGAGTCCTAGATATTTTAGCTCATCCTTAGATGATATCCGCTGGTGCCCAATATTTATTTTTAGCGTTTCCTTCCTTCTACGACTAATTATCGGCTAGCTGGAGTCCGGCTTTAATCATCCCGGATCTAATAGCATTTATCGTCTTATTTGCATGTTGTTCCTTCCACCTCATCGATGTGTCTTGCAACGGTGACCACCGCTATGTCGTCTGCAAACCCGATTATATTACACTCGTCTGGTATTTCCAGTGTTAGAACTCCGTTGTACTTACTATATCTAATGTTCCAAAGCAGTGGTCCGATGACCAAGAATTAGACGGTTTGTTCTTGTAGAAGTAGAGAGAGAATTCAACAGCGACATAAAAAAGGACATTTTAACAATTTCGTCAAAAATTAAACTTCATTTCCAACAATGACTTTGCCATTTATTTTTTTTTTTTTTGATGTGGGAGGAACGTTTAAACGTTTGCGGTCAACACAGAGCATACGCAGTAAATGAAATATTTTTGCGCCAAAATTATTTTTTTATTGTAACAAACTTTTGTGATTTGGGAGAAACCTTACAGCTTTTGCGGCCAACACAGAGCATACGCATTAAATGAAATATTTTTGCGACAAAAATATTTTTTCTTTGTGTAACAAACTTTTGTGATTTGGGAGAGGATATACGTAGTAACCGAAACATTTTTCCGGTAAATTCATTTTTCCTTTGTTTGTAGGACTGGAAGAAACTCATAACACAATAAAAGATACATACATTGGATCCTAGATGTATGGCTCATCGTTCCTGACTTCAGAAACTGCAAATAACTGTCGCTCATCGCAGAACAAAATGATCAAGCAATTTAGGAGTGCGAATATCATAGGCGCATTTTGGGGAACAATAGAGCGGAATAGAGCAAGATTCAGAACGACCTTACTTGCTCCAAAGAATATGGAGCAGATATGATTAGAGATGAATGCAAAAGCACTAAGACAGGTTTGGGCAATTTACGTAGAAGTAAATATAAAAAAAAATTAAGACTAAATAAAGTTAGTTTTCAACAATAGAAACTACTTTTGCTATAAACGTTTTTTATTTGGGGAAATTATTTCCATTTTTGAGGTCAACACTGGGTATAAGTTGTAAATGTTATTTTGCGGCAAAAGTAATTTTTTGACGACATAAAAGTCCAGCATGTTTTGAGGTCAATCTCAGGCGGTCACCAAGTCCCTGGAATCAGTATTCCTGTATTCTACATCTGCCCAGAACAGCCGCATATCTCTTAAAGAAATGGCGACATTCACCGCATGTGGGTGCCAAGGCACATGGGTATTCCGAGGAACAGCAGAGCGGATGATCTGGTCCTGCAAGGACGCTCCTAAATGATGATGTAGTAGGGATGGACGTAAGGCACAGACTGTGTACACTCATCACAAATCTGGCTCATAGTGGACAGCAGGCGATCCATGAACCTTCTAGGCCCAAGGTATCAAAGCTTGTTTCAGTTTTGTCGGTGCACTGTGTTATTGGTAGACATACTAGTGGTCAGGAACAGGTAATACAAAGGATTCTTGAGAAGCCTGACGAAGATTTCTTACCGAAATACTGTTCAGCAATGAGGGGCCTTACTGTCTTAATGGCTACGACAATTCGCAAAATTGTCCTACTTCAGATGAAGAGTAACCCAAAGAAGTGGAAGAGATACCACAACATCCAAACAAAAAAACAGTCTGGTGTTGTTTATGGGCTGGTGGAATAATCGGTCCACATTTCTTCGAAAATGGGCCGTGGCGGAATGTAACTGTTATCACGCCATGATAACGAACTATTTGTTACCAGGAATTGTTAGTTCATGATCACGCTGACATTTGCTTTTAGCAAAATGTCGGTACTTACCACAGAACCTACGAAGCCAGATCATTAGTGCGAACAAATTCCGATGAACAATTAATTCCACGCTTCGGATATCTGAATTCATCACCTAGATAATGTGATATCATACCTTTAGACTTTTCCCTTTGTGGCTACGTAAAGTTTAATTGGAAGTCAACATTTCTTCAGTTATCCGCAAAACATTCCGGGGTACAGCAGAGCGGTTAAGCTGGCCAAACTAAGCACTACCTTAGAAGTTCCACAGGAGCGTGTTTGCATGCCTCTAGCGACATGTAACAATATCCTGCAAGGACGCTGCTACATGGTGATGTAGGAAACATAGCAGAAAAGATGGAGAAAGGTCGTCGGTGGTGCAATGGCTAGTGCGTGCGCCTCTTGTGCATGAGAACGTGGAACGTCAGACAACCTTACATTTCTGTCGACGATGGTCACCTCGTTTAGTGATGGCGACACTATCGAGTACTTGGCCATGAAAAAGCTTCTCAAAATACCGTTCGGAACCGGTGTAAAATATTTTAAAAAATTAGAAAGCGCACCGCCTATTGTTTGCAAGAAGCTCTCCCCAAGCCCTTCAAGGGATGTAAAGGGAAACAGTTTTTTTTTAGAAAAGACGGATGAAAAGAGGAAAGCAAACATTTTGCTAGTTCGTCAAACATACATATGGTTACGGTAAATGCTTGATATGTCTCGATTAACTAATATTTATGCTATAATAACAGTAGAATGGTTACATACAGTTGTGCTGGATATTGGAGGTCGATTGTCTTACGCCTAAAATTATACCGTTTGAAAAGCTACCTCAAACCGACTCTTCAAGCATTAACAATTGTTATAACTTTAAGTCGATCTAAATACTTCGAGAACTGCGTTGCCACAAGAGGGTTCACGAATCTGCTGGCGTTACGGATAGGGAGGTGAATAAATAGCTGATGTCATGTGAAATTGTCAGTTTCAGGTTACACGCTTAATAGTGTTATCCGCAATAGTGTTATCAAGAAATGCTCCATGGTATCGTAAAGGTAGGTGTCAGGTACGAGTGAAATTAATAAATTTGTTGTACATATCGTAATTTAAAAATAATCTTGTTTTATTAAATGGAAATAAAACAGCGTAAAAAGTACAATTAGAAAATTCGTATGAATATTAGACCGGGTTGGCGTCCATATAAAAAAATCTCAAATTCGAGGGCAAATATTAAAGATCAACTCGAGACAATTTCAAAAAAAATATTGTTCTCCTTTCCGAGCCAGTGAAAACCAGCTAAAATAATTTTTGTATCATAGTTTTTTTGTTTGTAGGTCTATTGTAACATGCAAGATATCGTTGTATAGGTCTCAACGAGTACTAGATATGTCCTATAGATGTTGCTGACGTACGAGATCATTTTCTTATGTAGGCCTCATTTAATGCAGTTTCTACCCCTAAAATTTAAAAATATTTTTTTCTAGGATTAAAGCCCCTTAAAACCTTACAACCATTTTGATTTCGCATTATACAGTTTTATTAAAAACCAAAAAAGTTGCGTATGACAAGATGTATTGGCAGCATTAATACAAATATTTTTCCATGTTGTTTGTATTATTACCGCAAATTATTGCATACTTTTTGACGCTATCGACAAAAATTTTAAATAGAAATTATTTCATATTGTTTTGCGCAAATTATTGCATTTAAATATTTTCCTGGGATAATTAATTGTTACTTTAGTTACTATTGTAAGAGATGTCACCTTAACATTTCGTTTTGTTTCTCATATTATATTTCATTCTATTACAACAACAACAACAAACACACTGTTTTGGTCGATTTTGTTTGGTCAGCCTGAGTGTTGTTATTGCTATTTGTTTATGCAATCTATAAAGTTACAAATATCAACAACAAAAGCGTAGTTGACGTTATTTACAAAAAAAACTACAAGTTTGGCGGTTTTTCACGGGCTCGGAAAGGATTTTTTTAATTGTCTCGAAGTGATATTTAATATTTGCCCTAGACTTTGAATGAATAAGAGTGACATTTTTAGCAAACACTAAGGCCGGTTTTTTATCAGCATTGCAAACAGTTTGTTGTTATGACAGTACATTTGCTGTAATAACAGGCAAAATAGCAAACATTATCTTCTGTTAATAGCAAACTTTATTTGTTGCGAGTGTAATATTAACAGTAAATGTTAGGGACATCCGGAGTTTTGCAAATGAAGAGGATGACGAACGGAACCAATATCTGCTATGTTCCTGCCAGGCTCTTTGCACTAATAGATAAATGTTTTTAGAATCTGAGCCCTTTCTGGATAAATGCAGCAGACATTCAAGGAATTAAGTTAAATGGTGTCAGAAGCTTTTGAAATAGTACAAATATTTTCATAATAAACTAATCCGCCTTAATGTTTCAACTGTCATTCAACTTCCAAGCTTAATTATGGGGAAGGAACATAACGTCCCTAAATATCACACTGAGTGAATAGCGGCCGTTATTTTTAACTGATATTTATGCCTTTTAATTTTACAAAGCATTTTTTCCCCAAACAAATCATATCACCCTCTTTCAGAGATAAGTACTCTACAAGTACCATTTGTTCGTTACATTATGAACTTTCCCTTGTAATGTTATTGTTGTGTTGTACATTGTCACACCAAAACTTTTGCTTAATTCAGCAGTCGTCGTCTGTGTATGTGTAAGTGATGTCCTTTTCATTTATATTTTTATCCTGGAATTTACGCATTTTCACTGTTCACGTTGCTGTTTTTGGGCTACATTGAAATGCAAAGAGGAGGAGACTTTCCTAAGCCCTTCTCTTGGACTGAGAGTGAAAGTGTTAGTGTTCGAGTCAGTATCATTATTTCGTTTTTGTGTTATTGTCAAGTACGTGAGACCTTTCCATAATAATTTTTTGCTTAACACAAACAAGGAAAATATGTAAATGCGACGAGCCGACGAGAAAAAATAAAAATCATATAAAATTAATTTGTTATTTCGGAGTAACTGGTAGTTTGTACCTTATGCGGGAGAATATGTTTTCTACCTTACGATTTTCTTGAATGAAAAGAAGGACTTTGCTTCTTGCCATATTGATGTTATCTTTAAATTGGTTTAGTAGAAATTGTGTCCTTTTCATTGGGCGGAAAAGAGATTTCAATGTGTAAACCAATTAGAACGAGTACATAATGGTTGAGACACTTCACTTACCTACTACATATATTTGACTGAAGCTTAAATATGTAAACGATGCGAAGATTGTTATGATTCCTGGAAAAAGAAAGACATGGAATAAAAATAACAAACTCATTAGTTTCATGTAGGACAAACCATAAAATTTATGTAAATATAAGGTACATAATAATAATAATTTTCAGTAAAAATTTTAAATTATAGTAGCAAATTATTATGATCCTTTTGATGGATTATGGGAACAGTAGATATGCGATTGCTTCATTTTATTAAATAGTTTGTGCTGTGTTCAGTTAAGGACACGTCTCAACCAAGGCAATTTACCCGTTTGGTTAATGTGTTAGTATTTTCCACCAAAGTTTTGAAAACGGTTTTATAAATTTAAGCCAGAAATCATAATTTTTAAGAGTATTATCAACAAGAAAGAGTCATCTACCCGTTATTAATGATTTTTAAACACAACAGCTTTCAACAACAATTAAATTGAATTCTACAACACAGAAAAAAATCTTTCCCAAAATGTATCAATTATGACTTTGTTTAAACACAAAAATGCGATCCAATTACATTGTAATTGTTTATATTACTCGAGTACGTGATTGAACAAATTTATGCAAGAAATAGGCAAATAACTAAAGTAAATATCGGGTTTTTCAATACGAGCGCAACAAAAGTTTTAGGTTTTAGATACCAATGAAATTCTTTATTCCTGTGAAAGTACGTTCGATGCCATTATGTATGGAACTCGATTTCTTTTGCATGGCCACCACGGGCACGCTTGCAGAAGTCTAGATGCTGAACCCAATTTTCGACGGTCTTCAAGCATAAATCGGCCGATACTGCTGGAATTTCACGTTCGATATTCGTACGAAGTTCATCAATCGTCGCTGGCTTGTTGGCATAGACCCTAGACTTGACGTAGCCCCACAGGAAATAATCTAACGGCGTCAAATCGCACGACCGAGGCGGCCAATAGACTGGGCCATTTCGTGAGATAACACGTTCACCAAATTTGGTTTCGACGAAACTGATTGGGGCATTCGCTGTGTGGCTTGTGGCGCCGTCCTGTTGGAACCACATGTCCTCCAAGTCCATATTATCCAATTGGGGCCAAAAATATTCGGTTATCATTGAACGGTAGCGATTCGCATTTACAGTAATGTGCCGGTCTTGATCATCACGGCAGAAGTACGGCCCAATGACGCCGCCGGCCCATAAACCGCACCAAACCGTAATATTTTCGGGATGCAATGATGACTCAAGGATTACGTGTGGATTGCTGTCTGACCAATGAAATGAAATTCAGAATTCAGAAATTGGACGTAGCGCTCTTAAAGTTGAAGCCACTGACTCCAAATTTCGGTATTAAATTTTAATAATTTCGACTCGTTGTTGGCTCGTATATCTTTCCATGATGAAATGGCAAACCATACTGAAGAGAAATGTCAAAAGAGCGGGAAAAAATATGGCATCGTTTGCTGTCCCTATCGATTTACTTTGGTAGCGTCTCTGTTGAAAAACCCTTTACAAACAGCATCAATTGCTATTTCATTTGAGCCAATTATTTGTGTACTTGAAATTATAGAATTCTTCATTCAATTAACTTGAAATCAAATTTGGTAGGAAAGTATCAGCATGACTACACTGAAAGAAAAACGCTTCGTCGCATGGATGAAACATTTTCGTTAATGTTTTTACGTTGTTATGGTGAAAAGTGTCGTATATCCGACAATTTGGTAGTTGCTGCAACGAAAAATTTCATACTTGACTTCCTTGACAATTTTTCATTTCGTTGCTACAACAACTTACTTGTTGTTCCTGCAGCAATATTAATTAATTTTAATTTTGTAGAAAAATGGGTTGAAAGTTAAAAGAAAGTAAAGGCATGAGTTTTAAACTACTGACATTTGGTTTATCTCTTACTTTTTATAGTTTATATGTATTATTTATTTATTTTGGAGGTTTGTCAACATTTTTAGTTGACGAAACAATTTCGTTATTGTAACGAAACTAATTTTTATGATGGTATAGAACAGTGGTAACCAGTCCATAGCCTCGTGAGGCAGACAATAATCGTATTTTTCACACACATACGATTGGACAAATCAAATGTCTATGCGTGTACGTTTGCGACCGCACACAAGCACATAATATGTTTTTGTGCGTGCGTTCGGTTTTGCCTACCACTGGTATACAGAGAGAAGCAGTCGAAAAATGAGCGAGCGTAAAAAAGAGGACGGCAAGAGATAATGGTGAGCGTGAGTGGTGGGTCACGTACACATCTTAAATCAGTTCCATTGCAACAATCGAAACGGCTAATTAGTTATATGTACTTAGTAATAGTCTTTTATTGTGAAACTAAATTGAGTGAATTTATGTGTTTGCTGTGATCTTTGTGTAACTTGAGAATCTATGAATCAAAAAGATAAAAAAAGAACAGAATGCAAGGAACAACATGACAACAAAGAAAGTGACGCATCGATAGCAGAAAAACTACCCCGAAATATGCAACTGAACTTTGGTGTTTTTGTATGCGCGTGACGGTACAAGTCGTAACATAATGTTCGTGTTTTTGTATTTTAATCATAATTCGGTCGCGCCTGTTTCGTTGTGTTGGTATTTGGATGCAGAAAGAAACGAAAGACGTACATACATTTGTGCGGGCAGTCGAAGTCAATGAAAACGAAGAAGTCAAAGAAACAAAGTGCTTCAAGTACAATGAACATAAAAATAACAATTCAATGTACAGTCAAATGAATCGAATAGAATTTTAAAAAAATTTGGTTGAAATAAATAAAAGAGCAGTTGAAGAAATGCTTACAGAGCGATCACTGGCTTAATGACGGGAAGATTTGGTGCTAAAACGCTTAACACAACAACAATTGCATGATTTAACAAAACAATGATGTGATTCTATGTCAAGTTCAATCTAACTGTCGAGTTGTGCGGACGTGTCTTTGTCTTGAGAGATCTTAATAATTTGGCAATTATATACAACAAACGGTGTTAAAAAATTTAAAAGTTACAGAGCTCACAAGTTGCATTTCGTCAGTGACCAGTAATAACTATTTTGAGTAAAAACATCATTAATCACATTTGATTTCTAAAAATTAAAATAAACAAAACAAAAGTTCATACAAAACAAAACCCAAACTCTCAGTAAAATTGAGAACAAGTGATAATAAACAAATAAAATAAATAACAACAACAAATTTTTCTCCAATAGCCTGCAGAGAGCATCGCATAACAAATACAAATATAACATCAAGAATAACGTCAACAGCAGGTGTAGGAGCGGCAAACTGATTTGAAATGTCAACAATGCTAGAAACGACCTGTGCTAAATGCCATCAAGTGCTAACAAGCAAGTACATGAAGTGCAGTGTGTGCAATGACTGTTTACACTTTTCTTGCTGCCCGGCTCAACAATCATCATACAATGGTATGAGTGCTGAATCCAAAGCGTGCTGGAAATGCAATAACTGCAGAGAGCGCCGTAACTCATATCATGTTATTGTATCAGATTCTGGTAGTCTAAAACAAAAAAGAAACGAAGGAGCTGCGAGCGGTGATGATGATGATGACGTTTTCGTCGACGGCAATAAACGTTTCAAGGAACACACCTCACATCAAGGAACACAACAACAACAACAAACGATGGAGTTAAACGACAATATGAAATTAATGATGCAAAGCATGGCAAAAATGGCAACACAATTAACAGTGATCAGTTCACAAATTCAAAACCAACAAGAAACACTCTCGCAAATAAACAATAAAGTCTCTAATCTCAGTAGTCAGGTCACTGAACTGCAACAACAAAATCTTGATAAAGAGAAAAGAATCAGCGAAATGGAAATAAAAATATCAAAACTTGAACAGAAAGCCTTAGATAAAAACATTGAAATAAATAACATTAACAATACAGATGTGACTGCGGCTAACGTGCTGGAGAAACTAGCAACTAAACTGAGTGTGGAGATAAGCGAAACTGACGTCGATAACGTCTACCGCACTAAGGGCAACAAAGTTGTAGTTGAGCTAAGTTCTCTTCGTAAAAAGAGAGAAATAATGAACAAAATTGAGAGACATCGAGTGGACGCAACAGGAATAAACAAGGAGGAAGACAGTGGAAAGCATAAATTCGTATATGTTAATGACCAGCTGACTGCCCAGAGAAGTCGTCTGCTATGGTTAGCTAAAAGGAAAGCAAAAGATGCCTGTTGGAAATTTGTCTGGGTTCGTCATGGGGAAATTTGTGTAAAACAAACTGAAACTTCGAAAATATTATATATTAATAACGAATGTGATATTGAAAAAATTTGTTAATCATTTATAAAAATATAAGAAATATAAGAAAGTCAAGAAAAACGAAATACTGAGAAAGAGACTCACATATTAGGGTAAACAAAGAGAAATAACGTAGAGAAAGAGACTCATACAAATCAGAAAACTTCCCATACTGCTACTTTAAATACTACCGATATTGAAGTTTTCACAAATTAAACGTTACAAAAATAACACGCTCCTTAGAAAGAAAAAACACACACACACTCACTCAAATCACCTTTAATATTTTTTACTCTTTTTCTTAATTAAAAATGAATTCAAATCAAACAATAAATAATTTCGATGAAATCGATAAAAATCTCATAAGTTGTCCCACATCACTTATTCACATGAATATTCGCTCGTTGAGAAAAAATTTCATACCCTTTTTAACACACATAAAGAACATTACAAATAAAATACACATAATAATCCTTACCGAAACAAACATAACAGATGAAGAAAATAATCTATACTGTATAATTGGCTACAACGCTACCTTTCTGAATAGGGAAGGCAGAGGAGGCGGAATTGCAGTATATATTAACGAAAATTCAACCTTTGAAACAATAACAATAAACACAAACAGCTTTGAATCGTTGCAAATAAATATCAAAACAAATAACAAAAATGCTCTCACAGTCATCCCCGTCTACCGTCCACCTAGCCATTGTATGAGAACCTTCATAGAGGAGTTAGACGAATGCTTAAATAACATCAACAAGAAGCAAAACACAATTGTCGTGGGGGATACAAATATTGACATTAAAAGAGACAATGCAGTAACAACTAATTATTTGGATATGTTTGCATCCCATGGTCTACGATGCATGGTGACAGAGACAACGAGAGAAGATGTGTACAACAATACAAGCACCTGTATAGACCATATATTTATACGCTGTAACTTAGCGACAGCGACCGCACACTCAGCCGTCATCACAACAACGATCTCTGACCATTACGCTCTCTTTGGCTGCATAGAAGAAGGAGACACAGCAGAACAAAACACACAAACAGCTGAGCAGGGTTCGGATTTTAATAAAAAAATAAAAAATGATAAAGTTAATAAACGAATAAAAGAAACAGATTGGAATGCATTAATAGAAAACTCTAATAACGCAGAACAACTTTACAACAGTATACATAGTACTTTTTGTGAAATCTACGAAGAATCAAAAGAACAAAACGTAGTTAAATCTAAAAAGAGAAACCCATATCCATGGCTAAATAATGAGCTGATAAAATGTTGTGATATACGGGATAGACTTCATAAAAACTGGCAAAAGAATAAAACTAATACAATCAATGAAAAAATATACAAAACATACAGTAACAAATTAAATAAAAAAATTATCAATGCAAAAAATGCATTTAATTACCAGCAACTTCAATTAAACAGGAACAATATTAGAGGAACCTGGCAAATAATAAACAATATAACGGGTAGACAAACCTGCAATATAGATAAAATTCTTATGAGGAATTTTTCATGTAATAATATTCAGAAATTAACCGAGAGTTTTGCCCATAATTTTAAAGAAAATGTTCAAAATATTCTGCACACATGTAACATAAAAACAAACACAAACCCTCACACAGTCATACTAAACAGCATGTATTTAAATTATACAAATGAAGACGAAATTTATAGTATTCTAAAAAATTTAAATGTCAGGAAAACTCCTGGAGCAGATGGTATTAGAGCTATAGATTTAAAAAAAAATGCGAGTTGCCTAACCAAAATAATTACCAAATTGGTCAATAGTAGCTTAGTTGAGGCAAAAATACCCGAGTTGTTAAAAACTTCTATAATACGGCCGATTTATAAAAATGGTACCAAAACGGATTTTAATAATTATAGGCCAATCTCAATCCTGCCAATTTTGGAAAAAGTTTTAGAGGAAATAGTGGTGATGAGACTAAATGACTTTTTAACCAAATATAAAATAATAAACAAAAACCAATACGGATTTCAAAAAGGAAAAAATATTAATCAATTATTAGGACATTTTTCCAACCATATCAACCAAAACTTAAATAATCGCCAGCAATGCCTCGTTTTATTCATCGACTTTAGTAAGGCGTTTGATACATTATCACATGAGAAACTTATTGAAACACTTGAAAGGACCGGAATACGAGGTGAGTGCTTGGAATGGATGAAAAATTATCTACAATGCAGAAATTTTCGAGTTAAAATTGAAAATAGCCAAAGCAGTAACACCGATATCACCCACGGTGTTCCGCAAGGATCAAAGCTTGGACCGTTGCTTTACATAATATATGCAAACGAAATGTTAAACCAATTGAAAGAAAGCGCAGTATTTGCATATGCAGACGACACTGCAATAGTTGTATCTCACGAATGCATTCATACGGCCGAAACAACAATGCAGAAGGAACTGAACACGATTACCAGATGGTGTCATGACAATGGGCTTATAATAAACGCAAATAAAACTAAAATAATGCACATAAGACCACGACACATACAGCACACAGATGTTACCTTGATCTTCCACAACACTGATTGCCTACACAATACATTTACCAACAACAATATACCGATTAATGATAACTGCTCAACAAAAATTGAACTAGTAACAACATACAAATACTTAGGAGTTCATCTAGACGAAAATTTCAAGTGGAAAATACACATTGATAAACTACAAAAGAAGCTACGTCAATCCATGTTCGCGTTATATAACCTTAGCAAATGCTCCCCGTACAACGTACTAAAACAAGCATATTTCTCGCTGGCGGAGTCCTATTTAAGACACGGGATAACTGCATGGGGAACAGCAAGTCACTGTAGGACTCTTCAGCTTACACAAAATAGACTCCTTAAATTACTCCATAAAAACCAAAAATATACAAAAAACAAACTCCAAAATAACATACAAAATATACATACCCGAACATTAAATCATTTTACAACAACCTATACAAACATTCAAAATAACATACAAAATATACAAACCCAAACGTCAATTCCAGGTGCATCAACCAATACAAATATTCAAAATAGCAATACACACGAAAATCGTAATCAAATATCACACAACCAAACAGATCTATTCAAGATCCTTGAAATACTTAACATTGATGGATTATACAAAACCTCAATATTAAACGAATTCTACGACGAACCAAACTTGCTTCAACACATTGACCATCAGCAGAACACGAGAAGAAGAGCTGAAAGACGCTACAAAATACCCAGTTTCCGCAACGATTATGGGAAAAAGTCACTAGCCGTAACGCTACCAACAACCATGAACAATATGCCAACAAACCTACTGAATATCAATAATCGGATAAGTAGAAAAAAATTAATCAAAAAACACTTTTTACAATAAATTCTGATACTTCAAATAATGAAATTTATATTTGTATCACATATTAATTTATGTTATTAATAAGTTATTGAATTTGAATTATACTATATATATCTACAGCTGAGCTGAAATAAGCATTATTAAGTGTTCATAATTTTACATAATTTCTTTTATCACCCTGCAGACAAGCCACAATGGCTTCGTGGGGATTTAAATTAAGACAATGTAATAGAACATTATTTTTGTTTAATAAAGTTTTGTTAAGTTGTTAAGACTAGAGCATAGCGGAGTAGAGCTTATGTTCGTGGTAAGTACAGACATAGATACATATGTACATATCTTAAATAGAAATCTTAACAATATATTCCTCGTATATGTTTTTAATTGCAGGACCTGAATATGACGGCCACAATAACACTCAATCCCTCGACTACCACAATCTTCTCCAGACGAGTGTTTCAACATGGAATGAATATAATCTATTTAGCAAATAGATTTTCGAAAACAAAAATTAAAAAATTGTAAATGTAATACTCACAGTGTATTTATGTACAATTGTCAATAAATAATTTCAAACACACTTCAAAACAAATTCATAGCAGCAATGAACAAATTCATTGCAGCAAATGAACAAATTCATTGCAGAATCCTGGGTCCTATCGCAAGCAGACGAAACATCTGTAGGAGTCTTCGAGAGAAAACTACACCGAAAAATTTATGGCCCTATAGTGCACAACGGCGAGTATCGGCGACGAATGAATCATGAGCTGTATGAGCTTTATCCTGACATTGACATAGTTAAGCGGATCAAGATAACGCGATTGCGCTGGCTAGGCCATGTCAGTAGAATGGATGAAGATGAACCAGCGCGAAGGGTTTTCGAAGCCGAACTCGAAGGAAGACCAAAACTCCGCTGGAGGGATCAGGTTGACGAATCCCTGTGTACACTTTGTATTGCCAACTGGAGAAATAAAGCAAAAGATCGAACTGGTTGGCGAAATATGTTATCTTCGTTTTGTAAGGTCCCTGACCCCCCGGGGTTGTCCGAGACCGGATAAGTAAGTAAGCAAAGAAGCAAATTCCTTGCAAGAACGATACCTATTCATTGCAACAATAAAACGAATTCATTGTAGCAACGAAACAAATTCGTTGCAATTATGAAGCAAATTCATTGCAGCAACAACCATACTTTCACCACAGTAACGAACAATTTGCAGTTGATGAACACATTTTCATAGCGGGAATGAAACGTTACGTTAGCTCACTTTCGATGACAAAAGTTGTTGGGGTGATGAACATTTTCATCCGTGTGACGATGCTTTTCCGTTCAGTGTACCAATCAGATAGAGTCCCGTCAAAACTGAAAACAGCATTAATACCGACGGTCTGGCTTAGAGTGTTCAAAACCGAAAACGAAAACCCGGTTAATCGGTTTTCTAACCGGTTTATGCTCAATTTGTGTCAAAAGTTCTTGCAAACTGTTAATAATTAAACAAGCAAGATATAATTTTCATATTTTCATTACTTTTTTGAATTAGGAATTGAATTGAATTGAATTGAATTGAATTGAATTGAATTGAATTGAATTGAATTGAATTGAATTGAATTGAATTGAATTGAATTGAATTGAATTGAATTGAATTGAATTGAATTGAATTGAATTGAATTGAATTGAATTGAATTGAATTGAATTGAATTGAATTGAATTGAATTGAATTGAATTGAATTGAATTGAATTGAATTGAATTGAATTGAATTGAATTGAATTGAATTGAATTGAATTGAATTGAATTGAATTGAATTGAATTGAATTGAATTGAATTGAATTGAATTGAATTGAATTGAATTGAATTGAATTGAATTGAATTGAATTGAATTGAATTGAATTGAATTGAATTGAATTGAATTGAATTGAATTGAATTGAATTGAATTGAATTGAATTGAATTGAATTGAATTGAATTGAATTGAATTGAATTGAATTGAATTGAATTGAATTGAATTGAATTGAATTGAATTGAATTGAATTGAATTGAATTGAATTGAATTGAATTGAATTGAATTGAATTGAATTGAATTGAATTGAATTGAATTGAATTGAATTGAATTGAATTGAATTGAATTGAATTGAATTGAATTGAATTGAATTGAATTGAATTGAATTGAATTGAATTGAATTGAATTGAATTGAATTGAATTGAATTGAATTGAATTGAATTGAATTGAATTGAATTGAATTGAATTGAATTGAATTGAATTGAATTGAATTGAATTGAATTGAATTGAATTGAATTGAATTGAATTGAATTGAATTGAATTGAATTGAATTGAATTGAATTGAATTGAATTGAATTGAATTGAATTGAATTGAATTGAATTGAATTGAATTGAATTGAATTGAATTGAATTGAATTGAATTGAATTGAATTGAATTGAATTGAATTGAATTGAATTGAATTGAATTGAATTGAATTGAATTGAATTGAATTGAATTGAATTGAATTGAATTGAATTGAATTGAATTGAATTGAATTGAATTGAATTGAATTGAATTGAATTGAATTGAATTGAATTGAATTGAATTGAATTGAATTGAATTGAATTGAATTGAATTGAATTGAATTGAATTGAATTGAATTGAATTGAATTGAATTGAATTGAATTGAATTGAATTGAATTGAATTGAATTGAATTGAATTGAATTGAATTGAATTGAATTGAATTGAATTGAATTGAATTGAATTGAATTGAATTGAATTGAATTGAATTGAATTGAATTGAATTGAATTGAATTGAATTGAATTGAATTGAATTGAATTGAATTGAATTGAATTGAATTGAATTGAATTGAATTGAATTGAATTGAATTGAATTGAATTGAATTGAATTGAATTGAATTGAATTGAATTGAATTGAATTGAATTGAATTGAATTGAATTGAATTGAATTGAATTGAATTGAATTGAATTGAATTGAATTGAATTGAATAGAATTGAGATCAAGCGGAGAATTTTGCTTGCGAATAGATGTTATTTTGGGCTAAGCAAGCAATTTAGAGATAAAACCCTCTCTCGAATGACGAAAATCCACCTATACCAGACTCTCATACAATCTGTCTTGCTTTATGACGTAGAATCCTGGGCCTTATCGCAAGCTCGTGAAACATCTGTGGGAGTCTTCGAGAGAAAAATACTCCGGAAGATTTATGACCCCATAGTGCACAACGGCGAGTATCGGAGACGCATGTAACATGAGCTGTATGAGCTTTATCCTGACATTGACATAGTTAAGCGGATCAAAACATCACGATTGCGCTGGCTAGGCCATGTCAGTTGAATGGATGAAGATGAACAAGCACGAAGGGTTTTCGAAACCGAAATCGAAGGTAGACGAAAAATAGGAAGACCAAGTCTCGACTGGAGGGATCAGGTTGAAAAATCCCTGCGTACACATGGTATTACCAACTGGAGAGATAAGGCAAACGAACGAACTGGTTGGCGAAATATGTTATCTTCGGTTTGTAAGGTTCCTCACCCCACGGGGTTATTCGAGACTGGATAAGTAAGTAACAAACAAGTAATAAATACAAATTGGATTAAATTGGAAATAAAAAATAATAAAAAAATTGGATTAAACTTTAAATTGAATAAGAAATAAATTAAAACTCTCAATGAATTTAATAACACAATTTATTGCAAAATTCTTTCACTTACTTTATTGATGGACCCAAAATTGTTCTTGCCCCTAGGGCCTCAAGCAATCTAAATCCGCCTCTGGGTGTAGGGTATGTAGTCACGACACAGAATTAGCAGTTAATATTTATTGTGTTTCTAAATTCAACTATTTGTTTTTAATCTTAGATGATTAGGGGTCGAGTTATGTAAGGAAAGACAAAGAATTCATGATCGTTTTGTCGGCAGTGAAGTTTAATCAACACATGTATTTGATAGGGTATGAGTCAGCATTATTGACATAAGAATGTCGTTGAACTATTACACTGGGCAACAGCAATTTTGGGGGAGGACGATTCCCGCCAAATCATCACACTAGGTGAGTATAGTCAAACCCCAAAAATGTAGAACGCTATGTGCCTATAATTTTTTTTATGGGCGTGGCAAGTTTCAATTTTCTTACCCGATACTGTCCGAGATAAATTTAAAAATCAAGTATAAATATTTAATTGAGCGAATTCTTCTGGTAACATATCTGCAGTGAAATTTGACAAGGATTATTTTCGTAGAATATTCAATTGCTCTATTTCAAAGTTTAAAGGGTCGTTTTCGTCCTTTATTCAAAAAGTACCAACAATTTACACTAAAATGACCAGCTACGGATTCAGAACGTTTTACGAATTTATTCCTCACTAAATTTCATTATGGGTCGTCATAGAACAAAATTGGATATCTTTATTTTCAGAAGTCCTTTTTGTAATTTTTTGAAACTAGGTCAAGAAAACTGCACCACAATAACCGGCAAAGTATCCAAATGTTCTACCAATTTATTGTGGAATAGATTTTACCATTTCCTAGACGAGAATCCTTCAGCTTGAATTCGCAAGTCATGAACAAAAACCAACCATTTTTCAATTAGAAAAATGTTCATGACTTGTAAGCTTGTAGTATGAATTTCTCATACATTAACCCAAAACTAACAAAAATCGGTCAATAAAATTTAAATTCAAATAAATGTAACTGGCACCAGGACGGTCTTCAAAAATGATATACCACGGAAAAATACAACTCTGTGATATAGATTAAAAACTCAACTCAAAGCACTGCAACAATGCGAGAATGCATTGGGAAAAAGAAGAACATGTTGGAAAAATTCTGTATGTTCTTGTTGTTGGAATTATAGGCCTTTCAGTGATGTTGATACTTAGGGATCTTCGATCGATACTAATTCGCACATGTGAATTGCGGAATTGAGTTTGTATACATACGATTGATTATCAACCGATGGTATCAATTCAGGCACAGTAGTTAGGCATCTGATGATGAACTTGTCACGGAGTTCGAAACTAGTCACGCCAGTAAGTGTGTGTTGAACTGAATTGTCTATTACTTCCAACAAAAAGTAACCATTTTTCAATTCGAAAAATGTTCATGACTTGTAAGCTTGTAGTATGAATTTTTCACACATTAACCAAAAACTAAAAAATTAAATTTTTGAAATGTGGAACATAATACTCGTAAACCAATTTTAAGATTTCAAGATTTAAATTTTTAAACAAGGACTAAAAGGACATATACAAAGTCAAGATGAAGGATTCTCATCTGCGAAATCCTCTAGTAAAATATATTCCACAATAAATTGGTAGAACATTAGGATACTTTGCCGGTTATTTTGGTGCAGTTTTAATGACCTTGTTTCAAAAAATTACAAAAAGGTCGTCCGAAAATAAAGATAGAGAATTTTATTCTATGGCGACCCATGTAACGAACGAATCGGCCAAAACGGAAGCGTAAATAAATTGGATTTCATTGGTTAAATGAGACAATTCTTTTAGAAATTTACTAAAGAAACATGTGAAGAATAAATATCTCATTGGATCGGTGAGATTAACGACTACATTTTGGCCGACTCGTTCGCTCGTTCCAATTCGTTTTACGTAAACAGGCTTTTTGTTTGCTTTGAATATATATTGAAGTGTTTTATAGTTTCGAATCGTTTTCTTATTCTAATTAAATTTTTGAATTTCAACTGACAGGTTTTGTTCAAATAATTTTGTGTTTAAATTGGCAGTGGGTTGGGTTTTGATGTTCCCGTAAAATAATTAATCTGTACACGAAGAATGAGAATTTTTAAAAGAATTTAAGAATACTTAAATTTAAAGTTTTTCAAACGAAAAGCAAAAGGTTCCAGACTCAAATACCAACGGCCTAAATGAGTACAAAACAATAGGCTCTAGTTAGAAATGATCCTCAGCAACTCTTGATTTGGGAAAGGAATTAACACATCAATTTAATTTGGGATCTTTCTTTGAAATTTATTTATATTTAAACAATTATATTTATGGTAATAACATTAAGTAATAAGTCGCAAAACTAAACAGATCATATTTGAGTACATCTACTTACATATCCTTGGTACACATTTCTAAACGAATCGTATAGTAAATCCTACTATACGTATCTCCTCCCACCTATCCCCAAAGTAATAGTCAATATACACTATGAATGGGGTCCTTTTGTGCTGAATAATCAATTTCGTACAGTGCATTTATAAGCGTCCTTTCTCTTTTTGTAGTCGTGTGCAATTTGTACAAATCAATGTCACAACACTACGTGTAGTTGTTTCAACAAAAGTTTTCATTCTAGAGAAATAACCAACCATAAATCTATAATATCAAATACATTTCATATTTCATGCCCAAGTTTATTTTTTTATGTGTCATGGCACATATGTATGTACGAATGTATGTATGTATATTTGTTGTGGTACGCCCTCTGTGATCCAACGTAAAAGAATGACAATAACCGAGACTGTCGTGAGACTGTTTGACTATGATGAACTTTGATGGTCGACGGACTAAACAGTCCATTTCTATCAAGATGAGCTGGACATGACGATGAAACACTGGTTGGTGTACAATTACAATTCCACTATATGTCATGCATGCATGTCAGCAACAACGAACTACTATAACTATAGTACTATAAATGTATTGTGCATAGTACTGTGTACAGGGTATTAACTATGAATTGATGCAAACATAAATTATTCGAAAAAGTCAACAAAATTGTTTCAAATTCTGTAGTGAAACTTCCTACACGCTGAAAAAACGTAATTTGCAGGAACCATGTATATGTTTGGAACCCACTTAAAACATTTATATGTGTGTATTTAAATGCAAAGAGTATCATGTTTACTGACAAACATGTATGCTTTTACGTGGAAACATAAGCGTTCTTCATCCCAAACATCCATATACTTACGTGGAAGAATTCGCGTGTTTCCTCCAAACCTCCATATACTTACGTAGAAACATATGTCTAATTTCTCCCAAACATAACAATATTTAGAAACGAATTATTCTCTCTTTCTTTATTTATTATAATTAATTTTATCAATATATATCCACATTTATAAATAATTAATACAAAAAATTAAAATATTTACATTTTACATTTACTTGCATTGAATGCATTACTTTTTTTATGCAATGAGAATCTGCTGCTCTTTTGCTTCTCCTTTCTTTTGTTGTCTCTCACATTTTTCTTTTCAGAAGGTTTCAGCTATGCCTAGGCTATCACTATTCATTGGTACACAAACAATATATTTATATACAAATCTAGTTGAAGCAAGACAAGCGTATATTAATTACTTGTTTTTTTTTATTATATTTCACAAATAATTCGCCATTTTCTGCTCGAGCAGTTTCTTACCTTGGTAGCACACATAAATATATGGGAAACACATACGCAAAAACCAAAGCAACATCACAAACCATTTAACCGTCCGAGCGATTGTTATTTTTACATACACTGATCAAACGCTTTTGATATCCTCTGTCCTGTGAACCATTGACGACTGAATACATGAAATTAAAGCGCAATACATCACGCAAATTCAGGAATATTTATGAATCACTCAGTGAGAGAATAATGCAAAAATACAGATCCACACTTACAAGATATACACACTCGTTGCCCCTCTTTTGCAACAAACACTGTTGTATTTGTATCACAAACACAGGTATATTTGGGTCGCAAACACATGTTATAACATATTAATCGTTGTGTCTCAAACGTGGAATATTGAATAGCAAACAAAATGCGTTTGGGCACAGCTCCAAACACATGTTATATTTGTATCCAAACAACAAAAAACGACAGATTTTTCAACATGTATGCGAGTGTTTTGAAACCCGCATCAGCAACCTTTTCTGTGGCGGAAAACGAGTGGAAGTAAGACGCCACGTTACAAAGATGATCAGGTAGTTGACGACCAGAAAATGTGCGCAATTTGGCAACCCTCGTAAAAGAGAACCATATCTTCCATAACTATACCTTAGTTTATGTAATTTTACATCAACATGGTTGGAATTTATATAGTCATATACAATAACACTATCAAAAAGCTTCTCATGTATTGAAATATTCAATGGAGAGAGTATGAGAGTATTCGCATTCGCTTTTTTGTTGGTTTTTGAGTGAAGAGAAATTTTGGCTGTCTACTTTAGTACATCGTTTATGCATGTTACACAAAGTAGTGTCTTTACAGATTCACAACTTTGAGTTGGTAACACTGCTTTATTTGACAATAGATTTAACAGCTGGTAGTTGATGTTTGTTTATAACCACTTCATCGTGGTTAGACTTACACGGGAGCAACGCTTGCAAATTGTTGAAATTTTCTATCAAAATAATGGTTCTGTTCGTCAAACTTATCGTGCACTTAGCTCATTTCGTGGTTGTCATAATCGTGCATCAGAGCGGCTAATTCGAATAACTATGAATCGGTTTCGCACCACGTTTTCTCTTAATGATAATGTGCATCCCGTAAGACGACAAACAGTGCGCACCGAACAAGTAATAGACGTTGTGCATCAAAGCATTGAAGAAAACCCACATCAATCAATTCGGCGCCGTTCTCAACAAATGGGGATGTATCCATCCTCTTTATAGAAAATTTGACGAAACGATATTGGTTTACGAGCTTTCATGATTCAACTTGTGCAAGAATTAGAGTCAAACGACCAGCGTATGCGCCGCCAATTCGGCCAATGGGCTGAATGAAGCACAAATTGATATTGATTTTGGTTTTCCATATAAAATTGTGTGCAGCGATGAAGCTCAATTTTGGTTGAGTAAGCAAAATTGTCGCATTTGGAGTAAAGATTCTCCACAAGCTATTGTCTACACGCCATTACAACCACAGAAAATTACTGTTTGCCTTCAAAAACGGTGATGGGCAGTACGCTACTGTCAACGGTGAACGCTACAAGTGTTTTCATACCCGAATTAGCTGTCATTAATCTTGCTGTCATGTAGTTTCAACAGGACGGAGCCACATGCCACACAGCGCACGCTTCAATTAATTTATTCAGAGAAAATTTTGATGAACGAATAATTTCACGTAATTGTCCTGTTAATTGACCACTCTGGATATCACAGTCCTCTTATTCTTCCTAGGTCCTCCTACAATCGGCATCATTCTCGCTAGGACTGCACTAACATTTGCCGATTTGTCTCGGACATTCATACTCTATAAGTTTATTAAAGGTTAGTCTCGAGTCAATCATTACTCCTAGAGATTTTAACTCATCCTTTTATGATATTCGCTGGTGTCTCATATTTATCTTTAGCGTTACCTACCTTCTACGACTACTTGTCAGTACAACTTCCGTCTTTTTCTCCGCTAGCTAAAGTCCGGCTTTAATCATGCTGCATTTATCGTCTCATTTACATATAGTTCCACCTCATCGATGTGTCTTGTCACGGTGACCACTGAAATGTTGTCTGCAAACCCGAGTATATTAGACTCGTCTGGTATTTCTAGTGTTAGAACTCCGTTGTACATAATGTTCCAAAGCAGTGGTTCGACAAACGACCCCTGAGGGACTCCCGCAGAAACATCATATGTTACAAGTCCATCCTCCGTTTCACAGCATTGAAATTATCTTCGTAAGGTATACTGGGACTCCCAGTCGATTGAGTGCATCAATTATGTGTTGGTAGTTAGCAGAATTGAAAGCATTCTTCACATCTAGTGTGATAGCCGCACAGTACTTATGTTCAATTCAATTCTTCTTTATTAATCCATATTCTTTTACATTTTAATTCGATTGGTCTCATTTAAATATACTTAAAAAATACATTTTCTCCATCCAGCATCCGAAGACAGCTCTAGATATACTAAATTTATATAACTTAAATAAGCCTTAAGGCCAGCCCATTTATTATTTTACTGAGATCTTTCCTCGTCATTTAATTTTCCTGGGAAAAAGGATTAAAAACCCATAAACTCTTTTCTGACATCTATCTTATATACTAACCTAAAACTAAGTGAAAATATTTACAAAACTAAAAATAAATAAAAATAAAATAAAATACAGAAATTCAAATTCAGTGGCTCATTGTGCCGTGTTATATACTAGATCCGTCATGTTATAAGTTTCGTACCTCCTGTGGTAGAATGTCAGTTTATTATCCCCATTATATAGCATGTTCCTTTCCCTAAATTTCAGGAGCCCCATGGGAGTTAAAGCCCCTCTCGATTCTATGATGTTCTCGAATTCCTCATCTCCAATCATGCACCTGCCAATATGCATATTGCCCTCATCATTGTGTGAGCATCGCTCTAGGAACCTAATGGCTAGCTCAGTCATCCACACATCCAATCTATCGACCTTCATATCTTTGGCATTTTTATACACCGTTCCGCAAGAGGGGCTAGTCCATTTCCCCATTTCATCTTGTGTTGCCCTAAGACCCAAGCAATGTTTGAGTATCTTCCGTTCTGCTACTCTGAGTCTTTCCATTTGACTGGAGCTTATTGTATACCACACCGGGAATGCATACGCCACTATCGGTCTTAGTATCTGTTTGTATACTAGCAGTCTAACCTTTTGACTTAGCCCATTTCTGCTGCCCAGTATTCTTGAATACATAGCATATGTTTTCCTCATTTTTTCCAATATCATGTCTACATGATCTTTAAATTGCAATATTACCCGAGTATTTAACTCCTAGGTAAAGCATTGTATCGCTTTCGGGTATGGTCTCATTTCCGATCTGTATGTTAGGCTTAAACTTTCTGGCGTTTTTAAAGAGGTTGCCCTTCTTTCCTCTAGCTACCAAACAGGTGCACTTTGGGATGTTTAGTTTGAGCAACCATTCCTCAAAGTAGATCTCCAAAATATTCAAATAATTTTGCATCTTATTATTTGCTATTTTCGCCCTAGCATGAGATGTTGTCAGCAGGATATCGTCCGCAAATATCTATAATCCCTCACCGTTTTCCGGCTGAGGTATATCAGCAAGATATAGGTTATATAATACTGGCCCCAATATGGACCCCTGCGGTACTCCAGCTTTCGTCTCGCTCTTCTCTGACTCTTTATCATCCACTTCTACCGAGAATGTTCGCCGCATCAGGTAGTCATATATTAATCTCGTCAGTGAGTTTCCAATACCATATTTTTCCTTCATCTTAAAGATGATACCCTTACGCCACACAGTGTCGAACGCCTTCTCGAAGTCCAATCCGATCGCGATAGTCGGCCTTTTGAGGTTAAACCCCCTCATTATGCTATTCGTGACTGCCACGTGCGCATGAGTCGTTGACAGCCCTTTTCTAAACCCGAATTGGGAGTCATTAAAGATCTGCTTGTCCTCTATCTGTAGATTTAACCTGGTCAGTATCAGTTTTTCAAATAATTTTCCGACGTTTGATAACAGTGCTATCGGCCTGTAGTTTGCTGCAACCGTCGGGTCCTTCCCGGGCTTACTTATGTTGTGCTTCCTTTCCTTTTATAGCCCCTTTCGCTTTTTGAGCCACCATCGCAATGGCATCTACCGTGCTTTTCGGAAGCAGAAGTGTTTGTCCGACAAGCCACCATCATTTTCAATCACATGAATGAGTCACTTGTAAATAATCATCTCCAGTATTTTGTTCATTGTATCCAGGACGAAGGGTCTCCAGGCTTTTGCACGATTTCGAAAGCAACACTAATTTTTGCAATTTCCACGGACTTGGGTGTGTGCATTCTCTAAAAAACTGATTTAGGACTTACAAAAATATATCCGGATTTTTATCCACTGCCGCTTTAAGCGCCTTATTTTGTAGTTGTGGTGTAGTTTGTGTCCACATCCTTTGGCAGTTCTTTCTCCATGGATCTCCCCATTTCATCTCGTACTTGGATGTATGTCGCTGGGATCGAACGCACCTGCTCTTTTATTGCATGGTGGATATTGTTCCTTACCTTAATGTAGTCCATCAGATTTAGAATGAGAGTATCTACGTGGAAAAAAGTATCCAGCTGTTGTAGCTCCCGCCGACGCTTCAATCTTCTCATTCGTTTCTCCTGTTATCATCTTAGTATTTGGTGACCTTCTGACCCTATATTTGGCTGTAAAAGGATCATCTACATCCTCCATACTGTTTGCCACACTTCCATCGATTTTTGATGTGTTAACATCTATAGGCGCCAGTAGGGACTAAACCCACAAAGTGAACACATTCAAACACAGTTTGTCCGACTGCGATCACAGATTGTTTGGCGTTAAACTCCTCCGAAATGGCTGGACCAATTTGTATGAAATTTTGTGTGTATATCGGGTAGGTCTCAGAATCGGCCAACATCTATTTTTCATATCCCTAACTGATAAGGGTGACCCACCCCTATATAAAACACAGATTTGCCCGACTGCGAAACACAGATTGTCAGACTGCGAAAAAAAAACACACACTGATGTAACGACAGCGAATAGTTGTATTGTGTGGGTGTGGAGCACTCTCAGAGCAAAGAGGATAATGACGTGGTTATACGTACATAAAAATGAGATAGCAGAGAGCAACGAAAATTGTGTGAACTTGCGTAGCGTATGTACGAACAACAATGTATGTATGTACATGAGTCTGTTGCTTCGCATTCTCTTTGTTTTTTTGTGGGAATAAAACAAAAAGTATTAAACAAGAAAATAATGACAAAAGTGCTTGCGCTGGTCTTTAAATACTTTTAAGTATTAATATTATTTAAATGTAACGTCATCATATGATTGAACGCTGTTTTTTATTTTCCAATGTAACATTTACTAATGTGTTCATAGAAATCGAACAGGTACCGTGTAACAAAAAGGTGTTAACACATCGCCCGTGAGTTCGAACACTCATTGGTTTTTTTTTATATTTTTCGGTTGATTTTCGCTATTTTTGTTGTTGATTTCAATATCATTGTTCGTGGTATTCATTCTGTTGGGTCTTAATTCAAATCCTCTATCTTCATTCGATGTGTAGTCACGTTGAAATCGCCATGATTATCTATAAATGCAGGGAGGCCATGCGACGGATTGACATGTTATCCTCATTAGACCGCATGTCAGAGCCCCAGGTCCGTGTTAGTCGGGAACTGCATCCGATTGTGTACCACCAACTCAATGGCGACGAACTTTGAGCGAACTTTGAGACTTGTCAAGTTTTACTACGACGGAGGCAGTTGTGACATTACCCTAGAAGCCGCTTCAGTGGAATTTCACTTCCACTTACTGAGGTTCTAGAATGTCACACCTGTCGTCCCAGGGTACATCAACCCATTATCGTTGTTCTAGTGATACCATAATTAAGACCATACTGAGATTCCCTTCGGCGGGAGTCGTTTTTGCTCGTTGACGGCCAGAAATCATATTCGTTCTTTCAGAAATACCATAATTAGGACCGTACTGGTCTTGATCCTAATGCCTTTCAACGGCTTCGTAATCTTGGGATCTTGTTCCATCACGTTGTGATTTTAGGAAACCACGAAGTCATCACGCTCCATACTACTCTCATTCGGGTACCCCTGGTAGGACTTCACTGGGCACCTGTACCATTTTCTAGTTCGCCCTCCATACCTGCCATAACTAGGGTCTGCGATGTCGTTTCCCCCCTTATCTTCTTTGGAAGATACCCTTGCGGTACGTACACTAACTCACTCATATGTGAACAAACACTACCACGCTTCAAAATAGTACCTGCAAACACACCTACGCAATCACTTACTGTACAAGACGAATGACAACGATTTCATTGTGATATCAATGAAGACAACTACAGATAGACGCAACTCGAAAATTAAACTAACCCCGAAGTCATATTTACAGTCATCGGAGAAAAAGCGGAATGCGAAATTAATTTCAACTACGCACAAGAAGTTTGACGCGACTCATGGCACAGTGGGTTGTATTAAACATTGATTTGTATTAACCATTGAATTTCACATCGAATTTGTGAATTTTTTTTTTGATATTTTCGAATAACTTGAATTAAAAAATCTTGCTTTTATGTATTTGAACTTGGTACAAATATTTAGAAATTAATGCATGATATGTCGAATAATTCCTGCAAAAAATAAGTCAATTTATATAGATTTCTAAAGTTGTATCAATACATCTATATCATTCTGTCCTCCACAATTTTTTTGAAAAATAACATGACAGGCGCATACAGAGTAACCCCCATCCACACATACGCATACCTCCAGACAATGTCAAACAATCGGTTTAGGTAGGAATTTTTTTTTTTACACTTTTTGTATCCTCTTATTCTGAGGAGCTAAAGCTTGTGGCAACAAAATATGAAAGAATCCGAAACACGACACTTTCTCTTGTGACTGGTGTAAATCACATATATGACACCGAGTTAACACCCGTGAATATTTACTCGCATACTAAGGATTGCTAGGAGTGAAGAGCGATTTGGTGTAGATTATTGTCATTGTTAGTTGTTTGCGTCACATACGATAATACATTTGCTAATGATGTTTTCGAAGAATTGGACAATTGTAATTTTTTATCAGAATAAAGTTGAAACAAAGAATGGTTAATCATTTGTAATCAGTTTCGTAGTATCTAAATAATGTATTTCTGTGTAAAACCGGAAACAAATGAATGCAGTTTTTATATTTTTTAAAATATTGAAGAAAATAAAATGCTGAAAAAGATTGTTCGATTGTCCGTTCCAGGATGGTTCTCAGTCGAAACCAGGATAAGGAAAAGTCCACAACTTCCAAATTTAACTTATTTATTTAATATAATAGTTTACGGATATTATCTAGAGATCCAAAGCTACAGCCAGAAAATCATCCGTCACAGGGTATCCGTAAAGCATCGTGTAGCCAACTTTTGGAGTATCAAATTTAACGGAAAAAATGTAAATCCAAATTGCAGACATGCGGCTTTGGACAGCATTTCAACGGGTTTCAGTGCATACAAAACTCAGGTAAGAGTTGACCGATGTGGCGGTATGTGGTGCGATTGTTAGTGAGTGTGACTCTTTTGCAGAAGTTCGTGGTTTCAATTCCCGCACAGATCAGCTTAAAACAAAGTTTCCTTCGCTATATATTATGTACTAGTTAGTTCCAACACGCCAAAGGCGCCCGTTGAAAAATACGATAATTTAAATGGATAGATAATTTTTGTAAAATGATAAAGAAATTAAGAATGTATTTTTTTTATAAAATTGTATATTTAGCTCCTTTTTGTAACAGTATGTACTATATTTTCCCGAAAAGGAAATTTTTTAAAGAGACGTACTACTTTTATTAAAAGTTAATGTTTTTTTAAGAAAAGGTACTATTTTTAAGATGAAGTACTTTTTGTAAGAAAAAGCCATAAGAGTATGAATTTTTTTTAATAAAGAAGTACTTTTTTTAAGAACCGGTACTTTTTAAAAAAGTGGGACAAGGTCATATTTTTTAAGAAAATGTACTTATTTTCAGAAAGGCTACTTATCTCAAGAAAAGGTATTATTTTATTTTTAAGAAAAGGTACTTTTAAGAAAAGGAATTTTTGTAAGAAAATTTTTTTTTTAAAGAAAAAATTAGTGTTCGAACTCACGGGTGATGTGTTAACACCTTTTTGTTGCACGGTGTTTAGGATCTAAGCCTTTTAATTGAAAAGATTTTTGTTTTATGTTTTTACTTCACAATTTTATTTAAATGTTTTGAATTCACTGTTTCAATTTGTATTATTGTCTTAGTTCAGTATTAAAGTGTTCCCGTGTAACAATGTTTGTGGTTTTGGTTTAACTTTTAACACTTTTACTTTTTGTAAATGTCACTAAGTCACGGGAGGAAGAGTTTTTACTTTTTATAAATTTCACTAAGTCACAGGAGGAAGAGTTGCGCGCACTTTGAACTTTAAAAACACTATGATCAAAAATCTGCATTGCTGCCGCTTGAAGGGTCAGCCGCTACCTTTTCAAAGTAAACAAATAGCATAACAAAAGCGAATATGCAATACCTTGTATTCCGCTATGCTATTTATTTACATACGTATGTATGAACAACCAATATTTCACTCAATATTAAGCAGTGCTGTTGCAAATTATAGCACTGTTTCAACATTCTGCCCCCCCGTGACTTGGTGATTACAAATTATTTATACTTAAAAATTAATTGTTGCGTACTGGACCAGAAAATACATAACCCAATGTTGACTTATAGGCGTGAACTTGACCAAGCCCCGTGCTGAGACATCCTTCTTGGTGTATTGAGGAGTAGACATCTGCACCCAATTCAAGATCGATGGGTGTATTGCATCGCGGGTCTATATCGGCAAAGGTGTCGGGTGAAAAGTTCTCCGTTGGGTCTTCTATTATTGGGTCCGAGTAGGGTCTTCTAGGCAATTCATCAGTTATCAGCGCTGTCACCTTCAGCACCCATGAGCTTCGTGTGTTTCGAGACATTACCTTAAATGTCGCAAAACGATGTTCGTGGTGGCGAAATGACCGAATGTTGAGACGCCGAAATATAGTTGATGCTATGCGAGAAACTGCAGACGACTGGTTAAGAATGGCCCGCATGGATGACCAGGTTTCAAACGTGTCCTGCGCTACTCGCACCATGGCCGTGGGTACAAAAACCGCGGCTCTTCTGAAACTAGGCTCACGGTTGACTGTCCGTAGTAGCGACGTTGCCAGCTGGGGAGCGTTGTGCAACGAGGTGTGGTGCCGTTCTTCACACTTGCGACACCCTTCAATATTTGGACAATCGGGAGCCAGGTGACTCCTTGCCAGGCAGTTCCTGCAATATCCCCGTCTTTCCATAGTTTCGTACCGAGCCCTCGGTGTTAGCTCCCGGTATCTCTGGCAACTTTTTAATGCGTGGTCTTCCTGGCACAACCCACAAGAATAGTGCCAGTCAGCTGGCCTAGAGCGTCTCTCTCGGTTTCGGTCTTGGCGGTCGTCCGATCGATCACGGCGGGGAAGATAGGCTGCCATAACTAGAATTATATGAGAAACTTGGTTATTGACAATTTTGATTAGTTTTGTGATGCACATACATTTGGCGACAATTTTTCATCCCTGATGACGACTAAATCGTTGACCTTGACGTTGTCCTGTTGGTATTTCCATTTGTACCTGCGATGAAGCTCTTTAAGATATTCTGATTTGCATCTATGGCAAAAATGCTGAGAGATTATTCTTAAACGTTTCCACCTGTTGACAAGATTTGGGTCCTCGTCTGAGATATCTGGTTCCGCAGGAGCAAGTATGGATGTACCGATAAGAAAATGTCCTGGTGTCAGTGGGGAAAGATCTGATGGGTCATCACTAGCTGGACTTAAGGGTCTAGAATTTAAGCATGCTTCGATGCGAGACAAAATTGTTGAAAGCTCTTCGAATGTAAAGTTCATGCGCGGAATCAACTTTTTCAGATGCGTTTTGAACGACTTGACACCGGCCTCCCATAACCCTCCCATATGAGGTGCGCCAGGAGGTATAAACTTCCATTCGAGTTCCTGATGTACGTTCTGGTGTATTATGGTGGATTGAAGAGACCTGAGAAAGGCGAGTCTATCTTTTCGAAGCATTTCTGCCGCCCCAACGAAGTTTGTTCCATTATCTGAGTAGATCCTAGCTGGGCATCCTCGACGCCCAATAAATCTGGAGAAAGCCGCCAAGAAAGACTGGGTCGATAAGTCGCTTGTAGCTTCCAGGTGAATGGCCTTCGTACCAAAGCAGACAAATATGCAAACATAACCTTTTGTGAGAAGACAAGCTCGACCAGTAAAGTTTTTTATGGTGAAGGGCCCCGCAAAGTCGACTCCTGTCGTTGAAAATGGTCTAGACAATATAGTACGTTCAGGAGGAAGTGATGACATGATTTGCGTTTGAATATGTTGCTTGAATAGTATGCAGGTTCGACAATTGTGAATGACTTTCTTTATAAGGGCCTTTAGTCTGAATATCCAGAATTCAGACCTCAACACACGAGTCATGAGTTGATTTCCTCCATGAACAGTTATTTTGTGCGTAAATTCTACCAGCAATTGGGTCATTCGAGCATCATACGGCAGGAGAATTGGATGACGTTCATTATAAGTGAGAGCCGGTGATTGGACTAGACGACCATTGGCTCTAATCACTCCTTTCGTGTCTAGAAAAGGGTTTAATGATAACAAATGACTACTCGGGAGCAGTCGGGTTTTCCGTTGCAATGAATGATATTCAGTTGCGAAATAATGTTTTTGGGTCAAAACGAGAAGCCGTATCTTAAGATCCTGGATCTCCTCCAAATTTATCTCCAGAGATGATATTCTGAGATGAACACGATTTGAGCCAGTATTTTTCCAAAAACGTAAGACATAAGCTAAAAGTCTATAGGCGCGAGACAATGAAGAAAATCTGAGTAATGGGTCTTCAAATGTCGTTGTGGCAAACACTTTAACTGCTTTTGCCTCTAAGCTTGTGTCATCTAATACTTCGCTTGTTGGCCACCGAGTTCTTGGCAATTTTAGCCACTGAGGGCCATGCCACCACAAAGAATGTTCGTTAAGATCCGTTGGAGAGCATCCTCGACTTGCCACATCAGCTGGGTTGCACTCTGAGTCAACGTGTCGCCATTTGTCGTGTCCAACATTATCTAGAATATTTGATATTCTGTTTCCAAGGTACTCCATGAGCATGGTGGTTTATTGAGCCACGCCAGAACAATTGTAGAGTCTGTCCAAAAATGTGTTGAAAAAGTAGAGATTTGGAGATTTGGTATTATGGCTGCCGCTAACTCCGACACTAGGACAGTTCCGCACAATTCGAGTCTCGGTAAAGATATTTGTTTGATAGGGGCGACACGGGTTTTTGCGGCTAACAGAAACGTATTTGTTGCACCATTAGTATCCTCGATGCGGACATACAATGGTGCAGCATACGCACTTTCAGAGGCATCACAAAATCCATGTATTTCCACTGAACATGATGGTTTGTACTGGATCCATCGAGGAACTATAATTGAGTCTATTTGAGGGCAATTTTTCACAAAATTATGCCAGTTCATCAGAGTTATTGGTTTTAATGGGTCATCCCAGTTTATCTTATCCAGCTAGACTTGTTGCATGATTAGTTTTGCGACTACAATGATTGGGGCTAACCACCCACAAGGGTTAAATAACTTGGCGATTGAGGATAGGACCTCCCTTTTGGTGTGTGATATCTTTTCTTCCACTGGTGGTGAAGTAAACGCAAACGAGTCTGTTGCGACAGTCCACCTAATACCTAGGGTCTTCGTTGTAGATCCGTCTGAAATATCCAACCAATTTACAGGTAAACGCTTATCTGGAGCAAGATCTTCAATTACGAGAGGATTATTTGAAGCCCATTTTCGCAACTCAAATCCTGCGGAGTTCATGGCCGAAATTAACTCCCTTCGAGATGCAATTGCCTGCTTGATTGTGTGACCACCGGCTAAGACATCATCGACATACAAATTTTGCCGAATTATGTCTGATGCTAGGGGATATTTGTCTTTCACGTCTTCCGCAAGTTGAAATAGTGTCCTAATGCGAGGAATGGAGCACAATTTATTCCGAAAGTGACTGTAAGAAGCTCAAAATCTTCCACAGGGTCATTAGGTGCTTTTCGGAATAGAACTCTTTGAAATTTGGATTGAGTTGAGTCGACCAGAATTTGGCGGTACATTTTAGTAACGTCTGCATTAAACACGTACTCGAAAAATCTCCACTTCAGTATCTGTAATACAAGGTCCTGCTGAAGTATGGGTCCTGGATGTAATATATCGTTAAGACTTTTTTTGTTGGATGAAGGGCTGGATGCATTGAAGACTACCCTCAGTTTTGTCGTCACCCTATCTGGTTTGATAACGGCGTGATGTGGTAAATAATAGTGTGGTGTCTTATTTATTTCCTGAGGTGAGAGTTTCCTCATGTGACTCAACTCGAGATACTCCAGAATTGCTTGATCATATTGTTCTTTTATGTCTGGTGTTCTTTGAAGTTTTCTCTCCATTCTATAAAACTGAGCCAAAGCGATATTTCTGGAAGTGCCCAGTTCTTCACAAGATTTGAACGGCAGAGTCACAATATATCTTCCAGAACTGTTTCTTCGAGTCGTGACTTTGTAATTTTCCTCGCATAATGTGTCTTCCTCTGATCTCAAAATCTTTTTTGGAGTCTCCTCCACTTCCCAAAAACGTGTGAGAATTTTCGCTAACGATATTGTGTTATAAAGTGAAATTCCGCTCCCTCCGTGATACTCCTGGTTGATTGGTCCGCCAATGATCCAGCCAAATACAGTTTTTTGTGCTAGGAACGATCCGACCGATTGCATAGGAACGCCCATAGTATATATCAAGGGTCCTATATCCAATCCAATCAACAGGTCAACGGGTCGGCTTTCGTAAAATGGGGGATCTGCCAGCTCAAGTTTGACAGTTTCACTAAGTTGAGATTCATCCATTGTTCGCGGTGGTAAGTACGAGGGAAGGGTCTTCAAAATCGGCGCCCAAACTTCTAACTCAAAGCTAGGGTCCACGCGTGAACACATGTTGAATAGGCATGCTTTTGTAGATGTTTCAGATACAGCTTGATTTAAGCCAGTGACGTGTACTAGATGTCGTCTTGTTGGAAGCTTTAACCGGTTTTTTAGTTTTTCCGAAATGAAAGTTGCTTGTGATCCCGGGTCAATTATCGCCCGGGCGTCATATCTGTGTCCCCTAGTTTCTATTTGGACAATGGCAGTAAACAGCAAGGTTTCTTTATTATGTTGTGGTCTGCTTTCTTGGAGTGTCAAGGCAGTAACTCTAGGAGGATCTTGATTCGATGTGGACTGTATGAGGGTAGTTAAAGCTGCAGCACTGGTACTAGGGCGTGCGGCATCTCTTACTGGATCTCGATTTCTAGACTGAAGTTCATCACCTTTATGAAGTAGAGTATGGTGTTTCTGTCTGCATGTTCTACAGCTGAAACGACTTTTGCAATCCTTTACTCCGTGTTCCGATGAGAGACAGTTGTAGCAAAGATGCGAAATTTTTACAATGTGAATTCTGTCATTGACATTTTTCGCAAGAAATTTTGAACACACTCGTATCAAATGATTTTCCTTGCAAAGTTGACAGCTTGAGTCCTTTTTTGTACGGGGTTCATTTTGTGTCTTGAAGGCTTGACGACCCTTCATCGCTGTAGTGTCCTGAGCAAGTTTTGTTTGAAAGGAATGAACTTGTCTTTCCTTTTTTCCGAAATCAGATCGAGGCTGATTGTTCTTCGCAACTACAGGTTTAATGTTCCCAACAGATTCGAGGGTCTTGAATTTGTGTCAATCTTCCAGAGTATTTTCAAATTCCTCCAGGAAGTTTCTAGGTAGCTTTGTCGAGCTGAGGTATACTAATATTGGGTCCCAATCTTTAGTATTTATATTTAATGTGGCTAGGGTTTGTGTGCAACTGTTCATAGTGCGCTGCAACTTTTGAATTGAGGCAGCAGAATCAAGGGAAACCTGTGGCAGATGAAAAAGGCCCTTTAACTGCTCATTTACTTGCATTCGCTTGTTCTCATATCTGGTAACTAAATTTCCCCAAGCTATATCGAAACCATCGTTAGTCAACGGAACATGGTTAATTGTTTCACGTGCGTCTTCCGCAGTTTTTTGTGTTAAATGAAACAGTTTTTCGACCTTGCTTAGCTTTGGATTTTTTATGTAGATTGCCGTGAATAAGTCCCTGAAAGTGGGCCACTCTTGGTATCCCCCGTGAAAAGTATTGGTGTCACAAGGTGGCAACCGGGAAATTGGGGTGAATTCAGATTCTGTAGTTCTCTGTGGCATAACCGACAAGCCCTCTTCCTTTTCTTGAGCCTTTCGGTCCCTTTGTGTCTGAATTTCATCATTAATTGCGCATAATATTTTCTTATAATTGGAAAGCGAGTCCGTGTAAATACTTCTCAACTTCGTTTTATCAATCGGTTTTTCACCTTCGCTTGGCTCATAGTCACGACAATCGAGATATGCCCGCTTGACTTGGCTCCAGAGCGAATCTAACTCCACACGAAGAATTTCGAGTGCGTGGATACTCTCCTCGGCCCTCGTTACCGAGTTTAATTTCTCAAAGTCATTCAAGTCATTCACACAATTGGCGAATTTGTCGGACAAAGTTTTCGACATGTTGCAGAAAAAGGGTTAAAAAAAAAAACTACTCAAATTCGTGTCAGCAGTTGAAGATTGGGATTCACCTTATCTAAATTTTCTTCTAGTTTAAAATTTTTCCCAAATGCGGTTCGATAGTTGAGGAGGAGGAAAAAAATTTTTCGAGTTTCTTGGTAATCAAGCAATTTTTTCCTTTATGCAAAAGACTTTCCAAAATGTTATTGAAAATTTTCAAATGTATGTATGTGTCGAAAATTTTCTCTTCAGAAGCCAACAATTCTCAAAAGTTTCCGAGTTCTCCAAAAATCACAAGAATTCTTTCTCAGAGTAAAAATTTCCGAATGTTGTGGAAAAAAAGAATTTTATTTCGTCGCCAAAAAGTGTCAATCCTCTTTCGAGTTTTCCAAAAACACAGCAATTTTTCCTCCAGTGTATAAATTTTCCAAATGTATGTGCCGAAAAACTTCACTTAGCCGCCAAAAAATTACCAAAAAATTTTCTGGTGTAGAATTTTCCTCAAAAAAGTAGGATTTTTGTGCTCCAGTGCAAAATTTTTTTTCAAATTTATGTGTCGAAAATTCTCTTTTAGCCGCCAAAAACTTATCAAAAAATTTTCGAGTTTAGAATTTTTCTCGCAAATGTACAGGAATTTTATGCTCCAGTGTAAAAATTTTCCAAATGTGTGTGTCGAAAATTTTTACTTAGCCGCCAAAAAAAAATTATCAAAAAATATTCAGGTTTCGAATTTTACTCAAAAACGTACAGGAATTTTGTGCTCCAGTGTAAAAATTTTCCAAATGTGTGTGTCGAAAATTTTTATATAGCCGCCAAAAAATTATCAAAAAATTTTCAGGTTTACAATTTTTTCTCAAAAACGTACAGGAAATTTTGTGCTCCAGTGTAAAAATTTTCCAAATGTGTGTGTCGAAAATTTTTACTTAGCCGCCAAAAAATTATCAAAAAATTTTCAGGTTTAGAATTTTACTCAAAAACGGACAGCAATTTTGTGCTTCAGTGTAAAAATTTTCCAAATGTGTGTGTCGAAAATTTTTACTTAGCCGCCAAAAAAATTATCAAAAAATTTTTAGGTTTGGAATTTTTTCTCAAAAACCGGACAGGAATTTTGTGCTCCAGTGTAAAAATTTTCCAAATGTGTGTGCCGAAAAACTTCACTTAGCCGCCAAAAAATTACCAAAAAATTTTCTGCTGTAGAATTATCCTCAAAAAAGTAGGAATTTTGTGCTCGAGTGCAAAATTTTTCAAATTTATGTGTCGAAAATTCTCTTTTAGCCGCCAAAAACTTATCAAAAAATTTTCTAGTTTAGAATTTTTCTCGCAAATGTACAAGAATTTTGTGCTCCAGTGTAAAAATTTTCCAAATGTGTGTGTCGAAAATTTTTACTTAGCCGCCAAAAAAAAATTATCAAAAAATTTTCAGGTTTAGAATTTTTCTCAATAACGTACAGGAATTTTGTTCTCCAGTGTAAAAATTTTCCAAATGTGTGTGTCGAAAATTTTTACTTAGCCGCCAAAAAATGATCAAAAAATTTTCAGGTTTAGAATTTTACTCAAAAACGGACAGCAATTTTGTGCTTCAGTGTAAAAATTTTCCAAATGTGTGTGTCGAAAATTTTTACTTAGCCGCCAAAAAAATTATCAAAAAATTTTCAGGTTTAGAATTTTTTCTCAAAAACCGGACAGGAAAAAAAAAGTAAAAATTTGTGTAAAAATTTTCCAAAAGTGTGTGTCGAAAATTTTTACTTAGCCGCCAAAAAATTATCAAAAAATTTTCAGGTTTAGAATTTTCCCCAAAAACGTACAGGAATTTTGTTCTCCAGTGTAAAAATTTTCCAAATGTGTGTGTCGAAAATTTTTACTTAGCCGCCAAAAAATGATCAAAAAATTTTCAGGTTTAGAATTTTACTCAAAAACGGACAGCAATTTTGTGCTTCAGTGTAAAAATTTTCCAAATGTGTGTGTCGAAAATTTTTACTTAGCCGCCAAAAAAATTATCAAAAAATTTTCAGGTTTAGAATTTTTTCTCAAAAACCGGACAGGAATTTTGTGCTCCAGTGTAAAAATTTTCCAAAAGTGTGTGTCGAAAATTTTTACTTAGCCGCCAAAAAATTATCAAAAAATTTTCGGGTTTAGAATTTTTCGCACAAACGGACAGCAATTTTTGTGCTCCAGTGTAAAAATTTTCCAAATGTGTGTGTCGAAAATTTTTACTTAGCCGCCAAAAAATTATCAAAAAATTTTTTATTTTTTTTTTTTTTTTTTTTTTTTGTTGTGAGTTTGTTTGTTTCTGTACCTTTTTTTGTTGCTGGTATGTACTTGCTTTTCTGTGTCTCGCTCTTCCCTTGTTGTGGTTCCCCAGACGTTTCTGTGTCGATGTCGTCGATGGCGTCTTGGGTAATTCGCTGATTCTGATGATGTTGTTGTTGTTCCTGCTGTTGATGCCTCTTTGGGATCCGTTGCAGCGGGATTTATGTGCTGCGGATTTCACTTTTTTGCGATATTTTTGATGTTATTTTTAAAATGTTTTTTATTGTTTGTTGTGTTTCGTTAACAAATGTATGTTTTTGATGTTCACTTTTGTAATTGTTTTTTAATTATTTAAAAAAACGTATCCGGTTCGAAGGACCAATGTTTAGGATCTAAGCCTTTTAATTGAAAAGATTTTTGTTTTATGTTTTTACTTCACAATTTTATTTAAATGTTTTGAATTCACTGTTTCAATTTGTATTATTGTCTTAGTTCAATATTAAAGTGTTCCCGTGTATCAATGTTTGTGATTTTGGTTTAACTTTTAACACTTTTACTTTTTGTAAATGTCACTAAGTCACGGGAACTTTGAACTTTGAACTTTAAAAACACTATGATCAAAAATCTGCATTGCTGCCGCTTGAAGGGTCAGCCGCTACCTTTTCAAAGTAAACAAATAGCATAACAAAAGCGAATATGCAATACCTTGTATTCCGCTATACTATTTATTTACATACGTATGTATGAACAACCAATATTTCACTCAATATTAAGCAGTGCTGTTGCAAATTATAGCACTGTTTCAACACACGGTACCTGTTCGATTTCTATGAACACATTAGTAAATGTCACATTGGAAAATAAAAAACAGCGTTCAATCATATGATGACGTTACATTTAAATAATATTAATACTTAAAATTATTTAAAGACCAGAGCAAGCACAGGTGTCAGTATTTTCTTGCTTAATACTTTTTGTTTTATTCCCACAAAAGAACAAAGAGAATACAAAGCAACAGACACATGAACATACATATATTGTTATGTTCGTACATACGCTACACAAGTTCACACAATTTTCGTTGCTCTCTGCTATCTCATTTTTATATACGCATAACCACATCATTATTCTCTTTGCTCTGAGAGTGCTCCGCACCCACACAATACAACTATTCGCTGTCGCTACATCAGTGTGTGTTTTTGACGTAGAATACGTCTTACCTTACGGTATGAGGAGTCATGTCAGGTTTTTATTGTTGTAATCTTTATTTCATTGAATTTGAGGAAACGGCTAGATGAATTTTTTTACAATTTTTTTTGTAGGTAAATGAAGACGTTTGATAGACATTTCATATTCATATTGCCGGCTGTGTCAGAGACACGGCCATTAAGTTTAACGTAGAATACGCCATCCGATAAGACAGAAAACATATATAACAATAAATGATAAATAATATAAGCAAATGAATTTATTGTTATATATGTTTTCTGTCTTATCGGATGGCGTATTCTACGTTAAACTTAATGGCCGTGTCTCTGACACAGCCTGCAGGGGCCGAAGGCCTCGGACAACTGTCTGCTGTAATTTTTTTCGTAGTTTGACAATCTGTGTTTCGCAGTCGGACAAATCTGTGTTCTATATAGGGGTGGGTCACCCTTATCAATTAGGGCTATGAAAAATAGATGTTGGCCGATTCTGAGTCCTACCCGATATGCACACAAAATTTCATACAAATAGGTCCAGCCGTTTCGGAGGAGTTTAACGGCAAACAATGTGTGATCGCAGTCGGACAATCTGTGTGAGCGCAGTCGGACAATCTGTGTTTGGATGTATTCACTTTGTGAATTTAGGCCGTACCCGCGCCTATATATGTTAACACATCAAAAGGTAGTATTTGAGGAAAGGCAATTTGTTGTAAGAAAATTTACATTTTTCAGAAAAGGTACTTATTTAAAAAAAACTTTTTTTTAAGAAAAGGTACTTTTTACTCCTTCTAAGCAAAGGTACTACTTTAAGATATGGTATCTTTTTCAAGAAAAGGAAAGAAAGAAAATTTGCTTTTTTAAGCTTCTTTCACTTTGGCTTTTCTAAATTTTGTTTTTATTGGGTTGAAAACTAAAATATATTCTAAACTAGCTGGACCCGGCAAACTTCGTTTTGCCTTCAAAGATTTTGTAATGCCAATGGGTGAACAAAATTATTTTATTCCATTATGTTTGCAGAAAATGGATAGACCTGCTGCCGTTGGCAATGGGCAAATAAACCTGTAGTTGACTGGAATATTATGAATAAGAATGTAAAATATCTATATGTTAGAAGTATTTGTTTAGATTTCGATCGTGTGCAAGTTGCAGCCGTCGGTGGTGCGATGGTTAATGTACGCGCCTCTTGTACATGAGATCCTAGGTTCGAACCCTGCTCTGACCATCTCAAAAATTTCTTTCGGCGGCATTCATCTCGCATAGTGACGGCGTCACTATCGAGTATATTGCCATGAACAAGTTTCCCAAAATACCGTTCGGAATCGGTGCAAAACTGAAGGTCCCAGTCAGTGAGTGACAACTGGAAAGCGCACAGCTTAGTGATTGTGAGAAGCTCTCCCCAGTCTCTTCATGGGATGTAATGGGAAACCATTTATTTGTTTTAGTTGTACCCCTGTATTATAATTTTAATGAGACACAATTTTGTTATTTTTTTCCTAATTATCCCAAGTGCTCTAGGATATACAATATGTCAAGTGTTTCCATCTGGTGCAAATATTATAAGTCTGAAGATGTACCCACACGTGAACATGCAACATATATTGTCCGTGGGAAAACACGGATTTGTGAAATTTACGCCACAGACTTGAAGCGACTTATTAATGGTCATCACAAATTCCAACCGAATCGGAAACTGCAGTCTTTTGAAATTGATGGGCATGTCTGTAGGTATCATGGGAATGTGTGGAATCAGGACATCGGATCCTTTATAATTTCCAGTGTTTATAGTAGCCTCTGTAAGATTATTCTGAATTTTTTTTTAAATGTATTATTGGGATAACGATATTTAGAATGCTCTCGAAACTGACCTCAACGGTATTCATATTCATCCGTAGGAGGAGGCGGCGTAGCAATAATAATAAGAAAGTCTTTGCCTCATCAACTTTTACCAATTGCCAACACCATTGTATTGAAAATATAGGAATACGCTTAAATACAGCTGCGGGTGACATCGATGTATTTTCTTGCTACTTTCCTGGAGGTGCTGCTGGCAGTGATAGTTCTAAAAAGAGAAGTTTTGGTCTAGATATTGATCGTTTATGCAATAATAGTAGAGAATACTTGCTTGGCGGTGATTTTAGTTGCAGAAATAGTTCATGGGGCTGCTCAATAGCAAATTGTTGAGGAAACATTCTGGACTACAAAATAACCACAAGTAAAATTTTTATAAATCGGATCCTACATATATTCCGACAAACGCCAGAAGTTCTGCTTCCACTCTCGATTTGTATTTAACAAATATACCATCCAATGTGACAACACCAATTTCTATAAATGACCTTAGCTCAGACCATATGCCAGTACAAGCGGTATTAAATAATCAATCACAAAATAACGAGAGCATAACATATGATTTCTCAAAAGCAAATTGGATAGGATTCTCTCATTATCTAAATCGTTGCTATAAAAATTATCTTCCACAAATTACAGCAGATCAGCTTGTAATTGACTACATGGTTGACTCTCTCTCTACAGAAACATTAAGTGTGCAGTGGATACGTTTGTTCCTACAAATATAATTAAGTTCCGCCATACTGAACTCTCTCGCGAGGTAAAGAGACTAATTAGAGAGCGTAACCAGCATCGTCGAAACTTGATTCGTTACAGAAACGTTTATGATAAGACCCAATTTAAGAGATTAAATAAAATTATATCTGAGGAGATTTCGAGGTTCCGTAATAGAAGGTGGGGGGGCGCACTCTTACAAACCCTTGACAAGGGGTCATCTCCATTCTGAAATATCTCAAAAGTTGTAAAGAAAAAATCAAGAATAATATCTACTCTAAAAGAGAATACCCAAAGTTTTAACACAAATAAAGAGAAATGTGACTTGCTAGCAAAAACGTTTAAAATGAATCATCTGCAATCAAACAACTTAACTAACAACAAAACTATCTTGGAAGTAGAAAATGTAGTGTCCAACTTCGAGTGTACCAACCGTTCTGAAGTTACAGATAACTTCCTGGTATCATATACTACAATAAACAATATTATAAAGTCCCTCAAAACCAAAAAGGCATATGGAATAGATGGCAAGAGCAACAAATGCTGAAAGCATCTTCCCAAAAGGGGAATAACATTTCTAACCACAATTATCAACTCATGTCTGAAGGCTTCCCATTTTCCTAAAGTATGGAGAGAGGCCAAGGTTATAGCTATTGCAAAGCCTAAGAAACCAGCGGATAAAGCATCGTCATACCGACCTATAAGTTTATTGGCATCTGTCAGCAAAATTTTGGAATAGGTATTAAAAGATAAACTAATATATATTATAGTGACGACAATAATATAATACCGCCTCAGCAGTTCGGGTTCAGAAGCAACTATAGTACTGCACATCTGCTGATAAGAATAAAAAACATAATAATAAACATAAATCAACTGGCATTATACTATTAGACATACAAACAGCTTCGATTCAGTTTGGCATAAGGCTCTTATCTACAAGTTGATTCGGTTCCAGTTTCCAAAATCCCTTATACAGATAATAAAGAACTTCCTAAAGGACAGAACATTTAAAGTATATATGTATTGGTAATAGTACATCGAACATTATTCAAATTCCTGCCGGTTGTCCGCAGGGATCTTGTTTATCGCCTATCCTTTACAACATTTTTACCGCTGATTTTCCTGTCGTAGAAAATATAATACTTCCATATTTGCTGACGAATACGGCTATTTTAAACTCGGATATGTATGCAAATGATATAATATCAAATTTAGAAATGGCATTATCAGTCGTCCAAAACTATTTTAGCAAATGGAACATTCGACTGAATTCCGAAAAAACTCAAGCACTCACTCTATTTTACGAGAAAAAGGAAACATTGCTTCATTCCCCAAAGATGGATACGTTATGAAAACACTGAAATTCCGTGGGAACAAAAAGGCTAAACATTTGGGCGTTATTTTGGATACCAGAATTAATTTTAAGCATCACAGTTCATATGTTGTAGATAAAATTAAATGCACCATTCGAATTTTATATCCGTTTATCTATAGAAATTCTCAACTAAGTTTGGGAAACAAATTAATAGTTTTTAAAGTAATTTTTCAGTGCATACTAATGTATGGTGCACCTGTATGGAGTGACATTGCAGATTGTCATATCAAACGACTTCAAATCCAGCAAAATAAGGTGTTGCAAATGATTTATAGACTCCCATATTACTATTCTACTTTAAGATTGCATGACATTGAGCTTGTTAGCGATAGAGTAACTAAATTAAAACTACATTTTTATTTAAAATGTCAAATTTCTCCATACAATCATTTAAGTGATCTCGTAGACTAAGTTTTTATCTAAATAATTGTAAACTTTTTTTTTTTTTTTGTTTTTTTTTTTTTTTGTTTATGGAAAGGTTTTTGCAGTTTTTTAATTATTAATATTAATTTATTAATATTATATAATTATTAATTTAATTAATACAATCATTTAAGTGATCTCGTAGACTAAGTTTTTATCTAAATAATTGTAAACTTTTTTTTTTTTGTTTTTTTTTTTTTTTGTTTATGGAAAGGTTTTTGCAGTTTTTTAATTATTGTACATGTTATGAAAAGAATAAACATTGATTTGAATTGAATTGAATATTCATTCGTACCTGAGGTGACTTTCTTATCTTCATAGTCTAGACCTTTTTAATATCCGTATTTTCAATGGTTTTCCCCAAAAAGTAATTTGCATCATATCTGTAGTATATGCACCGAACCTCACATTCCGACACTGTATCAAACAATTGTCCTTACACCAGGCAGTTGTGAACATATTCCAATGTATCTCAAAAGATATATGACCGATTTGATTCAAATATTTTTTTTAAATTAGAAACATTGAACTTTAAAAGAAGATTTAAAACAAATCGGCAAAATAGTTTTTGAGATACATTTAAATATGTTCTGAAATGCCTGGTGTACGGACAATTGTGTGTAATACTCGTAGTATATGTAATAGTCAAATATTGAAGTGTGTGGGCCGCGCTCGGCACTTTTTGCAAATTTGCTTCCAAATACCCTGTTTGTAGCTGTAGGGCAACTGTGACATACTGTGAAATTTTCAGGACGATCAAACTATTATATTACGGTTTCTTTTAAAAGGGGGGTGGCACATACCACTTCCACCCTGGCTGTAATTCATACTGCAACCAACAACAAATATATCAAATTTCATTTTCATACCTCTGATAGTTCATCAGATATAGCCCTTTTAAAATTCAAGTTGTATGGGCGGTGCCATGCCCCTTTATTCAATCACTACCAAGTATAGCCAAGGACTATCAACAGGTCATCAGTACCACATTGTAAAATTTACATAACAATCGGTCTATTATAAAAAGCTTCAGAGCGATTTTTGAAAAGTGGCGTGACACCGCCCACTTCCACCCTGGTTGTAATTCAAACTGTACGAGAAACTTATATACCAAATATCATATTCACACCTCTGATAGTTCATGAGATACAGCCGTACAAAGTTTCAAGATGTTTGCCACGCCCAATAACCGATCCTACCCATTTTTATTGGATCACAGATTTTGCTGCCAAATGCATTCACACAAATTTTCAAGGCGATTAGTGAAACTGTCCTCCGGATATTGCGCTTTCAAAAATAGAGTCCAATGGGCGGGGCCACGCTCACTTGATATATCAACAATTCAAGTACCCTATTTATACCACCGACTACACAGCTACATTCTGTGTAAATTTCAAAAAGATCGGTCCAACCGTTTTCATTGACACGAAACCAAATGACCAAAAAATGCAAACCAACAAACACAAACTCATTTTTATATATACAGGGTGGTTCAGTCACGACTGGACAAATTTCACCAGCGTAATCCTTGGCTCATTTCATGAAAATATGTCCATCTACGACCATCCCCGAAATTTAAAGGAGGCGAAATGGCAGCGGCTTGAAAATTTTCGGATTGGTGGTCGAAGGGTACTAGGGTAAAATTGCAAAGTTCTAAGTTCTGATCCAGAAAAAAAATTTGGAAATAAAAAGACATAAGAACGAGCACATAACCTCATTTTTCTCATCGAGATGCCGGATAACCTATTGTTTTTTTTCTTAAAAAATAGCCCTACCTCTTACCGTTCCAAAATTACCTAATCGAAGCCAAGAGGTCTTACCGTTCCAAAGTTATGACAATTTGACTGAAATGCAATAATTTTCTTTTTTTTTGTTGGAGGCAAAATAACAGCGCACCCTTATTTGTTTTTGTAAATTAACACGTTTAAGATTTTATTTTATTGAAATTTCTGGCTGAAGAATCAAACACATAAGGAAAAAAACATTTGATGTTAAAGGAAGTTTTCAATGTGGTTCCCATTTTCTACTAAACACAATTGCAGCCGTTTGCGAACCACATCGGACATGTTTAATTCGGTCATCTTTTCACGAACTTTAACCGCAGCTTCCTCAATGGGTTGCAAGTAACTGCTCACGAGTGTGGATCTGCACAGAATACACACAATCTTTCAGGTAGCCCCACAAACAAAAACCAAGTGGTGTGGTTATGTTCCGAAAATGTTCAAACCGCTGCCATTTCAACCCCTTGCATTTTCGGGGATTGTCGTAGACGGACATATTTTCATGAAATGAGCCAAGGAGCCAAATTTGTCCAGTGGTGACTGAACCACCATAGATATTGGTTACAGGCTCCACCTAGAAAACTTCCCATTAAACAAGAAATTTCCCACCATATGTTAGTCTAGACACAAATCAAAGCAAAAGCACCCAATATAGTTGATAATACTGTGTTTAGTTTATAATTTTAATTTTTTTATTTAGTACCTATTCCGCAACGTGCGATACGGAACTTCGTTCCAAAAAATAAAAGAAAATGTAATTTATTCACACTGCGCTAAGATCCGTCGGCCTGCAACAAAAACAAAAGAAGAAGCAATGCCTTCCGTTTTTCTTAGCTCTTCCTTTTATTTGTTGGTAACATGGCTGACAAACTTTAAAATGTTTGCATGGATCAAACAGTATTTGTCTGTTGTTTTCGCAACAAACAATACATGACAGATAATGTTGCTGTTGCATTTCTGCGTCAGTGCCTCCTTCTTCGCTCGCGCTGTCAATTGTATTTATAAAATCTTCCTCAAGCATACAGTTCTTCATTTTTAAAAACTGCGCGAGTACAGTACTCAGGGTTATTTTCTTCTCCCTTAAAAGTCGATATCGATTTTGTATGAAAATACTTCGCTTTTTTCCGTAAGAACCTTTGGCAGTGTATACAGATGTGCATCCGGAAATTGCTTTAAGGAAATCACTTGATTTGGTCGCTTCTAAATGCATAAGAAATGTAGAAGAATTCCAGAAATCCGTAAAAATTACCATGCTTATATAATAATATAATTCAATACAATTCAATTCTATTCGATTCAATGCAATTTAATTCAATTCAATGCAATTCAATTCAATTCAGCTCAATTCAATTCAATTCCATTTCATTCTATTCAATTCAATTCAGTTCAACTCAATTCAATTCAGTGCATTGCAATTTAGTTCAGTTCAATTGAACTCAATTCAATTTAATCCAATTCACCTTATTTAGTCTGTCCAATTCAGTTCAATTCTTTTCATACCAAAAATATTAACTGATGTGGTTTTTCTGAATATGGTGTTATATTTTCTGAATAATAATGATTCTTTTTACGGGCGAATATAGAAGACGAGACAATTTTATTTTGTGCTGAGTTTGCACTAATTTTCCTAAAAAATTTAAACATATTGCTTTCCATGCAAAACGAAAAAACCGTAAATAAACCCGAGAATTAACCAGTTTCTCCGGTTATGCCCATTCTGTGAAACCGAAAACCATTTTTCCGAAAACGTGATTGACCACTCTAATATAAGTATCGTACTATTCTGGCTGACTTTTAGGCGTGTGGCAAGACCAAAGACTAAAGGTCAAACTATTGTAGAAGTGTGATTACATATATAGTGTAGATTTGAAAGCCGGGAACATTTTTCAAAATTCCTCTTAACACAATCCCTGAATCACATCCAAAAAATCTAAAATCCCCGAAAGTGTGATTTTTCAGAAAATTTTAGAAATTTTCCACATTTGTTTCTAAGTTTCTCAACATGCTTTGTTGGAACTCATGCAGATATTAGAATTCGGTTAAAGAAATCCTGAGGCAGCTTGCACGTAGAGATATTTTTCGCCATAGTTGATTTTCCCATTTGAAATCGACCGAATTTAGAGGGGTCTGGAGAAAGCTGAGTGTGAGATAGGAAACTCTGGTATCCATAAAATTAATCAACAGTCAGCTATATTTTATATACATATAAAAACGTAATATACTTGGAAACAAATTCCTCTAGAATTGATAAAAATTTTGTGGTTTTTCCAAAAAGCATAAAAATTTTGGTGTATTTTAATGTTTTAACTGCATGAATGCATGACATGACAAAAACAATAGATTTCAACTGTGTTATGTTGTTTTTATAACAACATTTCGACACGTTCCCGGCAGAATGTATTAAGCGACATGATGACTTTTTTTCCATATTCTCAAAATGTATGCCAAGCTCCACATTTCGATGTACAGAGAGTGTCCCTTGCATAACCACGTCATGAGTTATTAAGCAAATGAAATGGTAATAACCGACAAAATAAACAAATCAGCTACTAGACAGGTTTCGTTTCCTGAATAATTTCTATTTTGTCGCTTAATACATTCTGCCGGGAACGTGTCGATATGCTGATGTTAATGTAAATCTTTTTTCAAAATTAATATTGCCTTTCAGTTAGCCAAAATATTCTCAACTAACTGAATAAAACATGGCAACATTTTCCATTAAGAGCAAATCTAAACCTGCCAGAATGCTTGTCGTAGGTTTTTTGGTAGCGCTACAAATACATAAAAAATATTTTTAATAAAAACTAAATTCAAAGTTATAAAGGGTTCAAATTTTCTTGATGACCAATGTAGTCAACTTTAGGCTCCCACTGTGTGGTTGATCGGTCTAGCCGTTTAGAAACGGCAGAATTATTTCCATTTTTTTTTCTTGAGAAATCCCCATGTTTTCTTGATGAAATGACAAACAATTCTGAAAAATACCATGACGTTTTGACTCTATGGCAGTTTGATCTATAAATGAATATTTGCGATGACTTTGACTTAAGAACTATTTATTCAAACATGTTACCACGATTGTGTACAAATTTTGGACTGAGTGGAGCTGAAGTTGACTCAAACATTTTTCCAAGTGTAGTAGTAAAGTAATGACGTATAGAGACGCCAACTCTGTCAGTATATTGATGACATTTGATGCAGATGGGCGGATGGATGTTGGAAAGTATTGCTTTAATAATACCAGATATAGGCAATGGCTCAAACCATCCAACAATAAAGCAGCAACGACATTTCGCTTTGTGCGGTAAAATTTATGTGTAAATACACCACAAACATATTAAAAAAATGGTTTCCCATTACATTCCATGAAGGAATAGGGCAGAGCTTCTCACAACCAGTGAGCTGAGCGCTTTCTAGTTTTATACACACTGATTGAGACCTACAGTTTTTACACCGATACCGAACGGTATTTCGAGAAGCTTTTTCATGGGTAAATACTCGATAGTTTCGCCGTCACTATGCGAGGTGACCGCCGCCGAAAGAAAGTTAAGGTGGTCAGAGCAGATATCGAACCAAGGATCTCATGTACAAGAGGCGCGCATACTAAGCAGTGCACCACCGACGGCCACACCACTAACATATACTAACAACGAAAGATAAGCAAAAAGTCAAAAGTACGTTCAAATTTCACAGTTTTTCATCAAAACGGCATGAAAAATTTGAGTCAACACTTTTTGTGTTTCCACCTGGTGAAAGTCAATTTACGTCAAATCACTCTCTATCGCACCGACCGTATCACGAATAGTGTGAAAGGAAATTTCAGATGAGAATAATGGCAGCTCTATATGTCATTACTCTATGGTAGTAATAGCCGGACCCCTGAAACTTTGAATTTCAGAGATTTTGGAGAAAACGTGTATAAGTTTAGAAAATTATGAATCCATTTATGAATACGATGCACACACATTCTCTTCAAAATCACTGAAGTCCCAGAAAGTGTCATTAAGCATCCATATGATTTTGATCACTTAAAACTGATTTCTTTGGAATATTTTATTACTGTTATGTTTGAGAAGAACATTCATAATTCCCAGTCACAACTGTCTGCCTTAGTATTATTTGACACTGACATTCTTTATACACTCTTGCACACAAACACACACACACACACCTGTACTTTTAAACACATACATACACTATCAAACACACATACATAGCTGTGTCAATGGCAATATGTCCTGCCTTTCCGGTTGTTAACAATTGTTAATAGTCGACTGTGCAAACATGAGTGTGTGCGCATGTGGGTGTGGGTGTCCGGACCTTGGAGTAATTGTATGTGTGTTCATTGAATGCACAAACGAAGACGACAACAAAAGGAAGAAAAGAAACAAGAAAAAAACACTGTAAAATGTCTACGATTTTGTATTTGTGTGTGAGTACTATTAAGGCCTCTTGGGTTATATTCTTCAGTGTTATGTGATAACACTTCTTAATGAAGTGGAGCGACACAATCGTACGTTACTTAGGAGCTACGATAAAAATACTCACACAAAAACAAACAAAACCGTACACAGTCTAGAGATGGTATAAAATGATTTTTTGCTTCATAAGGATATATTTGCGAATGGAAAGAGAGTGGATTGGCTTGAAGTGGTGCAAGTGAGAAGCGACTGCGATATAGTACACAGTAAATACACAGCCTTTTGTCAAATATTAAATATTTTGTCTGCTTTGACTTTACTGATACACGGTCTTAGTTAGCAGCTACTAGGAATAAAAAGCTCTTTATGGCTGATCTGTCGGCAATTTTGGAAATGAACTACAATCTAAAAAGTGTATAGGGAACGTAAGGGCCAGACAGACGCGGCTGATATCGTACCCTAACTACAATGTGCAAATTTCAGGTAGAGGCAAAAAGCTGGTTTGGTTGGTCACGCTGTCTAGCACACTTAGGTTAAAGAAACCCATTGTGGTACCTGCAGTTTCCTCTATAGCAACTATTTACTAGTCGTCTAGTCAATTTGCCATTTCAATGAATTTGTCTATAAGACCTACAAGAACTAACTAAATGTGTTCCGAATATCCTACTTCTCAGTCCTGCCAGAGCAGGGCAATCCAAGAGAAGGTGTTTCGTCGTTTCCTCGTGCTCTTCCATGCAACATCTACAGAGAGTGGAGTTTCTATGTCCCAATCTTAGGGCGTGTTTTCCTGCAAGACAATGTCCCGTAAGTGTTCCTATCATTGTGGATAACCTGCCTCTCGCCAAGTTAAGTAGTTGCCTAGTCCTCTTCCTGTCCACCTGTGGAAGAGACACCTGAAGTAAGTCTCCACTTGTCCTTGAACATATTACCGGCCCACTGCCTTATCTGCAAACAGCAGGTAGATATAGGCATACTAACACCTTCTTTTGCCGGAAGAACCTGTACCGTAGTGCCCTATCTAGCTAACGCATCCGCTACGCAATTGCCTGGAATTTCGCTGTGTCTCGGTACCCAGATGAGCCTGATGTCGAAATACTCTGCCATCACCCTAAGTGATGAGTGACATTCTTTCACCGTCAGGGACGTTGGCAACATGGCTTCCAGGGATTTTATGGCAGACTGGCTATCTGTGTACATACATATTCTCCGGAGGGTTGTGACACTACTTTTCAGTAGTTCGGCAACCTCCAGTATGGCGGTAATTTTCGCCTGAAATACACAACAGTGATCAGGCAGCTTTAAGGAGATATATACATTTAGGTCCGGTGAATGGACCCCATAGCTTTGATCCATCCGAGAAAAATCTGATACTACTGGTGTCCCCTTCCAGTGACTTTTCCCAGGCATTCCTCTTCGGAATAGAAGTCCTTAGATTTATCGCTGGTAGAAGGTAGGGTATACAGTAGTCCGTTGTTACGGGAATAGAGTTGATTCGGTGTAGTTATTCAGCGTGTCCGGAATGCCTCGATAGCAAAACGACACAATCTCTGATTCTCACCAGGGATGTAGCGGCTGCCGATTCGGCCATGATATCAGGAGTACAGATGTTCAGGATAGCACTAAGTGCATTGTCTGATATCGTGCCCATTGCTCTACTAATGCTAATCAGTGCTGATCTTTGAATTTTCTTCAAGGAATTCTGAATATATTTCTTTTGAGGGGACCTCCACCAAACTACGGTGCCATAGAGAAGTAATCCACTTGGTGATCTTAGGAGACAGTCCAGTAGTCCTATCGCCCCTTTACAGCAGTAAAGAGCAACAGACGCCTTTTTCACCCTCTCTCCCACATTCGGTTTCCAAGACAGTTTTCTGTCGAGAATTATTCCCAGATACTTGACCTTTTCCGTCAACTGTAATTGCACTGGTTTACTTCATTAAAAATGTATATTAAAATTCTCGACAATAGACATCATTGCACCCATTTTTTTAAGAAAGCGAAGAGAAAATTACGGCTGTTAAAGTTAAAAGTTAAAATAAAGGGTTATCCATTTCGTGGTTTCAAAAGTATAGGGCTGGAATTCGACATCTGTCAAACTAAGTTGTTAAACCAATTTTTTTTTCTTTTCAGTTGAAAGTCTGACATTGACGAAAATGGATCGCTTAACTTTCACACAACGCATAAAAATTATTGTAACCTACTACAAAAATTGTGATTCTCGCACAGCCACATATCGTGCTTTAAGAGGAGATTATGGTTTACATAATCGTCCAACTACGCAAGAAATTGGCAAAATTGTGAAGAAATTTGAAGAGACCGGAGCGGTTACAGACATTGTAAGGTAATTGATATCGTTCCGCTGAAAATATCGCTGCTGTAAGTGAAAGTGTTGCCGAAGACCCGAATATGTCGATTCGTCGTCGTTCTCAGGAATTAAGACTGTCTTACGGCACATTATGGCGTATTTTGCATTTGGATCTACACCTACATCCATATACAGTCCACCTCACACAACAACTGAAGCCAGCTGACCATTCACAACGTCGTAGATACGTGGAATGGGTGCTTGAACAACAGGCGATGAAGCACATTTCTCACTCGGTGGGTATGTTAATAAATACAATTGTCGTATTTGGGGTTCTGAGAATCCACAAGTAATTGAAGAAAGACCATTACATCCCGAAAAAGTCACTGATTGATGCGCTTTTTGGTCCGAAGGTGTGATTGGACCTTACTTCTTCGAAAACGACGATGGAACGACTGTCACCGTCAATTCGGAGCGTTATGGTCATATGATAACCGACCTTTTTTGGCTGCTATTGAAGAATACGACTTGGAGAATATGCGGTTTCAACAAGACGGTGCCACATGCCACACAACTCGAGCGAATATGGCTTTATTGCAAGAGACATTTCCTGGCCGCGTAATTTCTCGTCGTGGCGATATCAACTGGCCACCAAGATCATGCGATTTGACACCATTAGACTTTTTTTGTGGGGCTACGCGAAAGATCGTGTTTATGCAGATAAACCTTTAACTCTTGAGCACTTAAGAACCAACATTCGTCAAGTTATGGCTGAGATACCGCCCAATATGTGTCAAAAAGTGGTCGAAAATTACCTCAAAAGAGTCAATGCTTGCAACACTTCACGTGGTGGTCATTTAAATGATGTAGTGTTTCACACATAATGTCAACGTTCAAACTTTATAATAAAAAATAAATATCATGAAAAAAAATATTTTATATGTCCTTTATTTACGTTTACTTTTGAAACTGCAAAATGGATAACCCTTTATAAAAAATTTTAATGTTGATGTATGAGAAGTTGATACCAAATGCTTTTAATGTCTCATACATGTTTCTAAATGAAAAATGTTTTGTTTCCGTTGGAATAATAGATAATTCAGGAAAGCACACTCACCGGCATTTCGTTGTGTTTCGAACACCGTCACAAGTTCATCATCAGATGCCTACTCACTGTGCCTGAATTGGTAGCATTGATAAAATCATCAATCGTAGTGTGTTTTTTTGTTATAGGTTCACAACTTTGAGTTGGTATCATCACTACTTTATTTGACAACCGATTTAACAGCTGATTGTTGCTTTTCGTTCAGTTTGTTTAGCCATTTCATCTTGGATAGACTTACGCAAGAGCAACGCTTGCAAATTGCTGAAGTTTTCTATCAAAGTAAGGGTTCTGTTCGTGAAACTTATCGTGCACTTCGTCCATTTATTCTTTTGTATTTGTGTGTGATCATAATCGTCCATTACAGCGGCTAATTCCAATAACTGTAGATCGTTTTCGCACCACGTTTACACTTAATGATAATTTTCATATCGTAAGACACCAAACAGCAGTGATGCCAATTTAGTTGTTTTGGGACTAGATTTATCACTTGCAAAATTCAATAGCGGTTGTTTGGAAAAACGAGTAATATGCACGCGTTTTGAGTTTTTATTTAGCCCTTTAGCTCGTTTTACATACAACACCGATTTTGCTAAAGAATATTTTTTTTGTATTTTGGGCATTCCCGTTGTAAAATTACACTTTTGTTGCTAATGGTCTTGAGCAACTGTTAATTTATATTGATGCATTACTGTGGCAGACGGACGAAGTATTTCCAAAAATGTATTCATATGACCACACATGCTTAGTTTGCTTCTACTTTTGTATTGGTTATCGCCCAAAAATATTGCAAAGTATGGGAAGCAGAATCGACGTTTAATCCTGTAAAATGCCATACAATGTAATATCTGCACTCTAAACTACGCTTTCCTCGGTTGACCCTCTGAAAGCTTTTTCCTAAAGGAAAAGTTGCAATTTAATAAAAACAAGTTACGTGTGAGATATCAGGAATATGCCCTCATTCAACTGACCGGCGAAGCTTCGGTGGTTGGCGCGAAACCCAGAGTTAAAATTTTCGATAACTGGCGCATAGATTAAGCTGAATTCTGTCTTAGTGTCATAGATCTGCGACTGGTAAAACGTGGTAAAATTCACTAACGTAGTAAAATGAACGGTGTCTGTGGCCATTTCACGTCGCCTCTGCATGAGATAAGCCTAATTTCGGTCGCGCAGAATGCGCATTGTAGCATCAGCTGTCTATCACATGGCGACATCCTGCTGGAACCACATGTCGTGATCGGTAGTACTCTCATTCCACGGTGATAGTAATGCCATCATCGTCTTCGAAGACGTACTTAGTAATGATGCCTCCGGACCACAATCCAAACCAAACAATGACATTCTGTGTGTGCATTGCCACTTGGTAATGATTGGTATCGTCAAAAATCCGGCAATGATTGTTTATGTACCCGTTGATCCAAAAATGGACGTCGTCGCCACAAGAGAACACCCATTTTGATAACAAAGTTTTATGATTCGCACGTATTGCTCGGCACTGTAACTTGCAATGTTGATTTGTCTCTATTGTATGAAAAATAAATAACAGGAAAACTAACAATAGATAAAACAACGTAACCGCCGTGGACTGTCAAAATCTACCGATCCCTATTGGAAACCAACTTTTTTATTAATCGCATTTTAGCACTTTCGGGATTTTGCTAGCTGTTTTCGTTATTTGGCGCATTTTAGCACTTTTTTGGTAGTTCAAAGGCGCTTTTCGTTCCTGCATAATTGGCATCACTGCCAAACAGTGCGCACCGAACAAACCATAACCTTTGTACAGCAAAGCATTGAAGAAGAGCCATATCACTAAATTCAGCGTTATTCTCAGCAAATTGAGATGAGACCATCTACTTTATTCAAGATTTTACGAAAAGATCTTGGTTTACGAACTTTTAAGATTCAACTTGTGCAAGAATTAAAGCCAAACGACCATCGCATGCTCCGCCAATTCGCCAATTTGGCTGAAGCACAAATTGATATTGATTTTGATTTTCCATACACAATTTTGATCAGCGATGAAGCTGATTTTTGGTTGAACGGGTACGTAAATAAGCAAAATTGTCGCATTTGGGGTGAAGATAATCCAAAAGCTTCTGTCCATATACCAGTACATCCACAGAAAATTATTGGTTGTGTGCGCTTTCTGGACCGGCGGAAGCATTGGTCCATATGTCTTCATAAACGATAATGGGCTGAATGTTACTGTCAGGCATTCATCCAACTGTATAAGTATAGGCATTCATCTTGGTGACATGTGGTTCCAACAGGATGGACCAACATGCCACACAGCGCACGCTACAATTTACAGTGGTGGTCATACAATTAGAAACGACACTTTAGAATTTGTATTGTATAACAGAATTACTTCCATAAAACGAAAATTAAAACAGAAAATATCCAGTATTGTAAGGCTCACTTACTGCTATACTTTCTACAAATATTTCGATAACTAGCTATATTCCTGAAAAGTGGAAACTACATTTTGCAATAGATCTCTAAAAGATCATGGAATTAGAAACGACGATAAAAACAATATTTTATTCCCCATTTTACAGAAAAATATAATAAAATAGTACAAAGACGCTTATTACTTTGTAGGACAGCCCTTATTTTTTATGACATCGGCCAATCTGTGTGGTAAACTTTCTACCGAAGTGCAGCACCACGAGTATAGTGTCGATTCCCCAAAACTTCCTTAATATTTGGAAAGTGTTCGTCACTATTTCTTGGGATTTTTCTTTTTAAATGTCGTTCGATATCTGAACATTAGTTTTCAATTGAATTTAAGTCCGAACTTTGTGGTGGCCAGACAAAAACACTGGTATCGATAAACCATTGCTTCACAACTCGGGAAGTATGCTTAAAATCGCTGTCCTGCTGGGAAATATATGTCACTGAGATATTTTCTAACGAAAATGGATCAGTTGCATTTACCATAATATGTTTAATGGTATTTATGGTGTATCCAGCATCCAACGATTTCTTTAGTGAACGAAACAAATTAAACTTTGATTCGTCGCTCCAGGGTAGTTTATTGTCCAAAAATTAATCGGATTTTGCAGGTGCTCCTTTGGAAATTTCAAATGTTTTGCAATATTTTTGCTTGAGATGTGAGACTTTTCCGTGCACTGCATCCATGCAGACCATCATCTTGTAATCTACGTCTAATAGTTCTATATAAAATGGTTCTCGATATTCTGCGAGATTTGGTTCATTGCAATAGCATTAATTTCGGTTCAAGTCAAAAATGGGTTGGCTTTACTGACTCTACAAATAACTTTATCGTCATATGGAGCGTATTTTGAAATAATCTTATTGTCCCAAAAATAATTTTTTTGTTGTAGAGCAAAATCGGTTTTCTATGGCTGAAATTGATTGTTTTTTTCTGATAGCAACCCACAATTAATTCGGGTAATGCTGGAGTGCATGACATTTTTTGCCACATATTTGTACTGATTTGAATTGTTAATTACACAGTGCAACACGAAAAAATAAAACCATATACGGACACCGCTACGTGATAAAAGACCAAAAAAAAAAGACCCGTGTCTCGCAGTTTTGCCCAAAGTCATTCACTTTTATTTTTATGGCCCCCAAAGATTTGGGGCCTCGGTGTCATTTTTGCAAAAAAAAAAGTGATAATTCATTTTGTCAGGCTCATATGTCATATCCGTTCGGAATTCTGATATACTCTCTGAGGGAAAGTTGTAGCTCTTGTCATAAAGAACAAGAATTGTGTATATATAAAATCAAAAAACTTCATCTTCAAGGTCAAAATAGCAACAAAAAAAAAACTTAAAAGAAGTTGATTTTTTTTACCTTTTTCCCCCTGTTCAGGTCCATAGGTAGCAAACCGTTCAAAATTCAAGGAAACAATCAACTACAAAAATGTACATAAGATCTCAATAAACAACTTTCTAGAACTTCCTAGGAATGATTCATAACAGCGTTTAGGTAGCGCTTAGGTTCTAGAAAGTTGTTTATTAAGATCTTAGGTACATTTTTTTAGTTGATTATTTCCTTGAATTTTGAACGGTTTGCTACCTATGGACCTGAACAGGAGATAAGAGTTAAAAAATCGATTTTTTTAAATTTTTTTCCGATTTTGGCCTTGAAGATGAAGTTTTTTGATTTTATATGTTTACAATTTGTGTTCTTCATGACAAGAGCTACAACTTTCCCTCAGAGAGTAAATCAAAATTCGGAACGGTTTGCTAGATATGACCCTGACAAAATAATCACTTTTTTGCAAAAATGACACCGAGACCCGAAATTTTTGGAGGCCCATAAAAAAAGTGCATGATTTTGGGCAAAACTGGGAGACACGGGTCTTTTTTTCTCTTTTATCATGTAGCGGTGTCCGTATATGGTTATAATTCCATGAGATAAAAAATTACACACAATGTTATTAAAATTTTGGTTAAAAAATAAATAACTTACATAGAAAATAAATTAAATTTCCCCTGTTTACGAATGCGTTTATAATTATGCACGCGTTACTACAGTTTTCGCAATTGTGAGAAATTGTCCAAAGTTATTGTTGGTATTTAGACATCCAACAATATATTGAACTAGAGTGAGAATGTAACGGGAGTTATCAAAAAGAGAGACACTTTATAAGAAAGTTGTGAAAAGAAATGATACTTTGAATACATCGTTTCTAATTGTATGACCACCACTGTATTTACTAGACATCTGCACAAGACGTCTTGAATGGCAATTCAAGACATTAGCTTTTTTTTTGAAACATGTACTGTAGCGAAGTTGCGACAACCAAGCACTTCAGTCGACAAAGTATTCGTGTATGTGTGTGTGCACGAAACACACTGCGACGTGAAGTGGAGTAGTAGTAGTAGCATTGTGTTTTGTGCTCTACAGCTTCTAACATATAAACGAATGGTTTTTTCCAAAACACTAAAGCGTTTGGTTGTCGAAACTTCGCTACAGTACACGTTTGAAAAAAAGCAAATGTCTTGATAGGTCATTCAAGACGTCTTGTGCAGATGTCTAGTAAATACAGTGGTGGTCATACAATTAAAAACGATGTATTAGAAGTTACATTTCTTTATCAACGTACCGTTTCAATTCAAAACGATGTATTGAAATTAGCATTTATTTTTCATTTCAAAAAAATGAAATGTCTTGAATGGCCATTCAAGATGTCTTGTACAGAAGTCTAGTATTTACTTAAAGAAACATATGATGAACGAATAATTTCACGTACTGAATAGTTTCACGTATTGCCCACGAAGATAGTGTGATTTAACCCCATTGGATTATTTCTTCGAGGTTATGGCCGTCGGTGGGGCAATGGTTAGTGTGCGCGGCTCTTGTACATGAGATCCTGGGTGCGAATCCTGCTCTGACCACCTACAAAATTTTTTTTTTCGGCACCGGTCACCTCGCATAGTGACGGCGACACTATCGAGTATATAGCCATGAAAAAGCTTCTCAAAATACCGTTCGGAATCGGAGTAAAACTGTAGATCCCAATCAGTGAGTGAAAACTTGGAAAGCGCACAGTTCAGTGATTGTGAGAAGTTCTCCCCTGTCCCTTCATGGGATGTAATGGGAAACCATTTATTTATTTTTTATGTAAAGTCACTCGTCTACGCCGATAAACCATAGACAGTTGAACACCTGGAAATCAACATTCGAAGAGTTTTTGGCGAAATACGGCCGCAAATGCTGCAAAAAGTGTGGGAAAATTGGAGTTCCAGATTGCCCGATGTGCAATTGTTCAAATTATATGTAAACAGTAATGCGATAAACTTATCTAATTAATAGAGCCAGTTTAATTGATATTAAAAATATTTTTCTTTAAAGTTGTGACTCTAAAACAAATATATAAACCAACTTTGTATGCAATTTACATATGAAAACTGGTATCGATCGAAAATCTTTCAGCATCAACTCAACCTGAAAAAAAAAATTATGATATAACTCTTTTGTAGTTAGGGTGCGTTATGTCTATATCCTTAGTTTTGGATTTTACTGACAACAACCCAAAATCATGGTACCCTTAAATTGTACTCATAACAGCAAATCTAAAGGAGCAAGTGTTAGGATTGTCAGAATTTTAAATACCATTTATAAGATACCATGCCTCATTTTCAGAATCTGAGTTACATTTTCTTTATAGAAATAATTTTTGTTAATCCTTGAAATGCAGAGAACGAGACGTCTTTTTAATTATAAGAAGCTATACCACAGAAAAATGCAACTCAGTGATATAGTTTAAAACTCACCCCAAAGCTCTGCAACAGTGCGAGTATGCAAGAGAAAAAATAACAACATGGAGGAAAAAAGCTTTCAGTTCTTTTGTTGGAATTATGGGCCTTTTAGTGTATGTTGGTACTTAGCGATCTTCGATCGAACCTAATTCGCATTTACAAATTCCATACTTGAGTTTGTAACCCATTGCAGAATTTGAAAATGGAAATGGAAGCTAGACATCTGGAGATTTAAAAAAAATCATGGTGACAGTGGTTTCTTAACTAAAGAATTTTTTTGAGCAATTTATAAAAAAAAAAACCAAAAATGTGCTAGTTTTTTTGGTTCACTTGAATAAAGGCACTTTAACTAATTTTAATGAAAAACAGTTTTTTTTGTTTTTTTTAATTTATTTAAGAACTACTAGTGATGGGTACAACTCCCTTTATTTTTAATAACTTCAAATATATGGGCTTTCATTGAGAGATATAGAGAATTTCCGTAATCCAACGAAATTAGATTCCAAGCATCCTTAATGGCCTGAATTAGTGACTGCGAATAGGGTGGCCAGCCAAGAATACATATTAACATTTTGGCTTGCAATGATCTCCTTTACTACTCTCGCGTTTTGTATGGAGGCATTATCCTGTTGCAATATCCAAGATATGGGACCAAATAGTTCACTGAACGATTCCAATAACGTTTTATAGCTAGCACTAGTCATTTTTGCACTTTGAAATTCAAGATCGATGGTGCCATTGTACGTAATAGCACCCCACACCATAACGCCGCCCTCTCGGCTGTGATGTCGGATCAAAAACCGCGTTTCTTTACGCAGATCATGGAAATAATAGTTGTTGCCATCAGGCCCATCCAAATTAAAATTCTTCTCATCCGTAAATAAAACGGCTCTCCAGTCATTTACATGACCTCTTGGCTGCATATCCCATACCATGTAGTCTCTTGCGAATTGAAGCCGCCTTACCTTACGAGGGCCATTAAGTGGCGGCTTTTTTTGTAATTTCAGGTATTTAAGATACTCACAGCTCTTAATTACTCTGCGTACTGATGACTTGCTCGCTTCCACTCCAGCTTGAGCTCTTACTTTTGACAAGGATAAGGCAGAATTAGAAGCAATTCTGATGATTTTTCTTTTCTCATACGTAAATGAAGACAATGAAACCCTACCTTTAAAATTTTTTCCATACCCCTCGGGGTCCTTGATGTAATTGTCGACAACTGTTGGGCTCCATCCAATTTTTTTAGCTATTGCGCGGTTAGAATATCCTTCCGAACCATAAACATCGATTTTAGTTTTTTTCGGTAGATTTAAAATATTTTGTTTTGCCATTTTGACTCGTAAAATGATTAAGATGTAATAAATTGTACTAAACAAATGCTCCCTACAAAAAAAATCATCACTTACTTCAAAAATAATAAAGTGCCTTTATTCAAGTGAACCAAAAAAAATAGCACATTTTTGGATTTTTTTATAAATTGCTCAAAAAAAGTTCTTTAGTTAAGAAACCCAAGATGTCTAGCTTCCATTTTCATTTTAAAGTTCTGGAATCGGTTACAAATTGCAAAAGATACAGGCTACTGAATATGGAATTTGTAGTGCCTTTAAATAAGTGAACCGGAGTGTAGTGTTCGCGTTCTCCATTTCATTGTTCAATGTTTGTCTTACATTACTTTACGATGTTTTTGAGACTTGGAGGGGCGGTTTCATATAAAAAGCGACGTTTTTTTACATACAAATCCAAAAAAAAGGGAATTCATAAAATTTGACATACTAGGTGGGTTTTCTTAAGCAGGGTCGCATATACGATTGATTATCTACCAATGGTATCAATCCGGGCGCAGCAGCTAGGCATCTGATGATGAACTTGTCACGGCGTGCGTAACTAGTGAGTGTGCTTAGCTGAATTGTATATTATTCCAACAAAAACCAACCATTTTTCAATTAGAAAAATGCTCCTGACCTTGTAAGCTTGTAATATGAACTTCTCATACATTAACTGAAAGAGTTAAAGATTAACATATTTCGCATGCGTTTTTAAATAGAGTGGTAATTAGAAAAAAAGATTTGTAAATTATGAAATATCTTTATCTTCAGTTAAAAATAAAGCAAGTTAACATATTTGTGAAATGTATCGCTACTTTTGGCACCAAAGTTGCAAGATCTTATTAGAGGTACCTCCACTTTTGCAACCAAACATCCACCACATTTATCATTTCTCGAGATTTTTCATTTGCCTAGGGCTTTGAAGTAACACCAACGACAAACACAAAAATATTATAACACATTTAATTTAATTTTCCATTTTACGAGCCCACATTGTCACTCTCACACCTCCTCTGCTAACTCTACTTTACACACACTACACACTACAAGCATAAAATTTTCTCTTTAGATTGCATCTAACTCTCTTTGGAGCCCACGTAAGTTCTTAATGTGTGTCTTTATGATAAATTAATTCACATTCCCTAAGAGTATTGAAATATATAGATATATATGATTACATTTATTTAGAACTCTCTTGCTACCTACATTTGTGTATTATTAATATCTCTTACCTCCTACTATTTCGGCTGCGCTCTCTTGTTTTACTGCCACAGGTGTGTGTGGACAAAATGAGAATTTCAGGACGACGGTGGTTCATTTTCTTATAAACTTGCGTAGTATCTTGGTGGGGAACCAGTGTCTTGTTTGGATTCATCTTCTCTATTCAAAATTAACATCTTTGCGGTTACCCAGAATAAACACTTTTGTTGTGGCATTTTTTTTTTTGAGCACAAAGAGTAAGAGTAGTAGATGGCATACAACAGAGTGTTTGCTAAAGTACTTTTCTCTTTGTGTTTTATATCCTTTCATTTAAGACCCGACTGAATGAATTAGAGCATAAAAGCTTTATCTAAACAATCACTTGTTGGTTTGTAGGAACAGAGGAACAAAACAATGTAAGGTAGGTTTAAAAATATAGGGTGTTCTCTTTTCTAATAAAATTCAATATTTCATAAATTGCCTTGAAAATGTGGTGTCAGCGAGTTTGAGAAGTCTTACATTGGAAATTTCGAGAACTGTTCATAGCTATAATTTGGTAAGTCTGTTCCTCATGCAAAACAATTATTTAAAAATTAAAAAAAAATAATTTAAATGACATGTAAAGGGTCCGCCAAATAACTTTTTTTTTTAAAATGCTATAAAAAAAACTACTGAATATTTTCTCAAATTTCTTTTTTTATTTGAAAGTACAATCCTTCCGGTTAATAATGGAAAATAATTTCATTCAAATGGCTGCCTCGGCTGGCCATGCAGTAGCCTACACGATCGGTCCAATTTTTAAGCACATTATCGATTGTGTGCAGCTGTATTTCACCAATGGCTTCACGAATATTGTCCTTTAAAGCGTCAATTGTCTCTGGCTTGTCGGCGTAACACTTATCTTTGAGGGCACCCCACAAATAATAGTCCAACGGTGTCAAATCGCAGCTCCAAGGCGGCCAAACGACATCAAACGTCCTGTTGAAACCAAATGTTGCCAATATCCTCCTCTTCAATTTTTGTGAAAAAAAATTCGTTCAACATGACCCGATAACGATCGCCATAGACTGCAACGGCCACTCCTTGCTCATTTTCGAAGAAAAATGGCCCAATTATGCCTCTGGACCAAATCCGCACCAAACAGTGACTCGTTTTGGGTGCATCGGCTTTTCAATGTGCCCCAATGTGGAGGTTTTCTGTGCCCCAAATGTGACAATTTTGCTTGTTTACATACCCGCCAAGATCAAAATGAGCTTCATCTGAAAAGATGATTATTTTGGCAAAATCGGCATCTTCTGTAAGTCGATCGCAGGCCAGTATGTCGCAGTAATGTCGCAATATTTCCCAGCTTCGTTCATGTGTATACACAACCATATTCGTTCAGCGGAAGGATAAAACTAAGTATCTGTCAAATCAGACATGAGCTAAGTGTTACCATTCACGAAATAAGCACTAGTTGAACAAAAACGTTAAATGGCGGACCCTTTATAAGTAAATGATGCTGATACTTATTTTAATTTTGGTGACAGTCTTTGATACTTTATAATCACAATCTTTCTTCTTATGAAATAAGCCACATATATGACTTAGTCAGGGGGTTTCTATGGCACAGCTGATCGAAAAGGTAGTAGGGAAATAATGCAGAATGAGAGACCAAAGCAGGCATAGAGATTATAGACCATGCAGCAACCTAAGTTTAAATCATGTTTGATTGATACTAATGACAGCTAAATTATGATTTATGTTGTTTGCATCGAACGAAAATACGCAATCCCTTTTATTTCTGTCCGTATTATGTCCAACCAAAGACTAAATTCTGAAAGCAACTCGAACTCGATGAAATGGCCTACTACCTCGTCGTCATCAAGAGAACGTGAAGAGAGGGATAGCGGCTCTTGTCTATTTATCTATGGGCTTAATAACGGTGCGAGAAACCAATGAAAGAATGCAACTTTTTGTTCTCACTTACTTACTCTGACTTACCCAGAGGGGTCAAGGCCCTACAAAATGAGGATAACATGTTTATCCAACCGGCTCGATATTAAGCATTTCTCCTCCAGTTGGTAACACCAAGCTCTCGCAGGCAATATTCAACCTGATTTTTGCAGCGAAATCTTGGTCGTCCTATTTTTCGATGTCCTTTGAGTACGTATTCGAATACCTTTCGCACTGACTCATTCTGATTTATTCTACTGACATAGCCTAGCCACCGCAAACGCTCTATTTTAATACACATAACCATGTCGATGTCGGGATACAGATTATACAGCTGATGGTTCATCCGTCGTGGATACTCGCAATTTTCTATAATAAGACCATATATTTTTCGGGGCATTTTTCTCGAATACTCCCAGTGATGTTTCATCGGCATGCGATATGACCTAGGATTCTGTGCCATGAAGTAAGACAGGTTGTATGAGAGTCTGATATAGTTGGATCTTCGTTTCAAGAGAGAGCGTCTTATTTCTATGTTTATGTTTGCAAACACAATTCTCCATTTGATTTCTAGGCTGTTCACGGCTGACCTGAGGTAAATAAATTCGACCTCGAAATTATTAAGGTCATCAATGTTCACCCTTTCATCCAATCGGGTGGATGTTTTACTTGTCGAAACCATAAATTTCATTTTGTCCTCGTTTACTACCGAACCCAATTTTGCTGATTCTTTCTCAATTCTCGAAAATACTTTAGTAATTTCTGGAAGATTTCGTCCAATGATGTATTCCTCATTACTATACGCGAGCAGCATGTGGCTTTTGCTGCTGATAGTTTTATTCCTGTTGACTGCCGCTTTTCTCCTGATGATCTCAATTTATATGTTGAAGAGATCGCATGATACGGTGTCGCCCTGCCTGAGGTCTAGCTTCGTACTAAATGGCTCGGAAAGATCCTTACCAATCTTTGCTGAATATATCGTGTCGGTCAGTGCCATTCTACAAAGGCGTGTCAGCTTAGCAGGAATACCAAGCTCCGACATAGCTTAGTACAGTTTTCCCCATATCGAGCTAACGAAGGCAGCCTTATAATCTACAAAGGGGTTGTAGGTGTAGATATGGTTTTCGTGGGGTTTCTCCAGGATTTGTCGTAACATGAATATCGGGTCGATAGTTGATTTTCCAGGCCTAAAGCCACACTAATAAGGTCCGATCAGGTCTCCAACAAACGAGTTTTTTCTTTCACACACTAAGCTCGAGAGGACCTTGTATGCGACAGATAAAAGGTTTATTCCACTGTAGTTTGTACATTTACTCGGGTCGCCTTTTTTGTAACCAGTACAGAGTTTTCTAAGACTCCAATCATCGGGCATGCATTCATCTAGCCAGATTTTCCATATGAGTTGATGCATTCACCTTTCCAACTCAGAGGCTCCAGCCTTAAACAGCTCAGACGATAGTCCATTAGCACCACCGGTATTATTGTTCTCAAAATGGGAGTTCAATTGCAGTTCTAACTTCGATTTGGCTAGGAAGGTGGCAGTCGACTTCATCGTTCTGTATGTGATCAATACCCTCATCTATATTGAAGCGACCTGGGACAAGCAAAGCAGAGAAGTGATCTCTCCATATTCCCAGCATACTCTGCACATCTCTGACAAGATTCACATCCTTGTCTCTACAAAAGGGAAGCCCTGATCCAATTCCGTTGGTTTGACTTTCTACTTTCGATTAGAATTTACAGGCCTCATTCTTCCTCCTCTAAGATTCAATTTCCTCACTCTCTTTTCCTTACACCGCTCTGTCGTGGCTCGAGTTGCAACTGACTGAAGCATTGCCATACGTGTAGTGTTATTTTCATCAATTGTGATGCGACACTCTTCATAGTACCATGGTTTGTCTTTAAGCGGGTTTTCATAACCAAGTACAGTCTCTGCAGGAGTTTCAAGAGAGTCAGAAATGTATTTCCACTGCCCTTCAGGATCATGAGACGGGAGTGTCTTCTGCGCCAGTATCTGAGTGAGTTTCTCTGCATAGGCCGTGGCTATCTCAGGTAATTGTAACTTTCCGGTGTCCAGAATTCTATATGTCGGGTTTCGTACGACTTTCGCTCTGCTTAACGTAGTGCGAACTTTTGCTGCAACCAGGTAGCGATCCGAATCGATATGAGCTCCTCGAATCACACGTACGTCCAGTACGCTAGTAGAGTGCATTCCATCAATTACAAGGTAATCAATCTGGTTCCTCGTCTGTTGATCGGGGGATATCCAAGTAGCCTTGTGGATGTCTTTATGTTGGAATCTGGTACTACTGACAACCATATTCTTCGCCGCAGCAAAATCCACCAGTCTCATTCCGTGATCGGAAGTGATGCAGTGTAGACTGAATTGACCGATGGTTGGTTTAAAGGAGTGGTAACCAACCCATAGCCTCGCGAGGTAGACAATAATCGTATTTTTCACACACACACGATCGGCAACTCACATGTACACAACAACTACGAGTATGTTTGATTCGAAGCATCAGTCTATGGCTGTGCGTTTGCGACCGCACACAAGCACATAATATGTTTGTGTGCGTGCGTTCGGTCTTGCCTACCACTGGTTTAAAGACACTTCCCTGGCGACTTTAGCATTAAAATCACCTATAAAAATCTTAATGTCATGGCCAGGGCAGCGGTCGTATATTTCCTCTAGACGCTCATAGAACATGTCCTTAGTGTGATCGTATTTTTCTTCCGTCGGGGAATGTACACAAATTAGCGTTTACTCAAGATGTCGCAGTCTTTTGCCAACTACATCCGCAACGAAATTCATGCTCTTTCTCATGGCAGTTGTAGCAATGGCGTAGGTGGTGCAATGGTAGTGTGCGCGACTCTTGTACATGACCACCTTACATTTCTGTCGACGACGGTCACCTCGCTTAGTGATAGCGACACTCTCTAGTACTTAGACATGAAAAAGCTTTTCAAAATACCGTCTGGAACCGGTTTAAAACTGTAGGTCCAAATCAGTGAGTATAAAAACTAGAAAGCGCAAATCTCACAGGTTGTGAGAAGCTCTCCTCAATACCTTCATGGGATGTTATCGGACACAATTTTTGATGTGTTAACATCTATAGGCACGAGTAGGGACTAAACTCACAAAGTGAACACATCCGCACACAGTTTGTCCGACTGCGATCACAGATTGTTTGGCGTTAAACTCCTCCGAAACGGCTGGACCGATTTGTATGTAATTTTGTGTGCATATCGGGTAGGTCTCAGATTCGGCCAACATCTATTTTTCATACCCCTAAATGATAAGGGTGGCCCACCCCTATATAGAACACAGATTTGTCCGACTGCAAAACACAGATTGTCAGACTAAGAAAAAAAACACACTCTGATGTAGCGGCAGCGGATAGTTGGCTTGTGTGGGTGCGAAGCACTCTCAGAGCAAAGAGAATAATGACGTGGTTATACGTATATAAAAATGAGATAGCAAGAGAGCAACGAAAATTGTGTGAACTTGTGTAGCATATGCACGAACATTACAATGTATGTATGTAAAGGTGTTTGCTGCTTTGCATTCTTGCATTTTGTGGGAATAAAAAAGCACGAAAATAATGACACATGTGCTTGCACTGGTCCTTAAATAATTTTAAGTATTAATATTATTTAAATGTAACGTCATCATATGATTGAACGCTGTTTTTTATTTTCCAATGTAACATTTACTAATGTGTTCATAGAAATCGAACAGGTACCGTGTAACAAAAAGGTGTTAACACATCGCCGTGATTTCGAACACTCATTGGATTTATTTTTTTTTAGTTGTAGCATACATAGTATGTCACAGCTCTTCTTCCTTGTACAACCATGACCTGTCCATCGCATCTCCTGGATAGCAGTAATGTTGCCCTTATAATTCTCGAGTATATCTGGCAGTTGAGCATCTGCAACTTTTTCTACACCAAAAAAAAAACTCGTACATGAAAATTATAAATTTTTACATTGCTCTCGTGTAATTGTTCATCAATTTCCAACCTACTATACAATGCATATGGGAAAGAAAAACTTCACATCAATTGTTCTCCAAATTCGTCCATCAATTTAATGTAAATAAAACTTCAGTTTGATGCAAAATTGCTGCAAATTTAATGCATCTTATTCATTGAGTTGATGTAAAGTGTACATTAGTAAATTGTACTTGTTTGCTCACATTTATGAATTATTTGACCAATTTTATGAAAATTATGCCTTAACCAAAGGACTTTGTTCTTAAGACATTTGAAAGGTTACTGGACATTCATGTTCGAAGTAATCTTCCACAGAATCTACTATCGAGTTCTCAGCATGCCTATATCAAGGGCAGGTCAACTGAGACAGCTCTCTACTCTATAGTCAGCATAATAGAAAACTCTCTTGAGAATAAGGTTTTCGCTCTGGGGACCTTCCTGGACATCGCGGGAGCTGAATGGGGTGGTGTTACAATTGCTAGGAACGTTAACAGGGGGACACCGCAGGGGGGAGTTCTGTCTCCACTATTATGGTTAACTCTGTCAATGAACTGCTTCTTGAATTGGACAGGGCCGAATGCCAGGTATTTGGCTATGCCGATGATATTGCTATCATCTGTATGGGTAGAAACCTCAATTTACTTAGCATTCGTACAAACAGCCTACTTAGTCTGATTTCGAACTGGACCGCTAACAACGGACTATCACTTAACCCACTTAAACCCGAGCTTATCTTATTCTCTCGGAAATATGAAATACCCGCATTTGAACTGCCGTCAGTTAATGGGGTGCAATTACCGTTGACGGAAAAGGTCAAGTATCTGGGAATAATTCTCGACAGAAAACTGAAAAAGGCGTCTGTTGCTCTTTACTGCTGTAAAGGGGCGATAGGAAAGCTCTGGGGACTGTCTCCTAAGATCACCATGTGGATTTATACCGCAATTGTCAGACCAATACTTCTCTATAGCACCGTAGTTTGGTGGAGGTCCCTCCAAAAGAGATATATTCTGAATTCCTTTTTCCAAAATCGCATTGGGTTTAAAAAAATGTGTTAAAATACTAATTTAAATTATGAAATTTAAAAAAAAATATTTGAGAATCTTATTTAATTCTTAGTGCAAAAATTGTTATGAAATATGAAAATAATTATTTTAAAATCATACATAGAATCATACTTGAAACAGAAATCAAAAATTTAATTAAAATTTCTGTCATACCTTTTTTAATGGTTTCCCATTACATCCCATGAAGGGATTGGGCAGAACTTCTTCTCACAACCATTGAACTGTGCGCTTTCTAGTATTTACACTCACTGATTGACTGTCCTACAGTTTAAATCCGGTTCCGAACGGTGTTTAGAGGTGCATTTTCATGGCTAAATAATCGATAGTGTCGCCGTCACTATAGACGCCGCCGAAAGAAACGTACGATGGTCAGAGCAGGGATTGAACCCATATTCTGATGAACACTACTGTTGCTTAGAGGGAAAAAATATTTTTATTACAAAGTATTGATATTTTAACCTGCGGTATCTCGATAACTAAGTTAGTTATTGAAAAATTTTCAAATTTGTTTTCTTTGTTTTTGAGTTTCTAGGACAAATAATGTAATTTTTGGCGTACAATACGTCTTACCTTACGGTATAGGGAGTCATGTCAGATTGTTATTGTTGTAATCTTTATTTCATTGATTATGAGGAAACGGCGAGATAACTTTTTTTAAAAATTTTTTTTTAGGTAAATGAAGATGTTATCTTTCGTTTGATATACATTTCATATTGGTTGATATCTTCCTAATATTATAATTTCTCAAATGGAAATTGTTTAAACACATACACTCAAACATATGTGTGGTGTTTGGTTGAGTGTTTGAGTTTGTAGCGTGAACACAAACTATGCTGCTGTTTCAGTGTGGACACAAACCTTCGGCTGTTGTTTTGATTGATGAAATATTGAAATTTCGTATATTTACTTATGTATTTAAGTGAAACAAAATGTTAAATGTGAATTTGAATTTAACATGGATAAATAATTATAAAAAATATATGAAAAAATTAATTCATAAATTTTTATGTTAAATGAAAGTGCTGCCAAGTAAGCAAAATAACAATGCTGCTTGATGCTGTTTGACAGCAGCTGACAGTTGACGTTTATCATTTATCATTTATTGTTACATATGTTTTCTGTCTTATCGGATGGCGTATTCTACGTTAAACGTAATGGCCGTGTCTCTGACACAGCCTGCAGGGACAGTCCGTAGCCGAAGGCCTCGGACAACTGTCTGCTGTTTTTTTTTCTATAAACGCACGATCACATTTCGAAGACAACGAAACACAGAAACTTAGGCAGGGGACACCATATCTTAAAACTATTGACATAATCTTCAACTATTGACAAAAATGAATCTGACTACAATCCCATTTTTTTTAGGAAACCCGAACTCGAAACGAATTCGAACATGAAGTCCATTCTGAATCCCAGACGGATCCGAAAAAGTAGAGAAAGTGATTCGCATTTTCGAAAGGAATTTCATATGCAAACGGATTCGTAACTGGTTTCCCTGTCGGATAAAACGTAGGAAGAAGCGAATCCGTCTCGAATTCGAAACCGATTCATATGGCACACTGGGTAATTTGATATTTTTGAATATGCATATGTAGAGGTAATTAAAATTAACTAAAATCAACTAAATTATGGTAGTGATTGAGATTTTTTGTTTGGGCTGCATATGATGAGTAATACAATTCTTGAAAAATTGAGATACCGTCACTAACTTGTGAATAAGAGCGAAACGCCTCCATCGAGTTTTATGATCCATGTCTCATTTTGTTCATAGTTCAGGATAAACTAATAAAACTTTACACTTTTTGCCGGTTCTTAGGATTCTTGTTTATTTAATATTTTATTAAAATTTGAATTTTTTAGGGCAAAAAATAATTTTTTTCACCATTCTTTTACAACTGCTACTTTTGATTACATTGAGATATGGTATAGGAATAGACTAAATGTATTGTAATTCTAAATTTTTCTAAATTTATTCGGACAAAATCTGATACGACGTTCTCGAGTATTGATGACATATAAAGGGTGTCTCACTAAGAATGAACTTTTTCATTTTAAAATAAAAACACGTATTTTTTTACATAGTTGTAATTTTTTTATTGGATTGTAAAAAATACATTTTCCCATTTAGTACGGAATAAAATATCCGGCACATGGCCCCCACGGCTCTGATGGCAACCCTTTTCATGAAATTTTCCATGACTTTTTCACAGAAATTTGGCTGTATCTCACCGATGACGCGTTTGATCTCGGATTTGAGCTCATGAATTGTTTCTGGTTAATTGACATAAACCCGATATCTCACAAAACCCCAAAGAAAGAAATCGCACGGCTTTAAATCGCATGATCTTGGTGGCCAGGTGACATCAAATATCTTGAAATAGTTTGTTCTGGAAATCGTTCGGGCCCAGTCACGCCGTCTGACCCAGAATCCGCACCAGGCACTTACTCGTTGTGGGTGCATTTGGTTCTCTTGGACTGCATGAGGATTTTCTGAACCCCAAATTCGACAATTTTGTGTATTCATGAAGCCATTCCAATGGCTAAAAGTGTGCTAGAACAGTCATCAACATTAAGTCGCCACCGTTCGCAGCACTTGACAATTTCTCGCACTTCTTTGGGTACGATATTGCATAAAGACCTCGTAATGAGGGCTCGAAAAGTCCAGTTAGTCCAAGAATTGAAACCTCGTGACCATCCCATGTGTTTTCGCTTCGCTGAATTCCCAATGAAGCTCATTTTCACCTCAGGGGCTAACAAACAAAATTGTCAAATTTGAGGCTCGGAAAATACATGCGACATCGAAGAGAAACTGCTGCATCCACAACGACTGACTGACTGTTAGGTGCGGTTTTTGGCATGGCGGCATCATAGTGCCCATTTTCTTCAACTTTTGGGAACAAAAAATCGTTGAACATGATAAGGTCACGATCGCCGTTAGAGAAGGAGCCGCAGTTATTGCTAACGGCGATCGTGACCGTATCATGTTCAACGATTGTTTGTTCCCAAAAGTTGAAGAGGATGGCATGGTCGACGAATGGTGATGTCAACATGACGGAGCTGCGTGCCACACCGCATAAACAGACGAAACTCTGAAGTCCATTTCACGCAACGCAGCTGCGATTTGACTCTGTTAGACTGTAATCTCTGGGGCGCTGGGAAAGATAAGTCTTACACAAACAATCCCAAGTCCATTGAGTCCTTAAAATACGAAATCAAAGCTGCCGTTCATGACATAGAGGCCCAACCAATCGAAAATGTACTGAAAATTGGGTAGATCGAATGATGTACTCTAAATCAAATCGTGGAAGTCAATTGAACCATGTTGTATTTCATTCAGAAATGTCGATGATTCCCCTTACCCATAAAATCATAAATTTGAAAATATATCCATTAGTATTTTTTTAAAGCGAAATTAAATTCCAAATTTTACATGCTTCTTGCACTGAAAGAAAATCTTTACATCACATCGATGATAAATGTTCATCAATTGTTGTTCATTGAATTGATAACAAATTTCATCAATTCAATAACAAAGTCCTTCAATTTGAAGATTGTGTGATTTTCGCCATTTTAAGCTCCATTGAATTGATGATCTGTTTTACATCAATCCCCAGCATTGAAATTTGGAAATAATTAGTGGGATCAACATTATCCACGATATGATAATGTCATGTGGTCTTGTACCCTGTTCTTGTGGATTTTTTAAGGTGAAAATAGGCCAAAAGTATGACTACTCATTCACAAACAATTTACATCAAAATGATGACTAATTTACATCAAATTGATGATAAACTTACATAAAAATTGATGACAACATTACATCTAATTGACGAAACATGTACAACAAATTAATGAACAATGTACATCAAAATAGTGAAAATTTGAATTCAACTTGAACACAAACAAACATAAAATTTATGTAACATTGTCGTTGAATCAACGTAAACTATTGATGAAATATGGATGAAAGATTGATGAAATGTTCTTCATCAGTTCACTGAAATGTGTCGAATGGGGAAATGTTTTATCAAATTGATGAAGGAATTCATAAATTTTATGAAGCTTTTTGTTTCACTGTAGTTACCTACAAACGTCAACAATATGACGCATGTTTCTTTTTGGTAGTGGTGTAGCTGATATACATACTTGGATTTAATGATCTGTTATAGAAATGCTCAACACCAATAGGGATATAACATGCATTGAATTAAAAAAAATTTAAATCGAACAAATTGAGAAAAAGCCATGAGGTGGTGAGCGGTGTCCATTGTAAAGGGTTATGCATTTTGCGGTTTCAAAAGTAAACGTAAATAAAAGACATATAAAATATTTTTTTTCATTATATTTCTTTTTTATTATAAAGTTGGAACGTTGACATTATGTGTGAAATACTACATCATTTAAATGATCCCCACGCGAAGTGTTGCAAGCATTGATTCTTTTGAGGTAATTTTCGACCACTTTTTGACACATATTGGTCGGTATCTCAGCCATAACTTGCCGAATGTTGGTTCTGAAGTGCTCAAGAGTTAAAGGTTTATCTGCATAAACACGGTCTTTCGCGTAGAACCACAAAAAAGTCTAATGGTGTCAAATCACATGATCTTGGTGGCCAGTTGATATCGCCACGACGAGAAATTACGCGGCCAGGAAATGTCTCTTGCAATAAAGCCATATTCGCTCGAGTTGTGTGGCATGTGGCACCGTCTTGTTGAAACCGCATATTCTCGAAGTCGTATTCTTCAATAGCAGGCAAAAAAGTCGGTTATCATATGACCGAAAAATTGCCGTCCACCGCCTGTTGTTCAAGCACCCATTCCACGTATCTACGACGTTGTGAATGGTCAGCTGGCTTCAGTTGTTGTGTGAGCTGGACTTTATATGGATTGTAGGTGTAGATCCAAATGCAAAATACGCCATAATGTGCCGTAAGACAGTCCTAATCGGGTCTTCGGCAACACTTTCACTTACAGCAGCGATAGTTTCAGCGGAACGAGCGAAACGATGATGCACAGGCCTTACAATATCTGTAACAAATTGCCAGTTGCTTGCGTAGTTGGACGATTATGTAAACCATAATCTCCTCTTAAAGCACGATATGTGGCTGTGCCAGAATCACCATTTTTGTAGTAGGTTTTAATAATTTTTATGCGTTGTGTGATAGTTAAGCGATCGATTTTCGTCAATGTCAGACTTTCAACTGAAAAGAAAAATAAATTGGTTTAATAACTTAGTTTGACAGATGTCGAATTGAAACCACGAAATGGATAACCCTTCATTTTTCAATAATTGTGATGTTAAAATTAGTCAGTAGCAGTGATTTGTATATCCCATTGAGAGTATAAGTACCATATCATATGGAAGTTTGGCTCATTTCCAATATTTTTCGACTGTAGATCAAGCGAATAAAGGTATCTGTCTAAAGTTTCAACTTAATTCTTATATTTTTGCCGCAGCTTGCAATGAAAATATAACATCGTGTTACGCTCCCATCTAGAATGAATATTTTCCCCTCCAGCAAATTGTATTTCAACATTACCGCACACGATGCTGTCACACTTTGCCACTGATTTAAACCCTACAATGTTATAAAGTAACAGTGTGATTTCTCGGGCTTACGTTTCATTCATTCATTTTAGAATTCCCCCTATTCAAACCAACCAGTTCCCCACAGTACGTATACTCATTTAGTTCCCCACAGTACGTATACGTAACGTGGACGACCAACAAGTGAACAAATGCAAAGAAAAGCTTTTCATTGTTGGTATAATAAGGGATTCTTTTTTTACTAGGATCACACTTACACAACAACAAAAACGCTCAAAGCATTTCAAAACACATACAGGGAAAATAATGAGAACAAAGGATAACCATTACAAGTAAAAGCAAAAATTAACTTTTTCACATTTAGTGGTAAGGACGTGTGTACTTATGTACATACGTGTGTAGCCAGCAAGTCACCGCGTTAATACGCGATGCTACTGTTAGTACCTACTTATGTATTACAATACATATGTTTGTAATTATATACATTTGTCTGCATAGGTACTTTCATGTTTAGTATGTAGTATCCTTCCGCACTTGAATGAATTGTACTGCGAGCAGATGCGAGTCTATTCGAAATTGTGTTGCATATATTCGTATATTAACCCTTATGTACACTAAGAGGTCGCTGGTGATCTTTTTTATTTTTGCTTGCACACATCTTTTTTGTTTTTGGCAAGAAACATAAATGAAACCACTCAATGTATTTCAAGAAAATTTTATTATCAATCGTTTAAATTTGATAACGCTAAACAAAAATGTGGCAAGACTAGACCTTTTTTCGGATTCAGCGCCTTAATTTTACCGAAGAAATACTAAACGGTCATGGCGTAAAAAAGAAAATGCTTTTATATATTTTTTTAATTTGATTCTTTTTCCTTGCAAAATAAGCCTTAAATTACTAACATATCTATTATACTCATTACCTCTTAAAACGAACTTCGAATATCAGAGGACAAGAAAAAGCCAACAGAACTAAGAAACATCATAAAATTTCTTATAGGTCCTTGGGGACCGGTTAGTGTATTTAAGGGTTATGAATCGTTAGTGCACGAGAGCGGTCCCAAAACTAGCCGACATGACGTATGTATATTAGACCAACCCGATTTTACCTTGTTGTCGAATTTGGACTTGGGACCAAATTTTTTTGAGTCTATAAAAACACACAAGAATTTTGATATATATAAGTTTTTATTCGGCGAAGGGCTACTATCCGCGCAAACGCGATTTGTGATTTTTCATAAAAAATGACTTTTTCCAAAAATTCAAGTAATATGGGATTTGCATTTTTACGATAACTCAGAAAGGTTTTACTTGATTTGAAGTTTGTTGCATTCGTTGGAAAGATAATTAAATTTTCTAGATCTTTCCTAAAGAAACATTGGTGTTATTTTTAACCAGTTTTTCTACACAGTTCAACAAAGTGAGATTTTTAAATTTTAGGTTTCAAAATATATCGTTTTTGGGCTCTTATTATCCTGTTCTGTGCAATAACTAGCCAATATTTTTTAGCTGTGTAAACTCAAAATGGTAGGTAATTTAAAAGGTAACAGTTTGATATGCTTAACAGCTATATTTAGTTTATTAAACAATAGAATAGGGGGTTTCAAAAAGTACAGTCATTTTATTTTCGTTCATTCGTTTTAGTTGTTAAACTCTACACATATATGTATATAACAACAATACAAGAATATTTAAAAGGATAAAAACAAAATACATATGATTTTGACAAGTGAAACGAAAAATAACATGAAAAAAATTGCATCACCTCTTTAAACGACTATACTTGGTAGAAAACTCCACCATGATCAATATGTATAACATTTACCGAGCGTTGTTGTGAACAATTTATTTCCAATTTTGTTTTCTGTCGGAAATAAAAGGCTCTCCTTCAAACTTAGAAATGTAAAAGTATACGTAGTCTTCGATTAAACAAAATAATTTTAATGAACTTTAAATGTGTAACTCATTTTGCAAATTTCTCCTTTTGATAACATTTTGTTTCGCAAGAAATGATAACAAAATTTATCGAAGATAACTTATTGTTGCCATTTCTTGAAATTTAACATATGGCAACATTGTCATTGCACAAGTCGGAATTTAAGTGGGAAATTGAAATGCCACTTAATATCGCTTAGCTGTCCCGTACAAATTAAGCTATAATTAACTTTAGCAGGGTTAAAAAAACACACTATTGTGTCAAATTCACATGTATTTTGTTTTTGTACCTTTTTGTTTACTTTTGCAGTGGATACACCCATGTACAAAATTTGACAGATTATGGACACCAAACAAAAACAAAATTCATGTTTTTGTTGTTACAATTCCTACTGCGTTTACCTTACTTATTTTACCATAAGACCGACGCTAAAAAACGAACATCAGTATGATAGCCAGCAGTCAACTGAGCAGATTCGCGTCGGATGATTTTTTGAATTTTGTTCATTAACTTCTACGTCTGCGTCATGGTATTCGCACACTGATAAAATAAATCAAAGCTGTAATTGAAATTTTTATATTAGTAATCTTAATAAAATAAAACTTTTTGTAAACAACTGAAATTTGTTGTTGTTATTTTTTGTACTTTTATTTGACATAATGTTGAGTGGGAAGAAGAATTTTTTTAATTTCATTTAATACATATGATTTATTGTTCAGTGCATACACATCGTTAGAGGAAAAAATGAAGCGAACGTATGGTTGTGTGAGTTTGGCAAACACTGCTTTAGACCCAGCTAGCATTTGAATGTTTGTTTCACGATCACGATTGTTTCGCGACTGGATTTCCAATCGTCACCACGATTGTCGGAGCAGAATTATATTTTTCTCTGCTTTTAAGACTTTGTGCTCACGATTTGTTTTTGTGTTTACTTTGTGTCACAGTCTTACATGTAATTTTCTTATTGTTATCTTACTTCTTCCCGCATACTCCACCGAACTCGTGTTTTTCAAGGAGAATTTAATTATGTCTCTCTGAAATTCTAACGGGTTTTCCAATATCTGCTCAGCAAAAAAAGAAAAAGAAAACACTTTTTTGCTTCTTTTCATTTGAGTATTTAAGAAGCAAAGAAGCGTCAGAAGTGTAGTGCAGCACAAGTGTTTTGTTCTATGAAAGAAACAAATAATAATAAGCATTTTTGTATAAATTTACCATCGTCTTGGCAATCGCCTGCGATTGGATTTTGCTCATCGACGACGATTGTATTTTGCTCATCGTCGACGATTGGAAAGTAAGAGTCGCCGTCTTGACACAGTTACTTCAGTTGCTCTGAACGTGCGCGATTGGAATACGACATCGCGCACGATTACTTTAATCGTCGGCTCCGATCGTGAAAGAGTCGTGCACGATTGAAAATGCTAGCTGGGGAGCAGCGGTGCCCACAAAGAGAAATGAGCATGTATTAGTTATTTTACAAAAAATGAGATTGGATTGGTTCGTTTGCACTGAACCAAATCTCTTCGTTTTGTTTGTTTTGTTTGTTAACAATGTTGTACTCGTATTGTTTTAAACAAACATAAGAGGAAATTAATAGGTAATAAAAAAATGTTCTTTAAGAAACTAGGCACATGAGTTATTTGCCAATAATGTACTGGGAAAACAAATAGATATAATAATTTTATAAATATTGATAAATAAATTAAAAAAACCAAAAAGCAAAAAAAAAATTATTTTATATTAAATCTTATAAAATACAACACAATTCAATTCAAAATTTGTTTTTAATATAAACAATTATAGTTCAGAGATTTTTAATTTTTTAACTTATTGTTGATATTAACAGATGTCTGTCAATTCCAGTAACTGAATGAAGATCTGAATGACTATTGTTATAGTGGAAGCATATTTATCTTTCAATTTTTAGTTACAAACAAGGCACTCTGCTTCATTAAAAACATTCAAGCTAAATAAGAATGATTTTTCCCAACCAAAATACCACATAATGAATAAAAATAAATACAATTAAAAAAAAATTATAATAAGCTTGTCTTTATTAAATTTGTATATTACATTATTAAAATTTCATTGGTTGTTGTAAAATATTGTCAGTGTACATATTTTATCAAACAAAGCGCCATCGACTTACTCCAACTAAAGTTCGGGTTGTGTGTGTGTGAAAAACGATTAGGCTTCGTTGTTTTAACAAGTGTTTGGGCATCACTGCTTTAGAGACATGCGCCATAAAGATACCCGTTGACTGCGACAACTTTTTAGTTATTACATGTGCGTACTATCCGGACGGCAATATAAATTCAAAAACTATTTAATTTTATGAATCTTCAAAATTCAAATAACTACTATGTACTAGAGGGAGACTTGAACTGCAAGCACACAGAATGGGGTAATCCTTTCAATAACGCAAAAGGCAATAACCTAAAAAAAGTCAACATCGAAGTCCTTACACTTCCAACGTGTTCAGCAAAGCCCGCTTTCCTTAACCGTAATTATGTCATAATCCCTGCAAAACCTGCCTAACCGATACTCCAACACGTTTAAAGATTTTTAAATTTCAACAAATACAAACGCATACTAATCCTCCATAAGCATGTAAGGTTAAAAATAAATAGCCTTTTCGATACTTGCCACTTTCCGCGAAAAATCTTCTAGGTACCCTAAAGCAAAAAAATTCCAATTCAATCCATTCCATGTGGGGAGTTTTTATATTTCGGAATTCAAGCTTATTTTCTTACAGGTTCTTTTAAATACCTTACAGGGTGCAATGAAGTGCAGATCGACGTAGGAATAGATGGTTTAAAACTCTTTAAGAGCTCCAATCGTGTTTTGTGGCCAATCCTTGGTGCAGTGTGTGGACATCCTCAAGAAAGTCAATTTTTTATAGCATGCTTCTCTGGTAAAGAAAAGACATGGAATATAAATGATTTTATGAAAGAATTCTGTGATGAAGTCACTGTACTGAGGGAAGTTGGCCTCAAAATTGGTTCAGGTGAAATAATTAAAAAATTTAATATGCGTTGTTTCATTTGTGACTCGCCAGCTAGGGCTTTTGTGACAGGTGTGCAGTCGCATAATGGTAAACAAAAAGTTGTCCGAAGTGTTGCCACATAGGGGCTTATATGCAAAAAAGGGTGAGTTTTTCTAAACAGGGTCATCATTTACGGACTGATTTTTCATTTAAAAATAGAACGGATTTGGAACATCACAATATGCAATTTCGACAGCAGGAAAATATTCTTGAAATTAAAATTTCGGAATGGTGTCGCAATTTCCCCTTGATCCTATGCACTTAGTTGACCAAGGAGTGACCAAAAAGCTTTTAAGTTTAATCCAAAAAAAAAGGAAATGTGACTGAGATGAACAACAAATTAAATTATATTTCCAAATTTGTGCCACCTGAGTTTGGACGGGTTTGTAGAAATTTTGACGAATTTTCTAACTGGAAATCTACTGAATACAGACAATTCTTGCTATATTCAGGAATATTTATATTAAAAGATGGTATAAATGAAGATTCGTACAACCATTTCCTTCTTTTGCATGCTGGCATAAGACTTCTTTCCAATACCGAATCCTTTGAAAGCGAAGGAAATGTTGTCCAAGAAATGTTAGAAGAATTTGTTAATTTATTTGGCGTTATTTATGGCGAGCATTTGATGAGCTTCAATATTCATGGGTTATTACATTTGTTCGACTGCGCGAAGCACTGTGGTCCTTTGGACAACTTTTCCGCATATAAGTTTGAAAATTATATGCAATATTTGAAAAAATTAGTAATGAAACCAAATAAAATATTACAGCAGTTATTTTTCAGGCTTCAGGAAAGACAGGTCTCAAATATAATTTTAAATAAATGTTCAAAAATGGGTTCATTTAATATAGATGTTCAAAAGGAAAAAGATTAATTTTGCTTTAGCTCCGAAGTAGGGCCTTTTAAGGCAGTAGGTATTCGAAAGGGAGGTGGTCATAACATAGTACGTTGGTATAGTTTTCAGAAAATATAAACTTATTTTCAAGAACCGATAGAATCGTTAACAGGGTTAGGTATACTTCTGGCGAGTGAAATTAATCAAGGATTACGAAGTATTTCCAGAGCAGGCATACAGTTTAAATATTTCTGTATTCTACATAAAAATAAATTTATATTAATTCCACCACTTCATAATATTTTCCACGATTTTTCAAATTAAACTTCTAAAATACGTTTCAAGCTTTGTTTTAGTTATAACTTTTAATTTTAATTTATTATAAAACCTTTGCAATAAAGATTATCTTTGCTTCTTAGAGCAAAAATGACTGAAAGCACGAACAATTTCGATACAGATTTTGACCATATGTGTCCTGCCAACGCTCGTCCCTCCACTCATCAGGCAACAAGTTTAAACTCGCAAGGTTTGACAATTCTTTCACTTATTAATTGAATGGTAAATTATATTTATACTTATTTTTAATTTTTTTTTGCTTATTATTAGTACACAAGCTCAGAGCCCTTAAAAACAATTTTCAACCAAAAGTGAATATAATAAGCCCAAGAAAATAAAAAAAAAGCAATTAAGAGCAAAATAGAAATCAGACAAAATTTTAAATTGATTCCACCGTCGCAAGAAGAGGTTCTCAATACAATATTGAAAAACCAAAACACGATTTTGGAGAACCAAAAGCAGATGAAAGAACGTATAGAAATTTTAGAAAAAACCATGAAAGAAAACGTTAGTATAAATATTTTTTGTTTGATACTGCACAAAACACTTATTCTGAATTATATTTCAGGTTGTCGATAATTGTGTTTTAATGGCACACAGTCACACTACCAGAGAGTGCAAAGTCATTTTGGAAAAAGAGCATAAGACCATAATCCGCTTAACCGGCGAGGACGAAAATGAACTGCATACAGAAATTGGCGCTACATTGCCATTGATGCGGCACAGGATGTTGAGGAGAAGTTGGAGAAGCCAGAATACCTCGAGGCAATGGTAATTTAAAATATACACATTTCATACCATATTTGTCATTTAATAACAAATATACATTTATCTGCTATTTACAGATGTCATGTTTTTAAAAAATTATGACATTTGAACTAATTTCTGTTTTCAATTTTGATGGAAGAAAGGATAGGCGAGCGTTGGTGCGGCTCACGCTCATCAATATATTACTAAGTGGTAAGATTTTTAATCGGCAAAAATTTAGACTTTTTAATAATAATTTCTTATATTTTCAGATGCTTTTGCGGCAACTTAGCCACAATAGACATAAACAACGCAAATTCGTCTAAAAAAAAAAGGTTTAAATTGCCTTAATTGAGTTTTATTTATTAAATATCTCAAAGTGATCTCGTACACCGATTTGATATATCAAAGTGATATTCTATAGTTTTAAGACACTAAGTGAATTATTCGTTTGTTTTGTTTATTACATTTATAACATAAAAAACATTTTTTAGTTGTATGTATTATATTTTATTTTCATTAAAATACAATTTTATTGAAAGCGTTTAAAATGGGTTTTTATTCATGTAGTAGGTAGGGTATAACTAATTTGTATTAATATAATAACTACCAGTTAGCACTAACCAATATAAATAACGGTTAACTAATTAGTTATTTATAGGGATACAATAACTGGAATTATTAAGTAGTAATAACTGATATGCGTATCACTTAATTAACAAGTTATTTATAATATAATACTACCGGTATTGCTACCGTTAACTATGCAGTTGCATACACGTTAGCACTGTTGTGTGCGAGCGAGAGCACTATAGTGTTTTTGGTTGTAAACAATAATGCGAGAGAAAGAGATACCAGCTCACACGTACAGCAGATAATGGGTTAATTTCTTCCCAAGGCCCTGTACAAAATAACTGAAAGTTTTTGAATTTCTAACTCATACTATGGTTATGAGTACTTATTATGTAAAGCGTTATTTAACTCGTACCGTTCTTGCAGGGAATGTCTTCCATTGAAGCCAGCACACTTCACAATGGCGTGACTATCACAAAGCCAACATGAAAGAACACAGCCCTAATATATGTCCCTGACTGTACAAATCTAGTAATAATTACCAAATCCTAAAAGTATGCAGAATAATACTGGGTTCTATACTGGGTTATAGCATAATACGGTTAAAAAAAATTGTTTAAAATTTTTTCATTTAGCCACCATCCCGCAACGTGCGATAAGAAATTTCGTCCCAAAAACTATTTAACCATGCTTTTTTGTCTTTTGTATTGTCAAAAAATATCGAAAGCCTTTCTATTATTTATATGTATTTTATTTTCAAAGTCAAATAACAGAATCGAAATAAAAATGATTTTTCAGTGTTTTTTCCTCGTATCCGGGTGAAAAATTGATCTCAAGAAAATGGTGAATAACACAGTGAATTCAAACTCCTCGTGTGAAATTTCTCGAAGTACTTATCGAAACTAACAAACCCCTATTTGGGTATTGCTAGTTTAGCTGCTCATGTATATTCTGGCTAAAATTTAATTTTCCCGAAGAACATGCAACTTTTCTCACGGCTATATCTCGGAAACCAATTGGAATTTTTGTTTCTTGTCTTCCGCACAATTGTAACTATAGACTGGGAGAAAACAAGTGTAAAGTAAACTAACCCGAAAAAACTGCATTTAGTGCCTCAAAATTGCAAAAATGTCGAAACATTTGAGTTTGTTTCTATCGTTAATCACCATTTTCTGCCTGTATTTTCGACAAGAATTTCGATTTTTCTTTGGGTTACATAATAGCGAGTAGCTAATGTTTTTATTTGAATTCATCAAATTTAAAAAACTTTCCCTCCATGTTATGTACCAAATATCAGATTGAAAATGAAGTACATAGAAATACACATGCATTTTATGACACTGATTTGGCAAGCCCCTATTTACAATTCTGATTTTATTCGTCGGAACAATTAATAAACAGTAGGATAAGTATATAAACAAATATACGAAAATATAAAATACTGGTCAAATTGTTCGGAAAAAACATTTGAAATATAATTTTTTTTTTTTTTGATTCTTAGAATTGTTAGAACAGTAGAGTATTTGTGATTGAATTCTCATGAAAATCACACACAAAGGATGAAACCCAAATTAACGTATTGTATCAGGAAACTGAAGCAGGTAGATATACCACACTTGACAATGGCAACCATTTAGAATTCCCTTTCAGGAAAATTTTGCTTAAGATGGATGATTATGGGTTGTTTTTTGTAATATTACTCAAAATTAATCGTTACCATTGAAGAAAGTCCTTAAAACTCATAATATAATCATTAGTACGTAATGTTCATAATAAAACTCATAATAAGTACGGTCCCTGAAAAAAACACAGCGCACCTGCATCTAATTTTAATGTAGTAGTACAATGTTTTCGTAAAAGTCGAGCGAAAGTCACCATTCAACATTTGTCTACACCAAGAGGTAGTTAGTTTGTATTGTTGGCAACACAAATGTATCCTAACACAAAAAGTAAACAAAAAGTACAAATACATAATTTAATAATAATTTATATTTAATTACAATATTTGAATTGGAAAGTTGATTTTATAAACGAACCCCCAATGGTTTTATCACATCACCTGCCAAAATTACATCTTGGTCACCATCATGTGATGATAACAAAAATAACGGTAAAATATTTAAGCTACAAATATCGTAATTTGTTGTTGTATGATCGTCTATGCAAAATATCAAGATGGCTGCACTTACATGCTCTGTGGCCGGGGGCAATCGAACCGCCTTTTGTTGTGGATAAATACTGTGGATAAAATTCACTAAAAAAACGATTATATTTCACATTTTTCACAAATTTCTTGAATTATTACTGTTCGCATTTATTTTAACAATGAAACTGAGTTTTTTCACTTTATTAAAGCTCAAAATAGCCACTTTATTAATAATTTTCACAAGTTATCACAATTTTAACGTCTTTCCACTATTAATTAATACACACAACTAAAATATCAACCGCTGTATACAGGAAAAAGTGCTGCTACGATTATGCTACTTTAGTGTGCAACTGTGAATTTTATTATATTTTCCACATTTGTTCTAGAAAAGTATTAACAATTTGTGAGTCAGGCGGTTTTGATCTTGTTGCTGCAGCTGTTGGAAAAAGTTTTGTCAGGCAAATTTATCTGTGATTTTTTCAATAAAATCTTTAACAAATCAACATCAAAATGTCGACAATGGCAAGTCCTTTATCCATCGCCGGTTCACGGCAGTCGGGCCAGTCGGTTCGCACACAAAATGGTAAGTTTGAGATAAAATATCAAACATATGCGATGTTTCGTCGTGGGAGCAGCCGGCATGGCGTTGGTAAATCACAAAAAAAAACACATGCGCTAAAAATCAGAAGTTTTTATCGTTTTCAAATTAAACAAGGTTATCGAAAATTTACAGTGATATCCTTTGCCCGTAATGTTTATGCTTTTGTGATTTGTTTGAGGTTATGTTGAATAGTTTGTGGCTTCCCAGGTGGGATGAATAAAGCATTGGTCTGCTGCAATCATGACGTCATATAAATTTTGTTATAAATGTTGTTTTGTTTTATATTCCAGTTATGGCTGCCAGTACAATAGCCAATATTGTGAAAAGTTCCTTAGGTCCCGTGGGTTTGGATAAAATGTTGGTGGATGATATCGGTGATGTGACTGTCACCAATGACGGAGCCACCATTTTGAAGCTATTGGAAGTTGAACATCCAGCTGCTAAGTAAGTTCCTTATTGTAGTGTTCTTTAAAAGTTGTTGCTAATTCAGTCTGTACTCCTTACACAGGGTCTTGGTTGAGCTGGCTCAATTGCAAGACGAAGAAGTGGGAGATGGCACCACCTCCGTTGTTATCTTGGCCGCCGAATTGTTGAAGGTAAAACAAAGACTATCTTTTGTTTAGATGTTATTTTAACGAAATTGAAAGTCTGAAACTGATTAGGACAACTTCGTGCATAGTCAACATTATAAATGTCGAAATTCAAGGTGTTATTAACAAATGTTATTGCTGCTTTTCGGAGTAAGATCATTCCATGTAGGAAATTGTTGGCTTCAAAAATCGTAATTTTTGTAGAGAAAAATGTAAGCTTAGCCGATGTCAATGGCCATGCTTTTTTATGCTGCCGCTGAACTAATTATTTTGTAGGGAGAGCTACGATATTTTAAGTGACTGCACAAAGGAAGCAATAAATTAGTTAAGCTGTAACAAAAATAATGTGTAGACAAATTTGAGTCGTCGTTATATTGAATTTGAACAAAATTTACTATAAATCGCCTAACCTTATTTTATTTCAGAACGCCGATGAGTTGGTTAAACAAAAGATTCATCCTACCTCTATCATTTCCGGTTATCGTTTGGCTTGCAAAGAAGCCTGTAAATACATTTCGGAACATTTAACTGCTCCAGTCGATGAATTGGGCCGTGAGAATTTAATCAACATCGCCAAGACTTCCATGAGCTCAAAAATTATTGGAGCTGATGCTGATTTCTTTTCAGCTATGGTCGTGGATGCCGCTCAAGCTGTTAGGGTACGCTCAGCAAAGTAAACAAAAACATGACAATTTTATATATTTTACTCTTAATTATTTAGATCACAGACTCTAAAGGCACTGCCTCCTATTCCATTAAGGCTGTCAATGTCTTGAAGGCTCACGGTAAATCTGCTCGCGAATCAATTCTGATTCCCGGCTACGCTTTGAACTGCACCATTGCCTCGCAACAAATGCCCAAGAAAATTGTCAATGCCAAGATCGCCTGTCTAGACTTCTCTTTGCAAAAGACCAAAATGAAAATGGGAGTGCAAGTATTGATTAATGATCCCGACAAGTTGGAAGGTATCCGTGCCCGTGAATTGGATATCACCAAGGAGCGCATTAACAAGATTTTAGCAACTGGTGTCAATGTTGTTCTCAGCTCGGGAGGTGTTGATGATTTATGCATGAAATACTTTGTTGAGGCTGGTGCCATGGCTGTTAGACGTGTTAAAAAAAGTGATTTGAAGATCATTGCTAAAGCTACTGGAGCTGCTTTCCTTACTTCACTCACCAATATGGAGGGTGAAGAAAGTTTCGATGCTTCCATGGTGGGCGAAGCCGCAGAAGTAGCGCAAGAACTCATTTGTGACGATGAATTAATTCTCATCAAGGGCACCAAAGCTAGGTGAGTTAATCATCCCTATTACGGTAGTCGTAGAACTATTTCGACAAAATTAACTCTAGTCGTATTTCGACCTCGACAACCGTAATCAGGGTGACAACCGTATCAAAGTCGTGATCGTTCGGATAACGATTGCCATATATACGTTTCAAAATGCAATAGCAAAACAAGCGATAAGTTATTTGCTTGTTGTATTCATTATCACAAATAAACTATATACCGAGTTAGTCCTTTATAATTATTCACTGACATGTTTGTTTATTTTCTACCCTTTCAGAGCTGCTGCTTCCATCATTTTGCGTGGTCCAAATGATTTCTACTGCGATGAAATGGAAAGATCCATTCACGATTCATTGTGTGTGGTAAAACGTGTTTTGGAAAGCAAGAAACTAGTTGCTGGTGGTGGCTGTGTTGAAGCTGCTTTGTCCATTTACCTTGAAAACTTTGCTACTTCCTTGGTACATTGAAATTGCATTTTATTTCTTCCCCCTTCACATTATTAAAGAAGTATTTTCTTTTTTACAGAGCTCCCGCGAACAATTAGCTATCGCTGAATTTGCTAAATCCCTCTTGGTCATCCCTAAAACTTTATCTGTAAATGCTGCTAAAGATGCCACCGATTTAGTAGCCAAATTGCGCGCCTATCACAACTCTAGCCAAACCAAGACTGAGCATGCTCAACTAAAATGGACAGGTTTAGATTTGATCGAAGGTGTTGTGCGTGACAACAAGAAAGCTGGCGTTTTGGAACCTGCCATGTCCAAAATTAAGTCTTTAAAATTCGCCACTGAAGCCGCCATCACAATTTTGCGTATTGATGATATGATCAAATTGAATCCAGAGGATAAACCCGACAAATCATATGCTGATGCTTGTGCTGCTGGTGAACTTTAAATGTCCTATTAAGTTAATAACTCATCATCTCTTCTTTAGTAGCGATTTTCTTTAATAAGCATTTATAATTCATGAATCACCAAAAGCTAATAATCACTCCACACCACACAACCTTTTTTATTAACAATTAAATTGTTTGAAAGCAAACTACAACAAACCCCATTTTTTTGTTTCATTATTAATAACTATGGAATTTTTGTGGTATTTCCTTCCTCTCATTGAGGCATTATACTCGTGTATTAATTCACCACTAAATAAAGAACCATTATACGTTTATAAAAATACTAAATTATTTTTTATGACGACCTTGTGGAAATTAAGGATCAAATAAAAAACATGATCTTATGCTTTTCCATTGAAGTTTTGTATTTTATTTCGCTTGTTGGTGAATAGGTGGCTTTTCACTTTATAATTACTTACCATGTTTCTTCCCATACCAATGGTTATTATTGTCGTATATCCCATAAAGTTGTTAGTAGTTGACTCATCGACTGATTCAATCAAAAATTACCGGATTGCTAGAGGCTTTCGCAAGGTGCCAGCTTCCACTTTCACTTCGTTTCACTTTAATTTCACAATAGTGAAAAGTAAATACCTGTGATAGGTTTCATGTAAAAAACACTCGTAATTTTTTTGGCATTAACTTATTTCTCGAATTTCACTAATTTCTTGATCTGTTAATGGTAATACTCCGGCAACACGAGTTTTGCGATTATTGCCAGAATCACCTAGTGCAAGTAAAACACCAAAATGAATGAATAATGGACAGAAAAATTTAAGTAACACTAACAAATGGGTTGATTGAAATCATTCACCCTGATTACGGTTGTCGTAGTCGAAATACGATTAGTGTTTATTTGGTCGTATTTCGGCAAAATTCCCACTAGCCGTATTTCGACTACGACAACCGTAATCAGGGTGATTACTTTTAGCTTTCTTAAAATATTTTATTTTCAAAGTAACTTGTTCTAAAGTGCAAGGGCATTCACTTTATTTCTATTCAGCGTTTGCAAGCGAAACATTTTCGCCAAATTTATTGCTGAATTGGAAGTTGGCACACCTAGTGCGTGAAAGCCTTTCCCTTCCACTAACAAGCAAAAGCCAGCACAGGGGTGAAATCTTACGCAATTTTGAAACAGCCAGTATATAGGTGTGTTCGGAGTCTCACTATTTTTAATTCACTTGAGATTTTAATTACCAGGCCTGTTCTGATATTACTTCACGTCCATATGTTTTGAAATCACCGGAATGGCGATCTACAAGCAATGATTATGCAAATCACGTGATATAAAATCGCTCAGGAAAATGACGGTGAACATAGATCACTTGCTTGTTTTATGCAAAAAAAAAGTTTTTTTCTATTTTAGTATTATTAAATTAACCGAACATTTTAATAATTAAGTTTTTCGATTAACGATTAACTCGAACAAATCAGAGCGATTAATCGATTAATACAATATAAGTACGTGTTTATGGCAATCAGTCCGTCTTGAAACACTCCAACAATGTGGCCACTCACATGACAACGATTTGCGAATAAATTTCATAACTTTACATACATTTCGAACAGATTTGATAGTTTGTTGAGACAAAGTGTCGGATAGTGCTTTGGCTCATAGACATTAAATAAATACAAACTCTGGTATAAATTAAAAAAATCGCCTGAGTGATTTTAATACTGCAAGTGATTTTGAAACAGTGAGATATCAGAACAGGTCTGATAATAAGTAACTGAGGAATGTAAAATTTAACGAATAATTTGTTCTATTCATTTTTGCAAAATCTGTTAACAATGTAGTTTCCATCCATCCATCTTATTAGTTAGTTAGTTTGAAAAGAGGGGTGCGGTGTTGAGTGTTCAGAAGGAGCACTCTAAACCTTCCCATGTCAATAAGACATACACTTAAGCCGCTAATTCGACCTGTTGTGCACTCTAAGTTTATCCTAATACTTCACTATGTATATCCCCTATAGGAATACGGTGCTATTCACGAAATTCCTTAGTTTGTTCCAGTCCATACCCACAAGTTTGGTCATGTCCGTTATCGTACTATCCGAAAGATATCTGGATCCAGCTTTTGTGAAGGCCGGGCAGTGGCATAAGAAGTGCTTCATCGTCTCATCGTCCTCCATGCATGCCCTGCACTCACTGTTCGCCACTAATCCAATACGGTACAGGTGGGCCCGTAATCCCGAATGTCCCGTTAAGACTCCCATCATTTTGCTCATTTCGGATTTTCCCAGTTTCAGCAAACCTTTTGTCCTCAATCCATCTGTGTCTCCCCATAGGATCTTTGTCATCCTGCCTACTGATTCTCGGTTCCACTGGGCTATATGTGCCGACTCCGCCCATTTACTTAAATCAGCCTTCGTCACCACAAAGAGTTTCACTCCATCTAGGCTTCCGTTTGGACTTCCCTGGCTTTCGTTGCCAGGAGGTTCGCTCTCTCGTTGCCGAATACTCCGCTGTGCCCCGGCACCCAGATGATGTTGAGTCTGCCGTGCATAGAATAATCGTTTATCACCTACCTACAGTCAAGGACCGTTCTAGATTTGACAGTTTCCGATGATATTGCCTTGATTGCCATTTGGCTATCTGTGAATATACATATTTGCTTCGGCTGGGATCGTATTATCGCCGAGCCATTTGATACACTCCGTAATCGCCCGAACTTCCGTCTGAAAGTTCGTATTATGATCCGGCAGGCGTATGTGGGATTCGGTTGCTGGATTTTCAATGAAGAATCCTAGACCCGTTTTTTCTCCTAGCTTTGAGCCATCCGTGTAGCAGCAAGCCCCATTTGGCATTGGTGCCAGGGTCCCTTTCTGTCAGGCGTCTCTAGTTGGCGTTAAGGTCGCGCAGTTCGCCTTAACCCTTATCTCGGGTACTCGGTCAGATTCACTCGTATCTTGCGTGTACCCGACTAAGGCCCCAGTTATGTTTTGACGTAAGATCCCTGTTGATCCATTCACCTGTAGCTTGCAGGCGTTTTGCCGCAAGGGCAGCATCGTATTTGATTCTAATCTCGATTGGCTGGATACATAAAATAGTCTCCATGGTTCTTGTCGAGGTTGTCCTTATTGCACCGCTAATACCAATGCAGCACATTCTCTGAACCCACTGCAGTATTGCGATGTTACATTTCCTCTCAACTGCCGTCCACCATACCACAGAAGCATATTGTTACGAATTTCCTTATTCGTCCTTTTTGCGTTGTTTTATTCCCAATAATAAAACAAGGTTCGTTTTAAATTACGATAATTACTACGGTTTAACTTCCTTTTATTTTACTTATATAGTACAACAGTTTACTTTATTTATAACACTTTAACAAGTCTTATATTTTACTATCAATTCGCGTTGCTTACTTTATGGGGTTTAATCACAAACTGAACTCTCCATTCCAAAGACCTCCGCTATTTATACCAACTCACCATACTCAAAAGAAGTTATATCTAGCGAATTCAAGAACCTTCTAGTCGTTGTTGTTGTTGCTTATCTTTGCAGAATTATCTCGAATGGTGGAGAATTATCTTAACTGAGGCGAATTCATGGTACTGGTTTAGCGATCTGGTGCGTTGTTACAATGCATACTTTCAGGCGCAGCACTAACCGCCTGTTATTTACATAACGTTAGTAGAGTCATTAAGAGCAAGCAAAAGCTTTTACTTATTCGTAACAATATGTTAGTACAGGCCTGATTACGCTTCTGTAGAGCCAGTGTCAGTGTTGGATACTATAGCCCTTCTGCATAGCGACCAGCATCTGTAGGCCATATTAGCCCTTTCCTCTATGTGGTGCGTCCAATTCAGTTTCCGATCTAAGATTACTCGTAAGTATTATATACTACCCATTAAATAACATAACTCAACGCAGTCGGTAGTCACCGAACAGCTGTAACGTTTTATAAACTACGAAAACGACAAAAATAACGCGAAGTGACTGATTCACGACTTATAGAATACCACCCTATATATCATCACCTAAAATGCACAAGGCCGTAACTACACTTTTTAGTTTTTTTTACAGGAGAAGGAATTAACATTATAAATATTTCTTCAAACCTACTTTTTTTCTATTAATTTGTTTTTCAGACACAAATCCGTCTTTGTTTTCTAAGCTTGAATCTAAAATTTGGATATTAAGTTTTAAGTAGTCTTTAATTTATAATGTTTCTTCCTTCTCATGTAAAAAACTAAAAAGTGTAGTTACGGCCTTGTGCATTTTAGGTGACGATATTTGTATATCAATACGGATTTCTTCTGTCTAATAAATGAATTCAAAACAAAAAATGTGATTTTTCTCGTCAAGAAATTTGAGGATAATTTACATCAGTCACTTTTTGTGAAGTGATTTAGAGAACATGGATTCTGTGAATATATTGCACTTTCACTTCAAAGTGATTGTCCGAACATACGTGGTAAAACCCGTTCTATGAGTATCCTTTATCTCATATATATATCGTCAATATAGTTTGCGTCGCAACTAACTTTAACGTAGCCATGATTGCATCTTTTGTTTTTGTTGTACTGCAATATTTCCCACCACATGCTGCCGTTTTTGTTAAATGGATCATGCCTTCCCGCTGAACTCCAGGATTAAAATGTTGAAATTTATTTAGTATTCAAAATTTAGAAACGACGTAATTTTCTTATTTTAAATCTCTGATCTACGCATTTCCATTCTCTTTAACTGAATTTTAAATGTTTCGAGAATAGAAATGAGAGCTCAACGAGAGAGAATTTCTGTTGCATTTTCATTCGTACACTCCATTTTTTTATGAAGGAAACTATAAACAAAACAAAATTGATAAATCTGTTTGAGAATTGTTTAAAAAATACAACAATTTTAGCCCACCTTCTCACTCCCCTTACCAATCAGCAACCCAACTAAAATGCGAGCTATCAACAATGAAGAGAAAACTGATCTACACACAGGAAAAATGCGCCTAAAAATAGAAACCATGCACAATACAAAATACTTGAGAGGAACGCAGAGGAAAAACGTATTGGGAAAACTCGTAGAGCAAAATAGAATATAGAGAAAAAATTTTGAAAAGAAAAAAACCATTTCACCGAATTTATACAGTAAAGCAAGCAGCACATTATTCTCAGCCGTGTTGGAATATAACATTTTAAATTTAAAATAAATAACGTTAACATTTAAGTTAACGTGATATCAAAATGGCCGAGAATAATGGTGAAGTAGCTGCTCAAGATTTGAATAATAATGAAAGTGTTGAAATCAATGAAGAACCAGCATCAGAACCACCTAATAATGATTTATTAGATGTGGTATTTGCATTGGAAAGTGAAAAACAACAGCTGGTGGAAGAGTCTCGTAAACGCATTGGGGCTTTGCGTAAAGAATTGGAGGTTAGTTTTCAATTTTATCTACGATTTGCTTTTCTTAATCATTTGGTTGTTAATAATTGTCTTGTAGGAATCTCTATGCGAAAATAACAAACTCAAAATGAAAGTCACTCAGCTAGAGCAATCCCTCAAACAATCAGTGATGTTGGGTGGTGTTGATGCACCCAAAACTCGTCAAGATCAAGAGGAACTTTTACTTAAGGCTAAAACTTTACTCTTTGAGAAGACAAAAGTCAACAAGCAGCAAGAACAAACAATTGCCACTCTGAAAACTCAAGTGGAGGCTATGAAAGATGTAGTTCAAGTTACCAAGGATATGTTAAATTTGAAAACTGCCGAGTGCGAACATATGCAAGTACGTTTGGATAAATCGCATTTATGGATTAAAGCTGAAAAAGATAAATCTGCAATAATTGAAAAGAAATTGGAAATATCCAAAAATGTATACGATAAACTCAGAACAGAACATGAGTTGCAAACAAAAATCCATAGACAATTGAAGGAGGCTTACGATCAAAAGATAAAAGTTTTAAATCATACAATAGATAAACTTAAAGAGGAATAAACCTTAATACTTACAAACAGCAAACTCTGATAAAGACAGTGGAGTTGCTGTCGTTTAAGATACAAGAAGGAAAGAAAAGCTAGTCAATAAATAACAAATGGTTTTAAAGTTATCTAACTTTCGTTAAATGGTGTTTATTTTCTTTCTTTAAGTTGTTTAAGTTAAATTTGTTTCTTTTAATAAGAACAAGATATTCTTTCAAAGCGTAAAAAATTAGTTTTTTTTAAATAATGGGAGCTTAGTTTTTGATGTCGTTTAATTTTCCTGTGTTTGTGAGTGTTTGATGAAGTCATTTTTATTGTTGTTTATTTTAGGCTGTTTGCTGCTGCTGTTGCATTTGTTTCATAGCAGCCAATTGTTTCATTTCAATGACTCCTATCACGGCATTCAGGAAACGACTCTTTTGTATTTGTATCTTTTCAATTTTCTCAATTTGTTCTTGTACATATTCAACGCGACGTTTGAAATAGTCTTTGGAACCTTCCAAATTCTGAAAAAGACAGACGAGTAATAATGAGTAATTTAACATGTATAAAATATGGTCAAAGGAAAAGATAAGGAATGTAAGTGTTTACCCCCCCCCCCCTATCGTGAATAAAATTCCCATCGAAAAGTTTATTGTGCCAACAAAAATAAATTGTTTTTCATATGGAATTTATTTTCGATTTCACTTCATTTTTGCCTGCGAACAAAACATATCGCGGGGAATTTTATTCGCGATAGGGGGATAAACATTTACATTCATTATCTTTTCCTTTGACAATGTTATTGGTATCTTGTTACAGACGCGGGACATCATAGTTTGCTATTTAAAAATTATCGCTTACAATAATATATATAAAAACTTGCCAACTAAAACACAAAAGTATCCTTAATTAAAAGCAACAAGCCTGCGGCTGTCGATACCCTACTCACAAAGCTTTTTATTACCCGATGGGGAAGCTGAATTCATCAGCATTAGTTCTTTGGCAACTAATCTTGTTTGCTCAATGGGTATTCAGCCCATATAATTGTTCAGGTTGGAGATAGAGTAAACATGTTTATAGGTTTATAGAAAGCGGGTACAAGAGTTAACTATGCGGTAATTCTACAGCTGGCCCAACTTGTCGCCTAAAAGCTCTCAACTTGAGTTAAAAAGTGACCTTAATACAATGGTATGAAACGGATCGACAAACGGGCGCACATGTATGAAACCCAAGTTACGTTTTGCGTTCATGATTTACCTTTTAAATATTGTAAGTTCAAATTTCAACCCACCCTCAAATACGTTTGACAAGTATATCAGGTCCGCAAACATTATTTATAACTTGTATGTGCTGTATTTATCAAACTGCGACTCCAGTGAATGCAACTATAGAGAATCATGTCGTTTCCATATCATTTATGTGAATATTTATCATAAAGTATGAAGGAGTAAATCCTAAAGTTATGTAATGCCGATGCAAACAACTCCCATTATCATATTTCTCATATTTACTCGTTAGAATATTAATACTCTCTAAAGTATATGCTTTATTTCCTTAATATATTTGTGTCCACTGACCACTACAGTTACAAAGTTGATCGCAACTTATCAGTGTGACATGAAGAAAAACTATAACCAGATACAATCCGGTTCACTTATTTTAAGGCACTAAAAATTCCATATTCAGCAGCCTGTATCTTTTGCAATTTGTAGCCGATTGCAGATTTTTAAAATGGAAATAGAAGCTTGACATCTTGAGATACAAAAAAAAATCATGACAATAGTGGTTTCTTAACTAAAGAACTTTTTTGAGCAATTTATAAAAAAAGGCCAAAAATGTGCTATTTTTTTTGGTTCACTTGGCACTTTAACTAATTTTAATGAACAACAGTTTTTCTTGTGTTTTTTAATTTATTTTATTTTATTTAATAGATACAACCCCCATTGTTTTTAATAACTTCAAATATACGGGTTTTCATTGAGATAAAGAAAATTTTTGTAATCCAACGAAATTTAATTCCAAGCATCCTTAATGGCCTGAATTAGTGACTGCTTGTCAACAAATTGTCTACCTCCTTCATACACCTTACGAGATAACCAACCCCAGACATTTTCGATAATGTTTAGTTCTGGCGAATAGGGTGGCCAGTCAAGAATGTTAACATTTTGGCTTGCAATGAACTCCTTTACTACTCTGGCGTTGTGTATAGGGGCATCATCTTGTTGAAATATCCAAGATATGGGACCAAATAGTTCACTGAACTTCGGAACAGCCGATTCCAATAACGTTTTATAGCTTGCACCAGTCATTTTTGCACTTTGAAATTCAAGATCGATGGTGCCAGTTCGTAATAGCACCCCACACCATAACGCCGCCATATCGGCTGTGATGTCGGTTCAAAAAACGCATTTCTTTGCGCAGATCATGGAAATAATAGTTGTAGCCATCAGGCCCATCCAAATTAAACTTCTTCTCATCCGTAAATACAACGGTTCTCCAATCATTTACATGACCTCTTGGCTGCACATCCCATACCATGTAGTCTCTTGCGAATTGAAGCAGCTTTTCCTTACGAGGAGCATTAAGTGGAGTATTTTTTCTAATTTCAGGCATTTAAGATACTCACAGCTCTTAATTACTCTGCGTACTGATGACTTGCTCGCTTCCACTCCAGCTTGAGCTCTTATTTTTGACAAGGATAAGTCAGAATTAGAAGCAATTCTGATGATTTTTCTTTTCTCATACGTAGATAAAGACAATGAAACCCTTCCTTTAAACTTTTTTCTATATCCCTTGGGGTCCTTGATGTAATTGTCGACAACTGTTGGGCTCCGTCCAATTATTTCAGCTATTGTGCGGTTAGAACATCCTTCATTCAGAATGAAACACATCGATTTTAATTTTTCCGATAGATTTAAAATTTTTTGTTTTGCCATTTTGACTCGTAAAATGATTTAGATGTAATAAATTGTAATAAACAAACGCTCCCTAAAAAATATTAGCGCTTACTTTAAAAATAATCAAAAAATAATAAAGTGCCTTCATTCAAGTGAACCAACAAAAATCAAATTTTTGGACTTTTTTTTATAAATTGCTCAAAAAAGTTCTTTAGTTAAGAACCCATTATTATCATAATTTTTGTTATATCTCAAGATGTCTAGCTTCCATTTCCATTTTAAAATTCTGCAATCGGTTACAAATTGCAAAAGATACAGGCTGCTGAATATGGAATTTGCAGTGCCTTTAAATAAGTGAACCGGAGTGTATTACGCTAAGTCAACCCTGAGGTAGATCTTTGAGTCTATTTTATAGATCTGGGTCTTTACATAAATAAAAGGATACTTAATGCTGTGTAGGTAGAGGTAATGCCAATCAAAGAAATAGCATTCTGGCTGAGACGAAATATCACTTCCTACTAGGGTATCAACATCTTCTCTGTAATGCAGGCTGCCATAAAATCTATGCAATTTGCATTTATGACTTCAGGAATTTCAGTTTATCTTTAAATGCCGCAAAATATGTCACCATTCTCTTCAGCTTGAAGATAATCCTGCGGAAATGTTTTTTTCACTGCCACGCCAGCACAGGCAAAAGATGCAAACTGAAATACAACCCTGAACGCATAGACAATATATTTTTTTTTTTTTGAGAAATTTGAGCAAGTTTAACGGACCTGTTAGGTCTTTCGGTATTTATTTCACTCTCGGCCCAGAATATGGGACTAGAGTTGCACACGTACGGGTTTTGTTTTACAGATCTTTGGACTAAGGACGTATCAGATTTTATATAACGATAGAGCGGACGAATTGCTATGAACTGAATCTTTCAACATACGTAATACTCAGACTTGAAGAGTTGTTGTTAGACGGGAGCACTGTTCACTGTTCAATATGCCAACTAGAAATTTTAGCTCAGACTAGGAATCTTACCTCAGATCCGGAATTTTAGGTCAGACTAGAAATCTCAGCTCATGAAATGGTGGACGTCTCTGTGAACATTCAGCATTTCCTACCCTCCTTTCCCGCTTTTCCCCTGAACTGGAACAGATGTTTATGAAATTCTGAAAAGCTGAATATAAGGGGCTTTTACATTTTACGCCCGAATGGGGAAACAGCTGGTGTAAACACCCCTAAACCATAATAGGTACATTTCTTGGTACACCGATGGCGTTCCCTGATATCATAATGGACCTCCATGGACCCACGATGAACCCACGGTAACGCTGGTAAAATCATGAGCACAAATCGCAACAGTCAGTCAATTTGCTGTTTACCAAACTGTCTTCATTAATTTGATAATGGCAAAGGTCTTACACATAAAAGACATTGGATATTATTGAATACCTCACACAATCAATAGAAGCCAGGCAAGGTATCAGCGAAGACGAAGCATTTAAACATATCCATGGAGTTACTAAAATAAAATAAATGGTTTCCCGTTACATCCCATGAAGGGATTAGGGAGAGCTTCTCACAAACTAGTGAGGTGTGCGCGTTGTAGTTTTACACTCACTGATTGGGACCTACTATTTTACATCGGTTCTGAACGGTATTTTGAGAAGTTTTTTCATGGCTAAGTACTCGATAGTAACGCCGTCACTAAGCGAGGTGACCGCCGTCGAAAGAAACTTAAGGTGGTCAGAGAAGGGATCGAACCCACGTTCTCATGCACAAGAGCCGCGCACACTACCATTGCACCACCGACGGAATCACTAGTAATACAAAAATTCGCAGGCAAGAAACAAAAACTATAATATATGAAAATTTTTCTATCTAAACATAAGTAATACCAGGACTGAGTTGTCACAAAATTGCATGTCCTCATTTAATGTCTATGACATCATACAGAACTTGAATATAACTTACCTTTTCCACATAGTAACCCGTACCTACATCAATGACAAAGTTATCCATATCCTTAATGCGACCAGGCACATACATACTGCTTGTCAACGGCACTAGAATATTGCGGTCATTCCATTCCGGCTGAAAAGATTCCAGGGCCTCCTTGGAACTGGCGTATTTCGCTTTACAATTGTACAGAGTTTGTAAAGATTCCTGAATGCCACTAATTTCCTGAAGATATTGTACAAAAATTAAATTCATTTATAAATGCCTATATGATTGACCATTAGCACATATTTTCTCTTGACTCACCTGCTCAAATTCTTGTTTAATCTGCACCAATTGTTCTAAACTGAAATTGGCTAAATGGATTTGTTCTTGGTTATTTGTTCCTTCACTGGAAGCCATCTTAAGTTATCTATTTCCTGGAGCGGGTGTATTTCGAGAAATTCGCGAAAAATCTAGCAAATGTTTTACACTTCCAAAAGTAAAAATCAATTTTTTGGGTAAAATTTATTTGGAGAATCTCGTCTCGTGTGTTCCCAAGTGATGACTTATAATAGAATTTTACGTTGGCAATACTATTCGGTCGTAATGACAGTGATAAATCTAGTTTCAACCAGGCGTTTTTGTTAACGTTAATGAAGTAGTATCGCGGCGCTGACCTAATAGCGCGTTTACATGCACGTTTTTATAAAGTTGCCCTTAAGTTGCTCGACTTCAATTTGACATCAACTTCGGTTTTGCTCTTAAGTGGAGTTCAGATTATCAGAAGGATTTGACGATCTGTCAAATCTGAAGAAAAATTGTTAATGTGAACAGCTGTCGTCAAATAAATCTGATGGTCTTCAAAGCAGTTTGAAAACCAATCGATTGCTTTGACGTTATCGATAAAACAGAGTTCGAGAGATAAAATGTCGGAGAAAACAAACGAAGAGGAGAACAGCGGAAACTAGAAATTACATAGAATTTTTGGAACTTAATGTGAAATAAAAAATACAAACTTTCAGTATAATTTATTTTATTAAAATAAAAAAAAAATAGTTATGCATTTATGTGGATGTGTGTGCATAAAAAATGTTCTCAGCAGTGCCTCCTCTTCCATGCTAAAATACTCATGGTAGAGTAGGTGCAGATGTTGTTGTTCACTAAAGGGGCCCTTAGACCTGTGGATAAGTTGCAGCGACTTCAAGTTGACATCAACTTATCCATGGTATAAGGTGAAGTTAGTGGTTTGTACAAACTAGTTGATGTAAACTCAAAGCGATTTTGATTTTTTGAAGTTGATATCAACTTATCCATCAGTGTAAGGGGGAGTTGCATCAACTTTCATACACATTTCGATGAGAAACGTTCATGAGGAAACATTATCGGCAAAATGTAAATAAATGAACCGAAAAATAAATAAATTAAATATTATCGGAAAAATATAAACTAAATAAATATGATTTGGAGTGTTAGTTATAAATACTTATTTAAAGAAAATAAAAATAGAGTTTTTTCGTAAAATTTGTGATATTTTCGCAGTGCGCTCACCACCTTTCATTTCGACATCTTACAAGAAAATGCAGTTGCCTCAACTAGTTTGAGAGTGTAAGGGCAAAATCGAAGTTGTTTTATATTTATCGAAGTTGATGTGAACTTGAAGTCGAGCAACTTATCCACAGGTCTAAGTGCCCCTTAACGTTGTGTCAAATCCAACACATACGTACACCAATAATAAATGTAAACAAACACACCTGTGAAAATACCTGTGAACTTGACAGTTCGGCTGTGCTTATGCGTTCACCATCTATGAATTCATCTTGTGCTCTTCCCTCTCGCTTGCAATCAAGTACTTGTTGCGAGACATTTGCAAGCGCAAACCTCAAAATCGATTTTATTTTTCGTCAACTAGTTTGTACAAAACACCAACTTCACCTTACACCATGGATAAGTTGATGTCAACTTGAAGTCGCTACAACTTATCCACAGATCTAGGGGCCATTTAATGGTAAAGTCGTAAAGTACATTGTTACTCGATTTGAGGGGCCCTTAGACCTGTGGATAAGTTGCTCGACTTCAAGTTGACACAAAAACGATGTACAAGTAGACCATAGTAAAAATACCAAGTAGTCGCAGTAGATACAACAACAATAGGCATTTTGTTTTTGTTAAGGCTCTCCTCATGTCAAAGTCAACACATACGAATACCAACAAATAAATGTAAACAGACACAAAACTGACAGAAGTGGCCAACTAAACAACGAGAAAAAATTGAAATCAGCTGTCTACCGAGTTTACCTTCTCATTCTACCATGAAGTAGACAGTCAACATTTTTCTTCACTAGAATGCCAACAAACAAAACGAGTGAAAACCTAGCCATTCTCTGCTCTCTCCCTCTTACTCTCGTCGTTGAATATTTCAATACACGAGCAGCTGTTTGATAGTGTATATAACTATACAAATTCAAACTTTGTTGAAGTAAAATTACATAAACTATGCAAAAAGCATGAAATAATCAAGATATAACGCGAGAGAGAATTGCGTTTGAGCGAATAGCTACCATTATTTGGTTCTCTTTTACCAGGGTTGATAAATTTCTCACATCTTCTGGTCATCTAATTCATGACCATCTTTGGTTGGCATCAACTTCGATAATTTCACATCAACTTCGATTTTGCCCTTACAGTCTCAAACTAGTTGAGGCAACTTCATTTTCATATAAGATGTCGAAATGAAAGGCGGTGAGCGCACTGTGAAAATACGACCAATTTTAAGAACAAACACCATTTTCATTTTCTTTAAATATTTATAAATAACACTACAAATTACATTTATTTAGTTTTTATTTTTCAGATAGTGTTTAATTTATTTATTTTTTGGTACATTTATTTACATTTTGCCGATAATGTACCGGAGTAACACACTGGCTCTATAGAAGCGTGATTAGGATAGTACTAACATATGCAATATCGCGATACTGCAGAAGGTTCAACGAAAGTGCTATATTGGTATTAGCGGTGCAATGAAGATAACCTCTACAGGGGTAGAGTTGCGGTTGTTGCTCCTTTGTTCGACGTTGTTTACTATTGCCTCTATCTGCACATAAAAAAAAACCTTGAGTAAAGTTTCCCAAATACATAGTCTGATTTCAGCCAAAGCACTGGGCAACATAGGGTCAGCTATTTAATTGGGCAATATTACATTACCAATAGGAAGTTTCACATTAGCAAACCCTTCAGAAATTTGCCTTGCATATTTATAGATTTACCCAATTCAAAAGGGCAACGAATAAAATGTACTGTGGGTGATTCAAAACGTGAATTTGTGCAAAACATACATTGCATTTTTGAGTATATTAGTAAAAGCAATATTTGTTTTTAAATTTGTTTATTTATTTATACATACAGATTTTTTTTTATTTTATACAAACACATGTAAATTTTTGAAATAAACACTTATTTAAAGCAAGGGAACAAAATCGCATAAAACTAATAGATTTTGTGTATATGTCATATTTTATCAACGGGTATATTCCGGCGGCTCCGAAAATCATCGACTTATCGGAAACTATATCAGCGTTTGATATCTTCTAAAGTTTTAGGATAAAGCATTTTTGTTGATGCTATGATGGTACCAGGTGGATCGTCTGACTGCTGTTGTATGGATGTTTGAATGACAGCATAATGCCTGCGTCATAGTCCCAAAATACGGCGGCAATTGTTTGCTGCTCAGCAAACTATTTAACATCTTCTTTGTTGTTATTGTATCTCTTTCAAAGTTTTTCAAAAGGGTATGTAACATGTGGTACTACTTTTGAGTTGATTCCCTAAAAGTCGTTCTCATCTTGTTTAGGCTTCTGATTTATTCGCATAAATGTTGTTTAGCTTCCTCACTGTATTGGATGAGAGATATATTAAGTGTGTTTTTTTACCCCGCTAAAGTTAATTATAGCTTAGCGTGTACGATATTAAGTGGCATTTCAATTTCCCACTTAAATTCCGACTTGAGCAATGACAATGATGCCACATGTTAAATTTCAAGAAATGTCAACAAAACCTTATCTTAGATAAATTTTGTTATCATTTCTTGCGAATGAAAATGTTGTCAAGGAGAGACTCAAAAGCAGAAATTTCCAAAATGGCTTACACATTTTAAGTTCATTAAAATTATTTTGTTTAATTGAAGGCTACGTATACTTTTATGTCTCTAAGTTTGAAGGATAGTCTTTTATTTCCGATAGAAAACAAAATTGGAAATAAATTGTTCACAACAACGCTCAGTAAATGTTATACATATTGATCATAGTAGAATTATCTATCGTGCATAGTCGTTTAAACAGGTGATGACATTTTTTCTATGTCATTTTTCGTTTCACTTGTCAAAATCATATTTATTTTGTTTTTGTGCTTTTTTGTATTCTTGTATTGTTTTTATATATGAATATGTGTAGAGTTTGACAACTGAAACGATTGAACGAAAATAAAATGTCTGTTGTTGCTTCTTACAATTACAACAACATCTGTTTGTTGGCACTGGCTACAAACGTGTTACCGTATCGCATTTTTTTCACCCATTACGGCAAATGTTGCCACATTGCGTAGTATTAAGTGTGGATCGTTTTATTTGGAAAGTCGTAAGTGGAGATAGCTTACACCGGGGTTACACTTTCAACTTTTGGTTGAAAGGTTTTTACACATACTGCTTGTCAGAATTCGTTAAAACTGCCAGCTGTGACGTAGGCTGCACGAAACAGATTGATCAACTTTATTTATATATATTGTTACGAATTTCCTTATTCGTCCTTTTTGCGTTGTTTTATTCCCAATAATAAAACAAGATTCGTTTTAAATTACGATAATTACAACGGTTTAACTTCCTTTTATTTTACTTATATAGTACAACAGTTGAGTCATGGGTGGCCGTCCTATATGCCAAAAGGAACTTCGGTATGTGTTCATCCCAATCTATTTGATCTGCGCTGACTACTTTTCTTAGGTATTCTTCAAGAGTTCGGTTGAATCTTTCAACCATTCCGTCAGACTGAGGATGCAATGGTGTTGTTCTTGTTTTCCGAATACCATATGACTCACACATTTCTTTGAAGATGGTCGATTCAATATTCCTACCCTGGTCCGAATGGAGCTCCGAGGGGACACCAAAACGGCATATCCAGTTATCCACAAACACTTTAATTATAGTCTTCGCTTCCTGATTTGGAACAGGGTATACTTCGGGCCATTTACTGAAGTAATCCATAACCACTAAGACGTACTGGTTTCCAGAGCTACTGACTGGAAATGGAACAGCCACATCCATAGCTATACGCTCAAAGAGTGCACCTGAGTTGTATTGCTGCATGTGGCCATGACTTCTTCGCGTTGGTCCCTTAGCTGTCATGCATTGGGTGTATCTAACACGAATTTCTCTCCAGCAACAGGATATGCAAGCAAAGGAGCCGTGCATAAATATTGCTTCAGTTGGTGGAATGACTCTTCTTGTTTTTCTCTCCAACAGTACGGCCGATTTTTCATTGTCAACTCGTGAAGACTTGCAGCCACTGTTGCGAAACCCGGCACAAGCCGTCTGTAGTACGTGCAGAGTCCTAGAAAACTGCGTAATTCATGGAGATTCTGCGGTCGTGGCCAATCCTTCACTGTCAAGATTTTGTCTTCATCGGTGGAAATGCCATTTGCTGTCACTCGATGTCCCAAGTATTTTACTTCCTTCTGGAACAGAGAACACTTTTTCGGGCTGAGTTTCAACCCAGCCGCGGTTATACGTTGAAGGACTTCTTTAAGATTCTTCAGGTGTTCATCGAATGTTTTCCCCATGACAATGATGTCGTCTAGGTACACCAAGCATGTTCGCCAATGAAGTCCTTTCAACACGCACTCCATTAATCGCTCGAAGGTGGCTGGAGCGTTACAGAGTCCAAATGGCATTACTTTGAACTGCCACAGACCATCCCCTACGCTGAATGCAGTTTTCTCCTTGTCTTTCTCGCTGATTTCTACTTGCCAATAACCACTTTGCAAGTCCAGCGTGGAGAACCATTTTGTTCCTGACAACGTATCCAATGTGTCATTAATTCTTGGTAGTGGATAACTGTCGTTTTTGGTGACGTCGATGAGCTTTCTATAATCCACACAAAATCGAGTACTTCCATCTTGCTTCTTAACTAGTACCACCGGCGAGCTCCATGGAGTTGAAGAGGGTTCGATTACACCATCCCTCTGCATTTCAACTACAAGTTTCTTCACCTCATCTCTTTTTGCAATTGGAAGACTTCTGGGCGCCAGTTTTATTGGTCTCGCTTCCCCTGTGTTGACTCCAGTACTTTCTGCTCTTTTTCTGATGGTTTGCTGAAGTCCGAATTAACTTCACAGTTGATGACCGCCTCGGCTGGTGTACATTCTGCAATTTCTGTGCGGTCGCTGATCACCTCCTCATTGTTGGACAAATTTAGAACTCGTACAGGCAAATATCCTTCATTATTAGACTTTACTAGAGCTTTGGCAGTGATGATGTTATAGTTTTTTATATTTGCCGGTTCAACTACCCACAAACCGCCGATCTCACAATCTCCCTCCATTCGGGCCCAGACTATGGTTTCTGAGTTTGGTGGCAATTTTACATCCTTGTAAGTGATCAGCCTTTTAATCTGTGTTGTATTGTCGTATCCCACATTGAGTGGAATTTCCACATTAGCCCATGTCAAAATTTGCTGCCCCATATCTAACTTGAGGCCTTGGGCAATCATAAAATCTGCGCCAATTATCACTTCATCTACAATGTCGGCGACAATAAACACGTGCTCGATGCTCATGTTGGCAATGGCTAACTTCAATTTAACTTTACCATGTACAGTTGCTGGCTCACCCGTTGCTGTGCGGAGTCTTACACCATGTAATGATTCCATTGGTCCACTTATCAAATCTGATCTGATGATAGATTGTGACGCGCCTGTGTCCATAGTCAATATGCGCTTCCGAGCACCGATAGCTCCGTAGACAGTGAGGTTGTTGTTTTTCTGTTGTATTATTGAGATGGAGATCGTGGGGCCCTCGGTTGTGGGAGCCAGTCCATGCCCCTCTGGGCTAGCTCGTTTTAGTTTAACGGAGATTCATTTTGTACAGTAAAATTTGCCCTTTTATTGCCACGTTGAGGTGAGCTCGATCTTGATCGTTTTCGTGGCTCTCTGCAGTTTCGTGAAATATGACCAGGTTTGTCGCAATTGTAGCACTTTGGTCTGGGCTTACTTCCGCCTGGTAACGCCTTGCTGAGGGTTTGGGTGATTTCTTTAAGATCGTTTATGGCACCCTTCAAATCTCCTGCCTCCGACTCCATTTCAATTTTTCTAACTTTTTGTATTTGAGACTTGGACACAAATTTCGCTGTCTCCTGTGCCAATGCGAACGAAACAGTTTCGGCGAATGTAGCTTTTTGTGTGGCACAAGTCACGTATTTTATGTCAGGATCACGGATGCCGTTGACGAATGCTTCAATCTTAAATTGATCCAAGAATGGGTGGGACTCACCAGGATAAGTCATCAACACCAAACGTTCCACCTCGGTTGCGAAGTCCTGAAGCGTTTCATTATGCTTTTGCACTCGGCCTCTCAATTCCAAGATATATAAATCCTTCTTGTGATCGCCACCATACTTGCGTTGTAACGCAGCCAGTATATCCTCGTAGTTGTTTCTGGCACTGACGGGAATGCTCTGAAGGGCTTCTGCTGCGTTGCCTTTCAGTGCTAAAATTAGCTCTACTGCTTTGTCGTTGCCGTTCCACAAGTTCTTAATTGCGACCATTTCGAATTGGAATTTGAAAACGTTGAATGGTGTAGAGCCATCGAAACTGGGAGCTTTCAATCTACAAGAGCCTTCAGAAAATACTCGCACTGGCCCTTCTTCCAACTGGAGATCATTCATCTTTCTTTCCAGTTCGACGAATCTTTCCTCCACATCCTGTTCGATCTTCTGCTGAAATTCCTCTAATTTCTGTTCAACCTTTCCGAATTGATCATTAACCTGTATCTCCATGTTATTCATAGCTTCTGAAATTTCATGTACCTTGTCATTTGTGGCGTTTGATGTTTCCAGCATAATTCTAGAATTTTCACCAAATTTCTTTTCAAGTTTTTCGTCCATAATTCTAGAATTCTCACCAAATTTCTCATTCATAATTCTAGAATTATCGTCCAATTTGGCCATCATGGCAGCAAACATTGTAGAAACATCTACATTACCAGTTGCTTCTTTTGCACAAACCTCCATTTCGTCTTTGCACTCGAACTGATATGTGTCAATGTTGATGTTTCGGCGTTTAAATTCTTCTATTAATCGCCTCTGCAGCTCTACCTTATTACCAGCTGTCGGTTGATCCAATTTACTCAACTCCTTTTTTAGTTGTTCAACTTTGAGTTCTTCAAACTTCATCGTTGTCCTTAACTCGTAATTTCACTTCTGACACCAATGTTACGAATTTCCTTATTCGTCCTTTTTGCGTTGTTTTATTCCCAATAATAAAACAAGGTTCGTTTTAAATTACGATAATTACAACGGTTTAACTTCCTTTTATTTTACTTATACAGTACAACAGTTTACTTTATTTATGACACTTTAACAAGTCTTGTATTTTACTGTCAATTCGTGTTGCTTACTTTACGGGGTTTAATCACAAACTGAACTCTCCACTCCAAAGACCTCCGCTATTTATACCAACTCACCATACTCAAATGAAGGTATATCTAGCGAATTCAAGAACCTTCTAGAATCTGGATGTTGTTGTTGTTGCTTATCTTTGTAGAACAATCTCGAAGGGCGGAGAGTTATCTTTACTGAGGTGAATTCATGCTACTGGTTTAGCGAGCTGGTACGTTGTTACAATGCATACTTTCAGGCGCAGCACTAACCGCCTGTTATTTACATACTGTTAGTAGAGTCATTAACAGCAAGCAAAAGCTTTTACTTATTCGTAACAATATATATATGTGGGATTTTCATCTGCCACATATATGGCAACCCTTTCACCCTCACCAAACCCTTCAAACACTACTACGCAAGAGCCAAAAGTTCAGTTCTATCCGAGACGCGAAGAAGTAAAGACGTAAAGACGCATATCAAAAGACGCAAAGAGTTTCAATTGAATAGTACATAAGCTACAAACAAATTTTTATCTTCATTTACCTACTTTCATCATTTCAAATATTTCAATAAACATACAAAATTAAAATTAAACAAAATAAACCCCATATTTGGAGGCTCATCCAAAATCCTAGACAACTGAACGAGAACAACGACGAAATTTTAGGCTGGAAAAACATTGTGTGGTGAAGGTTAGCTAAATTCTCCTTTGTGCTACTGCTTCTGGAAACCGCAAGCGCACAAGCAAACGTAATAATTAAGTTACGCGGAATGCCTGCTTTGGGTATGTACGATGGTGTTCGCGAGAACCTTCGGAGAGGCAGAAAGGCGAACATTACTGCTCTCCACAAATTCGTTTTTGAGAGAGAAGGAGATCGGACGAACAGGCAACGGTTGAGAGAGTTTGAAGGCTTTCAATTTAACGAGACCGATGATGCGTATGGAATAAAAGCAAAGTTTGTTGCAACACATTTGACGACGGCAGATTTAATTTCAATTTGCAACCTGCTGGGCATAAAGTATACCGCTGAAGATTTGAAGTTGCACATATTCAAGAATTTAAAGAAGGGTAGTTTGCTTTCATCCAATGTTGAAGACGGCGACGAGGAGGAAAGCGAAAATGATGACGTAGACGATAATGACGATGAATACATGGGTGCAATGGAGAATAGGAAAATTGAGGTCATACAACAACGGCAGAGTGTAGCAGTAAACGAGCAAGTTAAACGCAACGAGAGTTTTTTCTCAGCTGACAACGAGGAGTATAGAGGACAGCACAGAACAGCACCACGATTCGCTCTTAATTTTCGAGACATTGAAGACTCTGTGCGACGTTTTGATGGAACTAACAATTTACCTGCTGACGTATGGATTGCTGAGTTTGAAGAGACAGCCGCAATAATGCAGTGGGATGAATTTCAAATGTTTGTGTTCGCAAAAAAATCATTAACTGGCTTGGCAAAATTGTTTGTACAGAGTGAGAGAGGCCTAACTTCGTGGAAAAAATTAAGGTCAGCGCTAATTGAGGAATTTTCGAGGAAAACGGATAGTGCAAAAATACACAAACAACTTATGGAGAGGAAAATGAGAAAGAGTGAAAGCGTTTTTGAATACTTTTTTAGCATTAAAGAGATTGCATCGAGAGGTTCGGTCGAGGAAAGTGCGATAATTCAATACGTAATCGGCGGTATCGAGGACTTGAATATGAATAAATCGATTTTATACGGCGCGAAAAATATTCGAGAATTTAAAGATAAATTGTCGTGCTATGAGACATATCGTGAAAAATCGAAGAGTGGCAACGTGTCGAAAATATCTCAACGGAAAGTTGAAGTTAGAAAAGACAATAGTGACCGCGGTGTGGCAAAGAATAATGTACAATGCTATAATTGTGGCGACAAAGGCCATAAATCCTGTGACTGTAAAGACAAAGATAAAGGCACTAAGTGTTTCCGTTGTAGACAATTCGGGCATCTGTCGACAAATTGTACCGCGAACACCGGAAAGGAAACAAATACTCGATTTTTAGAACCGAAAAGCGATATAATGAACAAAATGGTGACAATAAACGGCCGTGAATACTTGGCACTGTTAGATACGGGTAGTAAATTTAATATAATGACGGAGAACGTTTTTAACAATATTCGGGGCGCAACGCTTCGACAAGGAAACTTTTATTTGATCGGTTTCGGGCGTACTAGAATCAAGCCTATTGGACAGTTCGAAGAACGTATGGTGATTGATGGTGAGGCGTATGATGTGAACTTCGTTGTGGTGCCACAAGATGCCATCACCGTTGATTTAATAATTGGGGAATGTTTTTTCACTCAGGCTGAAGTTACCATACGGCCAACTGGTGTCGTTATCAAGAAGGTTGAACCTAAAGACGCAGAATACCCGCTGATGCGAATTGGAATAGTTGATGATGAGTCGCAACTGGATATAGATGAAACGGCCAGCAAAAAGGCGAAGGAAACAGTATTGGATATTATTCGAAACTATAGACCTGAGAAGAATAAGAGTGTTAATATCGAGATGAACATAGTTTTGGAAAGCGATACACTAATCTCATCGCATCCTCGAAGACTCCCATTGACGGAACGAGCTTTAGTGGATGACCAAGTTGATCAATGGCTAAGAGAGGGAATCATTGAGAATTCAGAATCCGAATTTAGTAGTGCTGTCGTTTTAGTGAAGAAGCGTGACGGAAATTCCAGACTTTGTATAGACTATCGTCGAATAAATAAAGTTATTATGAAAGACCGTTTTCCTCTGCCGCTGATTGAGGATCAACTGGACCGTCTCCAAGACGCCAAGGTATTTAGTACACTCGACTTGACAAATGGATTTTTTCACGTGCCCGTCGCGGAACAAAGCCGCAAATTTACATCCTTTGTAACTCACAGCGGCCAATATCAATTTAAACGAGTCCCATTTGGTTTGTCAAACTCTCCTGCCGTGTTCCAACGCTATATCAACGCAATTTTCCGTGAATCCACACGTAAGGGAATAGCACTGCCATACGTAGACGACATCATAATTCCTGGATCTAACGAAGGTGAAGCGGTCATAAACTTAGTTACAATCATCGACCTCTGCCGTGAGTATGGGTTGGAACTAAACCTTAAAAAATGCAAATTCTTGAAGAAGAAAATCGAATTTTTGGGCTATATTATTGAGGATGGCAAAATATGTTCAACGACTGAGAAGATAAGAGCAGTTATGAAATTTCCAGCTCCTACGTGCCTAAAACAGTTGCAAAGTTTTTTAGGACTTTCGGGATATCTCAGAAAATTCGTTCCAGATTACTCACTTGTTGCTAAACCGCTATCTGACCTAACTAAGAAGGGAGCCAAATTTGAAATGGGTGAAGCACAGATGAAAGCATTCGAAGATCTGAAGAAAATTTTATGTAAAAATCCCGTACTGAACATTTTCAACCAGAATTATCACACAGAACTACACACAGATGCTTCGATCGACGGATATGGTGCGATCTTAATGCAAAAATCAAACGAGGATGCAAAACTGCACCCAGTCTACTATATGAGTCGTAAGACCTCTGACGCCGAAAGAAAATATAGCAGTTATGAACTGGAAATACTGGCAGTTCTAGAAGCAGTGAAAAAATTTCGGGTATATCTACTTGGTCTGCACTTTAAGATTGTTACAGACTGTAACGCGTTTGTTAAGACCATGGAGAAAAAGGATCTTTGTACAAGAGTAGCGAGATGGGTGCTGCTCCTTCAAGAATATGATTATGAAGTCGAGCATCGCTCTGGTACACGGATGAAGCATGTGGATTTTCTCAGTAGATACCCTGTCATGATGGTGACAGAAGATGGAGTTATAACAAGAATTAAAAATGCTCAAAAAACCGACGATGAATTAAGTCCTATAATCCACATTCTTCAGCAACAAGACGAGTTTAATGGATATGTTTTAAAATGTGGTATTCTGCACAAACTCGTGGACGATTGCGAAGTTGTTGTCGTGCCAAAGGCTATGCAGCGAGAATTGATAAGAAAGTCGCACGAAAAGGGTCATTTCTCAGTGAAAAAAGTCAAAGAACTACTCCGTCGAGAATACTACATGTCGAAAATGGACGAGAAAATAAAGTATCACATAGATAATTGTATCCAGTGCATCATCGCTAACAGAAAACGTGGAAAGCAGGAAGGCGAACTACACCCACTTGAGAAGTACGACGAGCCTCTACACACCTACCATGTGGATCATCTTGGGCCATTGGAATCCACCAACAAGCAATATAGGCACATATTGACGGTTGTAGATGCCTTCACAAAGTTTTGTTGGCTATATGCTACTAAGAGCACAACGTCGGCAGAAGTTATTGCAAAGTTAATGGTCCAAAGTACTGTTTTTGGAAACCCTGTCCGTATAATTACAGATCGTGGAACGGCATTTACGTCCGATGAGTTTAAAAATTATTGTGAGGCTGAGCAAATCCAACATAGTGTCATAACAACTGGTCTACCAAGAGCCAACGGGCAGATCGAGCGGATGAACGCAATCATTACGTCAGTTTTAGCGAAGCTAAGTTCTGCCGATCCAACAAAGTGGTATAAACATCTGGACAAAGTTCAACAGGCGATGAACTCATCATTTTCAAGAAGTATAGCAACGACTCAATTTGAACTCCTTATTGGGACTAAAATGCGAACATCTGAACAGCTACATATAACAAAATTGATCGAGGAAGAGATGGTAAAAAACTTTTCTGAACAAAGAGACGAGATGAGAAAACATTCAAAACAACAAATTATGAAAATACAAGACGAAAATCGGAAGGTGTATAATTTGGGAAGGAAAAAACCCAATAGGTACAAAGTTGGTGACCTCGTCGCTATCAAAAGAACCCAATTTGGGCCTGGTCTAAAACTCAGGGCGAAGTTTTTGGGGCCATATGAAGTTGCTAAAACAAAGTTAAATGATACCTATGATGTTAGACGAGCAACCGACACACAAGGACCAAAAGATACGACAACATGCGCAGAGTATATGAAACCGTGGGGAATGCATCAGGAGGATGAAGAATTCGAGACGAACTTCCAGCAGAATGGCCGAGATGTGGGATTTTCATCTGCCACACATATGGCAACCCTTTCACCCTCACCAAACCCTTCAAACACTACTACGCAAGAGCCAAAAGTTCAGTTCTATCCGAGACGCGAAGAAGTAAAGACGTAAAGACGCATATCAAAAGACGCAAAGAGTTTCAATTGAATAGTACATAAGCTACAAACAAATTTTTATCTTCATTTACCTACTTTCATCATTTCAAATATTTCAATAAACATACAAAATTAAAATTAAACAAAATAAACCCCATATATATACATATATTTTAGTTAAAAAATCACTTTAATTTTTGTGTTAAAAAACACACGCTTTATTTACTTTTCCACCAAACAAAGCAAACGAATTTGACACAGATGTTACAAATCAGTTGTTTAGTTGAGCAACTGGTTGAAACGCTAGTTGAAAGAGAAAATCGCAAGCAACAGCCTTTCAACTTTAAAATGTGTGAGTGTTTTAGTGAAAAATTCTAAGTTGAAAGCAACTAGTTGAAAGTGTAACCCCCTGGTTAAGGGAATAAAAAAAAGCCTTATTCTCATCTTGTATTTTGCTGCGCACTACGCTATTACTGTTGAGGTTGTGAGGAATATTCCCACCTATACGTTTTTTTGCTGTATTAACGAACGACCTGCTGCACTGACAGTGGCGCCGGCATTGTTTGATGGTACTGCTTCCGGCGTTCGTTTGAACTTCTAGGCTGCTGGAAAACAGAATTGGTATGGCTCTACGACATAAATCTCTCTACGACATAAATCTCGTCGATTACTTTATTTACCATTAAAATTTTCTGTTGATGTATTTCTATTGTACGCCTGTGGCGTCTAACAGTTTTAATAGAACCCTCATCATCTCCTACCTCGCATTTTTGTTTCAAACAGTAAAATAATCGGTTAAGGCACTTAACACCAAACCATGTGCTTTGGACAATATTACCCATGGTTAGTTTTTTTGTGTGGTATTATTAAGTCCATGATTTGCATCATCCCATGTTCACTTGCAATCATACCTATGACGTTAAAAATATTGTTACGATTAAGCAAACGCTTTTACTTACTCTTAATGCCCAGACTAACATTATGTAAATAACAGGGCGATTAATGCTGTACCTGAAAATATACCCATACTACAAACCAGTTGACGAGTCGGCTGTAATTACGTTATTTTTAAAAACTGTTATACTACATGTTCTGAAATTAGGAAGAACAATCTAGAAGCTAGTAGAGCCGCTTGCGGGGAGAAGCACAACTGGTATAAATACCTGAGGCTTTTGGCATTTTGAGTTCAGTTTGTGATAAACCGCCGAAAAGTAAGCAACGCGATTTGATAGTAAAACATAAGGCTTATTGTAAAGTGGTGTAAATAAAGTAAACCGTTGTACTATATAAGTAAATTAAAACGGAGGTTAAACTCTTGTAATTATCGTAATTCAAAACGAACCTTGTTTTATTATTGGGAATAAAACAGCGCAAAAAGGACGAATAAGGAAATTCGTAACAATATTTAGAAAATAAATTACTCTATCCTAAATTCCTCTATGGTTTTTCGATAAAATTGTCAAATTCATGTATTTTGTTTTGATTATGAAAGGGATCACTGTATGCCGCGCAGTGAACAAAGCCGACACCAAATAGTCGGCGACGACTTGATGTTTTAGACCTCATCGGTGATGATGAATTTTAACCGACGGCGGCTAAGTTTTCGGCTGAATATGAACTAAATACGGAAATTCTATACGTATCTACGCCGGTACTAAAATAAATTTAATATATTGGGGGTTTTTAGAAAAGTTTAAAATTTTTCATACAAAACTTTAGACTCTTCCTATACAAAAGTTTAGAATGTTTCTATAGAAAAGTTTTGAATTTGTTTATAGAAAAGTTTCTATAGACAAATTTAGGGTTTTCTATAGAAACGAGACATTTCTAAAAAAAAACTAGAAATTTTCTAAAAAAATAAATAAGAAATTTTCTATATAAAATAACGAAAAATTGTCCATAGAATTAGAAATGTTGTGAATTTTCGTATCGAAAAGTTGCGCCATTTTCTATAGTGAAGTTATGACATTTTCTATAGAAAAGTCATGGCATATTCTATAGAAAAGTTATGACATTTTCTATAGAAAAGTTATGACATTTTCTATAGAAATGTTACTAGTTTTTATATATATATATATATATATATATGGTTTCCCATTATATCCCATGAAGGGACTGGGGAGAGCTTCTCACAATCACTGAGCTGTGCGCTTTCCAGTTTTCACTCACTGATTGGGACCTACAGTTTTACACCGATTCCGAACGGTATTTTGAGAATCTTTATCATGGCTATATACTCGATAGTGTCGCCGTCACTATGCGAGGTGACCGTCGTCGAAAGAAATTTAAGGTGGTCTGAGCAGGGATCGAACCCAGGATCTCATGTATAAGAGGCGCGCACACTAACCATTGCACCACCGACGGTTCTTATAGAAATTTTACGAACTTTTCTACAGAAAAGTTACGAAATTTTCAATAGAATACTTACTAAATTTGCTATAAAAATTTTAAGAAATTTTCTATAAGAATATTTAGAAATTTTATATAGAAAAATTTAGACTCTCCCTACTGAACAGTTTAGAATCTTTCTATAGAAAAGTTTTGAATTGCTTATAAAAACGATACAAATCCTTTACTCTTCCTATAGAAAAGTTTACAAGTTTTCCATAGAAAACTTTAGGCTCTTCCTGTAGAAAAGTTTAGAAGTTTTCTATAGAAAAGATTAAGATCTATAGAATAGTTTAGAACATATATTGTAATAGTTTATATTTGTACATAGCCTTCGGCCAACTCCCTCTGCCTGATTAATTTCTCTTTCCAAGCTGTTCCTCTGAATCGGATGATTTGGAAATTCCATCATCGTCGCTAGCGAAAAATCATAGAGTATTTCCTATACTTACTTTTATTGACTATTTTAAAATCTGATGAAGTCAGACGTCTTACGCATATTAATTAAACAAATTTCAACATATTCTTCCAACTTGCTCTATGCTTCGCCTTTTCTCGCCAGTTGGTAACACCAATTCGTATACTAGACTTAACATTTTTCTCAGCAAATTTATAACATTTGGCCTGGTGTGATATGAACGTTAGATGCTGAAAAGAATTACTTTACTAATACCAGATAGAGGCAATGGTTCAAAACAACAACAAAATAACAACAACGGCATTTCGGTTTGTGTGTATGCTACCAATAACAGTAAAAAAAACAGCAGACAGTTGTCCGAGGCCTTCCGCAACGGACTGACTGTAAGTTTAACGTAGAATACGCCATCCGATAAGACAGAAAACATATATACAGTGTTGATGTTGCGCCTACAAATTAATTAACATTTTTAATAAAAATATATATAAACAAGGGAACACAAAACTTACCTGAGTATTTATTTCTCTGCATAACAACCACTCGTTGCTTTCTTGTATTTCGTGTAGGTGCCACTTTGATTAGTAGTTTTTATTTTAATTTACTAAACGTCAACTGTCAGCTGCTGTCAAACAGCATCAAGCAGCATTGTTATTTTGCTTACTTGGCAGCACTTTCATTTAACATAAAAATGTATGAATTAATTTTTTCATATATTTTTTATAATTATATGTCCATGTTAAATTCAAATTCACATTTAACATTTTGTTTCACTTAAATACATAAGTAAATATACCAAATTTCAATATTTCATCAACCAAAACAATAGCCGAAGGTTTGTGTCCACACTGAAACAGCAGCATAGTTTGTGTTCAAGCTACAAACTCAAACACTCAACCAAACACCACACATATGTTTGAGTGTATGTGTTTAAACAATTTTCATTTGAGAAATTTAAATATTAGGAAGATATCAACCAATATGAAATGTATATCAAACGAAAGATAACATCTTCATTTACCTACAAATTATTAAATTATTATTATTATTATTATTAAAAAAACACGGCTCTTAATTTGTTGTGTTTAAACGTTCACGTGTAAACCACATGCCATAACCTCTGCTTGTCATTAGCAGCTGATGTTGTCATGTCACAAAACAGAATTTTATAAATTGTGAAATGGATGGATTCAAGAAGAACAACTATAATTACAGCGTCCAGCGTTATTATTTAATTTTACCACTCCTTGAAATTGTTCTCCTTCCACAAACACTTTGTCGTTTATCAAAAAACAGCTGATGTGATACGGTTTTACATACAAAACTAGAACACGCCCTATTTCAAAAATTGCCATATGTGTTGCATGATGCATTGTTCATATGGCATGCTTGACGGCGTTCACACGAAATGCATAAATTTTTCATCTTCAAAAGTGACATGCGATATGTAAAATACATACAGTGTAAAAGATGCATTAAGGTCCAATTAGTCTTGACGGTTGACGGTAAGCGATCAGCTGTTTGAGTTGGGGTTGCATTTTTCATGTGTTAGAGAGAGAGACAACTAAAATTGATGAGCCGTCGAGACCGATCAGCTGTTATTGTTATTGCTTTTACTTCGACATTTTGTGCGCGGCAATACACAATTACATGGCAACCACAATTTTCTTTTTATTTTTTTATTTGACACAATCACTTTTTAACACAAAACTCATGCATGCAAATTATATTTTGTACAAATGCTCTTCGATCAGTACCCATGTTCTGTAACTCTCACATCGAGAAAATTTTCACATGGAACATATTAACTTAAACAGAAACGTGGTGAATTAGCACAAAACCCCGTTTCTCACATTGAACTGTGTCTGTAAATTTATTTTGTAACTTTTATTTGCATTTGTATTGTTTTAAATTGTTATGAAATTGCTTCAAAACTATTTTTCATATTTTTTTGTATACTGTTGCTTTACCGCCATGTCAAAACACGAAAGAGGTGAAAGAGAACTATCAAAATGCCCCCTGAATTTCCAATTCGTGACTCTTATGCTAACCCTCTTTCTTCTCTTCCCCCCTCACCGAGAAGCATCGTAAGCAGACGGAACCAGACACGCTTCAGACGGCGACGGAAAAAATCTCTACCGTCTAAACGAAATGAGAGAGAGAGAGCGTCTGCCGACTTCGGTTGATATTTTTTCTCTCTGCGTCGTATATATTTTCGGTTCTTTGCTGGAATTTGTTTGAAAGTTTGGGAAAATAATAATAAGCTTGTTTTTTTAATTCATGCTAAACTAAGTTTTCGACGACGAAAAAATAGTTTAGCAGGGAATAAAAAAACAGGCTCAATATTATAATTGTATAGGAATTAAAGTGTTTTTCCTGCTTTTAAAAAGGTATTCACTTTTATTATTAATTATTTTTATTTTATATTTAATTATTTTTAACCCTTTGCTTTTCTTTTGCATTCACATGTATGATTTATATTTTTTGGTTTCTCTTATGATTTTCATGAACATGGGGCAACTTCATTCTCTCAATAGAGAGATTTCGTGAGAACGCCGACAAGAAATTAGAAAAGATTATATTCTAGCGGCGAGTCGTCAGCCACAGCGCATTCTCGTGACGATGTTTCCCTGCCATAAGAAACCTATGTAGAAAAAACGTCGTCGTCTGTACCGTGTTTGATTATGTTTAGACTCTTACAATGGTACAATAACATGTTCATGATAAAGTCGTAAGAACAGCTGTTTTCATTTTTGTCATAAGGTTCTTCGCTTCGGCTGTCACACTCACATGTATTTTGTTTTTGTACTCTTTCCCATTCTTGGGTTGTTGGTATTTATTTGTGTAGAGTTTGACAGCTGAAGCGAATGGAACAATAACAAAATACCTGTTGATGCCGCCTACAACTACAACAACGAGCGCTGCTTTTACCATGTAGATATTATTGTACAGGGTGTTTCAAAACTGACCACCCTATTGGAAGATGCTCTTATTTTTGCAAATGGCCGCCAATGTCAAATCTGTTCTGACATTTGTGGACTAGGCAGATGTAGAATACAAGTAAACAAGCCATGGAGCGATACACTCCCCAAGAACGCGGAATAATCGTGTCTATTTTTTTGCGTAACAATTCGTTTGTGGTGTTGGCGCAGCGCGAATACCGTCACCGATTCCCCAGCCACTAACCTTGAACAGTATGGGACCACACGAGACGTTGCTAGGAGTGGCCGGCCCCGGAGCGCCCGTTCTGCCGAGAATATCGCCGCTGTTGCCGAGGATGTCGAGCTGTCGCCGGAATTATCGACCAGACGCCGTGCCTCGCAATTAGCCATCAGCCGTTCGTCCCTATGGCGAATTTTGGTCTAAGACCTGCGCATGTTCCCATACAAAGTCCAGTCCGTGCATCAGCTGTTGCCTGTCGACCGCCAAACGCGTGTAACCTACGCTCAAGCCATCCTCAATCTCGTGGACGATTTTTCCACCAAAATCATAATGAGCGATAAGGCTCATTTCCACCTCAGCGGGTACGTTAACAAGCAAAACTATCGCTTCTGGGCTACCGAAAATCCACGAGTGATTCACGAGGAGCCATTACACACGCTCAAAGTGACTGCATGGTGCGCTGTTAACGCTGGAGGAGTCATCGGACCATTTTTTTCGAGAACGCCGCTAGTCAAACGACATCAGTGGACGGTGCGCGCTATAGGGCCATGTTAACCGAGTTTTTTCTGCCGCAATTCGACGAATTAGGACTGGAGGACATGTGGTTCCAGCAGGACGGAGCAACGGCACACACTGCGCGAGCCACAACCGATATTCTGAAGGCGGCTTTCCGCGTCGTCTCATCTCTCGTTTTGGCGATTTGCACTTGCCCGCAAGATCGCCCGATTTAACCGTTCCAGACTTTTTTTGTGGGGTCTTTTGAAGTCCCGTGTTTGCGTGAACAAGTCCGAGACCCTGGAAGCCCTCAAGGTCAACATACGACACGAGTGCGAGAATCTGTCGCCCGAAGTTCTCGCCGAAGTGATGAAAAATGCCATAAAACGAGCCCGTATGGTAATCAATTGTGACGGCGTCCATTTAACCGATATCATCTTCTCAACTTAACCAATAAAATTCTAAAGGTTCAAATAAACATAATCAAAAAACAGAATCGAAGTTTTTCATTTATAAAAAAAATGAGAGCCAAACAACATCGGATAACTTCTTTTGAAACACCTTGTACCATGACTCTTACGAATGAATTGAAAATAATACAGCATTCGCACTGTCTTCGATTTTCTTGATTTTTCCACTTTTGTTGATTTTAAACAGAAATCAAGGAACCTTGCTCTATTTCCCATACGTTTTGACCGACGACAAATCGGGTATTTTTTCTTATTTGCCTGAAGCATGCCATCCATTGTCGAATTTGTTCGGTTCGACGGAATTTTCGTCGTTGCTGGTAGTGTTCGTGTTCAAAATTCGTGTTCGGCGTTTTGTTCGAGAAAAATAGAAATGATTCTATCTTGGCTGTGTTCGCCGAAAAAATTTGATAATGGATGGCAATGTTGGCACGAACATCATTTGTGAAAAGTTTTCCAAGCGTGAACACGTACTCAAAATGTCAAAGCAATTTTTGTTAGAATTTATTAATTGCCTGCAAAATGAACCAGCACTGTGGCATGCGAAAAGCAACGCATATAAAAACAAAAATTTGCAAAATTTGCAAAAATTTGCATCAAGGCAATGACTGTGTCGTTATCTGATGACATGTTTACTCGCTGAAAATTTTCTACAAATGCAGCCACACTGTCAAGTTTTTGTTTCAAGTTTTGTACACATACTGCTTGTCAAAATTCATGTGAATTGATAGCTGTGACGTAGGTTGCACGCAACTTGAAAGCAATATTCATGTTCCATAAAACTTCATGGCTTCTGTACAGCTTTATGAATCGCAACACATCATTATATTTATTACCTCTATTTACAAACATTTTTAATTTATAAGAGAGGTCTTCATGAAAGCTCGAAAGAACCTCGTAAACTCGAAAACATCGTAAACTTGCACAGCAAACGTCAAAACAAACAAATTTCCCATACAAAGCGAATTGCTCAAAAGTGGAAAGTTTTCGAGGCAAATTTGCTGCGCAAACGTAGGATGGAGAAACTTGTAAACTTTTGACATTTCGTTGTCATCTGACTAGGATGGATAAATAAGGTGATAGCACTAGAACAGTAGAAAAAGTACACATACACAATACATGCAATTGCTACTGCTACCACCTTATGTATCCATCTTGGTCAGCTGATATGGTTTTGAGCACAACTACGCTGAGCAACTTTACCTGGTGCCTCATGCAACGGTGCGAGGGAAACTTGCGCTGAGCAAAAGTTCTCGGCTTTCACGTTTTCATGAATGCCGCTAATATTTTAATATTTGTAAAACTAGAAATCAAAAAATTATGTCGGCTGAATATTTGTAAGAAGGAAAACGAGAAACTGTTCATAACAAATGTAATCAGCTGTTTTCTTGAAAGAAAATTGAAGCACGACTGGAACGAGAAATTGAAAGCAAGTTCCTTTCATAGATTAATACTTATAGTATATCTACTAGTTCTCCCACCAAATTTATGACATTTGGCCTGGTGTGATATTTACGTTCGATGTTGAAAAGAGTTCCTTTACTAATACCAGATAGAGGCAATGGTTCAAAACAACGAACAAAATACAAAAACGGCATTTCGTTTTGTGTGTTAAAATTATTGTGTTAAATAAAACACAAATGTATGCTAACAATAACAGTCAGTAAAAAAGTTTAAAACACATTTAAATTTCACAGTTTTTCACCAAAATGGCATGAAAAATTAAAGCAAGAAGTTATTGTAATTCCACCTGGTGTATATCACTTTTCGTCAAACATCTCTCTATCACACCGACCTCATCACGAAGAGTGTGAAAAGAAACGTCAGATGAGCCAAATATTCTCTCTAGTCTGGGATTACTCTATGATTTCTTTCAATTTTTAAGTGTGAGTGGATTAGTAAAAAAGTGTGAATGCATTGAAACTTGAAAGGCAAAATTTGACCGTGTAACCCCCGTGTTATAATCAGCTGTTTTATCTCACACTACGTACGAATAGTACGTTTGTTTACAACCATTTCATTTTTGTCAAGGCGCATTGATGTGGTGGTACCATGGTAATGCCTTGTTCACGCTTCTCTTGGGAAATGAATGAAAACAATAAAATAAATGAATGATACGTGAACATTTTGAATCACTGATTCACCACGGTTTATATTTTATTTCCACTACCCTATTTCGATGTAAACTTAAAATTTCAATTTGATAAATGAGGCGGCATACAATTGTTTTGTTTTTTTTTTGCAATTTTAGTAACCACGTGTTCGGTGAACGAAGCCGACCCATAATTATCAAAGGCGTTAGAGCAACAAAAAAAATGTATCGACGGCGGCAACTGAGTTTTTATTAAATGTAATTTTTCGGCAGACGTTACTTTTAGGTTCATCTCGTTAGTTGTGTAATAAGTTTAGATAATTTTATAAGTAATTCGGGCCTTTAAAAGCGGCTTAACTGATAATATCTGCTAAAATTTTAAGTCGAAACATGCCTTAACGACGGCGGCGTGAACTTCAAAAAATTATCTACGACGGCGGCACATCAGAAAATTTTCTGTCGGCTTCGTGTTCTTGCATATGTTCAAAAAAGAGTACTAAGTTCATTTTGCTGAGTAAAAACAGCGTTATATACGACAATTTCAATGAAATTGTCGTATATATCTGAATTTCGTAGTTGTCAAAATATATGCGAAATTGAGCAATTTCATCTCAATTTCAGCCCAAATGGTGAAAGACTTCAATTTCGCGGCAGCGTGAATAAGGCATACAATAAGTAAGGTAAACCCGTTAGAACAGCTAATTTAAAAATTTTTCTTTCTTTGGTGTTTCTCTTATGTCAAATTCACATGTATTTTGTTTTTGTACCTTTTTGTTTACTTTAACAGTAGATACGAACATGTAGGAAATTTGACAAATTTTGGACACCAAACAAAATGCCTGTTTTTGTTGTAACAATTCGTACTTCGTTTGCCTTACTTATTTTACCATGGTTGGTACTACTAGAATAGCTGAGTTATTTACTTTTGTCATTTCTTGGGTATTTATTGTTTCTCAAACATATATTTTTTATACTTTTTTGTTTTCTTTTATTTTTGGAATACAGTTGTGCTGAATTTTATTGTGGAGAAATACCAGACACAGAGAAATGCTTAGTCCCCTTTCCACTGGAAAATATTACTTTGCCAAATTTTTTCTTTCTCTTTTGGTATTTTCGAATGTTTCTCCCATAGAGTAACTCAGACTAGAGAGAATATTTGGCTCATCTGACGTTTCCTTTCACACTCTTCGTGATGCGGTCGGTGTGATAGAGAGATGTTTGACGGAAAGTGATATACACCAGGTGGAATTACAATAACTTCTTGCTTTAATTTTTCATGCCATTTAGGTGAAAAACTGTGAAATTTAAATGTGTTTTAAACTTTTTTATTGACTGTTATTGTTAGCATACATTTGTGTTGTATTTAACACAATAATTTTAACACACAAAACGAAATGCCGTTGTTGTTATTTTGTTCGTTGTTTTGAACCATTGCCTCTATCTGGTATTAGTAAAGCAATTCTTTTCAACATCAAACGTAAATATCACACCAGGCCAAATGTCATAAATTTGGTGGGAGAACTAGTAGATCTACTATAAGTATTAATCTATGGTTTTTCCACTCACAAACTTTTCTTTGCCAAATTTTGCGAATCAAAATACAAAAGAACGAGAGAAACGTCAAAACTGTTTACATTTTAAAGAATTTTCCTAAGAAGCGTATAAATAATTTAAAATCGGTATAAAAACGGTATTTTATAAATTAAATCTCATTTGTTTACTTCACACAATCACTACAACCAATAGATTTGTAAACAAACCCCGACTGTGTCAGTAAAAACGAATGGGTTAAAAACGATATGTCAAATAAATTTGTTTCAGCGAAAAGAACAAAGCAGAATTTGCGAGAACAGCAAATACTGAACTGACAAAGATTTGTTCCTCTTCCTCCCACTCCTCTCGCCCACAAGCTCAAGAAATGCAAAGAAATATTTGCTAGTGGAAAAGCGGACTTATTGTTGTCGGCATGGTAAAATAAGTAAGGTAAACGCACTAGGAATTGTTACAACAAACACAGGTATTTTGTTTTTGTCCATAATCTGTCAAATTTTCTTCATGGGTGTATCTACTGTAAAAGCATAGTGTAATAATATAAGTGGAAGCATAAGCCCAGCTGATCAGGCATTTTGTTATTGGGTTGTTGCTTTTTATCATTCTTTGTTTACGTACTACACTCGAAGTGTCAAACTTGTCTCATCATTTGTTTTGATTCTTATTGTTCGTTATTAAACGTTTGAAAAGTGTTGCGCAAATTAAATTGAAATATAAATATAATTGTAAATTGTATAATTTCTGCCTATTACTTTTTTTTTAATACATGTAATTCTATGCATGTAATTATTTACTTTGGCGTTTTGCCTTTGTCTCTTCTTCGTATATAAAATGATTTTGACATATCGAGTGTATTGTCATAACAATAGTACAACAAAATTCTGTCAAAATCGTTTCATATTACAACAACACGCCACGCGTCGACTTATATTATTAGACTATGTGTAAAAGTAAACAAAAAAGTACAACAACAAAATGCATGTGAATTTGACATAAGAGTGACACCTAAGCAAGAAATATGTTGAAATCAGCTGTTCTAACGAGTTTACCTTACTCATTTTACCATGGTTATCGGCTTGGGGTATTTGTTGTCGTAGTAATACTACCTCGTCAATGCGCCTTGACTTTAAATCAAATCAGGAAAAACCCAAAACGAACACCGGGCATTTGATACGAAATCGGGAAAATATTTTGTAGTGCGAATAAGCTATAAATCAATTGTTTTACACCATGCCTGAAAAAAAGTTGACATGTCTTACGTTAAAACAGAAATTGCAAATAATAAAAGAATTCGAAGAAAATGTAAGTAAACAAGTAAAATACAGGTGCGATATTTCAAGCCTGTGCGGAATTTTAAAGAGAAAACATGAAATTAAGAAGTCTTCTGTTGTCTCCGCAAATTTAAGCCGAAAACGAAATGTCATTTGCGTTGTGGTATGACCAAGCGACAATTAAATAGTATCGTGAGCTCTTTAATTCTAATAAATAAGGCTAAGGAGTTCGCTGTCGATTTCGGCGAAGACTTTAAGCCCGATTCCAACTGGTTATTTAGATGGAAGAAGCGTCAAAATATTACGGTGGGACAAATTCGCAGATAAGCTAATGGCAGCAACAACGCAGTTGGTGCCAGTTAGGTTGATACCATTTTGGCCGGGTCTTCTGACATGTACATATGCCCATGCAAACAAAAACTAATTTTCATCTTTATTCTTAGGCCGGAACTTCAGAAGGTGATATTTTTGAATTGTGTCCAATCAGTGCGGAATACATTAAATGTGATGATGACTTGAAGTGTTGCGGTGAAATTAACGAGTTTGAAACAGATGACACCACATCAGAGGAAGAAACTGAAGAAGACGATGAAGACTTTAAAAAGATACCAACTATTAAGGAGGCTTTAGCAGCCTTAAAAGTACTCCAAAAATATTGTTTTCATAATAACATTGATACTACACCATTGGATCAGTTGAAGGACCAAATTCTAAAATTGTCCATGAAGGCCATTAAATAACAAGCAACAGAACACGATACTTAAGATTATGCGCTTCTGCACTTTCTGGTGTCGCGTTATTTTTTGTAATCATTTCTAAAAAAGTATTGTATGACAGGAACGCGAATTCTCTACCTGCCCAATCAAAGCATTTAAGTGAATTAGATTCAGTTGATTTTCTGAATTTAAACTTCACTATGTCGTTCACTCGCTATAGGATTTAAAGAAAAAATTATAAATGTAAATAATAAGTTTAACAATAAAACACCCTAATGTAATTGTTGATCCATAACAAATGACATTTTTTATTAAACAAATCTTTTTCTGTTCTTCACGTGTCATTAGACCTTTATATTGATTCTAAATAAGTTGTATATTCTCTACCTCTTTTATTAGACCCATATGTTTGAATTCATGTGGTTTCTTAGTGAATGTCTCCAATATCTGTTGTTTCGCTGGATCATCAAGACAATAGAACATTTGCATTTCATTTGTCAAACATTGCGCCTCTTGTGCAGTTAAAACTTTTGTATCGTATTCGCCACGCATAAGAATGACACCTTTGTCACGCATTTCCGTATAGTGGACAAGGGTTAAACATTCTGGGGCATTTTCAGCATGAACCTACGAAAAAGAGGGAAAGGATGAATTGCTCCATGTAGATTATATGATAAAAAAAATAATGAAAGCAACGCCTCCTCGCTATGAAGTATTAACTCAACTAAATGATCGCCTGTTTTGGTTATTTCCATTAAAATGTAACCTATCCACACTATTTCTATTGGTTAATAGATAGATATGAAGGAGATTTTCAATGTACATAGGTGCCGAAAAATCAAGCCTCTGCTAAAACAAAAACTTCATTGTTAATTGACTGCCAGTTTTGAAATATATACACTTCATAATATAAACTTCTTATGAATACGGCAAAAAAAAAACATATTTTATGGCGGCTTTTAGTTTGGCAGTGGTGGTACAATGGTCAGCGTGCGCAAGAACGAAGTTTCAAATCCCGTAAAGATCACCTTCAACTTCTTGTGGCGACCATGGGGTGGATTCTGGTTCTATGAAAACTTTTCAGTAGTAATTCTTGTACCTAAATTAACACTGGAGATTTTTTTCATTTCACATAACCATAATCGACCCCCAGCTATCTGCATTTTTTCCATATGACACGTTGTTGTTGCATTAACACTGACACGAAGGTTTTATCTACATAAGAAATTTTATTAATGGTAAATGTTTCTGCTATATACTAAATCTAAAATATTTCATATAGACATCCGTGTATCCTTAGAAAAATTTCTGACAGTTAAGAAATTTCTACCAAATTCTACATGTAACAAAAATATATCGCCTTTCATGTCCAACTAATCCATACACTCCACTTACCTGATACGCCAGTAAAGGCGTCATATGAACCACATTACTGGCAAACTGTAACATAATGAATTCGAATCCCTCACTACGAGGCAAAGGCAACAGAAATACAGGATGTTTCTTAGCTCGACCCATAAGTTTATCAAATTGTTCCACTGTCAAAGTGGCAGCCAACACGTCCTTGGTCTTATGATATTCAAACCATATTTTTTTGATTTCCTCGGGTGCTTTATCTTGTACCAACTCAACTTTCATAATATCACTTAATTTCTTGTATGGAATTTCCGCACTTTGCTGCTGCACAGGTTGTTTGGGATTAAGCAATTCGGAATAGGTTCTGCAAGTATTTTAATTATAATCACGATTGCAGTTTTTAGAATTTAGCTAACCTGGTTTGTGATTTGCCTTCTTTTATGGGATGAGCTACTTTGTCCACCCGCTCCAGGAATTCTTCTGGCGATGTTTGTTGTAGTTTCGCGATCTTGTCGGCATATTTATCAAAATATGGATTCTTCTCCTTTATCTTGTCCAAAGCCTCTTCGGCGCGTCGTTGGGCGGACATTGTAATGGTTCTGATGAGTGTCTTATTTGCGTTGAAGTTTCTCAATGTATTCCTGATACAAGCCATTACCTATTCCCGCAGGAAAAAATATTATGTCGGTCTGTTGAAAACGTAGATTAGACTATTTTTTATAGATGTCAAATTACACAACACATGCGATAGATTCTGATTGGAATTGCCATATTGTCATCGAAATCAGCTGTTTGAAAGTAAACAAACGACATATTTATGTGGCCGTGATTACACGGGTGCTGCGAAGATTTCTAAAAGCCTTGTTCGCACTACAATATTGGGAAAAATTCAGGACCAGGAGCAAGCAAAAAAAATTAAAAACAACCAAAATTAAGTAAAAGTAAAGAATGTGAGAAAATGGAAAACTAGCCCTCGAAGGGACATATGTTGGCTGAAATGCAAAAACAAAAAACCGAAAAGCGAGAAAAATATGGCAATGTCAGAAACCAAAAAATTGTTTAACGATCGGACCAATGGGGCCCTTGAAGTTGAAAAAATGGGTGCCCCTAGGTGCAGCTGATGTCAAAATAATAGCACCACTCTTATGGTTATATTTAAGTATATGCTAAACGAAAAATTAGAAGCAAAATGTATTTCAAAATGAACTTAAATTGTACACAGATAAGTACACAAGACTTGTGTGACAAAAAAATATACTTGAATTCACATAAACACAAAATAATTCATTGTTTTATCCAAAAGTCAAAAAATGGGCAGTCAAAATAATAGCACCGCTTATATGTAGCTAATAGCTCATTCGCACTACAAAATATTTTATCGATTTCGTATCAAAAGTCCTAACAAAATCCGAAGTGTTCGCATTGGGATTTTTCCTGGCTTGATTTAAAGTCAAGCGCACTGCCGAGGTAGTATTAATACGACAACAAACACTACATGCCGACAAAAATAGGCATTTTGCTTTGTCCGGTATTTTTCCACAATCAAATTCAGCACAAATGTATTCCAGGAATAAAATTAAACAAAAAGTATAAAAAATATATTTGGGAGACAATAAATACCTAAGAACTGCGATAAATAAATAAGTCGGGCATTGTAGTGGTACCACCACATCGATGCGCCATGATTGAAATGGTTGCAAACAATCGTACTATTCGATCGTAGTGTAAGATAAAACAGCGTTACATAAAGCAAATCAAGCATTTTTTTTCCTGATTCCTAGACAAATAAGAAAAAATACCCGATTTGTCGTCTGTCAAAACATGGCAAATCAAGAAAAATTTCCTGATTTCTGCTTGAAAACAACAAAAGCGGCAAAATCAAGAAAATCGATGCCAGTGCGAATGCTGTATAAAAATAAAAATTTTAAATAATTAAAAATAAGTTTTATTTTGTAAGTTTCTTGTTGGAATATGCTTACGAATTAAAATCAATTTTTAGTTGTGTTTCCCTTATTTGAAATAACGGCTGAGAAACGTCTTCTTGGTATCGAATACCAGAACTGTTCCACATTACTCCACAAATCATTATTTTTGGTGGGTTTGACTTTAGACACCCTCTTCTTCACGTCTGCCTAAACATTTTCAATGTGGTTCAAGTCTGGCGATTGCGCAGGCCATTCCATTAATGGGATTTTGTTGTCCTCAAGCCGCTTTTTAGTCTTTCGGCTTGTATGTTTAGGGTCATTGTCCTGCTGCATAACCCAAATTAGTGGAATTTCTTCAGATACATACGGAAGCATCACTTCCTCAAAGATTTGAACATATACGGAAGCGTCCATGATGGTATTTATACGATGAATCGCGCCAACGCCATAATAAGAAAAGCATCCCTAGACCATGATGCTGGAACCTCCATGTTTGATCGTCTTTGAGGTATATTTTGGGTTAAACTCTGAATTTGATGGCCTCCGAACATACGATTGAGAACCCTTTCCACTGTATAAAACAATTTTGGATTCATCTGACCAAACAATATTTTTTGTTTGCAAATTGCAATCTTTTAGTCACATGGCTCTTTGTCAAAAGCTGCACTTTTCTTGGGCTGTAAGCTTTTAGGTTATGCTCCCATAACCTACGGCATATGGTTTCAGTGCTTAGACCCCTTTCACACTCGGCAAGTTACTTGCGCAAGTCAGTTTTTCAACTTTCCGAGTACAAGCAAGTTTGTACCTCAAAGTTATTCCCCTAACCCGACCTTACCTGTGTCATCAACAAACCAAGACTTGGGCAAGAGACTTGCGCAAGTAACTTGCCGAGTGTGAAAGGGGTCTTACTGTCAAATTTAATTGTTTTTTACTTCTGCTGCCGATATATAAAGGAATATTTTTTGATCTGCCGCGATATTCTATTGACCGTAAGTGGCGTTGTACGACCACGTGTTTTAGCTTTGTTTTGTAGGTTATTGCGTTCCGAAACATCTTATTCGAACAACTTAAAATTTTTCTAATTTGAGAATAAGTTTTGCCCTCGTAAATTATTTTTTTTATGAGATCACGTTTCTCCTTTGAACAATGCTTAGCACGTCCCATTGCAAACAAAATAAAGCGAATATTATGTTAGCTTTTACACTTTTATTATTTCAAATCACCATTAACCATCTTATACTATTATAAACTCATATCAGATCCGCCTAAATTTTTTTACAATCGCTCCAAATGGTGCTATTATTTTGACAGCCCTCACGGCATCTTATTTTACAAATTTACATACATATTGTAAGAGTATACACAATATTAAAACTGAAAATAATCTACCGCATAAGACAGCAGACAGCAGTTAACGGGACTGCGAATTTGTGGAGGCAAATATGATTGCAGAAGAACACGTTCTCAAAACAAATTATTTTGCTATTATTTTGACAATAACTGTACATCTATTCACCTATTCAAATTAAAGGTATTCTCCTCGCGAACTTTGTCGTATATATATTTCGGCTGTGCGGCGTCTGTGGACCGATATAACCCTATTTAAGCCTAGAATTTCCAAATAAGAAACATAAAATAATGTAAATTTGTTCGCAAAATTTACTCGATTACGGGTATTCACAAAGGGAAAAGATTCGTTTAAAAAAAAAAAAATTTTTTAAAATAATCGCGCGATGTTTCTGATTTTGTTACACATCGACTTAAGGTACAGAGGGAATTTGAACTCCCTTACTTGAGCCCGGCCGGGCGACTATATGGGCCACGTGATACGAATACCTTTCGCTGTAGTACCCATACTAATCCATACCCAAATGCCCCTGGTTGTGCCGGTTTTTTGGACCCTGTGTGCCCCATAGGTCCCTGCGAGGGCTAGTTTTCCATTTTCTCACATTCTTTAATTTTGTTTTATTTTTAACAGGGCCTTAACTTCAGCCGCAATATTAATCTGGCATTCGAAATCATGACCAAATATAAAGTTTAATCTCCAGTGTTGCGAAGTATCTAGACTAATGGGAAATTTCCTAGGTGACGCAGATAGCAATACATGGAAAATTTAGAAAGTATTATCGGACGTTGGCCAGGGCCCAAAACAAAAATTGCAACTCCCCTATTTTAGGTCCCCTCGCGAAATTAAAAAAATGTGAAGGGTGGTTTAACAACACGATATTAAGCACAGAATGTAAAATAACCATATTTGGGGAAAATCTTATTTTTAGGGTCTCCATATTTCGGTTTTACGGGGGTTACTACACCGAAAAAAACCATGTGTAATATTACTCAAATCCATGGTTTGATATCAGCCAATGCAGGGCCAAACGTTGACAAATCATAGACAAATTTTCATTGCATATTTGAAATACGTATATTTGGGGAAAATCTTAAGGTGGTTTTACACGACATGTATTTTACATATCGCATGTCACTATTGTGACCAGTCTGTTTTTCGTATGCCTGTCAAAATTATTAAAAAAACACGGCTTTTAATTTGTTGTGTTTAAAAGTTCACATGTAAACCATATGGCATAACCTCTGCTTGTCGGTAACAGCTGATGTTGTCATGTCACAAAACAGAATAAAACACTCATTAATACTTTTATTTAGAATTGATAATAAATTACTTACATTTCCTTGTTGTATATCCATTTTATCCACTCCTTGAAATTGTTCTTCTTCTACAAACGCTTTGATGTTTATCAAAAAACAGCTGATGTGATACGGTTTTACATACAAAAATAGAACACGCCCTATTTAAAAAATTGCCATATGTATTGCATGACGCATTTTTAATATGGCATGCTTGACAGCGTTCACACGACATGCATACATTTTTCATCTGCAAAAGTGGCATGCGATAGCACCTTTATTTTAGGCCTCTAAATTTCCTAAACAGAAAAAAAACCATGTGTAATATTAAAAAAAATCCCAATGCACGTGCCAACATAGGGCCAGCTATTTAATTGGACAATGTTACCAATAATTGTAGTCAATTTCACATTGACAAAACATAGAGAAATTTCCATTGCATATTTTTGGATTTACCCAATGTAAAAAGGCAATGAATAAAATTTACTGTGGGTGATTTGAAATGAGACTTGTGCGAATGTAAATTAAGAGAAACAATATTTTTTCTTTTAATTTTTTTATTAAAGTACGTTTTGGCCAGCGTTTTATTATTACTACGTATTTATACATATACATATGTATATTGATTTCAGCTTTTCATAAATCAAATTAACAAAATCAGATAAAACTAATTTTTTTTGTATATCTTTTGTGTAACCTTGACCGTTGTTTCATCTTTCGCAACCTATTCTGTATCAGACATTTGTTGTGTTGGCGTTTACGTGAAGGTTTGGTGATCCTCCTCAATGTTGAGTTTTCAATTTCGGCGGTGGAATGAGGCTACATGGCAAACCTCCAACAATATTGACTCGTGTCTCTAAACCAGTACATAAGTTTCAGTCGGGTGAACCGACTTAATCACACCCTCACCATACCGTACCTCATCCATTGCGTGGGAGTTCTGTTAAAAAACGCCCATACTCAAAAGTGACTATATTCAACAGCAGATTGACGATATTGCGCTAAATATTATTGAATACCCAAATTAGTTAGTTTCCCTCCCAATATTTATATGCGAGGTACAAAAATGGGCATGGCAAGTTGTTGCCAAAATTTTGATCAGTACCAAATTTTATTAAGATCGGCTATGATTTATTGGAGATATTGAGTCGGCAAACCCCAAATACGCCCTTTTGTATGGGATGTATGAAACTGGGCGTGGCACAATAGTTAGTTATTAGTTACACAGTAGCTTTTAGCAAAATATCGCCTAGTACCGAATTTTATTAAGATCGGTTGTTGTTTATGAGAATTATCGTGTGGATCAACCGGTTATCCGCCCAACTTTTATATGGGAGGTACCAGAATGGGTGTGTGGCAAAATAGCTCATTTTCTATAGGAGAGCTTTATTTTGCTAAATACTGACTAGTTCAAACTTTCATAAAGATTGGTTTGGTTTTGCGGGACTTCTCATGCCGACAACCAGACGCCCAAACAACTTTTGTATGGGAGGTACTTACACCTAATTTCATTAAGGTCGGAAGTGTTTCACGCGATTTATCGGATTGACAATCCGGTCGAACACCCTGTTTTGCATGGGAGGTACCAGAATGGGCGTGTCAATCTCGCCCATTTTCTCCAGTTAAGCACTCATTTACAGATTATTAACCGGTGTGAGAGTTGAAGCTAATCACATCTACCAGAAGAAGGGTTTGAAAGAAATATGATTTTGTGCTGAATGTGTCGATTTGTATGGGAGGTACCAGAAGGGGCGTGGTCAAAACGGCCATTTTCAATCCCAAACTCAATATTGGCAAATCATAGTCACTGACAAAGTTTCATTGTCTTCTGTAAAGATTTACGGCAGTTATAGTGTTGACCAGTCAGCCAGCCAGCCAGACAGACAGACAGACGGACATGGCTCAAACGTCTTAAAAAGTCCTAAACCGAATTTCGGCCAAAAATACTAAGGGTCTAATTTGGTTCCTTCTATGTGTTACATTTTGTTACGTATTAAATGATATATACCCCCATCACTATGGGTGAGGGTATAACAATTTAAGCTCTTTTAAATATTAATAAGGACTAAATTTTGAGTTGAAAATCATCTTTGATCAACGATCAAACATCATTTAAACTCTGAATTCATGTTTTAGGTTGATAGTTGATTGCTGTTTAAACAGCCAAAGTTGGACATTTAAACTATGATCAAGTGACCATATGATTTTTGACAGACAACAACAAGAAGAAGAAACACAAAGCTTCTTTAATTATTAATGTGAACAATTATAATCACCATCCTAGTTGAAATAACAATATAAACGTATCATTTAATTCGTGGTGCAGTTAGAAGTTTATTTCTGCTCAAATATTCTCCAATTTCATTAAATATTTTGTATTTTATTACTTAACTTTTGTTTTGCAAATGGCGTCAGTTGGATGCATTGTAACGATTAGCCGATAAATGTATGAATACAAGTTATTTTTTGTAGCATTTGCCACTGTTGCCACATGGTAGTAAGATTATTTGTCAGATCAAACATACATAAATCAAAATCAATTGATTACCAATTTAAATAACCAGTCAAAAATTGGGCCTAATTCATTTAATAAGTATTGATCAATGCTTCTATGATGCCCAGAATGCAGTCAATTCCAAAATCCATTATACGAAATATACTTACTTCCATTATACATAAAATTTAGTTTAAATTGGTTTGAAATCGTTTTTCTTTGTGCTGAAGGCTCTTTTGCTAACATCAGATGTAAGTAATATTGTTAAAATAAATAAAGCAATATTTAGCTCACTGAAATAATTGTTTTTGTTTTGTCATAAACAGATCGACGACGACCTGCTTGTTTGAATGCTGTCATACAACTGAATAAAAAACAATATTTAGCTCACTGAAATAATTGTTTTTGTGTTGTCATAAACAGAGTGACGACAAAAACTATTGAATAGTATAGAGAACTTATTGCACTCTTTTTCCGCTCTCATGTAGAGAGTTTGAGTAAAAGAGCATAGACGAGTCTTATTCACTTTTAGAATATTTCAATATAAATGCACCATTTCGACAATATTATTACACAAAACAATACAAAAAGCATAAATGTTACAAAAGTCATCAATGTTTCACATCAAAATAATGAATGGACCAAGTTATGAATCATTCGCGAGATGTCGCCAGTACTTTTGAGTAATACAATTCGTTCCATGAGTTCACTATACTATTCAATATTCTTTGGCGACGACGACCTGATTGTTCGTTCGCTGCCACTACATCAATACCATCATATTTTCAGGCAGAGACTATTGTTGTACAACAACCACGTATGTGATGCTAACGCTATGTTTTGTTTGCATGTGTTCACTTTGATAGAGAGACCTACCCTTGCCTATTGATGTTACACAAACTGATATTGTTCACATTCATTTAATTAAAATGTTAATGTTTAAATTCTAATGTTAAAAAAAAAGATTTATCGTAACAATTCATGTAAACGGGCAAGAACCTCGAACACTTGCATAACAAACATCAAAACAAAAATTTTCCTCATACAAAACGACTTGCACAAAGGTAGAACAGTTTATAGTCAATTTTGAGGAGCAAACATTGAAACCGAAACGTCCGACATTTGTGCAAGTCGTTTTGTATGAGAACATTTATTTTTTATTTTAAACTTTTGCTGTGTAATTTGTCGTGTTTTCTTGATTACATGAATACCACTAATATGTTTCAAAATATATGTTGCTAGAAAACAAATATTTTCGCATAACATTCCATGAAAGGACAGGGGAGAGCTTCCCACCGTCAGTGGGCTAGGCCCTTCTAGTTGTCCACACAGATATCATTAGCATTAGGTTAGAGTAGGCGGCGTATGCGGCTGTTGTACATGAGAACGTTGGTTCGATCCCTGCTCAGACCACTTTACAATTCTCTCGATGACGGTCACCTCGATTAGTGATGGCGACACTACCGAGCCACGAAAAAGCCAGTGTAATATTGTAGGTCCCAGTCAGTGAGTGTAAAAAATAGAAAGCACACAGGTCAACGTGTTGTGTCTTTACAGAAACACTACACATAAATTAATTTTTGTTTCGGACATTTTTAAAATGAATAAAACAAAAATAGTACACATAGGAGATATTTTTCTTAAATTCATATTACATATGTATACAATTGAGATGTTTCAAGGAAACCATTGACAAATAAAATATTAAATGGCAGATGTTTGAAGGTCTATCCAGCCAATAATTTGTTCATCATAATCGAACATGCATGCAAACACTAAAAAAAAGTTCTTTCACTTTGACGAATAGATTCATTGAAAGTGATATAATGTTTAAATTCATCACCATAACGTAAATATTCATTGCACCAAAGCCAAGTTTGTGGGACGTATACAATTTTCTTTGCTGGAATGAATCAAGATGGATTCATAGATGGTGAACGCATAAGCACAGCGGATTTGCTTTCTTTACATTGCAAACCACTTCCGAACTGTCAAGTTCATATGTATGTTGCTTTTGTATGGATTTGTTTACATTTATTATTGGTATACGTATGTGTTGGATTTGACCATAGAATAATACATACATAGATAAACTTATTCTCTCATCTGACGTTTCATTTCACACTCTTCATCGTAGGTTTGTGGAAATGAGAGCAATTAAATTTAAATTACCTTACACCAGGTGGAGTTACAAAATATGTCCACTTAACTTTTTCCTGTCGTTTTGGTATAGAACTGAAAAATTTAAATATATTTTGCACTTTTTTGTGGACTTTTATCGTTGGTATACATTTGTATTGTATTTAACACAACTATGTTTGCCACAAAAACACGAAATTCGGTTGTTGTTCCTTTGTTGATCGTTGTATACTCTTGCCACTATCTGGTATTATTGAACCCATATTTTCCACCATCCACTGTTTACTTTCCATCGTACCTATGACGTTTAATTTATTGAGCGAATAAAAGCTTCTATGGTATGTATTATTCTATAGATTTGACACAACGTAAGTGAGAAGCAAAAACAAAATGAATGTTGTTGTTGCCATCAATTTGACATCCGCTACAACAACACCTCGTGCGCAATCACCAACATGGCTTCAGGCAAGCGCATAGGACTTCGACGGCGTTAAACGAGATAACTACCCATATCACCAATGGCCTCAATAGTCGCAGCTTTAGACCTGTCTAAAGCTTTTGGCACTGTCGATCACTCGATCCTGCTACAGGACATCTGAAACTCGTCTCTCCCAAATACTACCAAGCGCTGGCTTGGCAGCTACCTCAATGGGAGGCAGGCATTTGTAGAGTTCAGGGGCCAGAATTCCCGTTATCGCAAGATAAAAATGGGTGTGCCACAAGGAGGAGTATTGTCACCTATACTCTTCAACATTTATCTTGCGAATCTTCCTGCACCTCCCCAAGGAGTTAGTATTGTGTCATACGCCGATGATTGTACCATCATCTCCTCAGGCGTAAATGTAGACGACATATGTGTAAGGGTTAACAGCTATTTAGCCACCCTTACTAGCTTTCTGCAGGAACGGAATTTGCAGTTATCTCCGGCGAAGTCTTCTGTGACCCTTTTCACTTCTTGGACCAAAGAAGTAAGGAGAGAGCTCGACATCTCTGTCAATGGGGGGTATATACCCACAGTCCGTAACCCCAGAATACTCGGAGTTATTTTCGATAATCTCCTTACTTTCTCTAAACATGCGGATTACATCAGACGAAAAGTCCACACCAGCAACAAGGTCCTAAAGGCCCATGCAAGGACAACTTGGGGCAAGGAGAAGGAGACAATTGTAGTGACCTATAAAGCTATAAGTCGCTCGGTCTTCAACTATGCCGCCCCGGTGTGGTCATCTTTCTTAATTGATACCCAGTGGAAAGGTCTACAGAGGATCCAAAATAGTGCACTTCGAATCGCAACCGGATGCACACAAATGACGAACGTAGATCATCTACATGAGGAGACCAAGTTACTGTCAGTGCAACAACATAATGTGTTGTTGACAAGATGGTTGGGGTGACTGGGCAGATGACAAGCCATAAGATGTCATCTGCCCAGTCACCCCAACCATCATATTCTGCTGCAGGATCCACCCCCCCGTCACATCCGGAAGGACATCAGGCGCTACTGTGCGGACATCCAAGACGTCATTCCATCGGACGTCAACAGACTGTCGATAGCAGTAGCACAGAAATTGTTGCATAACACGGCGGTGTCAGAGGCCATAAATGGCTACTATTGCAACAGTGTCCTTAATGAACACCCTCCCGCGATTTCGAATAATGAGAGGCTTCTGCCCAGGCACACCAGAACCATTCTGGCACAGCTTAGATCTGGTTGGAGTTCTATCCTGAACTCATACAGATCAAGGATAATCCCAGGCACCTCAGATCAGTGCCCACACTGCCTACAAAGCCCTCATAACACTATTCATATTTTTAACTGTTCTGATAGGCCTACTGACTTGCGCCCAGTGGACCTATGGTACAGACCCTTGGAGGTGGCACAATTTCTCCAGCTCCCCACCGCTACCTCCAGTGACACATAGGGGAATTACACTTAATTTCGTTTTTTTATATCTTCCAGGGACGAACGAGTGGAAACAGACAATCTGTTACAACAACAACACCTACTGCGTCTACCACGAGAATTTTTTATCATGGAATGAATATTTACGAGAAATGTTTAAGGAAAACATTAGCTGTATTTGGACGATGTTTAAAATAGCTGAACTATAAAGGCGAACATATATTTCTCCGAAACCGAAAAAACCGCTTAACTGGTTTTCAATAACCGGGGTTACTCAATTTGAGTTAAATATCCTTAAATAATATTGTAATAACTGACATGATTTGCTAATTTAAATGAAATTTTGGAATTAAGAACCATGATTTATATTTGCAAATATGATTTTATGCTTCAGATAGTTCTAAATGACATTTGCAAATAATTGTTGTTATTTAAATTTTAAGATGTTTTGATGACTTGAATAACAATTAATTAAGGTTTTAATTTTTTTTTGTTAAATTTCAAATTGTAAATAAATGATTCAATTTTACCCATGATTCATATTTACCCTGCGTTTGCACGAGGCAAGAGAATTGAAAATATGTATTAGTTGACAAAGAAACGTTTGTGTAACGTAGCAGTACAGACAATTATAAAGACAATACACGTTTAAACAACCGTCGTCAGAGTCTTTGTGTGTGAATTCATATCAATTACCAAATCTTTAAACCAAAAACTTTTTTTGCCTATTTTTTCGCAAATTACAACGAAACTTCACCGAATTGGCCGCTAACGTCAAGTCATTTGCCAATTTTACTGTCTTCGAAAAGTCAGAAACAATCACGAAGACAATGTGAGAAGTGTGAGTGGATTAGTAAACAAGTGTGAATGTCTTACTACAGTCTCCGTAAAACTGTCTCGTGTCAAATATGAATATTATTATCGAATTTAAATCGATTTAATGTGCATTTTACAAAACACTTTTAAATTTTATATTAAACACGCATTCCAAATTGGATAATATGACTTAAATTTAAATTTAAAATTAAAGCGTGATTGTCAAATTTAAATAGAATTTTGGGTTTTAAACACGAATAATTATAAAAATGGTCTCTAAACAACTGTATTGTAAGTGCTACATGTGTAATTTAATTTAAAACAAAAACCAAAAAAACCGGTTCCAACCGGAATCCGGGTTCTTAAAAACTGATTTTTTAAACAAACCAAAATCCGGGTTTTAGCTGTTTAGAAACAGAGTATTAGTATTTGCAAAGTGTCACAATTTTTGTTTTTTTATTGTGAGAGCAAGTATATTCTTACTCTCTAATCTGGAGAATTGTTACTAGAAAAGTAACCGAACAGATCTAATGGTAGCAAGGTTTACAATAGATATTACCACAACATTTACAGTCATATTCATGTGTACCGCGACTTCCCAAATTACGCAATTATACTTGCATCCCCAGCTGATTTTTGTACGGCAAAACATATGTTTGGTATATTGACATCTAGAAAACTTTATATTTTGTTATAGCGACTGCAAAATACTACAAAAAAATCATAATCTTGCTACGTTACTAGGGGCTTGCAAAAACATTGTGAACAACTTAATTGTAATTTCACACAACATGGGAAATTAGATTTTATTTAATTTTAATTTATATTGCTTTTATCCAAAGTACGATACAGAATAAATACCACGAAGCACGCTGCTGTTTAAATATTATAAAATATAAAGAAGTGTTTACAATTGAAATGTCTATACTTATAATTACTTACTAAATATAAGTATTGTAAAAGTCAAAAATAACAATTCACAGTGAGAATTTATCAAAGATCCAACCAAAATCGAGCCTTGTATAGCACCAATGCGTCCCAGCATAAAACATATGCAAACTATTTTACTTCTAAAGTGGATAATGATTACAATGAAATAAAAGCAAAATATGAAAATGGACTAATACTACGGTCACCCTGCAGCCCAAATCTCGCACTTCGACATTTCAAGTGAATTAATAGCTGTTTTGTATTGTTTAGAAAACCAATGAAATGTCCATATGAGAGAAATCGATTGCAATGTGAACAGAACCTAAGAGTCCTACATTTTAAATATCATGATGGAAGCATAGATAAAGGAAATAAGTAGATATCGCACAGGCGTTATCAAATACTGCCACTAGGTGCTGTGTTGTCGTTTTGTAACTTTCATTGACGCTTCTCATAAGTGTGGGAAATTTTTTCAATACAAAATAGAATCATTTACCACGTTGTACTATTCGAACAACTAATTTAGTTTTTTTCATGTCGTTGTGTTTCCCACTTTCTAATTCAAATGCATTTTGGTTATGTACTTTTTTGGTGTACTGTTATTGTTGGTATTCGTTTGTGTTGACTTGTACAGCATCGGCCCACTAAACAAAACAAAATGCCTGTTGATGTTGCCTACAACACCTACTGCTATCACCTGTTCTAAATACATCCCGCAAGGTATATTTTATTTGGGATCAAATGCTATCATTATTGCTTTCAGCTCCATCTAGTTATTTCCTGTAGTTATCTAGTTATTTCCTTTATCTATGATGGAAATATTAGGTGGTAGCAGTATAATTTGTATGTATTAGTTATGTACAATTCTGTCAAATTCAGCTGATTTTTCTGTTTATTTCCTTATTTTTTTAATTGTAGAAACAACTTTTTTTTTTATAATAATCAAACTTTTAATGTGGCCAAATTCGATTTACAATTTCTTGAATTTTCTTGCAAAGTAAACTAACTTTGACAGATCTATCTATGTATGTACGACGACACAAAAAACCGGAAATCAGCTGTTCTTATAACAAACCCTCATATTTCAATCATGTTAAAGTCAATACAATTGGGGCGTACAATTGGATTCATAAACGAATTTAGTATAGACACATTAATTATCTCAATAAATTAAACGTCATAGGTATGGTTGCAAGTGACCATTGGATGGTGGAAAGCATGGGTTCAATAATACCAGATAGAGGCAATAGTACACAACGTCCAAGAAAGGAACAACAACCGCATTTCGTGTTTTTGTGGGAAAATAGTTGTGATAAATACAATACAAATGTATAAAAAAAATGGTGTCCCATAACATCCCATTAAGGGATTGAGAAGAGCAATCAGCAAGATGTGCGCTTTCTAGTTTTTACACTCACTGATTGGGACCTACAGTTTTACACCGGTTCCGAACGGTATTTTGAGAGCATTTTTCATGGCTAAGTACTCGATAATGTCGCCATCACTAAGCGTCGAAAGAAATGTAAGGTGGTCTGCGCAGGGATCGAACCCACATTCTCATGTACAAGAGCCGCGCACACTACCCATTGCACCACCGACGGCCAAAGATAAAAGTCAATAAAAAAGTGCAAAATACATTTAAATTTCACAGTTCTATACAAAAACGAAATGAAAAAGTTAAGTCAACAGTTCTTGTAACTCCACCTGCTGTAAGTTAATTTTTGTCGAATTTCTCGCATTTCCACAAACCTACGACGAAGAGTGTGAAATGAAAAAATGTCTGATGAGAGAATTAATGTGTGTATACTAAATTCGTCTATGATTGGATTTATCGCAAGTCATAAATTATTAGTGGTATTCATGTAAACCGTCGGTGGTGCAATGGTCAGTGTGCGCGGCTCTTGTACATGAGATCGTGGGTTCGAACACTGCTCTAACCACCTTCAAAAGAAATTTCTTTCGGCGGCGGTCAGCTAGCATAGTGACGGCGACACTATCGAGTGTATAGCCATGAAAAAGCTTCTCAAAATACCGTTCACACTATTCGTGGTGCGGTAGAGAGTTAGTTGACGTAAATTGACTTATACCAGGTGGAATTACAAAAATTGTTGACTTAAAGTTTTCATATCGTTGTGATGAAAAACTTTGACATTTTGGACTGTTTTGTTCACAGAATAATGCATACGTAGATAAACTTATTCTATCATCTGACGTTTCATTTCACACTCTTCATCGTAGGTTTGTGGAAATGAGAGCAATTAAATTTAAAATTATCTTACACCAGGTGGAGTTACAAAATATGTTCACTTAACTTTTTCCTGTCGTTTTGGTGTAGAACTGAAAAATTTAAATATATTTTGCACTTTTTTGTTGACTTTTATCGTTGGTATACATTTGTATGGTATTTAACACAACTAGTTTGTCACAAATACACGAAATTCGGTTGTTGTTCCTTTGTGGATCGCTGTATACTATTGCCACCATCTGGTATTATTGAACCCATATTTTCTACCATCCAATGTTTACTTTCCGTCGTACCTATGACGTTTAATTTATTGAGCGAATAAAATCTACTATGGTATGTATTATTCTATGGTTTTGTTCATAGAGTAATGACGTATAGAGCTGCCATTGTTCTCATCTGACATTTCCTTTCACACATTCGTGGTACGGACGGTGCGATAGAGAGTTATTTCACGTAAATTGACTTACACCAGGTGGAATTTCCAAATTTGTTGACTTACATTTTTCATGTCGTTTTGATGAAAATCGGTGAAATTTAAACGTATTTTGGACTTTGTAGTTACATTTTATTGTTAGTATATATTTGTGGTGTATTTACACAAAAATTTTAACGCACAAACCGAAATGCCGTTGCTGATTTATTGTTGGATGGTTTGAGCCATTGCCTCTATCTGGTATTATTAAAGCAATACTTTCCAACATTCAACCGCCCATCTGCAACACACCAAATGTCGTTAATTTACTGAGAGAGTTGGCGTCTCTATACGTCATTACTCTATGGTTTTGTTATATTTTATTGTTAGTATATATTTGTGGTGTATTTACACAAAAATGTTAAGCCGTTGCTGATTTATTGTTGGGTGGTTTGAGTCTTTGCCTCTATCTGGTATTATTAAAGCAATACTTTCCAACATTCAACCGCCCATCTGCAACACACCAAATGTTATCTATTTACTGAGAGAGTTGGCTACTCTATACGTCATTACTCTATGAATTACCCAAATATGTATGCAGATATATTGAGCAATTGAAAGTATGAAATCTTTGATTTCCCCAATAACAGCAGTTTTCTTCTAGTCTAGCTTGCGATATCTGGATTTAACGTTAATTGTAGTTTAAGTGCATATTTATGTCGACACGACCTTTGTTTTTTAAATCCTGATTTTTTCGCTTTTTTATTAAAATCTAGATGGCGTACCGTATACATATAGTCTTGTGTTCATACATACCTCACATGTGTTGATGTAAAATCCATTACCCTACTGATAACCAAGTTCATCAGGACATTGGGAATGGCCAGAATGAGTATGAATGCCACCAGAATTGCAATCTTATGGGTAAATATCATCAGGCAGATACCGCTGAAACCACAGACTACTAATGATATAATTAATATACATTTTCGAGATATCCATTGCAACAGTAGTCCTGTGATATTGAAAGTTACTATAAATCCAACTCCTAGTAATATTGAGTCACGATATGTTCGTACTCTATCGTTACATACGAATTGATCCAGCTCTATATTGTGTTCTGAATTAAAGTTAATTTCTTGGCAAATAGTTTTTGGACTATATTCATCTTTCGGCTCGTAGACCTGACGATTACGAAGATCGGTAAACCATATGCCTAAACCGTTGCCTCTGAAAAGAGATATTATGAATATAAAAAAATATTGATGGGCTTAAAATGGACACCACACAATTCCTGAGATGTGGTATATTAAATCATAAATTTTGAACGACTTTTCTGTCTGTACTTACTTACACCGAACATAAAGCGTACATAACGAAACAGCTCAAAGAAAAAGGCAAAATAAATGTCTTCTGAAATGGAGGCAAATTTTCCAAGTGCAGTAGGCTTGCAACTGGTCCACGATTCCCGCAATTAACGTCATGTAGCGTTCCCAATTGAACAGATTCCCCTGTATTTAATCTATAAACCCATTGAAGAATTTTCTGAACTTCATCTCTCTTATTCGAACACAATAGAAAATCAGGACTTTCGGGTAATTTCCACATTAATAAAAGTCCCAAAACTCCCGGTAACGTATACAGTATCATTAAGAAACGCCAAGGCCGATATTCGATAAACTCCAGATCATAAATCCAATCGCAGCTTAAGAACCACTCAGCCAAACCGGGACAATAAATCATGCCAATGCCATTAAACATAGCCATGTAGTTGATGACAATACGCCTATGCCTGAAGGGACAAAATTCCACTAAATACGTGACAGCCGAAAAACTGGGACCAGCTATACTGAAAGGAACCGTGATATTACTCCAGACTCTGAATAGCTTCATACACGTTACCCACAATATGCCCACTAGGAATCTCATGATAATAAATGATGTATAGTTTGGCATTAGACTGGATATTAACGATATAATGATGGCAATAAAAGTACTTAGGAGTAACACCCATTTGCGGCCCTTCTTATCCGCCAAAATGTTCCAATAATATGAAGACAATATAACTCCTTTAAAGTCAACTGGTGTGTAATGACATTTTGTTAGTTCAAAGATTATAAAATCTTACCCAAAAATGCTGCTCCATGTAAAATAGACTTTTTCACATCATCCATATCTAGATCGCATTGTGAGGCTGGTCCTATTATAGCCATTCCCATAAGTTCTGTGAATACATGCATAACCAGGAAGCTACTGGTAAGTAATATCCATATTTGTGCTTTCCCAAATCCTTAGGGAAGTTTAGTAGGATTATACATATATCGGAAAGGTATTATATATAAGCATAATGGTGAGTTTTACCTGCGCGGTTTGTTATGTTGTAGTAACTAAGGATCTCAGGTCCTAATGTGGTATTTCTTCGTAGTGACATACAAATTTTTGAAATATTTTCAAATAAATATTAATGAAAATGAAATTGTCTGTCGCTAGAGCAGACTTGTTTATGGGGACTACACATTTACTCGGAGTAAGCATGACAATCAGTATTCGTTAACATTTACTGTCAGAAGTCATTTGGGACACTGATCCTCATGAGAGTCCGCTCAATGTTGAGTTCCAAAATGGGTACTATGGAAGCCATTCGGGCCTGAGTATTACAAATCTCGGAATTCAGGTTTTGAAATCTCTCGGGATTCATTGGAGAGTTCACATATATTTTTTGTGGTTTCCAGGATTGTTTTAATATCGTTTCCCTAATTACGCCATCTATAAGTATTACAAATAATAAATTATATGACGACGATCTAACGGGATTAATCGTTAGCCCTACCGGAGGATCATTTGGATTACTCTACGAAGCTTGAAAACCTTTTGAAGCCCAAAATGAGCAAATTCTCCAAGGTCCCTAAAAAAGTATGATACCATAGTAGACACCCTCACAATGTATACTTGCAGATAAGGTGTTCAGTAGAATCCTCTTCTTCCTCATCATTACACAGTCTATAAAATACATTTGCCATGACTTTCAGTCTCGAAACGTTCTTACCAATCTGACAGTGCACTGACTAACACAAGCATCGATACCTTGGGCCTACAAATAGACAAAACAAAGTCAAAAGAAGAAATTCTCTTTTAGGCGAAGTTGGAAGTATAGTATACATATATATTAGTGGAATTACAAAGTGGACTACACATTTTGGCTCTGCTACAGAACCTTTAAACAGGCTGAATTAAGCTATTCTATATTCCAGTTAGATGGAGAGAATACAAGATGGTATTCATTCCGAAAGCGGGAAACCACCACATAGTAGTCCAAATGACTTTAGACCAATCACTCTGTCACATTTCTTTCTGAAGATACTGGAAATAATGATTGACTTATATCTGTGTACAATCATAGGTACTTCCACGTGCCAGGCAAATCTTCGGAATCCGCACTACACGTTCTTGACGACATACAACGTCTTACCGGAATCTATAAAGTCGTCTTTATACATCATCACAACAGAGGTTGTCTCAATGGAATCAGAGGTTGACTCAACTGAATTAGAGGTTGACACAACCTCATTAGATGTTGACATAACATCATTAGAGGTTGACACAACCTCATTAGAGGTTGACACAACTTCATTAGAGACTGATACCACCTCATTAGAGGTTGTCACTACCTAATTAGAGGTTGTCACAACCGCATTAGAGGTTGCCACAACCGCATTATAGGTTGTCATAACCGCATTATAGGTTGTCATAACCGCATTATAGGTTGTCACAACCGCATTATAGGTTGTCATAACCGCATTATAGGTTGTCACAACCGCATTATAGGTTGTCATAACCGCATTATAGGTTGTCATAACCGCATTATAGGTTGTCATAACCGCATTATAGGTTGTCATAACCGCATTATAGGTTGTCATAACCGCATTATAGGTTGTCACAACAGCATTAGAGGTTGTCACTACCGAATTTTGATAGTGTCACAAGTGCATTTTTAATGTTTTTCTAGTATTAAGTGATTACTTATTGTCCTGTATTATTATAAAAAATTAGAAAGCTAGAAAATAAAGCCATTTACATAGGGTAATAATGAGGGTAACAAATTGGTTTTACATACCAATTAAAACACTTTTTGAAGTCTCGGCCATGAAGTAATTCTGACGTGTTGTATCTATTGATTTAGGATTTTGTATACATATATATTAATAACAATAATAAAGTAACAAGAACCATATTCATAATATATGTACTTACATATAAGTATATTGTAGATCGTAAACATATTATAATTATTTGTAAACATATTCAAACAATTTCTTCTTTCTTTCAGCGTGTATTCATAGGCCTATGACAGTGTGCGCGGCTCTCATACATGAGAACGTGGACTTGATTACTGTTCTGAACACCTTACATTTGTTTCGACGGCGGCACATCGCTTAGTGACGGCGACACTATCGAGTATTTAGCCAAAAACGATTTTCAAAATACCGTTAGGAACCGGTGTAAAACTGTAGATCGCAATCAGTGAGTATAAAACTAGAAAGCACTCAGCTAACTGGTTGTGAGAAGTTCTCCCTAATCCCTACATGGAATGTAATGGAAAACCATTTTTTTGTACTCATAGGATAGAGATAATGGCGGTTCCCATTTTCCTCTTCATCCCCGCAGCTTCTGCGCCTAGAGATTACTGCTCCTAGTTTAGAGATATCCCGTCAACCAATGGATAACACGTTTTTGAACGATGCAGGTTATACCAGCATTTTGTGAATCGATACCATCTATCATGTATGAGAGCTTCGCAAGTACGATATGGGAGCTTCGGTTTAAGTATGAGCTTGCATTTAAAAGGGACGTACCACAATGCGCCATATCCAGTGGAACAAGTAAATAAATAATAAATGGTTTCCCATTACATCCCATGGAGGGACCGGGGAGAACTTCTCACAATCACTGAGCTGTGCGCTTTCCAGTTTTCACTCACTGATTGGGACCTACAGTTTTACACCGATTCCGAAAGGTATTTTGAGAAGCTTCTTCATGGCTATATACTCGATAGTGTCGCCGTCACTATGCGAGGTGACCGCCGCCGAAAGAAATTTTTTTGAAGGTGGTCAGACCAGGGTTCGAACCCAGGATCTCATGTACAAGAGCCGCGCACACTAACCATTGCGGCCACCGACGGAACAAGTATAGTAGTCCCTAATCACACCAGCTCACAGCTCTACGTTGCCTGGAATATTCCATCGTTTTAATTCGCATCATACATAATATGTTAGTAAATTGCAATAATAAAAATGTTTGCACAATTTCGTCAAACAAAAATATATAATACCAGCAAAAATATTTTTTTTTGGACAAACCACTTTTTAGGATCTTTCTTGTATTTGGATTGAATAGACATTGAGGGAGTTAATAACAGTACGAAAGATATGGGAGGACAACCAAAAAGTTCGTAACTTACGTAGCGATGCAATTTGGCATAAAAAAGTGAGAAATAAAAAAGTGAAGTGTTAGATAGACATATTCTCGGTTCAATCCAAATTGAATATTTATGGATCAGAATAACTGTCAAGCACGGAAGTGGAGGTGTCAAGGTATGGGGTTATATGCCTGTAGGAAGTGTTGGTACTTTAGTATTTATTGAAGAAATATTGAATTAAACTGTTTACCAAAATTTTCTAAAAGAAAATTTGAATAAAAGTATTGAACAGTTGAATATTCGGAATGATGAACAAAAGTATTGAACAATTGAATATTCGGAATGATTACCACACTGAAACTGCTGCTGACGTTAAGATGTGAACCGCACAAGCTCCAAACGCGTCCACACAGTCCCGATATTAGATAAACTCGTCGGAGGATACATCTGAAGATTATTCAAAAACTCTTGCGTACTCAGTCCCATGTGAAGTGCTACGAATTCAGGGATATCCTTCTAAATAAATATTAGGTAGATTAATTCCGTTCAATAACCATCGAATTTTTAAAATATTTATGCTTTATTCCAGGGGTATAAAGACTTATTATGCTGCACACAAATCGGACATTGTAATGATCTCCGATTTTTTATTTTTTATTTGATTGAATAACTGGAAAGTGGTTGTGGTTTCTTATAGTATACTATAAGTGAAGAAATACAACAAAAATTAATATCGTCCGTTTTCAGACACATTTTTTGAGAAATTTGGGAGAATGTCTTATTTCGATGGGGTACCGTGACTTTTGCAGCTCACTGTATATAATGTGTGTTATTATATTGTGATTATTTTGAATTATAACTATATCTAGTATAACTAGTTTCTCCCAAAATATAAGTAATACAAGCGAGAATAAGTTTGGGACAGGTCGTTCTTTTCAACCGTAAATATGTAGAAAATAAGGCATAAATTGGTTTAGATAAGTACACAAGTATTTTATTCAATTAAAATATAATTTAAAATTTACATATGTATGTGATCAAACAAACCCGGCTAACCAAACTTTCAGAATTCTGTAAGACAATCGGCAAAATATTCCGATTTCGGATCAGAATTCTTACCGAGTTCGTAACGACAAACATATGAGAGGGTTGGCACGAATTCTGAACTACTTCTCTGAGGGAAATTTGATGTTTTTGCCGACATTTCGAACCGATTTCTGACCGAATTCTGAATTGTAGTCTTGGGATATTCAAAAAGAAATTTCGATTTCTCGGATCTAATTCTGAACGATTTCGTTCAGAATTCTGGCATTAAGTCTTATTAAATTCTAATGTTTTTGCTGACATTTCGAACCGAATTCTGAGCGATTTCGGTCAGAATCCTAGCAGTAAGTCTTATTAAATTCTGATGTTTTCTGATGGCTTGACGAGACATGTATAAATAAACAAATTTAGCTAAAATTATTTATGTTTCAAACAAAACGTGTTAATACTTTTTTATAATTTTAATTGTCACTTTTTTTCTCTGATACACGATAAGAACAGTAGCCCTGAATGCTTAAAGAGAACTAAAAAATGAACTAAAGAAATATCACAAAACTACAATGCATAGAAAAAAAGACAATTACTGTAACTGTAAACATACAAAAAAACAAGAATTTGAAATATAAAAATACCTTAGCCGAACAGTGAACTGCAAAATATGAAGCAAATAACAAAAATTTTAAACGAATAGACTACCTCAGATAAATAGTTCAGAATTCGTTGCTAGCTCGTTAAGAGAAGTCTGAACAAAAAATTAATAAAAATCCCACAGACAAGTCTAGCAGAATTCGGGCCGAATTCGTTCAAATATTTCGGAACATAATAAATTAAAACCCTCAGACAAATCGAACAGAATTAGTAACGATTTCGGTAAGAATTCTCGATAGAGTTCAGATATTGTTCAGAATTGTCTGATATCAGACATTGCCTGCAAAATTTGGTTTACTGGGATAGCTAATAAGAATAATATATATGTTAGTTTTTGTTAAATAATTTATTGTGTGGGTTTAATGTACCTTTTAGTTGTTCCCCACACTTTTCTCTCAGTGTTTTACCACAGCTAAAATCTGTATCAAATTACATCTACTATTGTACTTATATTTACTTCGCAAATCAATAATAATTAATCTTGCAATGTTTTTTGAAATATTAACTAACGCAAATTTATTCTATATATTTTGAACAATCACTTTAGATTGTTCACATTATAATTAATTTCTGAATATTGAATACAAGTTATTTCAATTTACGAAATTATTACTACGTATTATGAATAATTTGAATTGAAACTCAAAGAGAGATGTTTGCATTAGTGCAAAAATATTGAATCATTCCGTTAATTATTTAATAGAGGGAAGTCATTATTAAGGACAGGTAGATACATACATATGTATGAAGGTATATACACAGAAGTGGATTTAAGGTGCGCGCAGACACAAATGGGGCCCCGGAAAAGTACAACAATACAATTTGTTTAAAATGTGATACACATTTTAAGAACTGTTTACAAGTTTGGAAATAGTTTATTTGGAAATAGTTTATTTGTTTCATAGCTAAGGGAAATAACACTGTAAGTAGGTGAAAATGATACACCAAAACGCCGAGACACGTCAACTTAATTTTGGATCGTAGAATCCAGTGGTGTATCCTGTTTTGAAAATTTAGCTCGAAATCACGAGATATTTCGATTTTAAATTTGTAGTAGATTTAAGAGCCGATTTTCAATTTTATTTGAATGAAAAAACTTTAAAATTTTGTTTGTTTATTATTTATTTGTCAAAATTTATATCTAGAAATAATGGACGTTCAGTTTCAAGCGGAAATGGAACTATATTATTCAATTTTTACTCTTTGTTTGCAATCGACCAGCAGAAATCAGCAAGCATTGAGTCTATTATTTTCCAGCGAAACGGTCCTCGAATGCCATTATGGTTTGATGAAATCTTTCGCCAGTTTCGTCTGTTTCTGTGGACAATTGTCGTTCGTGAAAATCGAAATGTGCGTGTAATGTCGATTTTCAACGACATATTAACGCCAAGTTTGTCGAAAGACTTCATCATGTTGTCAATATAATCACGGTACTCTGGTGAGCGATTTTTGCAAAGAGCGTTTTCAATTACCGCACGAATTGAGTTCCATGCGTTTAGTTCAGTTTCATCTAACATTTCAGAAAAACTCGTACCCCTTAAAAGTTTCCGAATATCTGGACCGTTAACTATACCTGTTAAAAAAAATTTATATAAAATATATAAAATATATACACACTTTTAGTTACACAAAATTACCCTCTTTTAATTTTTCAATTGATAATTTTGGAAAAGCGTTGTTTTTCAAGTATGGTAATGCATTTTTGTTAACGGGAACCAAACGCTTTAAAAAATTCTTTACAACTCCCAGCTTGATATGAAGATCCGGAAGCATTATTTTCTGAAGGGGGATCAATGGTGGACGAATTATATTAAATTCGCCAACAACTTGCGAATCGCGTTTTGGCCAATCTCGTTTTTCATACTGGTTGCATTTTGCACGGCTGTCCCATTTACAAAAATTACACATGTACTTTGTATAGCCAGTTTGCATTCCAGCTAATAGTGAAAGAATCTTAAAATCATAATTTACGCGCCAATTGTGTTAGTCATAACTGATGCGTTCCAGAATTAATTTCATGGTATCATACGACTCATGTATTCCAAGAGCATACATCAATGGCACTGGTTTAACGCTGCTGTTTTCAAATAGCAAGACTACTTTCAAGCTTCTGCTTGAAGAGTCTATGAAAAGACGCCATAAAGATGGATTATAGTTGCAGATTCCCATTTCATTCATTACACCGGGAATATCTTGACAATATGCATAAGCTGTGTCCTCGGAAAGCATGAAATAAGGCATATATGGTTCTTGCCGGTATTTGTAAGATGTAACTTTTACACCTGGTGCCAGTACGTTGACGCTTCTTAGTTCCGAAGCCACAGTCATTGCATTATTTAGAGATAGCTTCAGATTTCGAACGATTCTATCTAAATGTTCCTGCAAAATTAATGATGGATATTGTATAACTGGCTGAAGGTAATCAGAATCAGCGTGATGTAATGATGTTGCTGAAGTTTGTAATTGTACTTCATAGGACGCAGTATCATATTGGACAGGCAATTCATCACTGTGTGGAACTGGTACGTGAGCACTTGACACACCTTTGTATATAAAACCGGATGTACTGGGACAGGCAATTCATCACTGTGTGGAACTGGTACGTCAGCACTTGGCCCACCTTTGTATATAAAACCGGATCGTTACATAAGAATAAATTGTTGTGTAATCCATATATAGTCTATCTAAGTGATCTTACTGTTTTGTTTGAGACCATTTACATCGTTCTTGCACGCGTAGCAATTTTCTGTATCTTGTTCCACTGGATCTGTCCATATCATTGGAATTCCAAATGGCATCAAATATCGCCGTAATTTCCACCATTTGTTTAATACACTAAAACATGCGATGCACGTAAATTCAGGTGCATGATCAACATTTCGCATTTCTTCAGCGGGGGTAACCAAAAAATACTGACTGTAGGATTTGAGAGCATCTTCAACCAAATGTCGTCGACGATTTTTCGGTGTAAATTTTCCACAAACAAAACAAAACATATTTAATTTTTCGCAATGTGATCTGCATTTTTCGTCACTCATTTTTATATTTTTTCAAAATGGTCAATAAAATGCTTATATTTTTGATTATAGCGGCGAGTAGGGACTAATCTGTCACAGTGAACACTTTGATATATATGTTGTAGCATCTGTTGGTAATAGGGCCAATCCCAAAATCCCAAAATCTCGAATCCCAAAATTATTATAATCCACATAGATGTCTATTATTTCAACGGTTACATTTTGTCGAAAAAAAAAAAATATAAATTGATTTAACAAGAGCTTTTGCAGATTTTTCCCTCAAATAAAATTAAAAATCACATTAAATCGGACCGGTGTGGCTTTAGGCCTGGAAAGTCAACTATCGACCAGATATTTACATGCTGGAGAAACCCACGAAAAACAAATCGACACCTCTATGTAGATTATAATGCTGCCTTCGATAGTCAGATGCGGGGTAAACAGTATAATGCTATGTCGGAGCTTGGTAGTCGTACTAAGCTGACACGCCTTTGTAGAATAACACTGACCTACACGAAATCCTCGGTAAAGATCACACAGAACCATTTTGTAGTAGGCGAGGCCTCAGGCAAGGCGACAACCTACCATGCGATCTCTTCAACATATTAATTGAGATCATCGTGAGAAAAGCTGCAGTCAACACAAATAAAACCATAAACAGCAAAAGTCATTTCCTGCTCGCGTATGCTAATGATTTAGACATCATTGGACGAGAAGTGAGTGCATTATTTTCGAGAATTGAGATGGAATCAGCAAAAATGAGTTTGGCAGTATACGAGGACAAGACCAAATTAATGGTTTCGACAAGCAGAACATCCACCCGATTGGATCAAAGAGTCGATAACCGTTATAATTTCGAGGTAGTGAGCGAATTCATTTATCTCGGATCTGCCGTAAACAGAAATAATAATGTTATTTCGCGCTAAATAAGCACTTCAGAGATAAGACCCTCTCGGGAAACGAAGATCCAACTACGTCTATCAGATTCATAACAAATAGTTTGGTTTTAATTTTTATATAAATATATACATATATTACATACACGATTAGACAAAATTTACAAAAAAATATTAACTCCGCAGCGGCTTGCCTTCGGGACGTTTTCTGTACTTCTGCATTGATCGCTGAATTCCCTCTGCACGTATGAAGTTTAGCCCTTTTAAATGAAAAAAAAATTAAACAACTTTTGTTTTAGCACTATTATGCTACAACCCAGTATTAAGTGTGTTTTTTTTACCCCGCTAAAGTTAATTATAGCTTAATTTGTACGGGACAGCTAAGCGATATTAAGTGACATTTCAGTTTCCCACTTAAATTCCGAATTGAGCAATGACAATGTTGCCACATGTTCAATTTCAAGAAATGGCAACAAAAAGTTATCTTAGATAAATTTTGTTATCATTTCTTACGAATGAAAATGTTATCAAGGAGAGACTCAAAAGCAGAAATTTGCAAAATGGCTTACACATTTTAAGTTCATTAAAGTTATTTTGTTTAATGGAATACTACGTATCCTTTTATATCTCTAAATTTGAAGGACAACGATCGGAAAATGTTAAGTTCCAATTAGTCTCGACGGTTGCATGCAATTTGCATGCATGAGTTTAGTGTTAAAAAGTGATTGGTGTCAAATAAAAAAATGAAAAATAAAAAGAAAATTGTGGTTGCCGTGTAATTGTGTATTGCCGCGCACAAAATGTCGAAGTAAAAGCAATAACAATAACAGCTGATCGGTCTTGACAGCTGACGGTTGATTCTGCAACCTGCAGAAGTCTACCGTCGTAAACCGTCAATTTAGGTTGTCTCTCTCTAACACACGCAAAATGCAACCCCAACTCAAACAGCTGATCGCTTACCGTCAACCGTCAAGACTAATTGGACCTTTATACATAATGATCATGGTGGAATTATCTACAAGGTATAGTCCTTTAAACAGGTGATGACATTTTTTCCATGTCATTTTTCGTTTCACTTCTCAAAATCGTATGTATTTTGTTTTTATATTTTTTGTTTTCTTGTATTGTTAGTATATATTTGTGTAGAGTTTGACAACTGAAATGAATGAACGAAAATACAATGTCTGTTGTTGCTGCTTACAACTACAACAACATCTGCTGCTACCATGTGCTTGAAGGCACTGGCTACAAACGTATTGCCGTATCGCATTTTGTTTCACCCATTACAGCAAATGTTGCCACCTTGCGTAGTGTTAAGTGTGGATCGTTTTATTTGGAAAGCCGTAAGTGGCGATAGCTTAATGGAATAAAAAAACAGCCTTATTATCAACTATATTGTTTACTTATGCTTTGGTTTGTGCCTAGACTAACTAGATGTCTCACATATGCATAGATAAATAAAAACCATAGATGATTCATTTGCTTAATCACCAATTTCATCAGAGGGCACATGCTGTTTCCGTGCGACCATTTTTCACTCGGATGCGACGAAATAGCACTCAAACTTCATTTTTATTTCGATTCTGTTGCTTACATTTGAAAATAGAATATAATTAATAGAATATCGGGTTTGATATCTGTTCACAATACAAAAGGCAAAAAACCATGACTAAATAGTTTTTTCAATAATTTTTGTTTCCAGGGATATTTGCCCATATCCACCACTCCGGCGCCATATAGAAAATTTCCATTTAAATGGGTTTTCGACAGAGACGCTACAAAAGTAAATCGATAGGGACAGCAAACGACGCCATATTTTTTCCCGCTCTTTTGACATTTCTCTTCAGTAAGGTTTGCCATTTCATCATGGAAAGATATACGAGCCAACTTTAAGAGGCCTCAATAATCAGCGATAAGGCTCATTTCTGTCGGAATGGCTTCGTCAATAAGAAAAATATGCGTTATTGGTCAGACAGCAATCCACACGTAATCCATGAGTCATCATTGTATCCCGAAAAAATTACGGTTTGGTGCGGTTTATGGGCCGGCGGCGTCATTGGGCCGTACTTCTTCCGTGATGATCAAGACCGGCACATTACTGTGAATGCGAATCGCTACCGTTCAATGCTAACCGAATGTTTTTGGCTCCAATTGGATAATATGAACTTCGAGGACATGTGGTTCCACAAGCCACAAGCCACACAGCGAATGCCACAATCAATTTATTGGAAACCAAGTTTAGTGAACGTGTTATCTCACGAAATGGCCCACTCGTTGGCCGCCTCGGTCGTGCGATTTGACGCCGTTAGATTATTTTCTGTGGGGCTACGTCAAGTCTATGGTCTATGCCAACAAGCCAGCGACGATTGATGAACTTCGAATGAATATCGAACGTGAAATTGCAGCAGTATCGGCCGATTTATGCTTGAAAACCGTCGAAAATTGGGTTCAGCGTCTGGACTTCTGCAAGCGTGCCCGTGGTGGCCATGCAAAAGAAATCGAGTTCCATACATAATGACATCTAACGTACTTTCACAGGAATAAAGAATTTCATTGGTATCTAAAACCGGTTTTGTTTTATTTAAAAAAACTTTTGTAGCGCTCTTATTGAAAAACCCGTTACTTTCAAATCCACCACTTATCTTTCACCATCTATGGTATATTTTTTTTAAATAAGTACCTTTTCTTTAAATGGTAAATTTTCTTACAACAAATTGCATTTTCTTAAAAAACTAAATTTTCTTTAAATATTACCATTTTGTGAAACAAAAGAACTTTTCTTGAGATAAAATGTTAAAAATTTACCTATTCTCGAAAAAATTCCCATTTCTTAAAAAAACCTTTTCTTCTAAAAATACATTCTCTTAAAAGAAATACCTTTTCTTATAAAAATGCCTTTTCTTAAATGTACATTTTCTTAAAAATAAAGTAATAAGGCCTTTCTGAAAATAAGTAAATTTTCTTAAAAAATATCCTTTTCCTAAAAGGAGTACCTCTTCTTTAAAAAATACCTGTTCTTAAAAAAGTACTTCTTTGTTAAAAAAATCATACTCTTATGGCCTTTTCTTACAGAAAGTACTTCTTCTTAAAAATAGTACCTTTTCTTAAAACAACACTAGCTTATAATAAAAGAAGTACCTCTCTATAAAAAAGGACCTTTCGGGAAAATATAGTACATATTCTTACAAAAAGGACCTAAAATATGCATTAAAAAATAATTTATCAGTTTACAAAATGTATCCATTTAAATGATCGTATTTTTCAACGGGCGCCTTTGGCGTGTTGGAACTAACTAGTACATAATTTATAGCGAAAGGGACTTCGTTCCAATAGGGTGCCCCTGACGTCTCATGTGATATTTTTTTTAAATTCCATTCATATGTTTGTTGCCTACTAAGCTAAGCAAAGTGAAATAATTTCCAAAATGTTGGGTTAATAAGGAGCCCAATAATTTCTTCTGCCCCAGGGCCTCAACCAAACTTAATCCGCCTCTGCAAATGTCCATCTGATTTAAATCACCCGTTTCCAATATAATAAGAATGATAAAATATAATGGAAAGTGAAAACTTTAAATTAAAACTCAACCAGCTCTAGAGATGGAAATAGAGATTCTACTGTTTGTTGGTGAAAGACCGACGGATCCTATTAGTAAATTTTATATTCGTTTAGAAGAATATATTATATATATAGGAATGTGGAATGTGTTTTTAACAATCACTTTTTTTAAAGCAGTGGGGCTAGAACTCGTGTTTATATGTAGAAGAGCCGCACACGCTAACCAATTAGCAGTTCATAGCAATTCAGTCTTCATACAAAATAAGCGATAATTTTGTTTGCAGGTGGCAAACACATTGTTAATATAGAATTGATATCTCTTAATTGGTATCAATTACAGAAAGGTAGCATTTTTTTCTATACACCACCTTGTTAGACTTAAGACACAGTTATGTACAATGCCAGGACATCCTACTGTTGTATTATAATCGGGTGAATATTTTAAACGATTAAAGATATTTAGTCTAATTATACAGGTTGTTTATAAAATCGTAATCATACAAATTACCGTTAAGTAGACTTGTTTGTACACACTTACTTATCTTTGGATGTATCTTAAGTTTTATTAACATATACATAGTAAAAACGACAATGATTCGTTTTCCCATAGGGGTGGTATCATTTGTCTTTACAACATTGTATACATTTCTACACGTTTTGGGGCACTAACTGAGCGATAACAGAAGTTTAGATCAAAGAGCACTGACACATCTCGAAGATAAACAAGTTCAAAAATCAATAATTTGTAAACTAATAGAACAACGTTATCTCGATTAACAGAATTCATCGCCACAAAGTAAATATGCATTGTAGCAATGAATAGTTTCGTACTCGTATAACCAACGAATTTATCGTTGCTGTAATGAATTTTTAAGGTGTGGCTATGAGTATATAAGTTAGCTCACTTTGATTAAACTTGTCTTTACTGTCTTAAGTTTCTGTTACACGAAGGGAGTTTTTGATATTTTCCCAACTGGGCACTTTTCCGGATGTTGGCAAAAAGGATGTACAAGTAGAGAAGAAAAAACAGACGCAATTTGGCAACCCTAGTAGAAGAGAACCAAAAAAGTCGACGCGATTCACTCAAACGCATTTCTTTCCCGCGTCATAACTTGATTATTTCATACTTTTTACATAATTTATGTAATTTTATTTAAATATGGTTCGAATTTCTGTAGTTAGATACAATAACATCATCAGAAAACTGCACGTGTATTGAAATATTCCACGAAGAGAGTAAGAGAGAGAGAGAGAGAGCAGTGAAACGACGCGCTTGACTCGTTTTCTTTTTGTCGGCATTCCACTCCATGAGTAAATTTTCTTCTCTATACTATAGTTGCTTTATGATGTTGGATAGGAGGACCCCCTTTAGATATGTGGGGTAGCGCCAAACAAGATATGTGTTGATAGTGTTATTGTATATAACTATACAAATTCCAACCATGTTGAAGTAAAATTACATAAACTATCCAAAAAGTATGAAATAATCAAGATATGACGAGTAAGAGAAATGCCTTTGAGTGAATTTCTAGCACTGTTTGGTTCTCTTTTACCAGGGTTACCAAATTGCGCACATCTTCTGGTCGTCTAATTGTAAATCGTCTTTGAAAAAAACAGTCTCAGTTGATGAGTTTTGTACTTTTGTCTCAATGCACAAACGCATACATATGTGTGAAAAACGCATCCAACAACCCTAAATACTTTCAGTCATCTATCGCAATTCCTCTTTCTTACTTTATTTAGCATGTTTTTCCTACTCTAAGGTTAATCAGCTTCGCCATAGAATCCCCTGGGGTGATCCATCTAAACCTTCCGCAACTGACAACCGTATAACTTTTCCCTTTGTTTTCAGATCGGCTTATGACAGCCCGCCTTAGGGTAGTATTCTAAAAGTACCGAAAGTGAATGTTAACGCAAAATCGAACGCGAACGCCAAAGGTAAAAAATAGTAGTTTATACATCACTTCGCGCTTGCTTTCGTTTACGAAAGCTGTCACTGACATTTGTGGTGTATAGAGTTGCCCAACTAAAATAAACAATTATAAATTAGAAAAAGTTATCTTGAGTGAAATGCGCAAAATGAAAATGATTAAAAAGTGGAGCTCTATTTCAATAGATCAACAGATTTTAAAATTGCTATTATTTATAATACTGTAAATACCAACAATATTCAAATAAAATGTGTAAAAAACATGATATTTTAGGGTTCAATGTCCAATAAATTTCCCCATCTATATTAAATTAGTTGTCTTTTCAAAAACACGTGCCATTTGGCGGTATGTATTCATTGTAATGTATTGGTTCTTTTGTTTATTATTGTCAACATCAACTGATGGCTATAATTTTCAAATACAGTAATTATAATAGTTTTGCACATAGACGAATATAGGTATTTTCTTATATTTATTTCTCATCTCTCATCTGACGTTACAGTTCACACTCATCGTCGTAGGTTTGTGGAAATGAGAGAAATTTAATTTAAAATTAACTTACACCAGGTGGAGTTACAAAACATGTTCACTTAACTTTTTCATGTCGTTTTGGTGTAGAACTGAAAAATTTAAATGCATTTTGCACTTTTTTGTTGACTTTTTATCGTTGGTATACATTTGTATTGTATTTAACACTACTAGTTTGCCACAAAAACACGAAATTCGGTTGTTGTTCCTTTGTTGGACGTTGTTTACTATTGCCTCTATCTGGTATTATTGAACCCATGTTTTCCACCATCCAATGTTTACTTTCCACCGTACCTATGACATTTAATTTATTGACAGAATAAATGTATCTATACCTATATTCGTCTATGGTTTTGCAACGCATTAATTATTTGAACGTTCCATTTCTAATTTAATTATTGTAAATAAGAATTTCAGTGAGTAAACCATAAAATTTATAATTATTTTTAAAAAAGATTTGAGCTCTATCCGCCGATTGCATTTCAGCCAAAATTGGCAACTACTTATAAGCAATGAAATGCCAAATACTTCCATCTGCCCATCCTCGATCGACATTTTTCTTTATATTTGTAATTTCTTCAACTAACGCGAAGAACTGTGGCGTGTTGAATTTGCAAGCTGAAGTGATCAAAATCGTTACGCTGCGTTTTATAAACTACCCATTAAATAATGTAACTCAACGCAGGTAGTCAGCTAACAGCTGTAACGTTTTATGAACTACCAAAACGGCAAAAGTAACGCGAAGTGACTGATTCACGACTTATAGAATACCAGCCTTAGACTTGTCAGATCAAGTGACTTAGTCATGTTTTAGATTATGCGGCTTCAGTCTGCGTTAATCGTTAAATTTTCTTTTGATCTCCCTTTGTAAATCACGAGTATTTCCATTCTGCGTTCTCCCAGGGGGTTTCTATAGCACAGCTGGTCGAAATGGTGCTAGGGAAATCATGAGTGAATGATAATAACATTGAGCAGGTCCGTTAAGTTTGAATGAATTCTCTCACTCTCACTGTGACGTCAGGGTAGCTAAAATTTGTTTTGCTTTCAGTTGGTACCTGACTTTTTAAACATTTTCTTGAAAATATTATAAAAAATGGTAGTTCTGTCTATAAAATATCTCCTGAATAAAATTGCCTGCAAAAAACATTAAATTCCCCAACATTTTACTCTAACAAATTCATACATATATCTTTAACTGTATTACAAATTTTAGCTTTTCAAAAGAGTCATCATACTTTTTTTTTTATTTTTAACAAACATTTCACTGCTACTCGTATTTACAACAATTTCTTCTGAGTTTGTAGTTTTTGCTGAATCTTCATACATATTTCACAATTTACTAATGCATACTCGCTAACGTGACGTAGATGCGCAGAGAGAGAGAACAGTTTTTAAACACCATTAGTGTAATCTTATTATTTCTTTCATTCATGTAGGGAAATGATGTAGAATGAGAGACCAATGACGATATACACGTTATAGACCAACCAGCAAACTAAATTTAAAAGTGTTTGACAACTAAATTATGTTTTATGCTGTTTGCATCGATCGAAAATACGCATTCCCTTTTATTTCTGTCCGTATTATGCCAACCAAAGAGTAACGGGGGGGGGGGGGGGGGGTTTCAATAAGAGCGCTACAAAAGTTTTAGATACCAATGAAATTCTTTATTCCTGTGAAAGTACGTTCGATGCCATTATGTATGGAACTCGATTTCTTTTACATGGCCACCACGGGGACGCTTGCAGAAGTCCAGACGCTGAACCTAATTGTCGGCGGTTTTCAAGCATAAATCGGCCGATACTGCTGCAATTTCACGTTCGATATTCGTACGAAGTTCATCAATCGTCGCTGTCTTGTTGGCATAGACCATAGACTTGACGTAGCCCCACAGGAAATAATCTAACGGCGTCAAATCGCACGACCGAGGCGGCCAGCGATTCGCATTCACAGTAATGTGCCGGTCTTGATCATCACGGAAGAAGTACGGCCCAATGGCGCCGCCGGCCCATAAACCGCACCAAACCGTAATTTTTTCGGGATGCAATGATGACTCATGGATTACGTGTGGATTGCTGTCTGACCAATAATGCATATTTTGCTTATTGACGAAGCCATTCAGCCAGAAATGAGCCTCATCGCTGTAGATGATGTTTCGATGAAAATCCGAACGTAGCGCTCTTAAAGTTGAGGCCACTGACTCCAAACTTCGGTAGTAAATTTTAATAATTTCGACTCGTTGTTGGCTCGTATATCTTTCCATGATGAAATGGCAAACCTTACTGAAGAGAAATGTCAAAAGAGCGGGAAAAAATATGGCGTCGTTTGCTGTCCTTATCGATTTACTTTGTAGCGTCTCTGTTGAAAAACCCTTTACTACCTCACCGTCATTAAGAGAACACGAAGAGAGGAATAGAACCTCTTTTCTATTACTCTGTGGTGTACGCGCTGTTATCGTGCAGCTTTACATTCAAAACATGTTCTCAATAGTGAGAACGCAACGTGTATATTGTGCAAAATATCGAGTGAGAAGAGCGCCTTCAAACCGCCTTTACACGAATAATGTTTCCGCACTGTCAATATTACTCGTCTCCCTTGTGGATTTAAAGATATTCCCGAACTCAATTCAATTAAGGCATCAATTTTCACCCACCGACAAGCCACGTCGCTTGGATTATGCGAATTCGTGGTGAACATGGCCAAAATCGTCGATGATTTTCGACAAAAACTGATCATGACCGATGAGGCATATGTTTCTTTGAATGGGGCCGTGAAAAACAAAATTCTATGATTGGCCTTTGCGATCGTCCCAATTAACCGCTCTATACTTCTTCCTTTGGGGTTATTTGAAGTCCAAAGTTTATACCAACAAGACACGGACCCTGGTAGCCATGAAAGACAATATTCGACATAAAATGGCCGCTATTCTGACAGAAATACTACGAAATGTGATGGAAACTACGGAAAAACAAGCACTTTATGTCATTCACTCTGGCGGCGAACATTTACGAGATAAAATATTCCATAAGTGATCCGAACAATTTTGGACGGTTAAAAATATACGAAAAATCAGTTCACAGCAACAAATTTGTGTTTTTTGTATTACCAAAAAGGAAATGTGATGGATAGACGATTATTATAAGTGGCTTCAAACTGTACAAGGAGGAAACAATGTGTCATATACTGCAGCTACAATGAGAGAAGCATGGATTTCGTTGCGAATTTTACTACGACATTCAGATACTAGGTTCAATCCGGTGAATGAACTCATAACCACATTTCGTTAATTTGTGTACATGAGACATGTTATACGAGCGCCTAGAGGAAACCTATGAGATGACAGAATGCAAAATACACTCAATAACTTAAACAAACTGCTGCGTCCGCCAACGTCTATTTCAGAAGCCTTACCCATGTGCCACAATTATTATTCGCCTGCAAAGTGCAATTATCTACGAAAATTTAATAGACATTCAGTTCTGTTATTGTTTTAAATGAAATCTGTTTGCAGCTGTGTCAATTAACGATATGAATCAGATACAATGTAATTAGTTTATTAAAGGTTGTAGCTACATATTCTGTATATTATGAATATATTTAATATTTTACGTTTCTATAATTTTTTAAATAAACCATTTTTTGACTTAGAATACGTCTTACCTGACGGTATGAGGAGTCATGTCAGGTTTTTATTGTTGTAATCTTTATTTGATTGAATTTGAGGAAACGGCTAGATGAATTTTATTAACATTTTTTTTGTAGGTAAATGAAGATGTTATCTTTCGTTTGATATACATTTCATATTGGTTGATATATTTCTAGTATTTTAATTTCTCAAATGAAAATTGTTTAAACACATACACTCAAACATATGTGTGGTGTTTGGTTGAGTGTTTTTGGTTGCTCAACATTGCTTAGGAACATGTATCTAGTAAAAAGTGAAACGAACAGAAAGCTAATGTTGCTTGGCAACATGTATCTAGTAAAAAGTGAAACAAACAGTAAGCTAACGTAATAAAGCTTTTTTGCGAAAGCTTCAATAAAGCTGTTGTAACATTAATTTTGAATTGCAAAGCGTAAAGCTTTCACACAACGCCTTACCTTTTTTAATATTAGGGCGGCCCTCTCAACATTCGCAGAACTTATTTCAATAAAAATATTAATTAAAATACATAAATTAAATTAAGTTTAAAAAAATTGAACATAATATTTTTTTTTAAACGGACTTGAATCAAATGCCGTTGATAAATATAAAAATTACAGCAGACAGTTGTCCGAGGCCTTCGGCCACGGACTGTCCCTGCAGGCTGTGTCAGAGACACGGCCATTAAGTTTAACGTAGAATACGCCATCCGATAAGACAGAAAACATATATAACAATAAATGATAAATAATATAAGCAAATGAATTTATTGTTATATATGTTTTCTGTCTTATCGGATGGCGTATTCTACGTTAAACTTAATGGTCGTGTCTCTGACACAGCCTGCAGTTACAGTCCGTGGCCGAAGGCCTCGGACAACTGTCTGCTGTAATTTTTTTTAAATCATAGACATTTTGAAAAGTTGTCAAGATCTATTCACTTACTTCTTAGATAACACTGTTGAGAACTAGATTTAAAGAAAAAAGTTCCGCATGGTTGAGACATTTTATATAGCCCCTTTTCTTTAATTACACTGTGCTCGAATCGGGATTTTCTTAACATGTGGTGCATCGATTTATATTCAATAAATGATAGAAAATTGAGAAAATGTAATTTTCTAAGTACTTGAAACAAAAATTTTCAATCTCAGATATCTCAAAAACAAGAACCAACCTAGAAAAATGGTTGGTTGGTTGAAAAGGCTGCAAGACAGCGCGATATCTAGCACACTTAGGCTAAAGTAGCTCATTGTGATACCTGCAGTTTCCTCTGTAGCAACTATTGACTAGTCGTCTAGCCAATTTGCCCTTTCAATAAATTTGTCTATAAGACCTGCAGGAATATCCTGTACGGCTACGGTGTTAACTAAATGTGTTCCGAATATCCTACTTCTCAGTCCTGCCAGAGCAGGGCAATCCAAGAGACGGTGTTTCGTCGTTTCCTCGCCCTCTTCCATGCAGCATCTACAGAGAGTGGAGTTTGTATGTCCCAATCTTAGGGCGTGTTTTCCTACAAGACAATGTTCCGTAAGTGTTCCTATCATTGTGGATAACCTGCCTCTTGGTAAGTTAAGTAGTTGCCTAGTCCTCTTCCTGTAAACCTCTGGCCAGAGGACCCTGGCTTGTTTGCAAGTTGAAGTATGTCTCCACTTGTCCTTGAACATATTATCGGCCCACTGCCTGATCTGCAAACGGCAGGTAGAGATTGGCATAATAACACCTTTTTTTGCCGGAAGAACCTGTGCCGTAGTGCCCTGTCTAGCTAACGTATCCGCTACGCAATTGCCTGGAATGTCGCTGTATCCCGGTACCCAAATGAGCCTGATGTCAAAATACTCTGCCATCACCCTAAGTGATGAGTGGCATTCTTTCACCGTCAGGGACGTAGCAAACATGGCTTCCAGGGATTTTATGGCAGCCTGGCTGTCTGTGTAGATACATATTCTCCGGAGGGTTGTGACACTATTTTTCAGTAGTTCAGCAACCTCCAGTATGGCGGTAATTTCCGCCTGAAATACACTACAGTGATCAGGCAGCTTGAAGGAGATATATACATTTAGGTCCGGTGAATAAACCCCATAGCTTTGATCCATCCGAGAAAAATCTGATACTACTGGTGTCACCTTCCAGTGACTTTTGCCAGATATTCCTGTTCGGAATAGAAGTCTTTAGATTTGTCGCTGGTAGAAGGTAGGGGATACAGTAGTCCGTTTTTATGGGAATAGAGTTGATCCGGTGTAGTAATTCAGCGTGTCCGGAATGTCCCGATATCAAAACGCCACAATCTCTGATTCTCACCAAGGATGTTGCAGCTGGGATTCGGCCATGATATCAGGAGTACAGATGTTTAGGATAGCACTAAGTGCAGTGCCTGACGTCGCAACCATTATATATTTCTTTTGGAGGGACCTCCACCAAACTACGGTGCCATAGAGAAGTATTGGTCTGACTATTGCCGTATAAATCCAGAAAAATGGTTAGCACCTCTGAATTCAGTGTACTCGAATTAGGTTTACCCACTGAGTGTCCTGCTTGGTACGTTTGTGGGCTTACACAGTGTTGTTTATCTTTTGGTACTACTTGTTGAAAATTTGTAAGTGGGAAAAGTATAATTATGTTAAATCAAGTCGCATCAAGCGAATCAACTAAAAAAGAAAAGTGTTTCCGACTTTAAAAGTGGATTTTCTCACCTCATATTGTTAAGATACCGCCGTATTCACAACGAATAGTTAGTCACTGGATGAAAGCTCCGTACGACGAATGTCCAACTATAATGTTTTTACGCTTAGTCAAAAGTTGATTCATAACAGTTTTCTATCTACTGTCCAACTAACATGCGAACATATCTGCTTCATCCAAATGCAACCCTGGTTATTATCATTATCATATCATTATTGTTGTTAGCAAAACGACAAATGTACTTTATTTTATATCTACGTTGCCACTCTTGGACACAGATTAGTGGAAGTGTAAGGAATCAAAAATCGTTAGCCAGATTCTAGCAGGTTGCTAATTTTTATTATGATCCGGCGGTTAGCGTTTTTGGAAGTATGTTCGGAATATGGAGAGACCAATTGTCTGCTCTACTTGTTCCAGGAGGCTTCAATATAGATGAGGATGTTGAGAACATACAGGACGATGTCGTCGACTGCTTTTGCATGGATTTGCGTGGAAATTGTACTTGCAAACAGGTGTTATTTCGGGCTAAGCAAGCATTTCACAGATAAGACCCTTTCTTGAGAAACGAAGATCAAACTATATCAGACTCTCATACAAGCTGCCTTGTTTTATGGCGCAGAATCCTGGATCATATCGCATGCTGATGAAACATCACTGGGTATCTTCAAGAGAAAATTGCTCCCAGGAGGTAGGTAAGTAATTAAGTATAAATTTGTATTGCATTTTGACAACTGGAGCACTCCACACAAAAAATAAAAAGCCTGTTGCTTTCTGGTCCTTCTACTGCTTCTACCATATATGTATGTATTTATTACACCATGGTGAAAATATTTGTAAACAAATCATATCGCTGCTTCTTCTCACATTTGTTGTTTCAGTTCATCAATTCCAGCGAGTAAAAAAGCCATTGTCAGAAGGCCTTAAGGATAATTTTTGCTGCATCATCACAGACACTTCGTGAGCCATTCCATAACCTTCTGTTGAAAGCTAAGTTAATGTTGGTATTGCAGGCCAGGTTGGGATGCATTGTGGTCAAATTTCCATAAAGGAAAATAAAAAATTTCTAAATTCTAATTTCTCAAATTTCCATAAAGGAAAATAAAAAATTTCTAAATTCTAATTTCTCAAATTTCCATAAAGGAAAATAAACAATTTCTAAATTCTAATTTCTAAGTTTTCCTAATTAAAAAGGAAATCTGTTAACGACTTTAAAATTTTCTAATACTAAATTACATTCGAATAGGCAAGTGGATCGGAAGAAGTAAAGATGGTAAAACACCCCAGCAAGCAAATTGTATACCGATCACCAGAATTTCCACCAGAACTACACGGTAGGAGGTAATGCAAATTTGGTTGTTTTTTGAATTATGGTGGCCTTGGACGGCAGTACTTCTAATTTGAACACATTTAAGTAGAATAAATGCTGCTCCTTAGTAGTTGGAGAAGGTCCTGTGTTCGAACCCCACCAAATCAAATTTTTTTTTATTTATTACTATTGTTTTTTTCTTTGGCGTTTTGCAATGTTTCATTTAAATGTGTAGCCCATAGACTAATACATACATAGATACACTTATTCTCTCATCTGACGTTTCATTTCACACTCTTCGTCGTGGGTTTGTGGAAATGAGAGCAATTAAATTTAAAATTAACTTACACCAGGTGGAGTTACAAAATTTGTTCACTTAACTTTTAAAAAAATATTTTAAATTGACGGTATTCAATTGAAAGCGCCTAAAAGTTTACCACACAAATTACGCGGCGGGTTTATGGGGGGGGGGGGGGGGGATTCAAAATTATTACTTTTCTTTAACAATTTTTCACCGACCCGGGATTCGAACTCAAGCGCCTTTTATTGCCAGCCGCGCGTCTCACCTTCGAGATATAGTAGACTGTGCGCTTGGACCAAGAATAACACCATTACTGACAACAAATACTTTTCTTTAAAATCCTCTTTGAAACTATTCCATTATATAATTGATGGGACTGTGAAGGGAATCGAGAAGTGAATACAATAGAAGTTCAAACGAATCACTGCATTAGATATGAAACGCATTGAGTGGATGAAGGTTATACTGAAATCCATAACAAGCGCTCAAACTTCTTCCCATGAAACCAGATAGTCTTAATGATAAAAGACATTCCCAGGGAAGGATCCCTAGCCCATGTGGTCATGTAAAGGTTTTATGGGAAAAGGGATATCCACAATAGAAGTGGATTACGTGACACCGGCTTCTACCGTTGAGAGAAACACATCCCGAACAGATATCCGGACAGACACTACTGAAAGGGACGCATTCCAGGTTATATAAGGTACTCGTATTTAGAATTCTACACTGATGGCTCCAAACTAGATGGCAAATTAGGTTTTGGAGTTTTTTCTAAAGAGGTGGATCTAGACCTTGCAAAAATTCTAACAAACCATTGTAGTGTATTTCAGGCGGGAGTCAAACTTCATAACCGCCTGGGGTACCAAAAGTTATTCTGATAGTCAGACTGCTATAAAATCTCTGTTTTCCTGACTTCAAGAATATTCACAACTGACCCAAACCTCTAAATGAGATGATCAAGTAGTTCGATAACCACCTTATATGGATGCGGAGAAAAGAAACGTTCTAGGGACCCATAGAGCGGACGAGCTGGCAATATTAGAGATATTAGAGACTAATCTGCTTATGATCCACTGAATAGGAATGATAGATGGTCTGGAGACACAAAATGCAAGTATGGCCAAGTTATGAGCCGAATCGCACGAAAACCTAGATATCCAGTCCCAGACAAGATTTCTCTATGTTAGTAGCTGTCATCACTAGACAGTATTAATATGCAGACACACGTCTAGACTTGGAATCTCAGCTCATGATTACTCCAGAAGCTGTGGGTATAAAGAAGAGGACGAGACTGTCGGACATTTGTTATTCTACTTCCTGGTCTTTTGTGTAACTAGGAAACAATATATAGGACCTTATTACATGTTGGGTCTAACTGATATTCAGATAGCACAACTGAATGATATTAGGATATTTCTGCAGGGTACTAGTTGATTCGCCAGGGATTAATGTATGTCTCTTCTTCAACCACAACCTGGAATATCGGAATGGGGATCATAAGGTTTGAACGCTCCTTAACTGTTACAGGCTAATTTACAGGTTTTACGATGGGAACGGAGTATTACGCCCCGTGGCATCATAATGGTTATTCATTATACTTAGTAGGTCAATAATGTCAGCCACTTCTACCTAACCTAACTTGGAAGAAAGGGATGATGAAGATGGCGATTCAAAAGATTGTCAAACCAGCGAAGAGAAAATGATTCTGAAGAAACGGATCTTTAATTTGTGTACATGTCCCGACTGAAGAAAAATACCAGCCACGATACGATGAAAACATCACTGCAATCTTGGAAATACTGAAAACAGTCGCAACGTGAACTGCGGCGGAGTGGTATAAGCGAAATTAAGGTTAGTGGATAATGCGTGAGAGTGATCGAATTTAATCGTAAAGAAGGAAGAGCTAAGCTCGACAATGGTTCAGGATCCAACCATCTGTAAATATATCTTATATGTTGGGGATATGATGGATCGTTTCTATGCATTACTTATATCCGGAGAACCAAAAGCAGATAAGGGATCTAAGCAAATGGGGGACAATGGAGCCGCTTGCCCCCTCCAAATCAACACAAGGGTAGAACAGCAATTTCTCGGTTTATAAGTATCAAACCCGCAAGTGCGGATGGAATATTGGCTGAACTCATATGCAAGATTTGGTTAGACGCATGCATGCCCGATGATTGGAGTTTATGTCCTGTATTTTGAAAATATGACCCGTATATATGTGCCAAATATTGTGGAAAAAGCCTTTTACCCAATACATATTAGATCTGCCAAAGGCAATTGTTTCAGGACCCATAAATCCACACTGATAGGCTTTTGGCCTAGAAAATCCACAACTGACTAAATATTCGCATTAGGTCAAATCCTCCTGTCCTTGTTGATTATGAGGCTGCCCTCGATAGCCAGAAACGGATAAATCTTCATGAAGCTATGTCTGAGGTTAATTTCTCTAGATAACTGATACGCCTTTGCACAATGACATTGTCGAATACCGAACTGTTCCATACCAGGTTAGGCTTCAGGCAAAGCGACACATTACTAGCAGCAAAAGCCACATGCTGCTCGCGTACCATCAACATCAGATTTCATTGATCGAATTGTGAGAGAAGTTACTGCGTTATTTTCGAAAACCGAGAAAGAATGAACAAAAGTAGGTTTCGCTGTAAATGAGGAGTTAATTTTTTCAACCAGCAGAGCCTCTACATGTCTAAAGTAGAGCGTTAACGTTAATGTACTTTTTGCAGTTGCTGCGTAAAGCCCGGTATTCAGTGTTTATGAAATTTTCGTTGCCATAAGAAGTACGTGTATAAAAATAACGAAAATTTCATGAACCGAACATTTCACTCACTTTTCATTTGCTTGGTACTCAGCTCTTTGCGAAAATTTCGTAGGCAAAATCAATTACAGTGTTGTTACGCCATAGTTATTTCGTACGAAAACAATTGTTTAATAATTGTTTGGGACCGGAATTTTGACATTTTGATAATTTTAACCACAAAAAGCAACACGACATGCGCTAAAAATGAAATGGAGCGCGTAGAGGAATTATAAACTAAATATTCGCAAGGTAAATCAAATATACATATGTGGTAACTCTCCGCAACAAAATTTTCCGTTTAGAGATAAATGAAAATTTCGCAAGAACTTAGTTAGTTTGAGTTTACACATCGAAGTTTCAAAGGAATGCCAGTTTTTGTTTGAGCAGGATCTAGAACAGCTGACTGAATTTTATCATAATTTCTAAGTTAACTTGACTGTACTCAGTTAACTAACGTATTTTGTCTATATACATTATTGCTCACATTTGCTGTTGGTGCTGTTGGTCCAATGGTTAGTGTGGGCGGCTCTTGTACATGAGAATGTGGGATCGATCCCTGATTTAAACACCTTACTTATCATTCGACGACGGTCACCTCGCTTAGTGATGTTGACTCGATATTTTTGTTCATTCGTTTCAGTTGCCAAACTCTACACAAATATGTATATCAACAATACGAGAAACAAAAAAAGTATAAAAACAAAATACATATGATTTTGACAAAAAATACATGGAAAAAATTTAATAACCTGTTTAAACAACTATACCTGACAGATATTTCTACCATGATCAATATGTTAACATTTACCGCGCGTTGTTGTGAACAATTTAAATCCAATTTTGTTTTCAATCGGAAATAAAAATCTATTCTTCAAATTTAGAGATATAAAAGTATGTATACGTAGTCTTCCTTTAAATAAAATAATTTTATTGAATTTAAAATGTGTAGGTGCAAAATGTGCCAATTTCTGGTTTTCTGTCCTTCAGATATAATTTGCATTCACAAGAAATGATAACAACATTTATTTAAGATATCTTTTTGTTGCAATTTCTTGAAATTGAATATGTTGCAACATTGTCATTGCTCAAGTCGGAATTTAAGTGGGAAATTGCAATGACGCTTAATATCGTTTAGTTGCCCCGTACAAATTAAGCTGTAATTAACTTTAGCGGGGTAAAAAAGCAGTCTTAATGTGAAGGAGAATTGATAAAAACTGGCGAATTGATAAAAACTGACTTTAATTTTGATTTTATTGGCCCTTATTCTGGCATAAATAAAAACTGTATCAAAACTGTCGTTAGCCCAGTGACTTTCGACGATGATGTGGTCGAACTGGGACCATAGTGTAAGTTATAAAGAGTCATAGAGCAATGCCATTTGGGGTGCCTTTCTTCTCGTCTGACATTTCATTTCACACTATTTGTGGTGCGGTTGGTGGGATAGAGAGTTATTTGACGTAAATTGACTTACACCGGGTTGAATTACAAAAATTGTTGGCTTAAATTTGTCACGTCTTTTTGGTTACGAATTTAAACGTATTGTGGACTTTTTTGTTATATTTTATTCTTAGTATATATTTATGGAGTATTGACACAAATATTTTAACGCACAACAAGAAATGCCGTTGCTGTTTACTTGTTGGTTGGTTTGAGCCATTGCCTCTATCTGGTATTATTAAAGCAATACTTTCCAACATGCGACCACACCACACTTCGTAAATTTACTGAGAGAAATCGCTACTCTATAAGTCATTACTCTATGTAAAGAGTGTGCATGAGAGTTTCAGCTGATGGTAAAATAAGTAAGATAAACGCAGTAGCTATTGCTGTAATTTTAGACAACAGAAACAGGCATTTTGTTTGGTGTTCCTAATCTGTCAAATTTTCTACATCTACAGTAAAGTAAACAAAAAAAGTACAAAAAAAACAAAATACATGTGAATTTGATTTAAGAGAAACACATAACGAAGAAAAAAGTTCAAATCAGCTGTTTTCCGAGTTTACCTTACTTATTGTACCATGTTTCAGTTCTATCAAATTCTCGTCGAAATTCATGCCAGAAAAAAATCTGGCACAATTTTGACGTAATCCAAATAAAAAATAAAGACAATGTTCTTTAAATCAAAACTAATTTATTGCATATAAAGATATTTTAAAAAGTCATAAGTGCCATTAAAATGAAGTTCGAAGTCAGTTTCGCCTATCGGTTATTCGCTTTCTATCCGGTATCAAATTTGCAGCTAGAAGGTCGATCGGCTGTGTCAGCAATACCCCCTGTCTGAAACACTCATGCACACTATTTCTATATCTCTCTATTCAAAAACGCAGTGATTAATATGTAAAGAGTGTCCATGAGTGTATCAGTTCCACCAAATTCTGGTCGAAAGTCACTGGACTAACGAAAAAGGTTTAGCATAGTGTAAAGATAGCTAGAGTAATCACTTCTCTCAGAAAATTTACGACATTACGTTTCGTTGGATATGCTTTAATAACAGCAGATAGAGATATTAGTTCAAAACAACCAACAAGAAAAAAATAACGGCATTTTGTTTTGTATGTTCAAATTTTTGTGTCAAATACAACATAAATGTATAAGTATACTAACGAAAAAGTCCAAAATACGTTTAAATTTCACAGTTCTCCACCCAAACGACATGACAAATTTAAGTCAAAAGTTCTTGTAAATCCACCTGGAGTAAGTCAATTTAAGAAGCGCTGGAAAATGACTATGACATCACCCAATTATCTAATGATCACAGCTAGCTTAGAGCTTTGTAGTTTTCACGATATAAGGACTTGAGTACAACCATGACCTAAAAATTTCCTGCCTGTCATTTGAACCAACAAATAAAGATATTACATTTTACCAGATAACTCGACTTCATTCATCATCTCTTTATGCATTCAATCTAGAATCTAACCCAGCTGAAAGAATTACTCTGGCACTAAATGAAATTGCATCAGAATGACAGTGGTGCTTAACTATTATCAATATTTACATCCGATGTGTCATATGAATGAAACTTGTTTATTTGCACAGATTATATTTGCAAAAATATTTAAAATTTTCCGTGTTTTTTTTATTTTACTTTTATTAATGAAGTTTTAATATTTATACATTAATTATTGTATAAAATAATAGTAAATAGTTGTAAACTAAATTATGACGGCAACTGCTAACTTTTCTTGGAATATTTATCAGAATAACAAGCGGAAAGTAGGTTACTGGTGGAAGGAAGGTGATCAGTACTAACGATACTTACCAAGTCACTCGGGTTGCATGACAGCGGACGATGAAGTGATTAGGTGCAAAACCTATTATTACTCTAAATATTAAAATTGTTTAGTTTAGAAAGTAATACATGTTATAAGAGTAATTTAGATAGAGATTGTTATGAAGAACTTTTGCTTATGGTTTATAAATACTAGGCAACTAGCAACTAGGCAAAATAGTTGTTAAACATTTTTCGAATTCTCATATTTAGCGAAGATGACTTTTCAACTCTTATAATGTTGAAAATTCTCCCAAACTCTCGACACACCACTGTTTGTATATTGATCAAGTGTCGCGACGAACACATAACTCAAGAATTCATACAGTAAAAATGGTCTAGAGAAACTATAAAAAAATAAATGGTTTCCCGTTACATTCCACGAGGGGATTAGGGAGAGCTTCTCACAACCAATGAGCTGTGCGCGTTTTAGTTTTACACTCACAGATTGGGACCTAAAGTTTTACACTGGTTCCGAACGGTATGTTGAGAAGCTTATTCATGGCTAAATATTCGATAGTGTCGTCGTCACTAAGCGAGGTGATCGCCGTCGAAAGAAATTTAAGGTGGTCAGAGTAGGGATCGAACCCACGTCCTCATGCACAAGAGCCGCGCACACTACCATTGCACCACCGACGGCCACACGGCTAGAGAAACTATTTCTCTCATTAAATTTCTGACATTTGGTATCGGTACATATGGACGTTGTATGTTGAAACACTCTGCTTTAATACTAGCAGATAGAGGCATTAGCACAAAACATCCAACAAGGCAAAAAAAAACGGCATTTCGCGTTAGAGTGTTAAAAGAGTTGCATTAAATACAACACAAATGTATACTTACAATAAAAGATCAAAACATCCGCAATTTTCCACCAAAAAATGACATGAAAACGTTAAGTCAACCGTTCTTGTAACTCCACCTGGTGTAGGTCAATCTGCGTCGAATATGTTTCTATGGCACCCACCTTACGACGAAGGGTGTGAAATGAAACGTCAGATCAGAGAAACAGACTCTCTACTCTATCGTTACTCTATGCAAGAATTAGGTAAAGGAAGGGACACTAACTACACACTGAGTAATCACAGATAACAATTCTAAATCGAGTCATCGCTGAGCACACTCACGAACCGTGCAACTATTAATGGTATACACACAAACCAAACCACAATACGGATAAGACCTAGTAGTTGTAATAATAATTCAAATAAATCGCAAATTTTTGAGAAATTATACTAAAAAATCGATACAATTTTAATAAATTTAAATATGTTGGCATCATTTAGACATGATTCTATGCGAATTTTGTTCTCATAAGGTTTGCTTCTTCACTTTACCGCGGGATCCCGCGGGAACCCAAATGCGTTTCTTTACTGACAAATTGGGCAAATGAGAGCGATTTTTTGTTTCTCTTAACATCAAAATGCGTTTCTCTTTTTACCGAACTTACCCAGACATATTCTTCGGGTCAAACAATCAGCTGTTCGAGACGTCAACATAAAAACATATGTATTATTTGTGAAAAAAAATAAAACACGTGAAAAAAATTATTGAACTTACAATTTTATTAATTTGAAAAGTGATTGCTTTGAGAGTGCCTATTTAAAGAAGATGGAAAGTGTGCAAATGAACACTGAAAATGAACATGATATGCAAGATTTGTTGTCAAGCATATGTTTTGTGTTTTGACATTTGTTTTCGGGCTAGAAAAGTGTTTTTTACGTTTCTTTCCGTTTGGGTAATATTGAGTATTTGAGAGAGAATTTAGCTTTTACTCTCTTTTACCCGAACTTTACCCAAACAGTAAAGAAACAAAGCTATAGCGACAGAACATAATTTGCGACCGTATTAAGTGTAAACACTGTGAAAGTTAGACATCGGAACAAAGCCGTTTTTGGACACTCGACATGAAGAGTTTACCTCCTAACAAAATCCATCACAAAGAGTGCGTGAAACATTTGCTGTTCGAACATTCCTATGAACAGTTTTATTTAATAGTTTTTCTGTACGTAAATCACGTACAGTGATTTACAGAGAGTATTGGGCTAATGTACTAAAAGTAGGAAAATAAATAGAAACGTTGAGGGCGAATAATAATAAGAAGATCCTGGTCCTAATATTCATTTCACAGGATACTGAGACACAGCCACTTGACACTTGCTGCCAAAATGTCTCAGAGTGAAGTCATGCGGCACAGCCTATTGGTTCTTCAGGACGACAGCAAGGGCTCCCAGGATATGGAGCTACCTCACGCAGCATACTGTCTCGGCTCACAGTATAACAGAAAGTAAAGGGTTTTCCAATAATGAATTGACAAGTTGTTTTTAAATAAAACGCAAACCATTTGCGATATTTCCAAAACTTTATGATCGACTTGAAATACAATCAAAACATTTATGAATGGAACTCGACTTCGTTCATATGCCCACCGACGGGCACGTCGGCAGCGGTGGATTCGTTGGACCCTATTTTCGATGACTCGGTCACACATTTCGGCCGTAACGGCCTCTATTTCGGGTTCAATGTTGGCTCTGAGTTCTTCCAACGTCGTCGGCTTCGTGGCATAGACCAATGATTTGACGTAGCCGCAAAGAAAAAAGTCTAGAGTTGTTAAATCTCACGAACGAGGCGGCCAATTGACTGGTCCATTTCTTGAGATAACACGTTCACCAAACTTACTCTTCAATAAATCGATTATAATGTGCGCTGTGTGGCTTGTGGCACCGTCCTGTTGAAATCGGTAATCATGGTGCGATAACGATCGCCATCACAGTAACGTGACGATCGTTATTGTCGACGAAAAAATATGGCCCTCCGGCATGCAAACCGCGCCAAACAGTTATTTTTTGTGGATGAAGTTCTACTTCATGAAGCACTTGCGGATTTTCAGCAAACCAATAACGCATATTTTGCTTATTGACGAACCCATTGATGCAAAACTGAGCTTCGTCACTGAAGATGATTTTACGAACGTAGTCCCGCCAAATGATCCATCGGCTTCAATTCTTGAGTCAGCTTGATCTTGTATGGGTGTAAACCAAGATCTTAACGCAAAATTCGCCATAAAGTGGCCTTGGCGATGCACAGTTCTTGAGATACGATACGAGATAACGACCGAAAATTGGAGTTAACGCTCTTAAAGTTGCGGTCACCTACTCGGAATTTCGGTAGTACATTTTTATAATTTGAATACATTGTTCGTTCGTGTACTTTACCCTGATGGAAATGTTGAGTTTACTGAAAAAAGCAAAGTAACAGTTAGATGATTAGTGAAATAGTGCGCTCACAAATTAAATTCAACCCATTACTTGCAGGACATCAGCAAGGAGTCACAGTACATAGAGTGACCTCGCACGGCACACTGTATTGGCTTATATGATACACTGAACGGAAAAGCATCGTCACAGGGATGAAAATGTTCATCACCGCGACAACTTTTGTCATCGAAAGGGAGCTAACGTACAGTTTCATTCCCGCTATGAAAATGTGTTCATCAACTGCAAATTGTTCGTTACTGTGGTGAAAATATGGTTGTTGCTGCAATGAATTTGCTTCATTATTGCAACGACTTTGTTTCATTGCTGCAATGAATTTGTTCATTGTTGCTATGAATTTGTTTTATTGGTGCAATGAATTTGAGTCATTGTTGGAATGAATTTGTTTCATTACTATAATGATTTTGTTTCATTGCTGCAATGAATGTGTTTAGGTGTGTTTGGAGTTATTTATTGGCATAAATAAACTGTTAGTATTGCAGGTGTTTCGATAACAATTTTTTGAATTTTTCTTTCGTAAATGGTCTCAATTTGCTAAATAGATTATATTCATTCCATGTTGAAACATTCATCTGTAGTTAGTATTACATTGCAGGTTTTTCGATAACAATTTTTTGAATTTTTCTTCCGAAAATAGTCTCAATTTGCTAAATAGATTATATTCATTCCATGTTGAAACATTCGTCTGGAGAAAATTGTGGTATGTTGTTGACAAACTTCCAAAAATAAGCAAATAATAAATATAAACTATAAAACGTAAGAGACAAACCAAATATCAGTAGTGTAAATCTTATGCCTATATTTTTTTTAATTTTTAACTCATTTTTCTACAAAATTTAAATTAAATAAAATTGTTGCAGGAACGAAAAGTTAATTGTTGCAGCAACGAAATGAAAAATTTTCAAGGAAGTCAAGTATGAAATTTTTCGTTGCAGCGACTACCAAATTGTCGGATATACGACACTTTTCACTATAACAACGTAAACACATTAACGAAAACGCCTGGATGAGGCGACGAAGCGTTATTCTTTCAGTGTAACAGAAATAACTTGCACTATATCTTCAAGGACTCGTAGGATATAGTGTGACCTTACACTGTCTTGGCCATCCAAGATATTAGTAAGAACTCGCAGAGTAACAAAAACGAACTCGCAGGACATGAAAAAGGATTTATGTATATACCCATACTTCATAAGGACATTCACTAGAACATCTTAAGCGGCCTGGAATGACACACTTTTACAACAGATATACTTTTCCTACTTTCGCGTCTACCATTGAAATTGAACAGCTCTCTTACTCCCACGTGTTCCCATATTTGATACGAGGGTTGCCATTTATATTTCAGTTCCAGGCAATTATTAGTGTTTCCAGGTTTAGTAGTTGCGCAAATCTTGTACATGAGAACGTTCACCTAGATTGTGGCCGTCGATGGTGCAATTGTTAGTGCAAACTGCTCATGTACATGAGAACGTTGGTTTGATCCCTGCTCAGACTACCTTAAATTTCTTTCGACCACCGTCAGCTCGCGTAGTGACGGTGACACTATCCAGTAATTAGCCATGAAAATGCTTCTCAAAATAAACTGCTTCTCAAATAAACGTAAAACTGTAGGTCTCAATCAGTGAGTGTAAAACTGGAAAGCGCACAGCTCACTGGTTGTAAGAAGCTCTCCTCAATCCCTTCATAGAATGTAACGGGATACCATTTTTTTCACGTAGCTTAGTGACGGCGACACTGTCAAGTACTTAGTCATGAACAAGCTTCTCAAAAAGTTGTTAGGAATCGGTGTAAAACTGTAGGTTCCAATAAGTGAATACAAAACTAGAAACCTTTTTGATTGTGAGATGCTCTCCGTAGTTCCTTCATGGGATGTAATGGGAAACTATTTATTAATTTATGCACTATGAAAGGCTGGTACAGTCGATTTAATTGAGGCCGACGTTCGCTTGGGGACGCATTTCGTGCAGGTCATCCAAGATCGGCTATTGAACCAGAATACATCAATGCTGAGAATGAACTGGTATTGGGAGATCGTCATGTGTCATACCGTCAGATAGAGGCAACCTTGGGCATTACTACCACGCTAGTGCAATAAAAATGTTCTCGCCGTGGATGCCGCATAATTTGTCAATCGATCAAAAATTGGCTCCTGTGGATTGGTGCAAGGAAATGGTGAAAAATTCAAAGGCGGTGTTTCAAAAGACGTCTATAATATCATGACGTAGCATGAATCTATGCCAGTGTTAACCAAGCCATAGCCTCGCGAGGCAGACAATAATCGTATTTTTCATACACACACGATCGGCAATTCACATGTACACAACAACTATGTTTGATTCAAACAAAGAGGATGCACAAGTAGAGAAGAAAAAACCGGCGCAATTTGGCAACCCTAGTAGATGAGAACCAAAAGTCGACGCGATACACTCAAACGCATTTCTTTCCGGCGTCATAACTTGGTTATTTTATATTATGCATGAACCATGTATATGTTTGGAACATCCGTATACTTACGTGCAAGCATTGTTTTCATGAATTCATGATTTATCTGCTGCTTTTTTGTTTCTCTGTTGTCGTTATTGTTTTCAGCAGTTTCCAACAAACCAAAACCATATTTGGATCACAAAAACATATATTATAATATAAATAATCATTGTGTCTCCAACAAGTTATATTGAATTGCAAACACAATGTGTTTGGACACAAGTATACTATATTTACGACAAGCTACAAACAAGTTATATTTGCATCTAAACAACATAAAAAAGACAGATTTTTCAGCTTGTGGAAACAGTTTCATTAGAGAATCATAGGACGGTCAATGTAACGAAAGTAGTTACAACTTTCGAACTGAAACACGTCACACGCACTTCACCTTTCAACGAGATATCTACAATTTCCCTTATTAACAAAGATTTTAACATGTTTAGATTCTACATGTGAATTGGAATCTTAACAGAAAATTTTTAATGGTATACAACCATTTGTTTCGCAGAAGTTTTTGGTGAACTAATGAAAAGTAATCCCCAAAGAAGAATCATTATCCATCACAACAATACCCGATTTGGTACCTAATGATTTATTTTTATTCCCGCGCGTCGAAAAGAAATTCCTTGGTCAAAATTTTTTGACACTTAAAAAATCGGTTGATGCATTAAAAACGCATATTTTGGAGCTACCTCAATCGGAGTGGCAAAAGTGCCTCAAAAATTGTTTCAAATACAAGCATATGGGTATTGTCATTCATTGTTGTTTCATTACGCCAGAACTACTTTATAAACGCAACACCAGTATCCTATAATTAGCTGTGCCAGAGCATGTGTTACGACAGCTGATAGTAAAACTGCTGGTAGCACAGGGTGACTCATAATTATTTGGTGTTGTGAGAAACAAGGGGTACGACTTCTATCTTTACACATCTAGCTGCCCAGTTTAGTGCACTTTTCCCGTAATTTCTACAAAAGGACGACAAATATCATTTGAGACTTGAAATAGGGCATTGTTAGGTTAGGTTAGATTAGAGTGACTGTGAGTTTTGAATAACCACGTTATTTTGTGAAGGAAATATAGAAAATAATGAGCTAGTAATAAATTGGGGTTACCAAATTATACACAATTAGTACTTGTGATGTGAAGTAGGCTGAATTCAATACTCTCAAGTTTCTGTATTCCTTGTTAAATTTCACTTTAGATATGTGATGCAAGGAATTATATTGACAAATCAAAACTCCGAAGTTTGACAATACTCACCTAGTTTGGTGAGGAAATCATCTACCCCAAAATTGGTGTAGCACTGTGTAATAGCTTGAAGAAAAAAACGATTAGTGCAGACAAAATAAGAACGTCCGCTACGTGTCCCCAGTTAAATCTCTCCGTATCGGAAATTAGTTATATCTATTCGCAAATTAAAATTTCTTTCGCCACATACAAAATTTAAAAAATAAAAAATCATTGCTTGTGTTCGGCATGAAACAACTTCTCAAACAAACTTTAGGAATCGGTGTAAAAGTGTAGATCCCAATCAGTGGGTATAAAATTAGAGAGCAAACAGCTCACAAATTGTGAGAAGCTCTCTCCAGTAAGGTTCAATTCCGACACCAATATATCGGAGAAACTATTTCACCTTTTTTTTCAAGTCCAATCATGATTCAAGTCCACATTGCCTCACCGCGTGAATATTTAATTTCAAATGTTATAACGCCATTTTTTCTAAGAGAGTATCATTTGAGCTTTATTCACATGGTTGGATAAAATGGCAATAAGTTCTGTTCTAAACTTAAGACTGATTATCGGCGGCTTTGCCATAAGACCGGCTTGTGTTTCATGTCGATAAAAGTCGATGAAAAGAGGGGCGACTATCGGCTCAGAAAAAGACTCGTCGGCGCCAAGCTGCCGGCTCATGATCGGCCGGGTTGTATCTCTGGTCTCCAGTCCCTATTTCGGGGAATGTAATGGGAAACTATGTACGAAATTTTAGGCAACTTAAATTCGTTTGAGAAATTTATTTGCGTCAATCGAATATTTATGCTTATGGGAAGCGAATAATACGTCAGGGCAGTAGCACAACCGAACAGAAAGCGGGAGCTGACGAGTGGCCCTGGTTCAAATCCCTGTAGAGTAAAATTTTTTTATTTTGAATAGGTGGTTACCAACCAAGATTTAAATTTCGATATGGTATAGAAACAAAGAGACTATAAAAATAGAAAATATATTACAGAATTACACGCTGAAAAGTCAGTCGTTTTTTGTTGTTTGGATGCAAATATAAAATGTGTTTGGAGCTTGTCGCAAATATAATATACTTGTGCCCAAACGCATTGTGTTTGCTATTCAATATAACATGTTAGAGACACAACGATTAATGTGTTATAACATGTGTGTATGCGACCCAAATATATCTGTGTTTCTGATACAAATACAGCCGTGTATGTTGCACTGTTTATGCTCTCTCGAGAGCAAGAGAATAAAAAAGGGGCAACGAATGTGTATATCATAGAGTAAATATGAGTAGAGAAAATCTTTCACTCACCAAATTTCTGACATTTGTCCTCGTGTGATGTATACGTTTGATGTTGAAAAGAATTGCTTTACTAATACCAGATAGAGGCAATGGTTCAAAACAACGAACAAAATAACAACAACGGCATTTCGATTTGTGTGTTAAAATTAATGTGTTAAATACAACACAAATGTATGCTAACAATAACAGTCAATAAAAAAGTTTAAAACACATTTAAATTTCACAGTTTTTCACCAAAATGGCACGAAAAATTAAAGCAAGAAGTTATTGTAATTCCACCTGGTGTATATCACTTTTCGTCAAACATCTCTCTATCACACCGACCGCATCACGAAGAGTGTGAAAGGAAACGTCAGATGAGACAAATGGCGGCTCTAGTATAAATTTACTCTATGGTGTATATCTTGTAAGTGTGTATCTGTATTTTTGCATTATTCTCTCAGTGAATGATTAATATTTATTCTTGAATGGGCGTGTAAATTGCAGGTGAAGTCAGTGTTTCTTATTTTGGCTTATGTATTGCGTCTAATTTCATGTATTCAGTCGTCAATGGTTCATCGGACAGAGGATATCAAAAGCGCTTGATCAGTGAAAAAGAATAAACAAACGCTCGAACGGTTAAATGGTTTATGATGTTTCTTTAGTTTTTGTGTATGTGTTTCGCATATATTTATGTGTGCTACCAAAGTGAGAAACGATTTTGAGGAGAGAAACTGGAGAGGGCAACAACGTGAATCCCTTTTTCTGCCCGAGCCTCTACTGAAAAAATCGGAATGGCTGACCATTTGCGAAATATAATAAAAAAAAAACACAAGTAATTAATACACGCTTGTCTTGCATGAACTAGATTTGTATATTAGTATATTGTTTGTGTACCAACGTAACCAAGGCATAGTTGAAACCTTCTCAAAACAAAAGCGTGAGAGACAAACAAAGAAAGGAGAAGCAACAGAGCAGCAGATTATCATTTCGTAAAAAAGGAATGCATTCAATGCAAGTAAATTTAAAAAAGGTTATTTTAAATATTTTAGTTTTTTGTATTAATTATTTGTAAATGTGGATATATATTGATAAAATTAATTATAATAAATAAAGGAAGAAAGAATAATTCGTTTTTAAATATTATTATATTTGGGAGAAACTACGCATATGTTTACACGTAAGTATATGGAGGTTTGTGGGAAACACGCGAATGCTTCCACGTAAGTATATGGATGTTTAGGATGAAGCATGCATATGTTTCCACGTAAAAGTATACATATTTGTCAGTAAACATGCTAATGTTTGCATTTAAATACACCTGAGTTTGGGACTTGCAAAGATATAAATGTTTGAAGTGTGTTCCGAACATATATATGGTTCCTGCAGAATTTGTTTGGGAGAATATGTTATAGAGGCCGTTTTTTTTTCAGCGTGTAGATATTTTTTATTCAGTCATTGCCACTTGCCATACTGGTTAAAAACAAATTTCCAAAATTTTCGTTTAATAATCAAAAAAACAAATAATAACAAAAAGATAACTAATTATTTTGTGAATCCAAAACCCATCTTTCAACAACAATTTTGTGCTTTCTTTTAACTAATTTCACGAATGTCACATAACAATTGACATAGACTGACCAACATCTATCAACTTGTCAACAAGAGTCTGTGTCCCACCTATTGTACGTTTTGGGTTGTTTACATTTTTGATGAGTGTTATCGATTCTCTAAATCATATACTCTTTGTTCTTGTATATTAGTTTATGGTAGGACCCATGCAACATCACTGCAAGTTCGAGCGTTAATCCACCAGGCTTTCGTAGGCATTGCGCAAACAATTATATATTGCCCACCGGAAATTGAACTGGTTCACGTGCTTGGTTCCTTGGGGGTAAGAACCGATAATAGTTCTCGAACTAATGTATGTATGATTCGGTACGTTTTTGTATGGCGTTGTCGTCCGAGGTGTTAATTAACAACGAAGGATCTGTTCAGTTTCAGTAAAATAGTTCTAGTCCTTAAACCAGCCAGTCACTGAACTACACATTAAAGAACCCGTTCAGTTTCAGTGTAATAGCTCCAGTCCTTAAATCTTTATATGGTTCAGTTATTTGCATTCTTCTATTTTTGACAGCCATCCCAGCATTTGCATATTGAAACTGGAACTTATTCATTGTGCGATTTTCGGGAATTGAGTATAATTTTTACAATACTCGCTAAGTTTTCGCAAGATTAAATATGAGAAAAAGGGTTCTATCGCTTTTTATTTATTTATTTATTTATAAAATTTATGATCATAATAAATTATGAGGATAAATACATATTTTATTAGGTGCTAACAACTAAGGTTTTTGACCTAACTTTTTCTCTTCAGTTTATCAAGTTTTATATTAGGTGGTATATATTACAATGTTTTAAAATATTTTGTACAGTATTTATATTTTCAATGTTGATGTTGCGAAGCAACTCAGGTAAGCATATTTTTCCCAGTAGGGTTATTTGAGCTTCTTTTATAGAGGTGCAATTGAAGATTAGATGATGTATGTTTATTACTTCTGTGTTGCATAGTGGACAAATCTCTGAACTTGAGCGGTTGAAAAGATGACGGTGTGTAATGTAGGTGTGGCCTAATCGGAGTCTGATGTACTTCTGAAGGTGTAGTCTTGATGATGTTGGTGTTATTTTGTTGGGGTTAAATGTTTTGTAATGGTGTTGGTAATTGAACCACTCTTCAATTTCTGTTTGTTTTATAGTAGTATGAATAATTTTAATTATATCATTATCGCTTTTTATTTTTATAGAGTATCGTACAACGTATTGGTACTTTAATTTGAATGCCCCCGTTTCGTTGTTTCTAGAAGGACACGTTTTTTTTGATCCAGCAGGCCTCTTGGGCCTGATCCATTTGGTTAGTCTCCAATTATTTTTTTATAGCCCCGTCCTACCAACTGCATTTTGGTTCAATTGACTCTTCTTTAACATTTTGGGACCACTTTGGAGATAAGTATCTCACGACAAGTCCTTTGAGCTAATTGACACCACATTTGCCATAGGGTGCTCTCCCTGAAATTAAAATGAACTAAGGTACCATCACTGCATGTCCGTGTGTCTGTCCACTGAACCGACGAACGGGTGCAGAATCAATCCAAGGGACATTGCAGTGTACTTGTTTCCTCTCAAAGATTAAATCAATTTGTGAGAGTGATCAATGCTCACTGACCATCTTCCGGTGTACGGATTAGCGTATGCATGTGCTCGTTTAATTTCCGCAAAAGTAAATTATGGAAATACTGGGGTAAATTTCGGACTAAATGAAATTAACACAATAATCCCGTAGGATTGTATTTGCTGCAAGAAGAGAGTAGCAATTCAAGAGAGAGATTACTTTTGAGTTTATGCATATGTGTGGATACCATAGAGTAATGACGTATAGAGACGCCAACTCTCTCAGTAAATTGATGACATTCGGTGTGTTGCAGATGGGCGGTTGGATGTTGGAATGTATTGCTTTAATAATACCAGATACCATCCAATATAAATTAGCAACGGCATTTCGATTTGTGCGTAAATTTTTTGTGTAAATATACTACAAATATATACTAACAATAAAATATAGCAAAGAAAGTCTAAAATACGTTTAAATTCCACAGTTTTTCATCAAAACGATATGAAAAATTTAAGTCAACAATTTTTGTCACACCACCTGGTGTAAGTCAATTTACGTCAAATAACTCTATCTCACCGACCGCACCACGAATAGTGTAAAAGGAAATGTCAGATAAAAATAATGGCAGCTTTAGACGTCATTATTCTATGGTGGATACACTTGTTCCTTTTAGACATATTTACAAATATTTTCTACTAGTTGAAAAGCCCGTCAAACGACGGTCTAAACATAATGATGTGTATATGTACATGTGTCTGTTGCTGTTGTTGAGCGGAGATATAAGTTGTTCGTCTAAAAGTGTACAATGATGTAAAACATTTTATAACGTTTTTATGTAGTTGGCAACGCATTGACCTTCACCGCAGTGAGGCTAGCAAATTATTATGTAGTATGATATTTTCCCTTAAATTAAATTATAAAAAGTTTAGTGAAATTGTATTCAAACTACTTTTACGATAAACGTTTCTTTTATTTGGGGGATACCTCTCAACTGTTGCGGTCAACGTTGACTATACGTAGCAAAATAAATGTGTTTGCAGCAAACATGTGTGTTTCACAGCTCAGTCAATCGTGCTTTTCTGGTGACTGGAAAGTAGTCACTGTGGGTTAAATCCGGGAAAATGGCGGATGAGGTAGCACTTCGTAGCCCGGATTATAATATTCGCTGTCGATCGTTGCACCCTTTTCAATATAATCGATATGAATGACACCGCATGCATCCCAAAAAAAAAACTGTCGCCATGACCTTGTTGGCGAACGGACCCCCTTTTGGCCTTTTTAGGGTACACGTTAAGTTGGAGAAGAACTGCTGCTTCGAATTTTCCTTGGCCCTGGAGTGTTGTGGAGGATCCATGTTTCGATCACAGTTTCGAATCGTTGCAAAAACTCCTTCAGATTGCGAATGAACATCAACAAATCTCATTTGAAGTGGTCATACTGTTGCGCTTATTGTCGAGTGTGAGTAAACGCGGCACCCATAACGCAGATATCTTCTTCATGTCCCAATATTCATATAAAATGTGATGTAGCCGCTCAGTTGAGATGCTTACAGCCCCAGCCAACTCATGCACTTTCACTCTTCAATCGTCTAATATCATTCCATGAATTCTATCGACGATTTCTGGCGTGACGACTACTTTTGGGCGACCTAAACTTACGGCGTCACTTGTACTAGTTCAACCACAGTTGCATTTAGTAGACCTTTTAAATTGATGGTGAAAAGTATTTATGAATTCCCAAAATAGTTTTATATATTTATTTATACAAAATGTAATGCTTGATGAGCGCACGAACTTCACTTTTTCCATTTTCATTGAAATTCACGAGGTTGTCTAATTTCAATAACTCTCAAATACAAATTAAATGACGCATCTTGATTATAATTTTACAGTAGCCTAGAAACAGATGGTGCTTGAGAGAAGCAGTGTTGATTTTTAATTAACTATGAGGGAAATTCAAAACGTAGGTGTGAAAGCGCCCTCGTAATTTTGTAATTTCTTTATGCAAGAAATTTATTTTTGCAGAGAGTTGCCATCTATCTCAGAGTAAGCTTGCAAATAATTCATGAATAATTCCTCTACGTACTCCATTTTTTGCTTTTACGCATGTGGTGTTATTTTTGTTTGTCAAAAAAATTGAAATGTCAAAATTTCGGTCACAATTACACTGTGGAAGTCGAAAAACGAGACAGGGCAGGATAGGACGGTTTTACCCTAACTCGGGTACGAGAAATCGAACTGCATCATTAGTTTTTTGAGTTACAATTACGTTTTCATGCAAAATATATGTAGGCTTGCCAGACTTACTGTGTTCAACAGTACGCGCACTTTTTTTATTCGTTGTACTGTCTTCTGCATTACTCAAAAATGTAGGCGAAGTACTTTTTTTTAAACCACTGTACTTTTTTTTGTAGTTTTTTATGGGGTTCTTTGGTTCAAAACAAGTGTTTTTACAGAAATAATATTTTCAGTGTAGAACAATGTAAAATTGATTGAAATTGATAATTAAGAGGAATTTGATAATTGTAAATGATCATGAGTAATAAATATAGATATGTGGTGAAAGGTTTTCGTTTCTATTTTATTGTTCAAGCTCAAGACTATTCTATATCTCTATAAATAGAGATATAGTTTTTTTAAAAAGAAGAAATCTTGCAAGTGCATCCTCATAATTCCTGGTAAACCGTATAGCTATTTCAGACCTCGCCACAGATCTTCATCAGCGGTTTTTGGGATGCTTGTATTGAAAAATTCATCAGACTAAATGCAAACGAAAACTCATGTGAATTGAAAATTTTCCACTATGCAAGAGTTCGAAAAATATCACAAGCAAAACACACAAGAAAACATTTGCAAACAACTTCTTTCCATCTCCAGAGAACCATCGGTCCCCATTAGAAATGATTTTTGTTGTTGTATAAAAGACAACACAATGTTTACAGGCAATTGTTATTGCCTATTGTTTTGTCGTGCTCTACGTTCATCAGGGATGATTTCTTATTTATTCGGTGTTTTTATTGGTACTTTTCTATTTTATTGTTCAAGCTCAAGACCATTCTATATCTCTATAAATGGAGATATAGTTTTTTTAAAAAATAAGATATTTTAAAAGTGCATCCTCATCCAAAAAATGTTTTCAAACTGTTTTCAAAAAACTACTACTCTCATACGAGTAGTCACAATAAAAAAAAAATGGACGAAACCGTAATTGTGACTCAATAAACTAATGATGCAGATCGATTCCTCGTGCCCGAATTAGGGTAAAACCCTCTTCTCTGGCCTAGTCTTAAAAATTTTTTGTCACAAACTATCACAGTGTTATCAATCAATTATTTTCGTACGAAATATGTTTATCATAACAACCCTGTAATTGATTTTATACACGAAATTTTCGCATTGTTCTTAGTACCAAGTAAATGCAACAAGAACGAAATTTGCGCTATTTTTTATGCACGATCTTCTTACGGAAACGAAGATTTCATGGGGTCTTATCGCATATCACATGAATACACAAACTCTACAACAGCTGTTGGTAGTTTCCCCCGATAGTTTTGAATTGATGTGCGGTTGTTGTGTTTTATACCTAAATAAAACATACATTTATAAATATGTCTGTGCATACTGTAGATTCAAAACCATGACAAAAATACTCATGGTAGATGCAGGAGGTGTTGTTGTAGCTGATGGAAAATTGATGGTAACAACAATATACCCAGCGGCGGAGTCATGACTTGGAAGGCCTGAAATCATGAGCAAAGAGGGCTTCTTTAAAATACGGAAGGCCTTCCCTACACATTACCTCTTCCTTTCTTTTTGATATTGCGTGAGATTGGGAGGCAAGGCCTTCGTTGCCCCTTACCTAAAGAAAGCATGCAAAGAGGAAGGCCTTAGAAGGCATTTACTTTCATTTATTTTTGTTAAACAAAAATAAAATCAAAATAATTTATTTTATCACAAAATCATTATTCACTTCTAAATATTTATTTTAAGTATATTTAAGTATGTATGTATCTATCTTAGAAAGCTGTACCACGCCCAACTTCAAATTGAAAATTTTAAATATTTCCTGAAAAATATTAAATAGAAAATATAATTTTAAAATTTGTATGAAATTTTCCAATTAAATTACGGTTAAAAAGAAACGGAAAAGAAATTTCTCAAAATAGTAAAAATCTTTTTCTTGGTTATATCTGATGAAAAAATGCATGCATTCCGCAGGATTTATTTTAGGAAGGCATTACAAAAGAACCATTCCGTATGCCTTATTTGTGGAAGGCCTTGCGACTTCCGGCGTTGAGTATATTTTGTTTTTACTTCTCACTTACATTGTGTCAAATCTAACACAATAAATGTAAACAAACACATACAAAATCAAAATACGTGTGAACTTGACAGTTCGAAAGTGGTTTGCAATATAAACATAGCAAATCAGCTGTGCTTATGCATTCACCATCTAAGAATCCATCTTGCTCAAAACTAATGATGCTGACAAATAGTATCAAATTGTAGACATACGTATTTCAATATTTATTAATTTTATTAATCATCCCTTCAAGTGACGAATTAGTCACGTCAGCTCTGCATGTGATACAGTGATCCAAACGGAAGTGGATTTCTCAACGCAGGGGACTGCTTCTACATTTTATGTGGCTAAACAATCGGAAAATGAAGCGAATGTGATTTGATGCGCCTTATGTGATGCCACCTTTAAAAACCGCTACAACTTTTATTCGTACAAGTTCACTATAATCGTGTTAACACTTGAGTTAGTTCAGAGTTATAATTTCACAATTTTTTTGATTTTTCCTACCAATCTGTTGCTAGTTATCTAAACTTTGCGCGACTATAAAGTTAAATAAAAGTTTGTCAACACTATTCACTCTATAGCATTCGAATCGTCTAAAACCAAAAAATTTAGTTCCACAGTGTTGTTGATGTAACATACTTACTTACTTACTTACTTATCCGGTCTCGGACAACCCCAGGGGGTCAGGGACCTTACAAAACGAAGATAACATATTTCGCCAACCAGTTCGATCTTTTGCTTTATCTCTCCAGTTGGCAATACCAAGTGTACGCAGGGATTCGTCAACCTGATCCCTCCAGCGGAGTCTTGGTCTTCCTATTTTTCGTCTTCCTTCGAGTTCGGTTTCGAAAAGTCTTCGCGCTGGTTCATCTTCATCCATTCTACTGACATGGCCTAGCCAGCGCAATCGCGTTATCTTGATCCGCTTAACTATGTCAATGTCAGGATAAAGCTCATACAGCTCATGATTCATGCGTCGCCGATACTCGCCGTTGTGCACTATAGGGCCATAAATTTTTCGGAGTATTTTTCTCTCGAAGACTCCTACAGATGTTTCGTCTGCTTGCGATAGGACCCAGGATTCTGCGCCATAAAGCAAGACAGGTTGAATGAGAGTCTGGTACAGCTGGACTTTTGTTACTCGAGAGAGGGCTTTATCTCTAAAGTGCTTGCTTAGCCCAAAATAACATCTATTCGCAAGCACAATTCTCCGTTTGATCTCAAGGCTGACGTTGTTGTTTTTGTTCACGGCAGATCCGAGGTATATAAATTCGTCCACTACCTCGAAGTTATAACGGTTATCAACGTTCACGCTTTGGTCTAATCGCGTGGAGGCCCTGTTCGTTGAAACCATTAATTTTGTCTTGTCCTCATTCACCGTCAGACCCACTTTTGCTGACTCCTTCTCAATTCTCGAAAAAACCGCAGTAACTTCTCTAATTGTGCGCCCAATGATATCTATATCATCAGCATACGCGAGCAGCATGTGACTTTTGCTGCTGATGGTTTTATTCATATTGACTGCAGCTTTTCTCATAATGATCTCCATTAAGATGTTAAAGAGATCGCACGATAGGGTGTCGCCTTGCCTGAGGCCTCGCTTAGTTTCGAAAGGTTCGGTAAGATCCTTACCAACTTTCACTGCGGATTTGGTGTTTGTCAAGGTCATCCTGCAAAGGCGTATGAGTTTTGCAGGAATACCAAGCTCAGACATTGCTTCATAGAGTTTCTCCCGTATCGGACTATCGAAGGCTGCTTTATAATCGATAAATAGATGATAGGTGTCGATTTGTTTTTCGTGTGTCTTCTCCAGGATTTGGCGTAGCGTGAAAATCTGGTCAGTTGTCGATTTTCCAGGCCTAAAGCCACACTGGTATGGTCCAATCAGGTCAGCGATAATTGGTTTTAGTCTTTCGCACATTATACTTGATAGAACCTTATATGCTATGGATAAAAGGCTTATTCCACGGTAGTTGGCACAAATACTCGGGTCACCTTTTTTAAATATGGGACATAGTACACTGAGACTCCAATCGCCGGGCATGCATTCATCTAACCAAATTTTGCTAATGAGCTGATGCATGCACCTTATCAGCTCATCGCCGCCAGCCTTAAACAGCTCCGCCGGTAATCCATCGGCTCCTGCGGCTTTGTTGTTCTTAAGCCGGGCAATAGCTGTTCTGACCTCGTCTTGGTTAGGAGGGGGGCAATCGACGTCGTCGTCCATATTGTGATCGATTGTCCCATCGTCATCGGATATCTCAGGTACTAGTAGCGCGGAGAAATGCTCTCTCCATATTCCCAACATGCTCTGCACATCTGCGACGAGATTTCCGTCTTTGTCTTTACAGAAGGGGGGCCCTGAACCATGTCCATTAGTTCCGTTTTTAACTTTTTGGTAGAATTTTCGGGCTTCGTTCTTCCTTCTGTATGTCTCAATTTTCTCACTCTCGCGTTTTCTCCACTGCCGTTTCTTACGCCTAAAGAGACGGTTTACCTCCTTTCTCTTCTCCCTATACCGCTCAGTTGCAGCTCGCGTTGCAATTGACTGAAGCATTACCATACGTGCAGCGTTCTTTTCGTCATTTGCTATGCGACACTCTTCATCGTACCACGGTTTGTTGCGAAGCGGTTTTTCGAAACCAAGTACGGTTGTTGCGGCAGTTTTTATAGAGTCGGAAATGGGTTTCCACTGCGCATCAGGATCGTCATCGGGAGGGGGTGGGTTCTGTGCCAAAAGTTGCGAGAGCTTCCTTGAGTAGGCTGTGGCTACCTCTGGTAATTGCAGCTTTCCGATGTCCAGCTTCCTCTGCGTCTGGTTTCGTACGATTTTCGCTCTACTTAATCTTGTGCGAACCTTTGCTGCTACCAGGTAGTGATCAGAATCGATGTTAGCTCCTCTGATCACTCGTACGTCCATTACACTGGATGAGTGCCTTCCATCAATTACCACGTGATCAATTTGGTTCCTAGTTCTTTGATCAGGGGATACCCAAGTAGCCTTGTGGATGTCTTTATGCTGGAATCTTGTGCCACTGATGACCATGTTTTTTGCCGCGGCAAAGTCAATCAGTCTCATACCGTTGTCGGAACTGTCAGCATGAAGACTGAAATTGCCAATAGTTGGATTAAACACATTCTCCCTTCCTACTTTGGCATTAAAATCTCCTAGTACAATCTTAATGTCATGGCCAGGGCAGCGGTCATACGTTTCCTCTAGGAGCTCATAGAATATGTCTTTGGCATCATCATCTTTCTCTTCTGTCGGGGCATGCACACAAATTAGGGAAATATAAAAATATTTCGCTTTTATGCGGATTGTGGCTATTCGTTCACTCACAGGATTGAACCTAGAGACTAGATGTCGCAGTCTTTTGCCAACTACAAATCCACAACCAAATTCATGTTTTTTTTCATGGCAACTGTAGTATATATCGCAGTTTCTTTTTCTTGTGCAGCCATGTCCTGTCCATCGCATTTCCTGGATAGCGGTAATGTCAGCCTTATAACTTTCGAGGACATCTGCCAGTTGGATACTTGCACCGGATCTATATAGAGTTCTTACATTCCAAGTGCATATCCGTAAATCGTGGTCCTTATAACGTTTGCGGGGGTCGTCAACAAATAGGGGTTGTTTATGTTTTCTGTTTCGTTTTTGTATTTTCACTGCCATTATGAACGGTGGCGGGAGGCAAACCCAGCCCACCGGGTTTTTGCATTTTACCTACTGCCAGGATATTTGATTGCAGCCGCCCATTATGGATCAGACGCTGACCAGGATGCGATATGTTGAACCTGGATTTTCTTCTTTTAGTTTCTATCCGCCGTTGGCCCGTATGTTTGGCTCATCCGCCTTCTAAGGACAAAAGAATATGCCCGATTGTTTGATGAGCTTCAGTGACATCAGTCACCTACTATACCTGATTTGATGCTCATTTGTTTCGCCTTCTCACTCTAGCTAGCTAACGGAGGTTTCCGAAAAGCCATTGCCCAGGACATACTGCGTGGAAGTAGTGAGCTGCTTGGACTGCCCAATGAAGGAATCATTTCTGGCCACTCCCAAGTGAATGGCAATCAGAAACTTTCCACCTCCACGGACAGTCCATGATGTAACATTGTTCGAACTCAATTTGTTTACTGGGTAATTTAAAAGATTTCAATTGATAAAAAAACTTATGTTCGGCAACATATTGTAACATTCGGTAGCTCTACTGCTTCTATTTGACCCCCTGTTGGCCTTAATTTACAAAGTCGTAAATGTGTAGTTAATACTTTTATGGGTTATTTTCAAAGATGGTATTTTAAGATAGTTAGATAGTATTACAAGTAGAGTACGATTTTATTATTTAAATTGTTTTTTATTATCATCTATCATATACTAATTAACCCCACGCGAACAAAGATTATCAAAACTTGAAAACTAACACGATAAGACGCCAAGAATTGCGACGACGTATCAGGTTATTGTAGTTTTCACCACATCCCCACTTATTTCACAAACTGTTACTTTCATATCTTAGAGATTATTTTCTGCAACATTCACCAAACCTATGTATGTACATACATATTTACCAAAACGCCCACCAAATACCGCTGCATCCACCTTCCTTTGTGTCCGATATTAAAGAGAATATATTGTGTTAAAGAACTTAGACTAGACATATATATGTACATATGTATGTATGTTGTTTATCTTTATGACGGTATATCTGACAATAAAAATCGAAAAGAGAAATATAATAAAATAAACGTGCACGATGACAAACGAAGCGTGTCAAAGAAAACGTTAGAGCAACACAAGTCTCTGATGCCAAAGTGTGATGCTTGCACACAATGTGAACTTTTTAACGCTCGATCAGTTTGTATTTGTCGCAGGTTCGTTTAGTCGCATACTGGCGCTAAAAGCAAAACATTGAAAATTCGCAAATTTCACTCAGAAGCAGTGGTGAATAATAAATTTGTGGCTGTTGAATTATTGTGATTACATTAAATACATCAAATAAAAGTGAAATAAAATGCCTGCAAGTGATTTGAATACTAAAGATTCCCAATATGAAACAAATATCAAAACAATATCCCAACCTCGTCTATCCGTCAAGAGTAATGGCACTGAAGTGGCCGACAAAGAGAAAAGTTATGCCTATGAAGAAGTTTTAACCATCATTGGCTTTGGTAAGACCCAATGTCTTATGTTGCTAACATGCGGCCTCCTGCTGATGATGGTCATATGTGAGACAATGGGCATGAGTATTATTACCATAGCATCACAATGTGATTTTGGAACAAGCTCTGTGGAGAAGGCGATAATGAGTGGTGCAGCGTTTATCGGTGAGTATACGAGTAACTATAGTTTTTGAATTTACTACTCGAGTTCGAATTTTACATCGATCGACTGTTTGCATCAAATGGGTGTCAAACAATAAAACTACAAAACACAAAATATGACTAAATTTAATTTCAAATGGACTAAAACTGACCTTCATATGGATCTAAAGATTTTTGAACTCAAATTGAGTTATATTTTCTGATAGATTTTGGAAACCATAAATACTTGAAACAAGGAAAATATTATTTAATTAAATTAAAAATTTAATTCTGAGAAAAAATTCAACATTTTTTCTGCCTTTTGGGTTCTTTTGTGAAAAATGTGCAACCCCACTTGAAGGTTTTGTGTTCGTTTCTGGGAATGTTGCACTCAAAAAGTGCAAAAATGTTGAATTTCCTGCTCTCTCAGCGTGTCATGGAGGAGAATGTTGCCCGATAAAATGGTAAATTTTCTGTAATTTTGTTGGTGTTATTTGTCCTCGCTAAGCTAATTTTTATACCCTCACCCATAGGGATGGGGATATCATTTAATACGTAAAAAAATGTAACACATAGAAGGAACCATATTAAACCCGTAGTATCTTTGGACGAAATTCGTTTTAGGACTTTTTAAGACGTTTGAGCCATGTCCGTCTGTCTGTCTGGCTGGCTGGTCAACACGATAACTGCCGTAAATCTTTACAGATCACAATGAAATTTTGCCAGTGACTAATTATTTGCCAATATTGAGTTTGGGATTGGAAATGGGCGTTGTGACCACGCCCCTTCTGGTACCTCCCATACAAATCGACACATTTAGCACAAAATCATATTTCTTTCAGACCTTTCTTCTGGTAGATGTGATTATCTACAACTCTCACACCGGTTAATAATCTGTAAATGCCTAGTTAACTGGATGAAATGGGCGAGATTGTCACGCCCATTCTGGTACCTCCCATACAAAATAGGGTGTTCGTTCAGGTTGTCAATCCGATAAATCACGTGAAACACTTCCGACCTTAATGAAATTAGGTCTAAGGCTTCACGTTATCAAACACCAATCACCGATTAAAACAAGGGTGATTTGCCACGCCCATTGTGGTACCTCCCATACAAAAGTTGTTTGGCCGTCTGGCTGTTCGGCACGAGAAGTCCCGCAAAACCGAACCAATCTTTATGAAAGTTTGTACTAGTCAATATTTAGTGAAATAAAACTCGCCTATAGAACTCTGGTACCTCCCATATAAAAATTGGTTGGATGACCGGTTGATCGACACGATAACTCTCGTAAGCTACTACCGATCTTAATAAAATTCGGTACTAGTCAATATTTTGCTAAATACTACTGTGTAATTCATAACTGACTATTGTGCCACTCACAGTTTCGTACCTCCCATACAAAAGATGGGTGTATTTGCAGTTTGCCGACTCGATATCTCCAATAAATCATAACCGACCTTAATAAAATTTGGTACTGATCAAAATTTTGGCAACAACTTGCTATGCCAATTTTTGTACCTATATATAAATTTTCGGAGGGAATCTAACTAATTTGGGTATTCAATAATAGTTAGCGCAATGTCAATCTTTGATTGAATATGGCCACTTTTGAGTATGGGCGTTTTTTACTAGGGCTACATTATTTTTTAGAAACGAAATCACCATTAAACTTAGAACACTACGTTCTTAAAAGGAGGAACATTTCCTTTGAAAATTTGTAATAAGTCTTTGAAGCGAGTCGAAACGAATAGTTCCTCACATTAAGTTCATTTGTTACGTAAATTAAGAACGAATGAACTTACAATTATGAAATTCCTCCAACTTGTACATCCAGTAAGAACAAGCTTCTTCATTTATAGGACCATTTTGTTATACAAGAGGGAAACAAATTTCTCTATCAAGCATACATGGGGCAAATTAATTATATGACAATTATAATTTGCTGTTTAATTTGAATTTTCTGTCCAAATGCAAATTCAAAAAACTTTCAATACCATTGGCAATTGAACTTATTTTTCATAGAATAATACATACCATAGAAGCTTTTATTCGCTCAATAAATTAAACGTCATAGGTACGATGGAAAATAAACATTGGATGGTGGAAAATATGGGTTCAATAATACCAGATAGTGGCAATAGTATACAGCGATCAACAAAGGAACAACAACCGAATTTCGTGTTTTTGTGGCAAACTAGTTGTATTAAATACAATACAAATGTATACCAACGATAAAAGTCAACAAAAAAGTGCAAAATATATCTACATTTTTCAGTTCTACACCAAAACGACAGGAAATAGTTAAGTGAACATATTTTGTAACCCCACCTGGTGTAAGGTAATTTTAAATTTTATTGCTCTCATTTCCACAAACCTACGATGAAGAGTGTGAAATGGATCGTCAGATGAGAGAAAAAGTTTATCTATGTATGTATTATTCTATGTTATTTTTAAAGCATTTCCTTCATATCTGGCAATTTTGGTTTTCAAACATTTTATACAGTACAGTACTACGAGGCAATACCTATCGAAGCCACAAACCTCTTTACATAAAATACTTCAAAAACAGACCTGCCAGCAGTCAAACAAATGCAAAACATCAAAAGCATTCCCATATTTTATAACAATTGGCATCTGATTCCACAACCTGCATTTGCATTGCCTGAGCAAATGCAAATTCAAAATTTTATAATTGCCCTTGCGAACAATGGTAATTCTTTTGCATTTGCATTAGATAAGGTAATCGAAACTAAAATCCAATGCAAATTAAAAAACCAACTGCTTCAGGTCAAGAAAATTAGTTAGTTCCAAAAATTTAGGAGTTCCTAAAATGTAGGAATTTAGGAACTTTAAATTAGGAAATACTTTTTTGAATAAGGTTCGACTACTTGTATACTGGCCATGACTAATTAAATGCGAATTAGGAAGGTAATATACAAAATTCTCAACACTGAATATTCAAATTTACTTGGTATTGTTATTCCAGTTAAATAAATAAGTTCTTAGATTAAGTACATATTTTACAAAACTCAACTTTCCTAATATTAAGGACACTTTACCTAAAAATTATTACTTAAAATTTATTATTATTATTACACCTATAATATAAACCATTCCATTTACGTACTTATACATAAATTGAGGACAACTATGAACTACAGTTTAATATTTGGTATAATTATTACTCTTGAGATGAAATTAAAATCATTTCGCCATTCAAACATTTTTCAAGACTGTGAAATTTTAATACGCTTTCGCTGGAAATAAGTAATTATAATTTTTCTCAAGTTGGGTACAATTTTACTCATTGCAAGGAAATTTTTTCTAGAAAAGTTAATGAAATTTGTTATATTATTTTAAGCCCATACACTTTTTAAGTGTACTCTGTATAATTTTACTAATTATACCCTCACCCAAAAAGCAACAACATTAAATTAGCTCTAAAACATTCATCACTTATTGAAAGCTTTAAGATTTGGCGAAGGTTTAATTAGTACCGTATTCATAATGAGTATTTTAACTAGGGAATAGACAATTGACTGACAACCCTGTTTTATGTATTCTCACAATGCTTGTGATGTAATAATAAGATAAACAATAACCGATAGACCGAATACAAACTTTTTTCTCTAATTGCGTCAATTCATTTTTCCAAAATTTTAAACATTAATGGAAAGAACTATTCAACAAACAAAGCAATTAATATTTTCTACGTATATTCTTAAATTTGTCAGAAGTTTCGTAAAATCATTGATTTGAATTTGATTTTTGGCTAGTCGAATATAAAACAGAATAATAGGTTGTAGCTTCAATGTTTTGATATTCCATACATCACTATATAAACAAAAGTTCATTTAGATTAAAAATTTTTCGGTATAAAAAAGTCCGGTATTCAGTTTTTATGAAATTTTCGTTGCCATAAGAAGTAAGTGTATCAAAAATAACGAAAATTTCATGAATCGTAAATTTCGCCCGCTTTTCATTTGCTCGGTACTCAGCTCTTTGCGACAATTTCGTAGGCAAAATCAAGTACAGGGTTGTTACGCTAAACTTATTTCGTACGAAAACAATTGTTTGATATGGTAGTGTGCGCGGCTCTTATGCGTGAGAACGTGGGTTCGATCCCTGCTCTGACCACCTTCAATTTCTTTCGACGGCGGTCACCTCGCTTAGTGATGGCGACACTATCGAGTACTTAGCCATGAAAAAGCTTCTCAAAATACCTTTCGGAACCGGTGTAAACTTGTAGGTCCCAATCAATGAGTGTAAAACTAGAATGTGCACAGCTCACTGGTTTGTGAGAAGATCTCCCCAATCCCTTCATGGGATGTAACGGGAACCACTTATTTATTTATTTATTATTTGTGCAAACTTAGTTTGGGATAGAAAATGGGCGTTTTGACCACGCCCCTTCTGGTACCGTCCATACAAATCGACACATGAATCTTCTAAAACTTTTTCTGGTAGATGCGAATGGCTTTAACTCAGACTTTGGTTAATAACACTGGGCTAGGTTATAAACGTAACAAACAGGGCACCCAGTGGGTAAACCTAAATCGAGTACGGTGAATCCAGTGGCCCTAACGGTTTTTCCTTGTTAGCTCTCGTTTTTGAGATATTTAATATCGAATATTATAGCCTCAAGTACCTAAAAAATTAAATTTTTCTCATTTTCCTACATCGGTCGATAAACATAAAAAAAAAAATAAAACAAAAACAAAAAAGGAAAAAAATTAAATTAAGTACAGTTACATTTTTGCGATAGTTAAACTTATGAAACTATTTACATTAAAAAGATACTAAGTATTTGCAAAAATAAAATTTTTGGAACAATGAAAAAAAAATAAAAAAAACTTTTTTTAACACTATTATGCTCCAACCCAGCATTATCAACTATATTTGGTACTTTTGCTTTGGTTTGTGTCTAGACTAACATATGTTGGGAAATAATTTTCTTGTTTAATGGGAATTTTCTAGGTGGAGCCTGTAACTAATATTTAGTATATATTGTAGTTTTGAACCCAATAAAAAGTAAATATAGAAAAACCAAAGTGAAAGAAGTTTGAAAAAATAATTTTTTTTTAAATAAGTCCCTTTTCTTAAAAACAGTAAATTTTCTCAAAAAAATACCTATTCACATTCATAAACAAATTACCTTTTCTTAAAAAATACCTTATCTTAAGAAGTACCTTTTCTTAAAAAAAAGTACATTTTCATACAAAAAGTAAATTTTCTTAAAAAAAAGTATTTTTTTTTCAATAAGTGCCTTTTCTTAAAAAAGTAAATTTTCTTAAAAAAAGAAACAGTTTTTTAAATAAGTACCTTTTCTTAAAAAAGTAAATTTTCTTACAACAAATTGGCTTTTCTGAAAAAAAATAAATTTTCTTTAAAAAGTACCTTTTTTGTGAAACAAAATAACTTTTCTGAAGATAAGTACCTACTCATGAAAATGTTCATATTCTTAAAAAAAGGACCAATTCTAAAAGAAATTCCCATTTCTTAAAAAAATCATTTTCTTCAAACAAATACGTTCTCTTAAAAAATACCTTTTCTTACAAAAATTCCTTTTCTTAAAAGTACCTCTCCTTAAAAATAAAATAACACATTTTCTTTTCTTGAAATAAGTAAAAGATAAAAGAGTGCCACTTCTTTAGAAAGTACCTGTTTTTAAAAAAAGTAGTTCTTTGTAAAAAAAAATCATACTTTTATGGCATTTTCATACCGAAAGTTCTTCTTTAAAATAGTACCTTTTCTTAAAAAAAATTATCTTTTAATAAAAGGAGTACCTCTATTTAAAAAATTACGTTTTAGGGAAAATATCTATATATGTATATAAAATTGCTGCGTTACTGATTCATCAGCGCCCTGGCCAAACGGCTAACGGTAGGATAATGAAATTTGGACTGTATACTCTTTTTGGGGTAAATACTTTTTTGAAGTTCATACTCTAAGGGAGAAAAATGGGGCAAAAAGTGATAAAAATGGTACTACACTAAAATCCAAATGGCTAGACAGAATCACGGAACTTGGTGAGTAAATTGTTCTTAACACATAGAAACTTTTAAAAATTTTTTACTTTTGTGGAGAAAAACGGCGCAAAACGGCACAAAATTGGTTTTACGCTAAAATCCATACGGCTAAAGCAGAATCACGAAACCTGGTGTGTACACTCCTCTTACCGCGTACAAATGTTGGGCAGGGGGTGGAAATAAGTGACTTAAACATTTTTACTTTTAGGGAGAAAAATATGGCAAACCGGGACAAAAATGGTACCACTGTGAATACCAAACGGTTGAAGACCGAATCATCAAATTTGGGTTGCACATTTCTCTTATAATGTAGACATACGAAGATACGTGATTTTCAAGATTTAAACTGTTGGAGATGCAAATAGGGAAAAAGGGGAAAAAATATAGTACTTTCGTCGAAACCAAACGGTTGGAGATGGAATTATGAACTTTGGGGACTAAAGTTTAAAATAAATGGTACTTTTTAGATACTTTTATGGTACTTTTTAATACCGTTTTGGGTACTTTTTTGGTACCATTTTTAGTACCTTTTGCTTCCTTCTTTGGTATTTCTCTTATAGTCTGTTTGTAGTCCTCTGAACCTTTTTTCGTAGTTTTTGGTACTTTTGTAGTACTTTATTGGTTCGTTTTTTCAAAATCTATGTGATAATACTTGGCTATCTTTCTCCGTTCATTTATGGTGTTAATACAAAATTTTGTACTTTTTTACATTTTAGTACATTTTTGGGTACTTTTGTTGTTGTCACTTTGTTGGTACTATTTTTGGTACTGTGCTTGTATTTTTTGAGTACTCTTTTGGTACCATTTTTAGTAGCTTTTGCAACCTTCTTTGCAATTTATCTAGGATAGACAACCAAACAACCTTTTGCAATAATAAGATATCACATCAGATTTGCCAATCTTCACCTAAAAACTCCAGATTTTGACCCAACGTCTATTATGGCCTCTGCTGCAAAGAGTAGGAGATAGGGGCCATTTTCACTGCCTTCATTACATACAAAAGTCGATATCAATCGTTAAATTTTAGTTAAAAATTTTTAAAGTATAATGCTGGTGAAATCACGAAGGTAAAAAGTGTGAAAGAGACGAAAAATTAGGTTATTTTTGAGGTTGGATGGGCTGTTTCCGAATTTCAAGCAGTTTTTTAATTTAGAATTTATCTTTTGTTTTATTTTTTTAAAGAAAACATTTTCCCATGTGTACAAAACCTCTTTTTTTGATTTCACACACTGTGTTTGTAGAATCTACAATGTAGATTAATGTATTACATTGGGAAGTTGTTGAGTATCGCCATCTGGTGGCGAATTTAAATATTCAATCGTGTGATATCTTTCAATCATATTTTAGATACCATTTTGTGAGCACTGATCTTTAATCTATACTTAAAGTGCGTCGATTTTACTATCATCCTTTTCCTTTGAAATTTGTTTTAAAAAATGATATTCAGAAAAAATATATTTTAAAAACGATATTGTCATACAAAGGAGAAAAAATACGGATTGGAAAAGAAAATAGATTAACTTATAAAAAACGCGGGATGGGTTTTATTTTTCTGGATTACGATTCATATCGTTTATTCTCTACCAAACCGAACGTTTTTCGTAAATTAGTCATATTCGTCTGCTAAGAATATTTTGAGTGTTTTTAAAAAACAATATGTATTTTTTTTAAATATACATCAGTGGTCACCTCGTGATGGTTATGCCCCTATTGTACATTTTGTTAAAAAGATTTTATTTTGAATCAAAAAGCTTATGAAAATCGGATAAAAATTATAAAAGTTATTAAACTTTTTAGGCGCAAAAAATAAAACTGCTCCAGGCCGTTTTAATTAATGATCATTGTTAATATAAAAAGAATCATATTCTCACTTCTATTTTTAGGCAAATGCAATTGAAAGCTTATTAAGTAAAGTCGAATAACTATTACAATTTTCATGCAATTGTAAAATTGTATGAAGGGTGGTCGCCGGTGGTGCAATGGGTAGCGTACGCGCCTCTTATACGAGACATCGTGGGTTCGATCCCTGCTCTGACCACATTACATTTCTTTCGACAACGGCCACCTCGCATAGTGATGGCAACACTATCGAGTAATTAGCCATGCAAAAGCTTCTCATAAATAAATAATCCGTTCGGAGCCGGTGTTAAGCTGGAGATCTCAATCAGTAACTCCCAATATAAAGAGCGCACAGCTTACCTATAGCGAGAAGCTCTCCGCAATTCCTTCATGGAATGCAATGGGACAAAGTTTTTTTATGTTCTAAGGTATATGAACAAAGTTGAGTGTTTATATCAAATAACATACGCAAGTGTTTGTCAGATAGCTGTTTATGGCTTTTGTTATAACTCAAAAATTTTTATTAAAAACCTGACCAGCCTTACGAACAGGATTTTTTCAATTACTTGAAAAAAGGATGTAGTACTAAATATTAAACACAATAAAAAGTGAAATAAAAGTGAAATAGTGAAGTAATAATCATTTCCTTTTTCTAATCTATTCAAGCGCATCAAAAAAATAACACTTTGATCTGATCGAATAAGATAATATCTAAATCAATACTTTTGTAGAGAGGGCGAAGTCTGCCGTGCCAGCTATTAATAAATATTCTTACAAAAAGGAGCTAAAAATACATTTAAAAAAAAATACATGCTATAAAATCAAATTTTTCTTAAAAAAACTTTATCAGTTTACAAAATGTATCTTTTCTTAAAGATCTATTTAAATTATCGTATTTTTCAGCGGGTGCCTTAGGCGTGTTGGAACTAACTAGTACATAATATGTAGCGAAAGGAACTTCGTCACCGGATGTCCCCTGACACCTCATGAAATTTTTGACTTATTTCTGGCATTTAGGTTGAGTTTTGAGCTTTGGTGTATTCAGGGACTTATAGTAGAATTTTACGAGAAATATTTTTGCTGTACATTAATTTATGATTATGTTTTGGGTTTTTTTTACCCTTTTCCGCAAAAGGTTCATAAAAAACCCACATATTGAGGAGCTGTTTCAGAAAAATATTTCTCGTAAAATTTTTCACAAAAATTCTGAACACATACCTATACCTAAATGTAAGGATCACATGGTTTCCTATATCGAATCATCATAAGAATGTACAAGAGAAGGAAAACTGTAACCCCCCATTTTAATTACCCCATATGTAAACTTTCAAAATGCCGATACACCTAAACCTCTACCAGTATCCGTTGTCAGAACCTTGTCTTTTTTTGTGCCCCACAGTGTAATTGTTTGTGACTTGAATTTTGTCATTTCGATTATTTTAGTAAAAAAAATGTAATAATACATTCGTTAAAATAATACATTCGAATAGAGTTCAAAGATGCATTATTAATGAAACATTGGCAACGTAAATCAGATATACGTGGTAACTCTCGGTAACAATATTTTTGACGAAAATTTCGCAAGAACTGAATACGGGGCTTTAGAGATTATTTTCTGCAATAATCACCAAACCTAAGTACATATTTACCAAAACACCCACCAAATACCGCTGCATCCACCATCCTTTGTGCACAATTAATTAATTAAATTAATTTTGGATGAATAAAATGAATTGAATAGAATTGTGCACAATATTAAAGAGCATATATATTTTGTTAAAGAACTTAGACTAGACATTAGGGTTAGAACTGCGTCTTTACTTTTTTTGATATTGGAAAAAAAATCTTCCGCACCAAATTCAATTACTTTTACTCAAACCAGATATTTTTAGTTTTATTTTTTCCTTGTGATTTCTAAAATATGAAAAATATACGAGTGTGCTTTAGACCACACGACTGAAGTAAAACTTCTTTAGGTCCATCTATATGTATGTATATATTTTTAGATATGTATAAATATATAATATATACATGCATATACATATACATATAATAATTTTCTACAAATACTTAAATTTATTATCGGTTTTCATTGATAAATTAATATTTTAGAATAGATTTTTTATTTTTATTCATTATTTGTATTATAATCATTATTGGATTCATCAGTAATTACTGTGGTTGATTGGAAGACCAAGACAATAGCCTTATGGTATAAGATATATGATACATAAGTTTTCGAAGTAAAATTAGAAAGAAATCTAGAGAAAACTGTATCGATTATTGTTCCATGTGTGGTAGGCTAATTTCGGTTATTATTCATTTGTAGTTCTAATTCATCTTGTAGAATGTTTACCAAGAGTTGTCCATCTTCGGATTGATATTGAAATCTCCTGCTAAAATTAGTGGCAACGTATGATAGTTTTCTCCTAATTCTACAGATCCTACTCGACCGTAAATCATAAGTGTTTTATGTACAAACTTTATAATATTATTAACTCAGTTATTGGTCGAAATGTAAACAACGACCATTATGATGTTTGTGCCATCGTCCAAAACACAGTGAGCAGCACATATATCACCCATTTTTGATTGGCCAATATCGGTTACTTTGTATTCAGAGTCTGTGTCACTGCCTAACATAATTTGTTATTATTCACCCGAAAATTCACAAAATATGAACTTTAAAATGAATTTAGAATTTTATTCAATTTAAACGTAGAATATTTATTATATTGAACAAAATATAATTTTATAAAATTGTTTAAGAACGAAATGAAATTGCGAAATAATCAAATCAACGATCGCAAGAAAATGTAAGCGCGCACTCCTACAGTGCGATTCAGACAATTTTGTTGTTTTTGCTTCTGATTGAAATCTATTTGTTGTGCATTTGGGCTGTGGATTTGTGTATGTGTGAGTTTATCTGAAACGACGTCTCCCAGTAAAAAAGTTCCACAAGTTGCCAGTAAAAAAGTCTGCACAAGTTGCCGAGTCTGATGCCGATGTCTGTCAGACAACATACAGTAAATCGTATGGGCGCGTGACAAGAATTCGGAAAGTTTTGTCGGAGGAAATTCGAAAAAGTGTGCAGATTTATCGTCCAGATTTCTGTGAGAATTCTGAGGGAAATTCGGAAGGATTTTTAGACGTAGCTGAACGAAGTCGGCATAAAGTCTAATTAAACATCCGATAATGGTCCGACTTTTCCGATAATTTTCTGCCCTTTGTCCGATTTGTCGTACCAATTTCGGATAGAAATCTGAAAAAATATCCGATAATGGTCCGACTTTTCCGATCGTTTTGTAGCACATTGTGCTATTTGTCGTGGCAATTTCGTGGAGACGATTATACAGACATGCGAGAATTTTCCGACTTTTCGGATCATTTTCTGACCATCTGTCAGATTTTTTGTGTCAATTAATTATTTTTATTTGACGACCGCGATGTCTGAAGCACTTGCTCGCCTGTTTGTAACTGAAGACAACAAACAAAATAATGCAGACAAAACAAAAACAACAATTTAATTCACCTAAACTATACAGTAACAACAATTTCGGGGAGTTCTCTTACTGGTGCATGGTTACGGAATGAAACCAAAATAAAATGGAATAAAAAATTGCCTTTAGAGAATGTTCAGAAACGTCCAATGATTTTCGTATGGAATTTCAGAGAATGTGCAGAACCGGCTGGCAGAGAATGTACAGAAAACTCGTTTAAATGACTGAAGGATTTTCAGATATTTCGGCTAATTGTCTGATATAATTTAAGAGAACTTACAGACGTCCGACACGTCACAAACAATTGTTTTGCTGGACTGTTACTTTTTGCGTTTTCTATAGCAGCAAGCACACTTTATGAGCCATCATCAACACACATACACATACACACAGACGTGTATACCCAGCGAGCAATTCCTTCAGACTTCTGTCCGAATTGTGACAGAACGTCTGTACAAATTGCCGAGTCTGATGCTGAATTCGGTCAGAATTCTTACAGGAAGTTGTATGAACGATTGACAATAATTCGGACCGATATTCTGATAAAATTCTGATACTTGTGCAGACTTTTCTTACAGAATTCTGTCCGAAATCTGATGGGAAATTCGGAGGGAAATTCTGATACTTGTACAGACTTTTCTTACAGAATTCTAATGGGAAATTCGGAGGGAGATATGATATGTTGTCCGAGAAAGTGCAGACAATTCTGAGCTTTGTCGGACATTTTGTCCGAGAATATGCAGATAATTCTGATGTTTGATGTCCGAGAATTTTCAGACAATTCTGACATTTGGCGGACATTTTGTTAGACAAAGCACAGACAATTCTGACGTTTGTCGGACATTTATTTATATTTTTATTGGACACAAATAACTTACATATCCACTTGATTACACACCGCTTCATTTATAAATGACGATCGATTGACACAAACCCATCGCACTAAACAAAATTACAATGGAATGCAACATAACGGATTCAAAAATAAAAACCATCGCATTAAAAACTACAATGGAATACAAAAATAATAACAAAACCAAACAAAAATAGAATAAGAGAATAAGCAGAGAACGGAATGCAAACATAACAACAAAGCCGAACACATACAAATTTCCATCAGAGGGTCTGTTTTTTTTGGGTTCTCGCTCAGAGAGTGAGCGTATTTCTCGCTCAAATCTCTTGCTAAATTTCCTTGCGATGTTGCATATTTCCTTCAGAGAATGTGCAGATTTGTCGTATAGTTATCGGACAATATAACAGAGATTTAACTGGCTTTTCGGACATAAGACTCGGAAGGAATTGCTCGCTGGGTAAACCTATTTCTTTTAATGGCAATAAGAAATGCAACACAAAACAAAGCAAACAAAGTTTCGTTCGCCACTTTTCGTAACGCATTCACCAGCTTACTCCCCAAGTCAAGCGTGCGTAAAGAAGTTTTTCTTACAAAAAATAGATCAAAACTGTTCCTTTGAGGTTTTTCCAAAATACTACTGGGGTTTTGTCGAAAATACTCTGGTATAGGACACGAATAAATATAAAGAACGGCCCCTTTACTTTTTTGAAATTGCAAAAGAACCTTTCTCAACCAAATGCCATCACTTTTGCTCAAACCATATTTTTGTACTGTCTTAAAAAAAAGCATGTTTTGTTCGCAACCGCCATACAGGTTTATTCATGTTTCGAAAAGCATGCGTTTTGTATGTAATATTATAATGTTCGTAAAAGTCATTCCTGCAAATAATTAGGTTTAAAAACAAATATATCGTTAGAGTTAATTTTTGCAAAATTTCAAATCACCATACGTTGGAAACTGAATGAGAACAGCCAGTAGAAAAATTTAAACGAATAAAAAAATTTCTTAAGTTTTAAAAATCACAAAAAGTTTAAACTTTTGCTAAAACCAAATGTAAAATCGCCTTATCTCAAAAACTAAATGACCAATTAGTGATCAAACAACAGATTCGTAAAATTAACTAAAGACAGTCACATAAAAAAAAAATATTTTTTTTTAAATTTTAAAAATCACAAAAATAAAACGAAACCAAAAATCTGGTTTAAGTAAAAAAAGTTCCATTAGGTGCGGAAAGTTTGGTTACAATTTCAAAAAAGTAAAGACGATGTTGTCCATATTTTGTAATGCCTTATATCATGTTGTGAGAGCATTACGATATTCGAAAATAGTTTACAAATTTTTTTTCTGAAGTTTGAAAAATCACAAACAAAAAACAGACCTATAAAATCTGGTTTGAGTAAAAAAAATTGCATTTGGTGTGGAAAGTTTTTTACAATATCAAAAAAGTAAAGACGCTGTTCTTTATATTTTGATCTGCCTTATAGTTGCGATATTCGAAATTAGTTAAACAAATTACTATGCCTACTATGTATGTTGTTTATCTTTATGACGGTATATTTGACAATAAAAATCGAAAAGAGAAATATAGTAAAATAAATGTGCACGATGACAAACGAAGCGTGTCAAAGGAAACGTTAGAGCAACACAAGTCTCTGATGCCAAAGTGTGATGCTTGCATACACTGTGAACTTTTTAACACCCGATCAGTTTGAATTTCTCGCAGGTTAGTTTAGTCGCATACTGGCGCTAAAAGCAAAACATTGAAAATTCGAAAATTTCACTTGGAATCAGTGGTGAATTATAAATTTGTGCCTGTTGAATTATTGTGATTACATTAAATAAAATAAAATTGAAATAAAATGCCTGCAAGTGGTTTGAATAATAAAGTTTCCCAATATGAAACAAATATCAAAACAATATCCCAACCTGGTCTATCGGTTAGGAGTAATGGCACTGAAGTAGCCGACAAAGAGAAAAGTTATGCCTATGAAGAAGTTTTAACCATCATTGGCTTTGGTAAGACCCAGTGTCTTATGTTGCTAACATGCGGCCTCCTGCTGATGATGGTCATATGTGAGACAATGGGCATGAGTATTATTACTATAGCATCACAATGTGATTTTGGAACAAGCTCTATGGAGAAGGCGATAATGAGTGGTGCAGCATTTGTCGGTGAGTATACGAATTATTGCAGTGTTTGAATTTACTACCCGAGTTCGAATTTTAAAAATTTCAAATAACTTTTTTTTTTCAAAATGCTATAAAAAAAAACTACTGAATATTTTCTCAAATTTCTTTTTTTATTTGAAAGTACAATCCTTCCGGTTAATAATGGAAAATAATTTCATTCAAATAGCTGCCTCGGCTGGCCATGCAATAGCCTACACGATCGGTCCAATTTTTAAGCACATTATTGATTGTGTGCAGCTGTATTTCACCAATGGCTTCACGAATATTGTCCTTTAAAGCGTCAATTGTCTCTGGCTTGTCGGCGTAACACTTATCTTTGAGGGCACCCCACAAATAATAGTCCAACGGTGTCAAATCGCAGCTCCGAGGTGGCCAAACGACATCAGCTCTGCGGCTGATAATGCGATCTTACGCAATTTTCGCACACATTCTGCAACATTACCATGATTTACAAAGTAATGTCGCAATATTTCCCAGCGTTGTTCAAGCGTATACACAACCATATTCGTTCAGCGGAAGGATAAAACTAATTATCTGTAAAATCAGACATGAGCTAAGAGTTACCATTCACGAAATAATCACTAATTGAAAAAAAAGCGTTAGATGGCGGACCCGTTATAACAGTTAAAGCACTAAAAAAAGTTAACTAAATTTAATTTCAAATGGACTAAAACTGACGAAAACTAAACTTCGTATGGATCCAAAGATTTTTTTTTACTGATATTAAGTTATTCTTTCCCATAGATTTGGGAAACCATACATTTTTAACCCTTCTGGTACTCGTTTTTAGATCCAAACCCTAAAAATCAAATTTTCTTATTATTTGCCCTTCAATATTTTTAATCAAATTTATATAACAACTTTGCAAGGTAAGTATATGGACTCAGAAATTGTGGTACTGGTGGTAATTATGCCAATATAACTCCTTATTCTAAAAGAATATTTGGCTTGCAGTTCTTAGATTTACTGAAAATACGAACTCTTATATTTCTCCACAAAATTATAATTACCCATGAGCCATGTCATCTTTATGATCGTTTACAATTTAGTCGACTCAGAAGAAATAGAAACCTAATACAAATTAGACATTGTATTTTAATATCTGAATGGCACTTTTGTGTAACTACAATACGTCTTTGGAATATTATTCCTCCAACAATTAGGGAAACCAGCAACGCGCTACAATTTAAGAAAAAAATTGTTTGAATTCTACTCATAAATGACATTTTTTATATAGTTCATAACTGTTTATTAATTGTAAACTATTTTATTTAATTTTTTTTTGTATTTTTTTTGTATTTATATTTAAAATAATTTTGTATGTAATCGTTATCTTACCTATGTTAATTTATTTCATAACAACATAAGATTTCTACTGTTTAAGACGAATGTTTTGTTGTAGAAGTAAAAAAACAAATAAAAATAAATAAATAAACATTTTTTTTGCAAAAAGTTAACCCCTAATGGCCAGTTTTTAAGTGGGTAGTTAACTATAAGATTACTTAATCGTAATTGAAAGTTAATTTGAGGTTAACTTTGCATTTTGAGTTAATGTAAGTCGCCACATTGTTAACGATTATGGTATTCATATTGGAAAAAACAACAACCAAAACAACAAAGAGGAACAAACAAAATGGAATTATGTAAAATAAGAAATAAATGCATAAAATCGAAATTATTTTAACAAAAATGTCTAAAAAACTATATAGGCGCAATCATTTAACGATCTAAACTAACGTATGTGTACAAATACGCGAAACAGAAGCATATACTTTATACAATCTAACATTTCTCATTTTGACAGTCGGTATTTTGATTGTCAAAATCATATGGTTCTGACTAAAAGTTAACCAACCCACATTGTGGGTTAAATCATAGTTATACAATGACTGAAAAACACAATTCGATGTTTAACCAGAATTTAACTAAGAAACGAAGATCACCACTGACCGAAAAACTGGCCATAAGTGGCTTATTGGAATGATGCCATAAGGCATCATTTGTACTACTTGGTGTAAAAAAATGATTTTTATACCCTCACTCATAGGGATGGGGGTATATATCATTTAATACATAAACAAATTTAACACATAGAAGGAGCCATATTAGACCCTTAGTATCTTTGGACGAAATTCATTTTAGCACTTTTTAAGACGTTTGAGCCATGTCCGTCTATCTGTCTGGCTGGCTGCTCAACACGATAACTGCCGTAAATCTTTACAGATGACAATGAAACTTTGTCAGTGACTATTATTTGCCAATATTGAGTTTGGGATTGAAAATAGGCGTTTTGACCACGCCCCTTCTGGTACCTCCCCTACAAATCGACACATTTAGCACAAAATCATATTTCTTTCAAACCTTTCTTCTGGTAGATGTGATTAGCTTCAACTCTCACACCGGTTAATAATCTGTAAATGCCTACTTAACTGGAGAACATGGGCGAGATTGTTACGCCCATTCTGGTACCCCCATACAAAACAGGGTGTTCGACCGTATTATCAATCCGATAAATCGCGTGAAATACTTCCGACCTTAATGAAATTACGTATAAGGCATCACGTTATCCAACGCCAATTACTGACTAAAACAAGGGCTTATTGATCGATTGATCCACACGCTAATTTTCATAAACAACAACCGATCTTAATAAAATTCCGTACAAGGCAATATTTTGCTAAAAGCTACTGTTTAACTAATAACTGACTATTGGGCCACGCCCAGTTTCGTATATAACATACAAAAGTTGGGCGAATTTGGGGTTTGCCGTTATCCCCAATAAATCATAACCGATCTTAATACAATTTGTTACTGATCAACATTTTGGCAACAACATGCCATGCCCATTTTGTTCCTCGCATATAAATATTGGGAGGGAAACTAACTAATTTGGGTATTCAATAATATTTAGCACAATGTCGTCAATCTGCTCTTAAATATAGTTAAATATAGTCACTTTTGAGTAGGGGCGTTTTTCATCAGAACTCCCAAGCAATGAATCGATGATGTACGGTATGGTGAGTGTATGATTAAGTCGGTTCACCAGACTGAAACTTATGTACTGGTTTAATGTAATGTTACTTTCTGTTTTCTACCAGAATTTTAGCTTCTTGAAATAAAATTGATACCATATGGCATCATAATAATTTCAAAAAGGCACCACGACCTTATCAGTTTTTTTTCGATTCATTAATATCGTAAATACAGTTAATAAATTACACCCTGCATTAAGTACAACTGTGAACAAAATTTTAATATCCAATAAAATTTTTAGTCTGATACGCAATTAAATTAAATATTTTTCAAGATTTTGTGAGCCAAAGTTTAATATGCTTTCGTTTGAATTAAGTACAATTGCATTCATTTCGAGGAAATTTGACCAGAAAATTTAAGGTAATTTTTTACATTATTTCATACTCATTTATATTAATTCGAGTTAAGTACAAATCACTAACCGGAGAAAACATGATCTCTTAGCCTAAAGGAAATTACAACTTTAAAAATAACGAACAACCACTCTGCACAATACATGTATTCGGTTAGTGACTAGTGTGAATACACACCGCAGTGGCTTAACGGGCAGCGATCGTCCAGCGAATGTGAGTTCAATTCTCACCAGCGGCATTTACATTTTTTTCACTAACCGGAGAAAACATGATCTCTTAGCCTAAAGGAAATTACAACTATACAATTCCTAAAATTTAGTTCAATTTTTTAATTTTATGGACTAAAATTGAGTACGTTTTACGAACTCAATTTAAGGAAGTTTTGAACTCAATTTTAGGAAATATTTTTTCTGAGTGTATATGTTTACACTGAAACAATTTTTATTCGCAAAGATTTACGAAATATTCTTCAATAATTCAATGACGAGTTTTTGCAAATTTCACAGATATTATAAAAAACGTTCATAAAAATATTAGGATTTTTTCTGCAGATTTCATAAAATCTATGGGATTATTTCAAAGAACTTATGATGAATTTCATAAAAAGTTTCATGGAATCTATAAATTAGTTTCATAGACTCAGTTAACTGTTTCTTTAGCTAACGATAAGTGAAGGTTTAGCAATATTTTGGAAGGATTTTGTAATATTTTTTTTGATAATATTTTTTTGTTTTTTAATCATAATTAAAATTAATTTTCAATAGAAAGTTGGGGTTTCATGAAGATGTGAACTAGATTATTTCGTTGGATTCCATTCCCACCGGGGCATGTCAGGTACTTAGGTGTAATATCACACTTTATATGGATATGCAAATCTCAAATTAATGAGAATTGTGTCAACACTTACTAGTACGAAAACATTCAAAACAATAGTTAACTGGAAGCATTTGTAAACAGAACTTTTGCCCATGCAGGTATCATTGAAAACCTGTGCATACTTAGATATTTTTGTTTCAGAAGAGAAAAAACGATTGCCAGGAAACTGGCGTTACTGTGTACGGTAGGGGTATTATTTCAGATTTAACATAATTTATTGATCAATTAAAAGTTTATGTTTTCAATTATAATTCGGCCTAAGATCATTAAAAACAATAAATGGTTTCCCATGACAACCCATGAAGGGATTGGGGACAACTTCTCGCTACGAGTGATCTTTCTAGTTTAGAACTCACTTATTGGGACCTAAAGTTTTTACACCGGTTCCGAAAGGTATTTTCATTAGTTTGTAAAGGGTCCGCCATCTAACTTTTTTTTTCAACTAGTGCTTATTTCGTGAATGGTAATACTTAGCTCATGTCTGATTTGACAGATAATTAGTTTTATCATTCCGCTGAACGAATATGGTTCTGTATACGCTTGAACAACGCTGGGAAATATGGGAAAAATGGGCCTGCGATCGACTTACAGAAGATGCCGATTTTGCCAAAAAAAATCATCTTTTCAGATGAAGCTCATTTTGATCTTGGTGGGTATGTAAACAAGCAAAATTGTCGCATTTGGGGCACAGAAAACCCGCACGCATACATTGAAAAGCCGATGCACCCAAAACGAGTCACTGTTTGGTGCAGATTTTGGTCCAGAGGCATAATTGGGCCATTTTTCTTCGAAAATGAGCAAGGAGTGGCCGTTACAGTCAATGGCGATCGTTATCGGGCCATGCTGAACGAATTTTTGTTCACAAAAATTGAAGAGGAGGATATTGGCAACATTTGGTTTCAACAGGACGGTGCTTCGTGCCACACAGCCGAAGCTACACTCGATATTTTGCGCCCTGTTTTTGAAGATCGCATTATCAGCCGCAGAGCTGATGTCGTTTGGCCACCTCGGAGCTGCGATTTGACACCGTTGGACTATTATTTGTGGGGTGCCCTCAAAGATAAGTGTTACGCCGACAAGCCATAGACAATTGACGCTTTAAAGGACTATATTCGTGAAGCTATTGGTGAAATACAGCTGCACACAATCGATAATGTGCTTAAAAATTGGACCGATTGTGTAGGCTACTGCATGGCCAGCCGAGGCAGCCATTTGAATGAACTTATTATCCATTATTAACCGGAAGGATTGTACTTTCAAATAAAAAAGAAATTTGACAAAATATTCAGAATTTTTTTTATAGCATTTTCAAAAAAAAAAGTTATTTGGCGGACCCATTATGTATTGGTTTTACTAAATCTAGTTACAAGAAGAAGTGAAATTAACTATTACGATGGATGGGTGGAATATTGCTACTCATGTCCACCAAAGCATCTCATCAGCTCCCTTCTCGAAAAGTAGTTAGGTAATATTTGTACAATATTTTGTGATTTATTTCTTTTTTTTTTGGTGGTAAAAATACACTACGATAATATTTATTATATTATAATATTTATTATATTATTTTTTGTTAGGTATTCTTCAGTAACAATAAAAAAAAAATTAATGGTCTGACTAAAACTTCTTCATTCTATATAGTTTTTCTATTTTCAAACCTCTAGATTTATGAAATTTCAAATGCAAAAAAAAAAATTTAATTTTTTCATTCCGACGTTCCGCTGGCTTTATTCCAACATCCTCAGGAAAGAAATTTTTTATTAAATCGGCCAAAGACAACAATTAAAAACAATATATCGGTTCCACTCATTTCCTTCTTAGTGAATTATCCTCCTATTGACTAAGTCTGGTCCATGTTCACCTCCCGTGCAGTGTCGTGATAGTCCCTTTCATATCGTTTTCGTGACCTGTAAATTTCGTCCCTAAGCTTGGTTTTGCCGCCCCACAATGAACTTTTCCGCACTTTTCGTTCTCTTTTCCCTTATATCTATTCCATCACGCACATTTTAGGAAGTTTTTGTGTAAACAAGGTTGATAGGTATTCTTCTGGCCTGTGACCGAGTATCGTTGTTTGGTTCTCGAAGAACTCTTCTTAATATTTATGAAACATTCTTTATTAAAAATTCGTCATTAATTTCTTCATGTATACTTTATAATTGCAATCTATTTCCTTATATATAATATTTAGCATTATTTGGGGCGATTGTGTATAACGAATAGTTATGATCCACTGATTATTCTATTCTAGATTTTATTTAATCTTATAATTACAGAAAATATTCAATTGCTGACAAATTTGCTACTGATTTTAAGATTAAAAGTGAGAACTGTTCGCCTTTATGTTAAGAGAGCCTGGGGAGCTGTTCTCTTAAGACTTCTGAATGTTATGGTATTTGCCATCAGATTTACTGCTAGAGGATTTGCATTAATGCAAAGAAATTGTTTATACATTTTTGTTTAATATATGTAATATTGTCCATTGATTCAATGCAAACTTTTCGTTATCTGTATTGAGAATTCGAATTAGAATTCGTCTTCTTTTTCAATTCAATTTTCATTGTTTTTATGAAATATTTCATAGAATTTATGAAAATACAAAGGGTCCTTTCGTTTGAATACGTGTAATATTTTTCGGGTAATTGTGTACTCAAAAATTATCAATGTATTTACAGTTTTTTGTTGAATTTTTCAATAGCATAATTCCAAAAATCTGCTGAAGAGGATTGCGACTAGATAGGTTTGTCAGGAATTATGAGCACGTATTTGTAAAATATATATACAAATTTGTTAAATGTGTTAAATTTATTATTTATATATGATTCATAAAATATATGATCATCTACATTGTAAAACGAAGGAATAATCAGTCTTGCCAGTGGGTGTGCTTAACTGAATTGTCTATTATTTCCAACAAAAACCAACCATTTTTCAATTAGAAAAATGTTCCAGACCTTGTAAGCTTGTAGTATGATTTTCTCAGACATTAACAAAAAACTAACAAAATCGGGCATAAAATTCAAATTCAAATAAATGTAACTGCCACACTAGCCCGGTCAAAAACGGTGTACAAATAGACAGTCAAAATGTCTCTTCACTCAAATGCCAACAAACCAAACTAGTGAAACCCTAGCACTTCTCTGCCCTCTCTCTTACTCTCTTCATTGCATATTTGAATACACAAGCAGCTTTTTAATAGTGTTATTGTATATAAATATACAAATTCCAACCGTGTTGAAATAAAATTACATAAACTATGCAAAAAGTACGAAATAATCAAGATATGACACGAGAGAGAAATCCGGTTGAGTGAATATCTGGCACTTTTTGGTTCTCTTTTACCAGGGTTGCCAAATTTCGCACATCTTCTGGTTGTCTACTTCTTGATCGTCTTTGGCCCGGTCATAAAAACAGCTATACCACGAAAAAATACAACTCTGTGATGTAGAATCATAAATCAACTATGATATAGAGAAGAAAATTTACTCATGGAGTGGAATGCCAACAAAGAAAACGAGTGAAGCGTGTCGTTTCTGTGCTCGCTATCTTACTCTCTTCGTGGAATATTTCAATACACGAGCAGTTTTCTGATGATGTTTTTCTATCTAACTATAGAAATTCCAACCATATTTAAATAAAATTTCATAAAGTATGTAAAAAGTATGAAATAATCAAGTTATGACGCGGAAAAGAAATGCGTTTGAGTGAATCGCGTCGACTTTTTTGGTTCTCTTCTACTAGGGTTGCCCAATTGCGGGGTATTTTCTTCTCTACCTCTACATCCTTTCTGCTTTTTGATAGATTCAAAGACGATCAAGATTTAGGCGAGCAGATGATGTGCGCAATTTGGCAACCCTGGTAAAAGAGAACCAAAAAGTGTTAGAAATTCACTCAAACGCATTTCTCTTTCGCGTTATATCTTTTTAAATAATTTATGTAATTTTACTTCGACATGATTGGAATTTGTATAGTTATAAACAGTAACACTATCAAAAAGCTGCACGTGTATGTGTATTTTTTTGATAGATTACAAAGACTCATGTCAAAGCACTGCAACAATGCGAGTACGCATGAGGAAAATAAGAACATTGTTGAAAAAATTTGTCTGTTCTTGTATTGGAATTATATAGACCTTTCAGTGTGTGTTGATACTTAGGGACCTTCAATCGATACTAATACGCATATGTAAATTGCAGAATTGAGTTTGTATATATACGATTTATAATCTACCGATGGTATCAATTCAGGCACAGTGGTTAGGCATATGATGATGAAGTTGTCACGGAGTTCGAAACTAGTCATGCCAGTGAGTGTGCTTAATTGAATTGTCTATTATTTCCAAAAAAAAACAACCATTTTTCAATTAGAAAAAATCTTGTAGTATGAATTTCTCATACATTAACCAAGAATAATCTTGGGAAATGCTATACTTTTATTTCATTAATACCACACAGAAAGAATTTTAGCCAACAATTTTCCAATTAAACGATTGCTTGGAGTTAAACTAAAAATTCAAACAATTTTTTATTTGAATCAATTAAATATTTTAATCAACTGTCTACGAATCGTATGTTTGTGAGATTGTGAACAAATTGTATACTCTTTTACTCTCTCGCCTGTTAGCACGAGAGCAAGAGAGGTCGCGTGTTCATGGGCCGTTTGCATTTTATATTTGTACGGATACACATTGTAAGTGATTTGTGTTGTGTGTGTAGTTTAGAGTTGGGTAGTTCCTGAACTATCTAGTTCATTTACGGTGACCAGAAATCACGCTCATGAACATAATGCATAAATTCGATACAGCGAGTATGTTCGTGATTGTTATGTTCGGGCACCTAAAATGAACGAGTTCGAGAACTAGTGAACGAGTTCGACATAGACTTGTATTTAATATTAAGATAATATATGTATATTTATAGTATAATTTTAGACCAACCGTTGTTGTTGATGACGTCATCTGCCTACATATTTGCATCTGCAGTGAAAAGTTGAACAGCAGAAACCTATTTATGTTCGGATATATGTATTTATCTAGTGTACAAATGCAATTGATGTTGCTAGCGTCTAGCGAATTCATGTGTATTTTCGTTGAGCAAAATACAATCGGTTTCGCTTAGCGTTTGCAATTGCCATTATGTTTCTACAAATGCCACTTTTTTTATATGGATGCAGAAATACTAATTTGCATATTTAATAATTTTTTATAAAAATGTTCTATGCAGGTGTTATTTCATTGGACATGTTAATTTACTTCCGTTCAAGTAAAGTCTTAAAATGTCAAAATATCTTAGTGAATACACATGTGAATTTAATACACACTTTGTAGTGTGTAATTGAAATAAATTACATAAATGATAAATTGATTTTGGTCAGAACTTTTCATTATTAGTTTAATCCCTTCAATTAAATGTTTTATTGAATATCGTAGGAAGTTTAGTAACACATTTAATTAAATTAATTAACAAATTGATAATGCAGCGAGTGAAAATTTATTAATTAAATTTAATATTTTATTTAATATTGAATTTTTATTAATTTAATATTTTATTAAAACAATATTATCAAATTGTTTTCTGGCGCAGAATCAGAAAAATATTTAATTGATCAAATAAATTTTGTAATTGAGTGGTATTTGATTTTTGTTGTGTATGAAACGTTTCATAAAATCTGTGAAAATGATGCATATATATTATGAGCATTAGGGTGTCCCATCAATAAATTTTTTTTTTGCCCAAGCTTGATTGGAAAGCTTATAGGGTAAAGTATTTTTAAAATTTTTGTTCAGATTTTTCAGAAGAGGTTTAGAGGTCGCACAAGTTGAATTTCCCCCAAAAATCGGGTATTCCGGACGTTTTTTGACTTTTACTTAAAACTCGGCCAATAACCACGATTTTCTTTGTTTGTAAGTCAACATTTTTCATCTGAAAAAAAATCTAAAAATACGTTACCCTAGAAGCTTTCCAATCAAGCTTGAGCAACCATGAAAATCGAAAAAGAAAATTTTTTGGGACACCCTAATGAACATATTTTATTTAATTCATGATGGAAGATGAATAGAATCTATGAATCAGTTTCATTGGTCGAATAAAATTTCTTTGGCTTGCTGAAATATAATGAAGGAATTCGTAACATTTAGGAAGAGTTTCGTCATATTGACGAAGAACGTTTTTATCAGTATATCGTCACCTAAAATCCAAATTGGCATAAAAAAAAAATTCGAGAATAGAGGTTTGGATTGATTAACATATATTAGATTAAACTATGCAGTACATGCTTTTATAAAATTTAAGACTTCCGCGTTCAAACATATCGATGTAATGAAAAAGATGCAGTCATTTAAGGTTTTCATCAATCAACGATTTCTTTGTTCTAACTATAATTTTAATTATTATTTTATTGCGTCTTTATTTACAATTGTCTAACCTACGTATTCCTACAAAATAGCTTGTTTCCGTTCGTACTATTCTTACTGTTCTTATTAGTTTTCCAATTTTGAAAGAAGTTTGTTTCAATTTGCTAAGGAAAGGATAAACAAATTTCTTTCAAAATCGGAAAAATAGTAAAAACAGTAAAATTAGTACGTACGGGAACAAAGCTAATATTAGAGTTCTCTACGTCCAAAAATTAAAATTTTTTTGACAGAATTTGAATTTCATATCGAGCAAGTTTGTACCTCTCCTGTAAAGCAATGAAAATGTTGTTACGTTTTCTGTTTTGGATTTCCGGAGGTTGTCTACTTACATTTGTTTGCTTTTTCGACCCGGTCTTCTCACAGCCTTTCGCTGAAACTTCCGTACGATAGTAGTCGGTGTGAAAAACGTAGAAATTAATAATAAAAAAACATCACCTTAACTAAGTTGTAACATCATTTGAATCACCAATCAATTTGTTGTGTCGATTGATAAACAATAGTTTCACCATTGAAAAACAGAGAGTGAACAATTTTTCAATTAATTTACAATTCAAAAATAATTTCGAACATTTCTTTTATAGACTTCAGATTATGAATCTCTTTCATTTAGAAGGGTTTCAATAACTATTCAACTAATAAAGTGTATTATGCATATATATTTATGATTTGTTGCTACGAACATACTTTTCGTTTCATAACGTCTGGTTATTTTTTAAATTAATGAGCTGTTACATTTATATTTACCCCACTTGATCTTGTAAATATTTCCGATTGAAATGAAACACAACTGTTGGTCGGGAAAGATATAATCTCGAAAGCAATTTTCGACTTCTTTATCAAAATGTCAATTTTGCGATTTTTAAAGATTAGGAAGCAGATGCTTTGGCTCACTCATACCATTTAGTACCTGTTTTCGGCGAAGGCTTTATATAGGAAAGATAACTCGCTTCCATTGGGTGCCATACGTTGCAATTTCTGTTCGGTTTGCCCCACCAGCTTTCGAGGGGATTCGTCTCCCTGATCTATACAGTATGGTCTTGATTTTTCTATTCTACGGATTGGCTACACGCAAAGAAAAATGTTGTTCCCTAGAAACGAAATTTTAAAGAACTTAGCTTCGTTTGCAAAATTTATTTGCGACCAACGAACATTTATGTTTATGAGAAACGAAGTTCAAATTATGGCTGTAGCACATCTACATTTATTCGTATGAGAAACGATCTACGTTATAGACATCTGACTCGGAAAAGCAAAAAAGATTCCAGGTTCAAATTCCCGTAAATAATTTGTTTGTTTATTTTTTATCTTTATTTGAATTGTAAAGTGGACTTAATTAGCAAAAATATTGATTATGAAAATTGCGTTGAATGGGATTCATTTTGGATAGAATTGTACCCTTATAATAGAAGTAGATTTTTGAATTTTAAATTCTAATTTATGTTAGTACTTACATTTTGCTTGAAATTGACTTAAATCCCGGCAATATTTTAACGGCCAATGACCTCCAAAAGTCTTTATCTTTTCGACCAGCTGTGTTTGACCAGGTCGGACATTGTTATAATATATTCTTATTTTGCCATGCTACTAATACTGGGTTGGCAATAAAGTAACTTCGGGTTTCTCATATAGATGGCGCGTTTGTTATTTTGTTTGGTATACAGTTACACAGCTGACATTTCAAGCTTAAATTTGTGATATGTAACATTATTTTCAGTGGTCAGTTTTCATTTAAATCGTGTTGTTTCCGAAAGGCAAAAAAGACGCGGAATCAAACCGGGATATTTGTGACGTGTATAGTTAGGATGCTTTAACAGAATGCACATGCTAAAGCTGGTTCAAAAAATTTCGTTATGGAAAAAAATGTCCACAAGAGCGGTAGACCAAATGAGGTTGATGAGGACGAAATCAACACGGTTATCGAATCCGACTGACACGTTTCTGTTCGATAAGTTGCAGACAAGCTGAAGGTGTCGCACACGACTATTGAAAACCGTTTGAAACGACTTGGACTAGTCAAATAGCATCTTATTTGGGTTCCACACAACCTTAAGGAAATCGACTTAATAAAACGGATTAGCAGTAGCGATTAATTGCTCAAACGCAACAAAAATTAATACTTGACAACAATATCAACATAAAATAAATCCTGGTCTAAGCACGATGAACGTGCTCAAACTTCGTCAAAGGCTTAACTGCGCCAAAAAAAGGTTATGTTGTCCATTTGGATTTTAAGGGAGTCATTTATTTGGAACTGCTTCCTAAAAACCAAACCATAAATTCTGACGTCTGTTGTCAGAAATTGACAAACCTTGATGTGACACTGAAAGAAATACGACTTGAATTAGTAAATCGCATAAGCGTGGTTTTCCTCAGATGCCTCACGCACCTTTGCAGACTCGGCAAAAAATATTGGAGCTCCATGGGAAGTGATGGCACATCCAGCTAATAGTCCTGTTCTGGCACCTTCAGATTTTCATTTATTCCGGAGTCTGAAAAACTTTTTGAATGGAAAATCCGTGAATACACAAGATGACATACAAACCTAGGTGTTCAAGAAAATTTGTGGGATGGAGAAGTCATTCTATGAATCTGGGATCAAAAAGTTGCATGGACGATGTCAGACGGTTATTGACAAAATGGCACCTACATTATAGATTACAATTAATTATTTAAATAAAATAATTGAAAATTACTTTGAACAAAAAAAAAAAATCCTAAATTTCTTTCTTGCCAACCCAATACGTCCTACACTGAAAAAACCTCGGCCCCCCATTATTAGTAAATTTATATTATAGATTAAAATTAGTTGAATAAAATAATTGAAAATTACTTTGAAAAACAAACTGAAATTTCTTTGTTGCCAATCCAATACGTCCTACACTGACAAAAATTAGCCCCCAATTATTAGTAAATTTACCAGACTGCTGCTGTGCCGTTTTAAATTTTAAGGAAATTTAACCTGCTGCTGTTATAGTTGTGATGTGTGCTGTAACCTGTTAGAGGATGCGACTGCCTGTTGGTGTTGTAGCGTATGGAATTTCGTCTAGCTGTTGTAATGCAACATTTAAATTGTCGTTTAACTCCATACGTTGATTCTTTGGAAGTTAGGCTGACTGATATTAGGAAATATTCTGATTGTGGTTGTGTGTAGGTTATAGTTTGTTCTACGCAATCAGGCGGCCGCGCGGCGTAAAAAAACTCATAAAACGGTGGTGGCGTAAAGCTCTAAAGCTCAGATCAGAAAGATCAGTAAAGATGAGAATAAATGCGCCTTCTAATTTTTCGTAGCCATAAACAACCGCATAGATGTCAATTTTCCAAATAAATATAAGAAATTCGAATTTTTTGTAAAAATTATAAAATTGGCAAATGGAGGGCTTGGTGTTAAGCGAACCACAGACTTGTCGTTCATGAACTTGAACTTCAGCTAACGATGATGTTGATTGTCAAATAAGAATAAAAAAAAATAAATGGTTTCCCGTTACATCCCATGAAGGGATTAGGAAGGGCTTCTCACAACCAGTGAGCTGTGCGCGTTCCAGTTTTATACTCACTGATTAGGACCTACAGTTTTACACCGGTTCCAAACGGTATTTTGAGAAGTTTTTTCATGGCTAAATACTCGATAGTGTCGCCGTCACTAAGCGAGGTGACCGCCGTCGAAAGAAATTTTAGGTGGTCAGAGTAGGGATCGAACCCACGTCCTCATGCACAAGAGCCGCGCACACTACCATTGCACCACCGACGGAAATAAGAATGCAATCGAAATTGTTCGCATCACTATCTTGTTCACAAAATTTGTTGGTAATATTTTTTAAAATTCATCAGCCGGATAAAAAGTTATCGACCAAGCTCATGCTCATAAATGACAAGTCTGTGCTTCGTTTTAATGTTCATACATAATATGGACGTTTCAGTTTCCAAAACAGTTTCCTTAGTGCTTCAATGAAATATATTAATTGTAACAACGAAACCTATTCATCGCAGAAATGCAACGTATTCATCCAAGTAACGACAATTTTGAAGTTAATAAAATAAATTCCGTTGCGGTGTTGAATTTGTGATTTAGCTCTAATTCGGATTCTAATTCTAAAGTGAATATATTCACTTGTGCGATGAAGAAGTAGTAATCGTTTTATTTTAATTCGCTTAAGTACGCTCGTGGTTCATACAACATCGATACCCGTTGATATCGATAACAGGGGCATATATTTTGTTAACTACCTTTCTTGCTAAGAATCTGCTTGCGCGATAACCCAGGCAGTTGCGTTATACATCAAAACAAATAATATAAGAGTCTGATATATCACGATTGAAATGCATACAGAGCTCTCGGTATTATCTATTACAAAAGCACAGTTCTCAGTTTTCCAGTATTTGAGGCTGACGTTACAGCTCTTGTTAAAGGCGGATGCGCGGTAAATAAAGTTCTTCGCTATATAGAGGTTAAAATGGTTGATGACGTTCACATATTGTTCTAGTCGCTACCATTAACTTTATCTTGTCCTTATTTACTCTGAAGTCTAATTTTGTTGATGAATAATCGATTCCTGAAAATGCTGTACTATACTTATACTGTCCATATTAGAGGTTTACGCCGTGTATTTCTGCTTCGCCGGGCCCGTAGGAGCTGGGAAAACCGGTGGCTTGGTCGGCTAACCTGGCGGCGACACGCGGCGACACATCGGGGCAAATGCCCCAAAATTTCCGATATGTGAGAGGATAATGGGGTTGAGGTATCGTTTAAAGCTATGGTTATTATCACTTTTTGTATAAAACAAGTAAAAATAATCTCAAAAAATTATTTAGCATATTTCGATATCTGGCGCGAGTTTTTTAAAATAATTTTTGTTTTGTTTGGAGAAAAGTAAAAAAAAAATATTGTATAATTTTTCAAAATTTCAACATCCGATAACTCGATAACTTAGCGAGTAATAGAAAAATAGTCAATAATTTGTTGAGTTTATTTTGACTTGTTTTAGAGAAAAAAGTGATGGTATAACGCCATAAACCTGTCATATATCCGAAATTTCGGGGCCCATAACTCTGAAACTATGCATTTACCCATGCTTTGTTATTTTACTTGTTTGCTTAACATAATATATCCTATCCGACGCAATAGTATTTTTTTTTAATTTTTGGAGAGAAAGCCGTATAATAGACATAAGCCGAAAAGCCGATAAAGGATTTCGCAATATTACCGAAGAAATATTTTTTTTTTTTATTGCGTTCATATAACATGTCAATGGACTTGTCGTCTTTATCTTCCGTCGTGGCGTGAATACAAATTAACTAAATTCTGAACTATTTCGATTTTATGAAGATAGTACCAATATATTCACTCATCGGGTTAAACTAGAGAGTAAAGGTCTCAGTCTTTTACCAACTACATATCCGCAACGAAATTCGTGTTGTTTTCATGGCGGGTATATTCGATGTCACAGTGTTTCCTTCTTGTATAGCTATGTCCTGTCCATCGCAAATCCTGCTTAGTGGTAATACCCATTACTAGGGGGATTGTTTGTTTTATTTCTTGTGTATACGGTGACGAGTGGCAAGACCAGCTGCAGCCGTCTATTTGAGACCACCACGCGATAACGTGTACTTTCTAGATAATAACTTCAAGTGTTCCAGATCAATTATGACCATTTAACATGATTAACTTTTGTCATATGTCGCAAATCTTTATGGCTCATCATGATAAAATAAAGATATGGTAAACCAATTTTTATTACCCTGACAGTCAAGAACCGAAATGTTTGTTTGAATGATAAAATAAACATTGAAATGACATATGTCAATTCGATTAAATGCGTTCGTATATTTCTATATCAATTGGAATTTTAAAAACATTTGATAAATAATAGAAACTCAATTTCTGATTCTCTTATCGTAATACATTTACCGCAATTTCTATTCCATTCATCATTTCCTTAAAGAATGTTCAAGTATGACTAACCTGACCAACTGGTTGTGGCCAAAAGGAGGGACACAATGATTAAAAGATCGGAATTTTTTGGTTTAAATAAAAATACATGATTTTAGTTAAATTAAGACTAAACATATAAAATAAGACAATTTATTCTTTACGTAATCACTTTGTTCCTATATATTCAAGTCGGGATGAGACACACAAAATAAAATTAATTGCAAAACTATTATTATTTATTTAAAAAAATGCGAAAAATCAGTTAATCTTTTAAATTACAAAACAATTTTAAATTTTTTTTAAATTGCAGTCTTTCGAACGTTGCTGAGTGTAGCGTGAATTTTCCAAGGAAAACAATGTTACATTCGACAGCATTCTCAAAAAACAAAAAATTTGAAAAACTATACTTCTTTCTTAATAATGTTAAAAAATAACAGCAAAAGAAAGGTACCATTTTCGCAAAATTTTGCAATTTTTTGGGGTTAAAAAATTCTATAACATTAAGAACTTGTCAGTCGCAAACAGTTTATTATTTATTGTTTTAAGTTATTTTTTTTAAACTAAAGGGAAAAGAGTTGGCAACCCTAAAAAAAAACAGCTGACAGCTGACAGTTCAGGGTTAATAAAAATGGCAAATTACACGATAGAACAGCGTGTCTTCATTATTGAACAATATTTCAAAAGTAATGAAAGTTTTGCGGTCGCAATTCGATATGAATTCGAAATGAATTCGCGACATGATAACACAGTTTTTTTTTTTCCGAAATTGAATGAAATTGATGTGGCCAATATTTGGTTTCAACAAGACGGTGCCACATGTCATACAGCTCGTGAAACTCTTCAATTACTGCAAGAGACATTTCCAGGTCGCGTGATTTCTCGATTTGGTTACCAGAACTGGCCCCCAAGACCGTGTGATCTAACACCATTCGATTTTTTTAATGGGGTTTTTTAAAATCACAGGTCTATGTTAACAAGCCCACAACCACTCGTGCTTTAAAGGAGGAGATTCATCGTTGCATCAACGAAATTCGACCTGATTTATGCAGAAAAGTCATGGAAAATTTCGACAAACGAATACGTATGTGCCAGATGTTTTATTCCATAAATAACTCTATCCTATGTACTTTACGATTCAATACAAATATTAGCATATGAAGAATAAAAACTTTGTTTTCTATTCAATTCAAATGTTGCGTGAATTTTGGGATGGGTCAAAGTTTCCGCCACTTGGAACTTTCCTGCAACATATAGGCATACAAAATTGTGTGTTCCTTACTTCTGAGGTACAAAATATGTTCAGAAGTTTTATAGAAAAGATTCAGATACACATTTTTGTGGAACAAATTAACCCTCTAACTGTCACGTATAACCATGATTTTTGCTTTTTTTTTTTGAAAACTCGCAAAAACTCCTCCAAACTGATGGGGGGCGTGGTCAAAATGTTCTACAAAACTTATCGGCATAAAATTTCACTATATTTGGCCGAACACTCCAAAACACAAATCTTAGCCCAAACTAACTGCCTTCAAAGGGTTAATAATGAATTTTCTCATTTTGCTGTTTCCATTAAAAATAGTCCACATAATATGATGAATTTTGTCATATTTCATCTTTTATTTATGTGTTTTGGAGTGTTCGGACACATATAGTGAAATTTTATGGCGATCATTTTTGTAGAACATTTTGACCACGTCATTTTCGAGCAGTTTTTTGCGAGTTTTCAAAAAATAATAAAAATTATGGTTATACGTGACAGTTAGAGGGTTAATTTGTTCCACAAAAATGTTTAACTGAATCTTTTCTATAAAACTTCTGAACATAGTTTGTACCTCAGAAGTAAGGAACACACAATTTTGCATGCCTATAGGTTGCAGGAAAGTTCAGATGGGCGGAAACTTTGACCCGCCCTAAAAAAAATTCTGATCAGAGCTGGAAAAACGTCGATACACGTATATTTTTTTTAGACCTTTCTACCACAATTCATTGACAGAACCCAATCATTTTGAAAAAAATCTAATTTTGTCTCACAGTTTAATTAATTTTTGCACTCCATATTATTTGTGACGCGTGTGGTATTAACTACTTTTGTTTAATAAAATAATCAAAATGTTAAAATTCCGGTCCCAAACTTATATCACACAATTGTTTTCGTACGAAATAAGATTAGTGTAACAACCCTGTATTTGATTTTGGCTACGAAGTTTTCACAAAGAGCTGAGTATCAAGCAAATGAAAAGTGAGGGGAATTTTCGGTTCATGAGATTTTCGTTATTATTTATATACGTATTTCTTATGACAAAGAAAATTTCTTTAAAACTGAATACCGGGCTTTATGTGGAAGTGCCCGTAGTGTCGAGAATATTGCTGCCGCTGAGGCTTCAGTTCAAGAAAGCCCAAATGTGTATCTCACACGTCGTTCTCAAGCGTTGGGCATCTCTGTGACGTCGTTGTAGCGAATTTTGCGAAAAGATCTTGGCCTACATCCTTACAAGATCAAATTGATGCAAGAACTGAAGCCGCTTGACCACCATAAGCGTCGTATGTTCGTGAATTGGGCTGAGCAACAACTTGAAAATGATTCGGATTTTCATCGGAAAATCATCTTCAGCGATGAGGCTCATTTCTGGCTGAATGGCTTCGTCAATAAGCAAAATATGCGTTATTGGTCAGACAGCAATCCATACGTAATCCATGAGTCATCATTGCATCCCGAAAAAATTACGGTTTGGTGCGGTTTATGGGCCGGCGGCGTCATTGGGCCGTACTTGTTCCGTGATGATCAAGACCGGCACACTACTGTGAATGCGAATCGCTACCGTTCAATGATAACCGAATATTTTTGGCCCCAATTGGATAATATGGACTTGGAGGACATGTGGTTCCAAGAGGACGGCCCCACAAGCCACACAGCGAATGCCACAATCAATTTATTGGAAACCAAGTTTGGTGAAAGTGTTATCTCACGAAATGGTCCAGTCGATTGGCCGCCTCGGTCGTGCGATTTGACGCCATTAGATTATTTCCTGTGGGGCTACGTCAAGTCTATGGTACGAATTCGTACGAATATCGAACTTGAAATTGCAGCAGTATCGGCCGATTTATGCCTATAATTTCCGGATTTATAATTATTATTTATTATAATTATAATTTCCGGAACCAATGACCACACAGGTTGTATGATAGCAGAAATGCATAAAAGACAGTATTCACACAACGTCCATAGGAATATTTACTCAACGACAATTTTGCCTAATTGGGTAAGCCAAATATGTATGAGAACAGATAGGTTGAATAAAATATATAAATAAAGGGTGGACCATGTAAAATTTGGAATTTGAACCCCCCGTTATTTGGACGCAGATGATCAAGTTGAACTCTATGAAGTGACAGTTTACTTGTTAAAGGCTAGAAATTTACAAAATGGGTCGCTTTATGCTCGAAAAATATTGGGAAATGTTAAAAACTTTCTCCAAAGTTCTGAGTCTTCACCTCAAACTGTCAGAAATCTTCGAAGTAAATTCGATAGAAATAGAGTACCTGCCATCAAGGCAATTTGTGGAACAGTTTGTGAAGCGAATTCGTCAATCCGTATCCTTAATGGATAAAATAACTGATGTACGTGCTCGTCCGGTGCGTTAAGTGGTAAATATTGCCGCTGTAGCTGAAAGTGTGTTCGAACAGACGTTAACATCAACTCGCTTCCGTTCGTAGAACTGAACATTTCTCGCACTTCTTTTACCAGAATTTTGAGGGTTTTTACGGAAAAATCATATTTTCCGTTGAAGCTCATTTTCACCTCGGGGGTTACGTTAACAATTGTCGCAGTTGGGCCTCATGTTCACCTCGGGGGTTACGTTAACAATTGTCGCAGTTGGGCCTCGGAAAATCCAGACGTCGTCGAGGAGAAGCCAAAGCATCAACAACGAGTGACTGTAGGGTGCGGTTTTTGGCATGGCGGCAACGTAGGCATGTAGGCAGGTGCGAGCGTTATAGTGCCATGCTCAGCGGTTTGTTGTTCCCAAAAGTTGAAGATAGGACGGCGTTACGACCCACACAGCCAACGTCATAATCGATATTTTACGCACTGTGTTCCAAAACCGCATAATCCATTGGCCGCCTCGCAGCTGAGATTTGAAACCGATAGATTATTATATCTGGAGCGCCGTAAAACATAAGTGTTACGCAACCAATCCCGAGTCCTTGGAGACCTTAAAACACAAAATAGAGGCCCAAACAATGGAAAATGTATTGCAAAATTGAGAAGATAGAATGAAATATCAATAATGGGCCTTACCAATAAAATCGTAATTTTGAAAAACTTCAATTTGTATTATTTTTAAAGCGGAAGTAAATTCCAAATTTTACATCGCCAACCCTTTAGTTTCCCACTACATCCCATGAAGGCATAGGCTCACACACTCTCAATGGGATCTGCAGTTTTACGCCGGTTCCGAGTGGTAGTTTGACAAGCATTTTCATGACAATGCACTCGATAGTCGGCCTCAAAATTCAAGGAGATGAATTAAAAATACACGATTTTCTCCTACATTAACCAAAAACTAATAAACGATATTTATAAAACGCACAGTTGTCCATTTTGTCATAAAAACCGACACCGGATATTAACCCGTTTCTACACCTAGGTTTAACCGAAAACCGGTTTCGAAAAAAACGGAATATACGATGAATCCGAAAATCGCCATTTCTGAAAACCCGGGTTTTTGAATACACTAAAGCATACTAAACTCTACACGCTGAAAACAAATGGCCCCTGTAACATTTTGCAGGAAACATATAGTATATGTCTGGAACATAAATATACTAACGGCAAGTATTGTTTTTTTGTTCGCTTGTGTCTGTCACGTTTTTGATTTCAGAAATTGTATTTGGGGCACAAACAAATCTATTATAACATATTAATCATGTCTGCAACAATTGCCTTTTCTTAAAAAACTACCTTTCCTTTAAAGAGTTCCTTGTTTGTGAAACAAAATAACAAAAGGACCAATTCAAAAAAAATTCCCATTTCTTAAAAAAAACCTTTTCTTCAAAAAATACCTTATTTTAAAAAAATAAATTTTCTTGAAAAAATCCTCTTCGTAGACGTACGTTTCTTAAAAATAAAATAATACATTTTCTTTTTTTTCTTGAGATAAGTGGCCTTTCCGAAAATAAGTACATTTTCTTAAAAAAATAACCTTTTCCTGAAAAGAGTAAATAACCTTTTCTTTAAAAAGTACCTGTTCTTAAAAAATTACTTTTTTGTAAAAAAATTTATACTCTTATGACTTTTTCTTACAAAAAGTACTTCTTCTTAAAAATAGTACCTTTTCTTAAGTAAAAAGATTAGATATTAATAAAAGAAGTACCTTTCTTTAAAAAAGGACCTTTTCGGCAAAATATAATACATATTCTTACAAATAGGAAATAAAAATATCGTTCAAAAAAAAAATACATTCTCTAAAAAAATTTATTAAAAAAAGTTTATCATTTTACAAAAAGTATCTTTTCTTAAAGATCCATTTAAAATATCGTATTTTTCAACGGGCGCCTTAGACGTGTTGGCACTAACTAGTACATAATATATAGCGAAAGGAAATTAGTTCCACCCGGGTGTCCCCTGACACCTCATTTAATTTTTTTGACGTAGAATACGTCTTACCTTACGGTATGAGGAGTCATGTCAGGTTTTTATTGTTGTAATCTTTATTTCATTGAATTTGAGGAAACGGCTAGATGAATTTTTTTAAAATTTTTTTTGTAGGTAAATGAAGATGTTATCTTTCGTTTGATATACATTTCATATTGGTTGATATCTTCCTAATATTTAAATTTCTCAAATGAAAATTGTTTAAACACATACACTCAAACATATGTGTGGTGTTTGGTTGAGTGTTTTTGGTTGCTCAACATTGCTTAGGAACATGGCAACATGTATCTAGTAAAAAGTGAAACAAACAGTAAGCTAGCGTAATAAAGCTTTTTTGCGAAAGCTTCAATAAAGCTGTTGTAACATTAATTTTGAATTGTAAAGCGTAAAGCTTTCACACAACGCTCGAATGCTAATGCGAAGACTCGATAAGGTGAACCTTTTTTAATATTAGGGCGGCCCTCTCAACATTCGCAGAACTTATTTCAATAAAAATATTAATTAAAATACATAAATTAAATTAAGTTTAAAAAAATTGAACATAATATTTTTTTTTTAAACGGACTTGAATCAAATGCCGTTGGTAAATATAAAAATTACAGCAGACAGTTGTCCGAGGCCTTCGACCACGGACTGTCCCTGCAGGCTGTGTCAGAGACACGGCCATTAAGTTTAACGTAGAATACGCCGATAAGACAGAAAACATATATAACAATAAATGATAAATAATATAAGCAAATGAATTTATTGTTATATATGTTTTCTGTCTTATCGGATGGCGTATTCTACGTTAAACTTAATGGCCGTCAGCCTGCAGGGACAGTCCGTGGCCGAAGGCCTCGGACAACTGTCTGCTGTAATTTTTTAATTTAGCTAACATTTGCTAATTTTTCCCCACAATTTAATGTCCATATGTTTGTGCATGGTTGCAAAAAAATGCACTAATAAAAGGTTTACATGTCACAATTTAATAAAAATCTGGTTTATTGAATTAAAGACTCATCGTTGCAGTATTTTTAAAAATTTTTCTATGAAATTTTCAAACGTTTTGTAGCAACAACGATAAAATCGTCGAATGCACGAAATGTTTTCATTGCAGCAATGACGATACTAACTGTGATGTTAATTAATGAATAATTAATTTCTTCCAGGCATTTTATGTTCCTCATACATTTGGGGGTATCTTTGTGATGTCTATGGGCGGAAGCCGATTTTAATGTACACTACGCTACTGGGGAATTTAGTGTCATTGATATCAATATTTATATCAAATTTTACGCTATTTGTTTTCCTAAGATTTGTAGTGGGTGTTTTGTAAGTACAGGCAGCAATATTTCCGATTCCAACTATTTCATCTGCATATTTATTTTTCAGCATTGCGGGTGCCTCCTCCACCACCTATGCATATCTGGGCGAATTTGTATCAATGCGTCATCGACCCGTGGTCATTAATTTTACCAGCATGTTTGTAGCTCTGGCTATGACATATGTCCCAGCCGTTGCCTGGGGTGTACTGTCCATGGATTGGTCCCTTCATATCAGTGACTCTTTTGCTTTCCGCCCTTGGCGTTTATTGACGGTATTCAATATATTACCCGGATTTATTTCAATACTCATAATGACACAAGTACCGGATAGTCCTAGGATTCTTATGTCTATTCGAAAAACTGAGGAAGCCTTTGCAGCCACCAATTGGATATCTAAACTAAATACAGGCAAATCATTGGCCGATTTTAATGTTTACAAGATTTACGATGAGATGCCCACGGAAACGGACAGAATATTACAAACTTCTAAATCTTGGTAAGTTAAACATATGATCAATACACGTATTGATATTAATCCGTATATTCCTTCCAGTACGCAGTTAGTGAAACAAATGTGGCTGGACACAAAGCCATTGTTCAAACGTCCACACGTCATTAATTTTGCAACTGTTTGTGTAGTTATGTGCGGCGTATTCTTTGTGTAAGTATAAAATAAAAAACTGAATTGCTGCGGTTAAAAAACCGTACAAAGAATTTTTTTTTGAAAAAAAATAACCGGAAAATATTTTATATAATACTCGTACAAAAGCTCGTAGCATATTTGTTTTTGTCTAAATAATTTTCAAAGTTCCCATAAATAAAGAACAAAAAAGTTCATAGAACTATATTTGTTAGAAAAAGTTCAAAGATTAAGTTAAGTTTGTAACCTAAAAGTTAATATAACAAAAATTATAATTTTATGTCAAAAATATCGTTTGGTGCTGGAAAATTGGTCATAGCTCGTTTTTATTCGGAAAAGTTAATAGAACATTTTTTGTTACGACAAAGGTTGTAAGATTTTTTTCATTAGAAAATAGAAAACAAAAGGGTGCATACAATTTTCATTTAGGAACAAATCCATCCAACTTTGTTGATAGTAAAAAATTTATAAACAAGTTTAAAGAATGTAAAAAAATCCATATGATTTTTTTGTCAGAAAAATGTTTATAGAAGTTGGTTTTGTCAGAAATGGGTTTATAGAAGTTTTTTTTGTTAGAAAAAGTTCAAATAGCTTTCTTGTTAGAAACTGCTGCAGGCAGGGGGGTTGTATGCCATATCTGATCAACCTTAGAGATGGGAAAATATGCAGAATATAGTAAGAAAGAGAGATAGCGATAGATGACTGGAAGTATGTAGGGTTGGTCAATGCGTTTTTAACACATTTGCCTTTGTGCATTGTACCCAAAGTACAAAACTCATCAACTGAGAATATTTTTTGTCAAAAACGAAACAAAACCCAGCAGGAAAGTGAAGAATGCATTACATTGAGAATGAATTATATAATGCATTGTAATAATTACATTCCAAAGAATCGAGGGGGTAATGTCATTTGACAAAATTGCACATTGATTTCTCCTTCATAGCGCGTACAAATTTTACGTTTACGTTTTGCTTTGTTGTTTTATTTCTTTACAATTTTGTCACATGAACTCTTACCATAGATAAAAAAATTAATTAGATATCGCACATGCCTTGGGATATTTCTTGTTCAATGGGATATTTTATAGATGGAGCTGAATGCAATAATTACAAACAAAATATACCTTGCAAGATGTATTTAGAACAGGTGCTAACAATGGGTGTGGTAGGCAACATCAACAAGGATTTTGATTTTGTTGTCCGTTGCTCTGAAATTCAACACAAACGAACACCAACAATAACAGTAAACAAAAAGACACAATCAAACAACAAAATTTGAACTTGAAAGTGGGGAACAAAACGAAAAAAAAATTAAGTTAGTTGTTCGAATAACACAACCTGCAAAATTATACTTTTTTTGTATGTATGTATCAAAATTCCCACAGTGTTGAATAAACGTCACTGAAAGTTATGAGAAACTTCAGTGAGAGTTACAAAACGACAACACAGCACCTAGTGGTAGTATTTGACAACGCCTGTGCAATATCTACTTAATTCCTTTATCTATGCCATAGAATAATACATACATAGATAAACTTATTCTCTCATCTGACGTTTCATTTCACACTCTCATCGTAGGTTTGTGGAAATGAGAGCAATTAAATTTAAAATTACCTTACACCACGTGGAGTTACAAAATATGTTCACTTAACTTTTTCCTGTCGTTTTGGTGTAGAACTGAAAAATTTAAATATATTTTGCACTTTTTTGTTGACTTATATCGTTGGTATACATTTGTATTGTAACGGGTCCGCCATCTAACGTTTTTTTTTTCAACAAGTGCTTATTCCGTGAATGGTAACACTTGGCTCATGTCTGATTTGACAGATAAATAGTTTTATCCTTCCGCTGAACGAATATGGTTGTGTATGCGCTTGAACAACGCTGGGAAATATGGGAAAAATGGGCCTGCGATCGACTTACAGAAGATGCCGATTTTGCCAAAAAAATCATCTTTCCAGATGAAGCTCATTTTGATCTTGGTGGGTATGTAAACAAGCAAAATTGTCGCATTTGGGGCACAGAAAACCCGCACGCATATATTGAAAAGCCGATGCACCCAAAGCGAGACACTGTTTGGTGCGGATTTTGGTCCAGAGGCATAATTGGGCCATTTTTCTTCGAAAATGAGCAAGCAGTGGCCGTTACAGTCAATGGCGATCGTTATCGGGCCATGCTGAACGAATTTTTGTTCACAAAAATTGAAGAGGAGGATATTGGTAACATTTTGTTTCAACAGGACGGCGCTACGTGCCACACAGCCGAAGCTACACTCGATGTTTTGCGCCCTGTTTTTGAAGATCGCATTATCAGCCGCAGAGCTGATGTCGTTGGGCCACCTCGGAGCTGCGATTTGACACCGTTGGACTATTATTTGTGGGGTGCCCTCAAAGATAAGTGTTACGCCGACAAGCCAGAGACAATTGACGCTTTAAAGGACAATATTCGTGAAGCCATTGGTTACTACTGCATGGCCAGCCGAGGCAGCCATTTGAATGAAATTATTTTCCATTATTAACCGGAAGGATTGTACTTTCAAATAAAAAAGAAATTTGAAAGTTATTTGGCGGACCCTTTATTTAACACAACTAGTTTGCCACAAAAACACGAAATTCAGTTGTTGTTCTTTTGTTGATCGCTGTATACTATTGCCACTATCTGGTATTATTGAACCGACTTTCCATCGTACCTATGACGTTTAATTTATTGAGTGAATAAAAGCTTCTATGGTATGTATTATTCTATGATCTATGCTGTTATCTAACTAAAGTAATAGCAGGAAGACTTAGAGTTGGCAATCCAGTTCTTTTTGAAGTTTGTCACAATACTTCATCTAACGGGAAATTTTTTCTGATGGCTTAACATTGTATTTATAAACCTTGCATTCGTCCACATGTTTCTATTGGAATCGCGTAAATAAGTCAGTTTTGGTGCAACGTTTAGAGGTGAAGATATATACATATATAGTTTATTTAAGTAAATAGTTTAGAATTCATTCCTGATAACATGTTAAATAATGCACTGAAAAGAACGAATTATATAATGCATTCTCTGGACACATTAAAATAATTCATTCTTTTCCTAGGACATCCCTGTGTTAAGAATAATGCATTCTGGAATCAACGTTTAATACACGCTACACATTACCTTCTCGCTTCCTATTGATTCTCTTTTCCTGCTGGGAACCATAGAATAACACATACTATAGAAGTTTTTATTCGCTCAATAAATTAAACGTCATAGGTACGATGGAAATTACACAGTGGAGGGTGGAAAATATGGGTTCAATAATACCAGATGGTGGCAATAGTATACAGCGATCCACAAAGGAACTACACCAGAATTTCGTGTTTTTGTGGCAAACTAGTTGTGTTAAATACAATACAAATGTATACCAACGATATAAGTCAACAAAAAAGTGCAAACTATATTTAAATTTTTCAGTTCTACACCAAAACGACATGAAAAAGTTAAGTGAACACATTTTGTAACTCCACCTGGTGTATGTAAATTTTAAATTTAATTTGCTCTCATTTCCACAAACCTACGATGAGAGTGTGAAATGAAACGTCAGATGAGCGAATAAAACCTTCTACGTATGTGTTATTCTATGCTGGGAACAAACGAATGAAACCTTAACCATTCTCTGCTCTCTCTCTTACTCTCTTCATTGAATATTTCAATACACGAGCAGCTTTGTTGATAGTGTTATTGTATATACATAACTATTCAAATTCCAACCATGTTGAAGTAAAATTACATAAACTATGTAAACAGTATGAAATAATCAACATATGACGCGAGAGAGAATTGTGTTTGAGTGAATTGTTACCACTTTTTGGTTCTTTTTTTACGAGGGTTGCCGAGTTGCCCACATCTTCTGGTCGTCTTATTCTGGATCGTCTATGTTTTTGTGATAATTAAATCAAGGACAAAAGAGATATCCAAGTAAAATACTGCAAAATGTAATGAAGTGTTAGAGTAAAATTATTTATAGAGATTGCATTTAAAACACACATTTATTAAAATATAGATTATTCTGATTCGGCATGGGTTGCCAAGTCTATAAAACTCTTGCCCCAACTTTTCCAGTGACTTTGCTCGCATTCCAAAAGATGAAAAACAGCTGTTGCAGACTCTATGTACATTACTCTATGGCTGCAGGAGCCTGCTTTTTGTTGAAGGAACTTTTTTGTTAGAACAAATGTTATCGTATTTTTTTTCGTTTTCAAGAAAGGTCCATAGATTATTGTGTTTATAAACAAGTTCGTCGTGGCCGTCGGTGGTGCAATGGTAGTGTACGCGGCTCTTGTGCATGAGGACGTGGGTTTGATCCCTACTGTGACCACCTAAAAATTTCGTTGGACGGCGGTCACCTCGCTTAGCGATGGCGACACTATCGAGTATTTAGGCATGAAAAATCTTCTCAAAATACCGTTCGGAACCGGCGTAAAACTGTAGGTCCCAATCAGTGGGTGTAAAACTCTCTCCCTAATCCCTTTATGGGATGTAACGGGAAACCATTTATTTATTTTTTTATAAACAAGTTCACAGAACTCGGCCACCAAAATTGTAACACAAAGGTGAATTATGAAATCAAAAGCTCATCGTTTTGTGTTAAAAAAAGTTCACACAACTTTTTTATTAGAAAAAGTTAGTAGACCATAGTTTGTAGAAAGAAATAATTTTTGTAAGTTCGTAGAATTATTTGTTTGTTAGAAACAGCTGTTTTTTACGCAAAAAATCATAAAACTGTGTCTTAAAAAAAGTGCACGTAATGTTTTTTTGTTAGCAAACAGTTTTCTTTTTTATATTTTGTTAGCAAATGATTCAAATGATTTGTTAGATAATAGTTCTTTAAACTTTGTTGTTAGAAGGAAGTTCATAAAACTTTTTGTGTGAGCAAAAAGTTCACATATCTTTTTTGTTTTCGTTAGAACAATAAAATCACAGAAAACAGAAAAAGTTCATTGAACCTTCTTTGTTGATAACACTTCATAAAACTGTTTTGGTTGAATAAGATTCATATTTTTTTTTTAGAAAAAAGTTGATAGCACTATAAAGTATTGTTAGTAAAAAGATCACATCATGTTTATTTTTGTAAAAAAAATGCAAATAAATAAATAAAAAAATATTTTCCCATATCATCCCATTATGGGACAGGGAAACACCTATCACAATCAGTGTGTTGTGCGCATTACTGTTTTATATTAGGACAAGCATCTACGCAGGGGTGGGCCGGGGGCTTGGCCATCCCCCCGAAATTATTTCCTTAAATGGTGATTTTTTAATGTTGTGCTATTTTTCAACCTAAATTTCAAGTACTGGATTGGGGTCAACACTTATACATCGGTTCCGATCGTTTTTGTTTGAGAAGCTTTTTTGTGGCCAATTACTCGATAATTTCACCGTCGTGACCGCCGTCGAAAGAAATGTAAGGAAGTAAAAGGAGGAATCGAATCCAGGTTCTCATGTACAAGACATTCTAAACATTCCACCACCGACACCGACAAAAAAGTTAACATAACTTTGTTTTCTTTAATAATTTTTCGCTCCAAGATAAATTTCTATGAAAAAGTACTTTTATAACAAAAAGTACAATTAAATAGAATATATTATTAAAAAAATAATGTGAAATTGATTATTATTATTAATAAATGTAGCTATTTCAATGCCCACCAAAGGTATATCATCACACATTATAGGGCTAAACAAATCTCAAGTAAGCGAGAGGTGTCTAAGCTCCTACTTGTGCGAAAAAAATCCACAACAATAGGACAATGTACTTTTTTTTGTAAAAGTACTTTTTCATAGAAATTGTTCTCCGAAAAAATCTTAAATAACTTTTTTTTTGTTATCACGAAGTTAATATAACTTTTTTTTTTAAAAAAATGTCAGATATTTGTTAGAAAATATCTCATATAGCTTTTTGTGTTAGAATAAAATAATGAAAATTTTTGTTTGGTACAAATAAGTTCATAGAACATTTTTTAGAAAAAAGTTCTTAGTTCCTTAGGCTTTTTGAGTCAGATACAAGTTCTTAGGACTTTCTTGTTAAATATAAGTTCATAGAACAGTTTTTTTTAGATAAAAGTTCATAAAACTCTATTATTAAAATTTTATCGCTAGAAAAAGATCAGAATTTTTTGTGAAATGAGTTCATAAAGTTTCTTTCGTTCATAAAAAGTTCATAAAACTTTTTCTCTTAGCAGAAGTGCATAGATATTTTTGTGTTAGAAAATGTTCATAGTACTTTTTTTGTTACAAAAAGTACGTAGAACTGTTTGTGTTAGAAAAAGTTCGTAGAACTCTTTTTGTTAGAATAAAGTTCATAGAACTATTTTTGTTAGAACTTTTGTGGTTCATAGAAATTTGTTTGTTATGAAAACAGTTTTAGAATTTAGTTGTTAGAAAATGTTTAAAGATATTTTTGTAAGAAAATTTTGAAGCAGCTTTTTATGTAAAAAAAGTTATAGAAACATTTTCGAAATTTTTTTCAGGGAAAAGTTCACAGTTCCTTGGGTTTCTTTGTCAGATAAAAGTTCTTAGAACTTTTTGGTTAAATAAAAGTTCATACAACTGTTTTGTTAGATAATAGTTCTTAAAACTTTTTTGTTAAAAAGTTCATGAATTTTTATTGTTAGAAAAAGATTGAAAAAGCTCATAAAACTTTTTGGGTTAGCAGAAGTTATTAGAAATTTTTGTGTTAGAAAATATTAGAAAATTTCATGGAAATTCAAGATAAAAGTTCATATAATTGTTTCCTTTAGAAAACAGCTTTTACAAGTTTTTTCGATAGATAAAGCTTATAGTACTTGTTTATTTAGGAAAAAGTTCACAGAACATTTTTTTTAGAAAAAGCTCATAGAATTTCTTTCGTTAGAAAAGAGTGGGTAGAAATTGTTTCGTTTTCTTTATTCAGTCTGTGTTTTTTATACATTAGAACTGATGTTTAAAATTTTTTAACGTTTGATAATAGAGATAACCTTGAGCTTGAAAACAAAATTCAAATTGAATAAAAAATTCAAATTTTCAGTTCTAATGTATGAAAAATAGACCGCATAAGAAAAATTTCACACAAGAGTAATTTTTTGTTTGCAACAAACTTTACACAACTGGTTTGGTTTGATTAAAAGTTCAAAGCTTCTTTGGTTGGAAAAAAAAATTACAGCAGACAGTTGTCCGAGGCCTTCGGCCACGGACTGTCCCTACACGCTGTGTCAGAGACACGGCCATTAAGTTTAACGTAGAATACGCCATCCGATAAGACAGAAAATATATATAACAATAAATTCATTTGCTTATATTATTTATCATTTATTGTTATATATGTTTTCTGTCTTATCGGATGGCGTATTCTACGTTAAACTTAATGGCCGTGTCTCTGACACAGCCTGCAGGGACAGTCCGTGGCCGAAGGCCTCGGACAACTGTCTGCTGTAATTTTTATATTTACCAACGGCATTTGATTCAAGTCCGTTTAAAAAAAAAAATATTATGTTCAATTTTTTTAAACTTAATTTAATTTATGTATTTTAATTAATATTTTTATTGAAATAAGTTCTGCGAATGTTGAGAGGGCCGCCCTAATATTAAAAAAGGTTTACCTTATCGAGTCTTCGCATTAGCATTCGAGGAGTTGTGTGAAAGCTTTACGCTTTACAATTCAAAATTAATGTTACAACAGCTTTATTGAAGCTTTCGCAAAAAAGCTTTATTACGTTAGCTTACTGTTTGTTTCACTTTTTACTAGATACATGTTGCCAAGCAACATTAGCTTGCTGTTCGTTTCACTTTTTACTAGATACATGTTCCTAAGCAATGTTGAGCAACCAAAAACACTCAACCAAACACCACACATATGTTTGAGTGTATGTGTTTAAACAATTTTCATTTGAGAAATTAAAATACTAGAAATATATCAACCAATATGAAATGTATATCAAACGAAAGATAACATCTTCATTTACCTACAAAACAAATTTTAAAAAAATTCATCTAGCCGTTTCCTCAAATTCAATGAAATAAAGATTACAACAATAAAAACCTGACATGACTCCTCATACCGTAAGGTAAGACGTATTCTACGTCAAAAGTTCACAGATTTGTTTTGTTTAGGAAATAGTTCATAGTACTTTTTTTTATTACGAACAATTTTTATTGTATTTTTGTTATTGTTTAGAAAAAGTTAGGAAAAAATGTAATGAAAAATATAGTAGGCTACAATTTTTTTTTGACTGTTGTGTAGCAAAGAAGGTCAACAAAAATCTCTGCTTAAATTGATAAAAAAAACTCTCGTTTCAGAAACTCTGGCATGGGCCTATGGTACCCCGAAATTCAAAACCGTCTAGGATCGAATGCGGACGACGCACACAAAATGAGCATTTGCCAAGTTATAGACTCATCATTGCTGCACAAGGACTCTAATCAAACAGAAGTGGTATGCTACCGAGTCGTTCCCATTCTTTTGAATGAGATCTTATTAAAAATCTGAACAAAATCCCTTTCAGGTGTGCGATGATACCATTACCCGAAAATCCTACATTGATTCCCTGACATTTGGTTGTGTTTATCTGGGAGCATATTTTGTACTTGGTTCCATTATTAATCCACTGGGTCGCAAGCGTACAATTATTCTCTTGCTGTCAATCTCGGCCACATGTGGCATTGTCTTGCATTGGCTGGTGGAACCCATAGGAATTGTTGCTTGTTTTATATTATTCGTCATGCTGCCGGGTCTGTGTGTTTCGATTTTGAGTGGTGCAGTTGTTGACTTGGTGCCAACACATCTGAGGTGAGACAAACATACATAGTACGCGATAAAAACCAAATGCGATTTAATAAAAGTGTTAATAACAAGTGGTTATGACCTTGAGAAATGTGACTCGTTAGATACTACAGTGACGTAGTATTGTTTCTGATTTTTTCTTCCTATTAAATATAATTTATTTTCTTTCTTTGTGATCTCTTAGAGGAAAAGCTGTTTGCATTTGTTTAATGTTGGGCCGGTCGGGCAGTGTCATTGGCAGCAATATTATTGGCGTTCTCTTGGAATCGTATTGTGCTGCTACGTTTGCAGTATTTTATGCATTAGTTTTGGGTAAGTTAAAGCTTATTTTTATATTTATTGTTAGATTTTTGTAGTTTAACCAATTGATATTTTGTATTTCTAGTGTGTGCGGGGCTAACTTTAATGCTGCCCATATAAAATGGCATCATACTCTAAGGTAGAGATTACAGTGGTTTGTTTGTATGGTTGCAAATATTTCATTTTCGAAATATTCCATTGAAAGAATGTGTTATTTTTTACTGCTGCATTGTTTTGGAGTCAGTCTTGTAGTCTAAAATAGATCTAAGATTCTAGCAATAGTATATTACAAAAAACTACTGTGGGATTTGTATTGAGAAATTTGGAACATTTTAAGAAATTGTCCAAATTAAAGGGAAGAGTTGGCAAAGCCTTCTGACGAGCTCTGTTTTTTATAACGTTAATTGCTGCCAAGTAAGCCGATTTTCGTTTATTGGTCCTAAATTGTTACGAAATTTGTAAAACAAAAAATATGCGAAACTTGGTCACATTATTTGTCACATACACGAAAAAATATATATAAAATTGAAATACTCAAAAACTTTAAATTTGAGAAAGTTGATAATATAAAAATTATACTATTGGAATATAGAAAAATGGAATATAGAAAAAAGATCATAGAATATTTTTTGGTAGCACAAATTTACGAGGGATTCTCAAGTCAACCAATGTTAAAGAGGAAAAAAACCACCTGCGCGGTGAAAGTGTAAATAAACTTGAGATGAAACAAAACATATTTTTATTAAATATTTACTTAAAAGATGCCTAACGAATGTTTTAAGTATATTCTTTTTGTTTTCTTTTATTGAAATCGATTTGAATTTTAAGAAAGACTTTCAAACATTTTTTTTGAAACATTTCTAATAGTTGGCTGATAAGGATTCATAGTTATTAATTATTGCACTTCGCACGTTCGTAGATTTTACCAAATAAAAAAATATTGCAAAGTTCCTAAAACATGCGAATGAATTATATTTTTCCATTTTTCCTAGTTAGTTTCCATATTTCACTTTCCTAACATTCCTATTTTACAATACATCGACATGAGAACCCTAAATATTCTAACGTCCTTTTTCATAAAAGGTTGTGAGGAGTGACTTGATAGACATTTTTTGTATGATAAATCGTCTCTGAAATCTCTCATAACTTTTTCGAATAAGGCCATAAGAATTTAGTGAATTTTTTTTTACAAAATGATTTCATGAACCTTTTCTTCCAAGCAAGATTTTATGGTATTTTCTTCAGCAAAAAAAAATTGTTTAAACTTTTTTTTAGCAAAAAAGATTTTATGAACTTTTTTTCCACCAAAATATATATAAACGTCTTTTTACATCACCTATTAATTTTCTTTCTTTATCAATGAATACTCTATAATCTATATTTTAGAAGAAAGATCTGAGATTCTGTTCTCTTAGTTAAAAGTTCGTAGAATAATTGTTCTTACAAAAATATTTTTACGTAAAATATTTTTTTTCCATAAAAAATGTTAACTGTTTTTCTGTTAAAAAGTTCGCAAAACATTTTGTATTTAAAAAAAGATCGTACAATATTTTTCATTAAAAAATAAACTAATTTGAATAATAGTTTCTATAGAACGAACACAAATTCGTAGAATATTAAAGTTTGTAGAATATTTTTTTCTTAGAAAAAGTTTGAAGAATTCTACTAGTTTTTGGAAAAGAGTTCGTAGAATATATTTACAAAAACTTTGTTTTTATTAAAGCGTTTGTTTGTTAGAAAGTTTTTGAATAATCAACTTAGTTAAACAATTTTCGAAGAACGTTGTTTGTTTACAACTGTTTGATAAAATGTTGTTTAAACAAAAAAAAAAAAACACACACACAAAAACAATCACAGAACATTGTTTGTTGAAGTTCATAGAACTTTTTTCGATAAAGAAAATTTCATAAAATTTTTTTCGGTAGCGAAAAGTTTATAGAACTTTCTTCCTTAGAAAAAAGTCCATGGAACTTATTTCTTAAGAATAAAGATCATAGAACTTCTTTCTTAAGAAAAAGTTTATATAACTCCATTCTTAAGAAAACAGTTCAAAGAGCTTCTTCCTTTAGGAAAAATTTAGCACAACTTCTTTGTTTAGATAAAACTTGATATAATTCCTTTCTTTAGAAAACAGCTCATATATCTTATTTCGTTAGAAAAATCTTATTTGTAGAATTTCTTTATTTAGAAAAAAAGTTCATAGATCTACTGTTTTTGTAGAAAAGCTCTTAGAACTTCTTTCGTTAGAAAAAAAGTGCATCAAACTTCTTTCGTTAAAAAAAGTACATAGATCTTAATTCTTTAGAAAAATATTCATAAAACTTCTTTCGTTAGGAAAATTTCATAGAACTTATTTGTTCGAAAAAAGTTCATAGTATTTATTTGTTCGAAATGTTTTATATAGAAGTTCACATAATTTTTTTCTTTACAAAACAGCTCATACAACTTGTCGTTTTTAGAAAAACGGATAGAACTTCGTTCTTGCAAAAAGTTCATTGAACTTCATAGAACCTATTTCGTTAAAAAAGTTCGTAGAACTTCTGTCGTTAAAAAATGGTACATAGAATTTTTTAATAGAACTTATTTGTTTTAAAAAAGTTATTTCTTTAGAAAAAGTCTATAGAACGTCTTTTTTTTAAAACAAGTTCACAAAACTTATTTTATTAACAAAAGTGCATGGAACTACTTTCTTTATATAGAAATTCATATAAATTCTTTCGTTAGAAAAAGCTCATAGAACTTATTTCGTGAGAAAAAGTAGATAGAACTGTTTTCGTTAGAAAAAAAAGTGAAGTCGTTCATAGAACTTCTTTGTTTAGTAAAAAATTCAGAAAACTTTTTTCTTTAGTAAAAAGTTCGTAGTTTACTAGAAAAGTTCATAGAATTTATTTCGTTAGGAAAACGTTCACTTTGTTAAATGGAAAAATTCATAGAACTATTTTCGTTGGTTCATAAACGCTCATTTGCTAGAAAAAACTAAAAGTAAATTTTTTTGTTTTAGAAAATTCTCATAAAATTTTTACGTTAGAAAAAAGTACATAGAATTTCCTACGTTAGAAAAAAGTGTATGAAACTCTTTCATAGAACTTCTTTATGTAGAAATAAGTTAATCAAAACTTCTTAGAGCTTCTCCCATTAGAAAAATGTTCATTGGTCTCATTTCTTCAGAACGAAAGTTCAAAGAACTTTTTTCTTTACAAAAAACTTCGTAGAACTTGCAAAAATTTCGTACAACATATTTCGTTAGAAACTTCGTAGAACTTCTTTCGTTATTAAAAAGTTCATAACAATTTTTGCTTAGTAAAGAGTTCATAAAACTTTTTGTACATGGACATAGAACTTCGTTCGTTAAAAATTTTTTATCGAGCTTCTATCGTTACAAGGAAAAATTTCATAAGACTTCTTTGGGTAGAAATATAACTTTTTTTTAGAAAAGGTTGAAGAACTTTCTTAAAACTTTTTTTCGTTCGTCGGAAATAAATACTTCGTAGAACTTATTTCATTAGATATAACTTCGTTCGTATGACGTCTTCCTTAAAAAAAGTTCGTAGAACTTCTTTCTTAAAACTGTTTTTTTCGATTCTTGGAAAAAACTTCTTAGAACATATTTCGTTGGAAAAAAGTTCATAGAACTTCTTTCGATAGTAAATAGTTTATAACATTTCTTCGTTAGTAAAGAGATCAAAAACTCTTTATGTTAATAAAAGTTAATAGAACTTCGTTCGTTAAAATAAGTTCATATAAGGTCTTTCGTTACAAAAAAATTTAATAGCACTTCTTTCTTTACAAAAAGTTGAGTTCATAAACTCTTTATGTTAATAATGGTTCATAGAACTTCGTTCGTTAAAATAAGTTAATATAACGTCTTTCGTTACAAAAAAAATTAATAGCAATTCTCTCTGTACAAAAAATAAATAGTTTATAACCTTTCTTCGTTAGTAAAGAGTTCAAAAACTCTTTATGCTAATAAAAGTTTATAGAACTGCGTTCGTTAAAATAAGTTCATATAACGTCTTTCATTACAAAAATATCACTTCTTTCTTTACGAAAAAGTACAGATGAATTCTTTCCCTGTATGAATTCTTTCATACAACTTACTTCATTAGAACAACTTTCATAGACCTTATTTTATTATAAAAATCATCTAAGATCGAAGATCTATGGACTATGGAAAAATGTTATGAAGTTTTTACTAACGAAAGAAATTTTTTGAACTTTTTTCTAACGAAATATTTTGTATGAAGTTTTTTCCAAGGAACAAAGTTCCACGAACTTTTTTATTAGGAAAAAAGTTTTATGAACATTTTTATAAAGAAAGAAGTTCTATGAACTTTTTTTTCTAAACAAAGAAGTTATATGAACCTTTTTCTAAAGAAAGAATTTATATAGACTTATTTCTACCTTGAATTTTTTCTAACGATAGAAGTTCTATGAACTTTTTCTATCATTAGAACAAAGTTCATAGAAGTTCTTTAGTTAGAGAAAAGTTCATAGAATTTCGGTCGTTAGAAAACCGTTAAAAAAATTTCGATCGTTAAAAACGGTTCAAAGAAATGTCAATACCTTGCCAAGTTAAGTTCAAATCCAGATTCGTAAAATGTTTGCCGCAACGGGCAATCGAAAAAATTTGCTGCATCCGTAGAATTTTAAATTGGTTTTTGGGTCTGAGACCATATTCACAGAATCATCGTATGCAGTTAATTACTAAATAGAGGATCTTGTGTGTCAGGGATAAAATAGTTTTTCGGCCATACTCTGGAATCGTCTGCATTAAGTTATACGGAACAGAAGCAAAACTTGGAGCTCTAGGGATCAAATGACTGAATATTGAAGCTAAACTTTGAGGAAAATTATTTGTAATTTAAAAACACACTTCTTCTTCTCTCATTCATTTTAAATTTGTGTATTCCATTTCTCATAATATAATTCGACACTAAGATATTTTAAAAATCAAACCCGCAATACTTCTCCAGGGTTACCACTATGCCAGCACTTGTATATGCGCATAACTAACTGTAAAATTAAATTAAATTCACACTAGTGTTCAAATGACCATAAGTTATAATTCTAAGTTAAGTTTAAGGAAACAATAGTGTAGTGCGGTGAAATATTGAAGAGAATTAAAAATTATATGAATTAAAGCATTCGATTGTTTTAAACGATCTGTATTTGCGGAATATTTATGCCCATATGTCACGATAATTTATAATTTGTTAATTTAAACATGAATCGATTTAAAATAAATACAATATAATTAATTAATATTTATATGATTAGTTTTGTTTTTGTAATAATACGTAATTATATTCAATTGGATTCATCGACTTTATTTGTTGCTCATAATTTACACATGTATTTTGCTGTTAAACTGCTGCTTCGAAATTGAATTAAAAAAAGAAAAATATAAAACTAGACGATTTCCATTCAAAACGCTATGTACAAGAGAGGATTCACAATCGGGGGAGATTACATAATGGTTGGATAAATATATTTGATTTTCTTCGAGGATCTTAATTCCAGAAAGAGATTCCCTTAAAATGGCTCTTCCACATTAGACATGTCCAGGGGACGATTTAATTCTGCCTCATTAGTTAAATGATTGCGTAACATTTGAATGAGGGGTACTCTCTTGCCAAACCTATAGGATATTACGTGTAGAGGTATTTATATTTAATTTACGTGGGAATTTCACACATGTATTTATTTCAATTTCATTGTTCTTACCTTACTCGAGCTCTATCTCCATAATAGGTATCCAAATCTTGTAGGTATTTTAAAGCATCTGCCATATTAGATATATCATTGTTACGTGGTGGTCGGGAGTTGTTTGCATTAACAATTACGGTCATCAAAGCCAGGACTGTTACCAAAATTAACACTTGACGCCAGGCGGATACCATGTTGAAGCTAAGTGTATTAAATGCAAAATGTAAATTAAAAATTTTATGATATTTAATTCGTCAATAACGACTATTTAGAGAAAAATTCATTCTAAACTAGAAGATTATTCACGTGCCATATCTATAAGCGTATTTGGAAAAACGCTTACTTTATGAAGTACATTCCTTCAAGGATAAGGGAAGAGTTGCTCCTAATCTTTGAGCTGCTCCTAATCGTTGCTCCTAATCGTTTAATTTTTGGACCTACGAACTGATCGGAAACTACACAATTTCCAATGAAAAATTATAACTTTTTATATCAAATTGGTAAAATGCTAAATAAAATTCAGAATTTTGGTTCCAAATTAAAAATTCCTAACAAAATTCAATTTTCAATTGAAAATTTTGAATTTCTTTTGAAATTCTCTGAATTAGAAATGGAAAATCTTAATGGCATTTGGTTTTTCGTTTTGCAACAAACACACAATTTTAAATACAATGTCTTAATTTTGTTAAACATCTTAAACTAAAAAAAACTAAATTAAGTTTAATACAACTTCCTTTAATTTTGAATCTAATTTGAATGTAATTTTAAACTTTTGAATTTAATTTTTAATTTGTATAGCTTGAAATAGAAAAATCATTAAATCAAGTGGATAGATAGTTTCCACTTTGATTTCAAAATTCTCGATTTAATTTTGAATTTCTCAAATAGAAGTGAAATTTAACAAATTCGTTTTCCAATTCCAATTTCAATTCTCCAATTCCAATTCTCTCTCTTCGGGATTTGAAATTAACTCGTTTTGAATTAAAAAGTATAATTTTCGTTTGAAATTATTTTGATACTGAATTTGAATTTTTTCAATTTGAATTGGACACTTTAATTTTTGCTTAAAGTTTTTAAATTTGGAAAAATAATCTATTTCTTGCAATCACTTGAATTTGGAATTTGAAATATATATTTTTAAATTAATTTGAAATTAAACCCAACTAAAGTGAACTTTCATAAATTTTCTCCTATTTTCTATATTTTTGAAATAAAAAATCGGAATTTAATTTAAAATTATTCCAATTTGAAACTAAAATTCTCAACATTTAAGTAATTTAATTCGTTAGAAAAATGTTCATAGAAGTTCCCTCGTAAGAAAAAAGTTTTAAAACCTTGTTCATAGAACTTCTTACGTTAGAGAAAAGTTCATAGAACTTCTCGCGTTAGCAAAAAGTTCACAGACCTTTTTGCACTAGAAAAAAATCATAGAACTTCTTTCGTTAGAAAAACGTTCATAGAACTTCTTTCGTTAGAAAAAAGTTCATAGCACTTCTTGCGTTAGAGAAAAGTTCATAGAACTTCTTTCGTTACAACAAAGTTCATAGAAATTCTTGCATTAGAAAAAATTTCGTAGAACTTCTTTCCTTAGAAAAAAGTTCATAGAACTTCTTTTGTGAGAAAAAAGTTCACAGAACTTCTTGCATTAGAAAACAGTTCATAGAACTTCTTTCGTTAGCAAAAAGTTCAGAGAACTTCTTTCGTTAGCAAAATCTTCATAGAACTTCTTTCGTTACAAAAAAGTTCATAAAATTTCTTTCGTTAGAAAAAAGTTCATAGAAATTCGTTTGTTAGAAAAAAGTTCATAAAACTTCTTGAGTTAGAAAAAAGTTCATAGAACTTCTTGCGTCAGAAAAAAGTTCATAGAACTTCTTGCGGGCGAAAAAAGTTCGTAGAACTTATTTCGTTAGAAAAAAGTTCATATAAATTCTTTCGCTAGAAAAAAGTTCATAGAGCTTCTTCGTTAGAAAAAAGTTTATAGAACTTCTTTCGGTAGAAAAAAGTTCATAGAAATTCTTTCGTTAGAAAAAGTTCATAAAACTTCTTTTGTTACAAAAAAGTTCATAGAAATTCTTTCGTTAGAAAAAGTTCATAGAACTTCTTTTGTTACAAAAAAGTTCATAGAACGTCTTTCGTTTGAAAAAAGTTCATATAACTTCTTTTGTTAGAAAAAAGTTCATAGAACTTCTTGCGTTAGAGAAAAGTTCATAGAACTTCTTCCGCTACAACAAAGTTCATAGAAATTCTTGCATTAGAAAAACGTTTAATAGAACTTCTGTCGATAGAAAAAAGTTCATAGAACTTCTTTTGTTAGAAAAAAGTTCATAGAACTTCTTGCATTAGAAAACAGTTCATAGAACTTCTTTCGTTAGAAAAAAGTTCATAGAACTTCTTTCGTTAGCAAAAAATTCGTAGAACTTCTTTCGTTAGAAAAAAGTTCATATAACTACTTTTGTTAGAAAAAAGTTCATAGAACTTCTTGCGTTAGAGAAAAGTTCATAGAACTTCTTCCGTTACAACAAAGTTCATAGAAATTCTTGCATTAGAAAAAATTTCATAGAACTTCTTTCGATAGAAAAAAGTTCATAGAACTTCTTTTGTTAGAAAAAAGTTCATAGAACTTCTTGCATTAGAAAACAGTTCATAGAACTTTTTTCGTTAGAAAAAAGTTCATGGAACTTCTTTCGTTAGCAAAAAGTTCGTAGAACTTCTTTCGTTAGCAAAAACTTCACAGAACTTCTTTCGTTACAAAAAAGTTCATAGAACTTCTTTCGTTAGAAAAAAGTTCATAGAACTTCTTTCGTTAGAAAAAAGTCCATAGAACTTCTTTCGTTAGAAAATAGTTTATAGAGCTTCTTTCGTTAGAAAATAGTTCATAGAACTTCCTTCGTTAGAAAAAACATGAAACCTTCGTTTGGTAGAAAATAGTTCGAACTTTAGTTACAATAAAATTGATAAAACTTCATTAGTTAGAACAAATTTCATAAACCTTCTTTTGTTAGAAAAACTTTAGAGAACTTCGTTTGTTTAAAAAATTTCATAGAACTTCTTCCGTTAGAAAAAAGTTCATAAAAATTTTTCGTTAGAAAAAGAACTTTCATTACAAAAATTTCATAGAACTGCTTTCATTAAAAAAAGTTCATAGAACTTCTTCCGTTAGAAAAAAGTTCATAGAACTTATTTCGTTACAAAATTTCATAGAACTTCTTTCATTAGAAAAAATTCATAGAACTGCTTTCATTTGAAATATATATTTTTAAAAAAAAAAAGTCCATAGAAGTTAGAAAAAACTTCATACAATTTATTTCGTTAGAACAAACTGCATGATCTTCTCTCATTAGCTAAAAGTTCACCGAACTTCTTTCGTTGGAAAAAGTGCATACAAATTATTTCGTTAGAAAATAGTTCTCAGCACGATTTTTTTTAGAAACAGTTCATATAATGTTTTTCTTTCCTTAGAAAAAAATTCAAATAACTTATTTCCTTAGAAAAAAGTATATAACTTCGTTCGGTAGAAAACAACTCAGTGTTTGGTAGAAAAAAGATCATAGAACTTCTTAAATATAATTTTTGTTCTTAGTTCATAGAAATTCTTTCATTAAAACAAAGTACGTAGAATTTCTTTCTTTAGAACAAAGTTCACAGAACTTCTTTCTTTCAAAAAAAGTTAATTGAACTTTGTTTATAGAACTTCTTTCAGTAGAAATAACATGAAACCTTCTTTTGGTAGAAAAGAGTTCGTAGAAGTTCTTTCGTAAGAGAAATGTGACAATAAAGTTGATTTTAGATTAAATTTAATTTGAAATTATTCCAATTTTAAATTAAATTCTCGAATTAATTTATAGTTGTTTAATTTGAATTAGAAAATCGTGTATTTATTTTTATTTTTCAAGCTTAAGAAGAATGTTCTCAATTTCTTTCATTCTCATTGTCAACTTCGTTTTTAAATAGAAATTTGAATTTGGTTTTACAATTTGTTATATTTCAATTTAAAATTTTCAATTTCTCAATTTCTAATTTAATTGTATATTTATTGGACTTTTTGTTCTAAATTGTCTTCAATAATTATTAGTCAAACTTGAGGTCTGCGATTCAAAATTAAAATGTTCGAGCGTTTGTTCGTTTTTTAAATAATTTTATTTATTTCAATATTTCGCTATAATTTCAGGCAATTCACAATACTTCAATATTCAATATTGTACAGCACTTAATTCCTTTTAACTTTATTCTCAAATTTAATTGGAATTTACCTGATTTCAAATAGAAATTTTCAATATTATTTTCTATTTTCTCGATTTGAAATGGAAGAACAATCTTGAATTTGAGATTTGAGAATAAAAATCCTCGAATAAATTTTGATACATCCCTAATTTAAGATAAATTTAACAACTGTTTTTCCCTTTCTCTCACTTTGGATTTTCAAATTATCCAGTTTCGAATCATTTGAAATTAATCTAGGTTTACGTGAAACTTCTCTATTTAGTTTAATTGTTCCCTTTCGAATTAAATATTCTTAATTTGGAGAATAAATTCTCTATCATCTTCGTTCATTCTGGTTGTACACTTGATTTGGTTGAAAATATATATTTGCAAGTTAACGTGATTCTTTCTCAATTTGAAATGGTTGAGATTGAATTTGAACTTATTTCAATTTTAAATGAAAATTCTCCATTTAAATTGAATTGGATGTCGATAATTTTTTATTTGAAATTTTCCAAATGTGGAAAGCAAGAAGCTCTGCTTTATTTGGCATTTATTTACTTTATTTAAAATAAACATTTTCAAATTTATTTGCTCATTTTTTACATTGAAATGCAAATATCACTTGAATTAATTTAGTTGAAATAAAAAGTTGTAATTAGGTTTGAAATTTATTTTCTTGAAAATCTTTATTTCATTTAGTTTTCAAATTCGAATTGAAATTTCTCAATTTGGAAATAGACTATTTTGAATTGATATTTAGTAAGAAATTTGGAATTTCGCTATTTTTAAAAATAAATTTATCAATTTGTATGGATATTTTGAAATTTTAACTGGGACTGGTAAAGTTGACAACAATTTGTTTCAAGTTGTAATTGATTTTGATAAAACGTTCGTTGATATTATAGACTATTACAAAATTTGTAAAGTTCACCACGTCTTAAGTCCTATTTTTTTTCATGTTCAGCACAATCTTTCGCATTCCACCTTTCTTTAAACTTACATGATATGGAAATTAATTAAACTCCTTGTAGCTAAATCAAAATCAACGTCACCAATCGAATGAGTATCACCGATTATTTAAATGTGTTTTTATTTGTTTATCGTTCGCTTCGATTCTAGATAATAATTTTCTTATCTCGTTTAGCTGTCAAAACTGAATTTGGCGTAAAATTCAGTAACTCGATATTTGTGGCGATGATGCACTCTCTGTGACCTGTTGAGCAATTGTGAAAGTAGGCCGCAAAGGTAACATCCTTTTATATGGCGGCCACAAATTTCAAATGCTCCGAGTAAATCATAGCAATGAGACAAACACTGATTAACAATAAAAACGAAAATACAACAAGAAAATTAATATGAATGAATGACAGCGGGGAAGAGCAGCAAATGTGGAGTATAATGATAATGTTGATATGATGATGATGATGATGACGATGGAGCTTGAAACCCAAAAAGTTCATCAATAGTGAAACCTCATATAAACAAACAAATACAACATTATCAGACACAAACATACAGAGGCATCGACAAACATTAGCGAGCAACTTCAGGTATTTTAAATGACAAATAATCCTGTTGCGTTCCATTCCAGTACCATTCGAACGTGGAGGTGATGTGATGGTGACGCTGGAAATGAAAACTTTATCTCGCATATTTTTCTAAATATGAATATTAAGCGACTATTTGATATAATGCATTGTTAGAAAGGTAATTGTGGGTGAGACTGTAGGTTTGTGGGTGTTGAGTGGAAACGGAAGTGGGTTAAGTAAGTTTTAGAACATCTGCTGTCGTAGGCAAATAAATGAGGTTGGTGCAAAAGGTACAAGAAATAGATACAGAATTACTAGATATATTTCATCGCAAAGTTTCAAAGTTTAATAAATGTGGAATATTGGTAACGAACCGGTTTAGATTCGTCACTGTGACGAAACTTTTGGGGGAATAGTTATTCGCGTTTTAAAACTAACAAAAATCATTAAATTAACGCAACCTTCTGAAGGTGCAAGTTTGGGCGGGCAAAAGTTAGCCTGAAAAAATGGAGAGTAATTTCGCCTTTCTGTGGCCGCCTTCTGTGGCCGCTAGTGTGCTCGGCTCTTGTGCATGAGAAAATTTTTTTCGACGCCGGTCACATCCCTTAGTGACGGCGACACTGTTGAGTATTTGGCCATGAAAAAGTTTCTCAAAACACCGTTCGGAATCGATGTAAAACTGTAGGTTTGAGCCAGTGATGTGTAAAATTAGAAAGCGCACAGTTCACTGGTTGTGAGAAGTTCTAGTGGAAATTCAGAAGATGTAGTGGAAAGTCATTTTTTTATATCCGACTTTCTAACTACGTTTTACATTCATTTATGTCTTCTGGAGAAAAAAGTTAAGTTGGTCCAAAGTAAATTTTTGGTTTCAAAACTACTATTTTATTCCAAAAATTAAATTGTCCGAGAGTTTGGTCGTGTCTATTAATTAATTATATTTTTTTTTCGATATGTCGCTATCCTTTGGATTGCATCGTCAGGAAGATATATGTTATTAATTAGAAATGAAAAACAATTGATAAACAAAATTTTTTCATCTCATTTGAAAAACCAACAATAACAAAAAATTAAAAAATTAAACAATTGAAGAAATTTTCTTGTCAATATGAAAAATGTTCTAAGTTACAGCCAGAAAAATTTTTTGTGTAGAAATAGTTTCTCTAATTTACAGCCAGAAAAAAAATTTGTTTGATAACAATATGTACATAATGGTAAATTCAACAAGTTACATCCGGATATATTAAAAATGTTACCTAGTGACAAATTCAATGATACATCAAACAATTTTCGGTGAAATATTCTACATTTTACTAATTAAATGTCTATAATTCTGTGCTACATTATCTGTATCTGCTTTAAAGTTTATTCTCTTCGCTATTGGAGTCCTTATTATCTGTAACATTTCTAACATAAAATATTTACTACAACCTAACTACGTTTGGCACAAGTATTAGTTAGGCCTCCTACTAAAGTCAAGAACCCACATTTTATAATAAAATGATACTATGTAGCTCTAAAACTGTATGAGATACAGTCGAAAAAGAAATCAAAATTTTCCAATATTATATAAGACATGAGACTATACACGGTGAAAAAAACGGCTCTTGTAACAATATGCAGAGATCATATACAGGGTGTCCCCTAAACTTTTGTCTAAACTTAAACACGTGATAGCTGAGAACAAAAGCTACAATGTTTGTTCTTACGCCAATTGCCTAGGTGGCTCCGTTTTCGAGATATTCGTGTTTAAAATAATTGCATTTTTGAATGCATTTTCAATAAATGCAAAATCTACTTTTTAACTGAAAAAGAAATATCATTGAAAATTGCTTCAAAATTGATTTTAAATAATTTATTTTTTCGTTTGAAATGAAAACGAATTTTTTTTTTAAATGTTTTCAATTAACGAAAATTTTCAAAATGAGAGCCTTGTTGCGTTATGCACTTAGATAAGCGGTCTCTTATTTCAGTTGTAGTTGTATTAATAGTCATTTCCTGTCGCATTTGATTTAAAATCAATTTTGAAGCAATTTTCAATGATATTTCTTTTTCATTTAAAAAGTAGATTATGCATTTATTGAAAATGCATTCAAAAATTCAATTATTTTAAACACGAATATCTCGAAAACGAAGCCACCTAGGCAATTGGCGTAAGAACAAACATTGTAGCCTTTGTTCTCAGCTATCACGTGTTTAAGTTTAGACAAAAGTTAAGGGGACACCCTGTACATATTTGTAACATTCATATACTTACGTGCAAGCATTGTTTTCATGAATTGAAGATTTGCTGCTTTTTTGACTCTTGGTTGTGTGTCACATTTTTGTTTTCAGCCGTTTTCAACAAATAAAGCTATATTTGGGTTACAAAAACGTATATTATACCAATCATTGTGTCGCCAACATATAATATTTAATAGCAAATATAATGTGTTTGGATACAAGTACACTATATTTGCGACAAGCTACAAACACGTTGTATTTGCATCCAAATACCAAAAAAAGACAGATTTTTCACCGTGTATGAAAATCCACAAAAGAGATACAATTTTTTAAATTTCTTCTATTTCTTAAATTCAAGCCCAAGACCAAAAAAAGGAGTTTTGGAAATGCATTCCTATGATTCCTGGGAAATCGTATAGCAACTTCAGCTCTAGCCAGAGATCTTCATCAGTGGTTGTTTGGAATGATGCTACTGAAAAATTCATTAAACTAAATGCAAATGAAAATTAATTGCAATTGAGAATTTCCAACTAGTATGCAAGTGTTCGAAAAATATCGCAAGCAAACACACACAGCCGTGGGAGGTGCAATGGTAGTATGCGCGGCTTTTGTGCATAAGAACGTGGGTTCGATCCCTGTTCTGACCACCTTAAATTTCTTTCGACGGCGGTCACCTCGCTTAGTGACGGCGACACTATTGAGTACTTAGCCATTAAAACGCTTCTCGAAAATACCGTTCGGAACCGGTGTAAAACTGTAGGTCCCAATCAGTGAGTGTAAAAACTAGAACGCGCACAACTCACTGGTTTGTGAGAAGTTCTCCCTAATCCCTTCATGGGATGTAATGGGAAACCATTTATTTATTTATTTTAAACACACACAAGAAAACATTTGTAAAAACTTCTTTCCATCTTCAGAAATCCATCGGCTCCCATTATACAGGATTTTTCTTGTTGCATGCAAAAAATTGTGTTGTCGTTGTGTTTGTGTTAGAATCTTTCTAAAAACAACTCGGATCGACCATAAAATTAAAATTGGTAAACATTTGTCGTAAAAGTCATTTCGATTGTTATAAACGTAAATGCATTTACCCCAAATTTGTCGTAGTCGACCTTTTAGGCAAATGAAAAAATCCGTTTATTATAGCGCATAAACTCTCTTCTCGTTTCTCTGCTCTTCAGTGAGTTTGAACTTTATAATGGATGATTCATTTAGAGGAATAGAGATTTATGACAGATCAAACTGTCGAACTCTCAGGGTGTTGTGGTTCAGCATGGTTTGACATTTCATTATGGAAAGACATAGCTCGGCACAGCGTTGTCACCATTTCAGTCTTTGGGATCTTGAAGACCGTAACAAGATCCACTTGATTTTCGACCAAATTTTTGGTCGGCGATGAGCCCTATTTCTATCTTAAAGTCTATGTCTATAGGTAAAATTGTGGGAATATGGGTTGAAAAGCAACGCGAAGGTGTTCAAGAGCTGTCATTACATCCAGACACAACAATGAGTTGGTGTGGTTTATGTACCTATAAAAAATAACCGAATTAGCCGTAACCGAATTTAGAGGTTGTCACAACCACATTATATGTTATCATATCCAAATTAGAGGTTGTCACAACCTACTAGAGGTTGCTGCAACGGAATTTCAGTTGTGGGGATTAAATTCAATAGGACAACCGCTATTTGGCTGTGGCAATTGCAGTTCGGTACGAACACCCGTTTTTATTTAAAATATTTATTAAAAAATTAAGTCGATCGGAACGTGACTGTCAATGGAGCCCCTGAATAACTGATTATATTAACTTACCTGATATTGGAAACCGTGATGTCTACGACATTTGGTTCCAACAAGACGACGATTCACACAGAAACATTTGAAAGAAATAATATTTAAAAAATAAATGTAAACAATGGTTATTTTATATAATAATAAAGTTTAGGCGATTAAATTGAATATTTTTTAAAAAAATTTTATTTTTGAAAAAAGTTATCACCCAATATCACAAACACGCAAATGCGCTACAGTGTCTCTTGAAATGATTCCGCCTTCTTTAAACAACAAACATACCAGTAAATTCGAATGTTAAAACCAGATAGTTAGATCATCTGGTTACTAACGCAGAACGATCCCCAGCCTCATGATTCTGAAGCGCAGTGGAAATATACATATTCCCCACTCAATGGAAACTGCAGCAGAGACTGTGCTTAGTTACGGCAAACAGCTTAAAGACAAGCCATGGTACGATGAAGAGTGTCTCATGGCGCAGTCAGTTGCAACTCAAGCCGCGACAGAGCGGTATAAGATAAGTTGAGAGGTACCCCATTTATTGTAGAGTTAAGGACGGGAATGTTGTCACACATCTGCAGAGTATGTTGGGAATGTGGAGAGACCACTTCTCTGATTTACTTGTCCCAGGAGACTTCAATACTGATGAGGGTGTTGAGCAAATACAGGACAATGGCCGACTGTCCCCTCCTACCCAAAGCAAATTTAGAACACCAATATTCCGGCTTAATAATGCGCAAAACCGCTGGTGCTGCTGGACTACCAGCTGTTCTGTTTAAGGCAGGCGGTTATGAGTTATATCATATTAAAAATCCCGCTAGACGAATGCATGCCCGACGAATTGAGTATTAGCATACTGTGCCCTGTTCTCAGAAATAGGCGACCTGAGTGAATGTATCAACTATCGTGGAATAAGCCTTTTATCCATCGCATGCAAGGTCCTCTCAAGCGTGATATGAGAAAGACTAAAGCCGTTTGTTGCCGACTTGATCGGACCTTATCAGTGTGGCTTTAGGTCTGGAAAGTCAACTATCGACCAGATATTCAGATTACTACAAATCCTGGAGAAATCCCCTGAAAAACAAATCGACACCTACCACCTTTTTTCGAAAGCACAATACGGGGGAATCTGTACCAAGCTATGTCAAAGCTTGGTATTCCTGCTATGCTGGCACGCATTTGTAGAATGACACCGACCGACACGAAATCTTCAGTTAAGATTGGTAAAGAGCTCACCGAACTATTTAGTACGAGGCCATGCATCAGGAAGGGGGACACCCTATAATGCGATCTCTTCAACATATTAATTGAAATCATCATGAGGAAAGTTGCAGTCAATACGACTAAAGCTATCAGCAGCAAAAGCCGCATACTGCTCGTATGTGCTGCTGATTTACACTTTATTGGGCAAAATCTGAAAAACGATACTTCAGTATTTTTGAGAATTGAGAAGGAATCAACAAAAGTGGGTTTGGCAGTAAACGAAGACCAAATAAAATTAATGCTTTCGACAAGCAAACATCACCCAATTGGAGGAATGGGGGAAGGTTTATAACCTTCATAATTTCGAGGTATTGGATGAATTTATTTACCTCGGATCTGCCATAAACAGAAGCAATAATGTTAGTCTAGACATCACATATCCACTGAGGTGGAAATGGGTCTCGTGGCTCATGATGATTTTCGATGAAATATTGTATTCTCGTGGGCCAGATCAAGGATGGCTTGAGCGTAGGTTACGTACGTTTGGCGGTCAATAGCGAACAACTAATGCACCGTCTGCACTTTACAAGGGAACATCTTTAAGTCTTTCAACAAAAATGTTCTGTAAAGAACGCCTATTGATGCTGAATTGCGTGGCACGTTGTCTGGTCGATACTCCGGTGTTCTCTGCGAGGTATTGAGCCACAGCCACAATATTCCCAGGAGACCGACTGCTCCGGGGCCGGTCAGACCTTCCAGCATCTCGTCTTGTCTAATACTCTTCAAAGCGAGTGGATAAACGTTGTGGTGCCCAGTTGGTATCTGCAACAAAATTTAAGCTGCGTCACCACAACCGACGAATTATTCCGTAAAAAAAATTTAACAATTATTTCACGATCTTGAGGAGTATATCGATCCACGTCTCGGTTTATTGTATCGGTTTACTTCATAAATGTCAAAGCAGAATTAACATTTGCACAAATTAAAGCATCTTACGACAGGGTGACAATTTTTGCGCCCCATTATATAATTAATCCTCTGTATAAAGCGTGAGAAATTTCATCCGGGAACAAACCCAACTCCAAATAAATAAATAAATAAATGGTTTGCCGTTACATCCCATGAAGGGATTAGGGAGAGCTTCTCACAAACCAGCGAGCTATGCGTGTTCTAGTTTTACACTCGCTGATTGGGACCTACAGTTTTACACCGGTTCCGAACGGTATTTTGAGAAGCCTTTTCATGGCTAAGTACTCGATAGTGTCGCTGTCACTAAGCGAGGTGACCGCCGTCGAAAGAAATTGAAGGTTGTCAGAGCAGGGATTGAACCCACGTTCTCATGCACAATAGTTACAATTAATTTCCATCTAATTTCTCATTCCTATTAAAATCAACATAATTAAAGTAACAAAAATTTACTCCTAATTTTCATACTACACCCCTCTCTGCCAACAAATCGACATAGCCCATGATATCTCTGTTGATATGTAAAATTATGTTTTAAACATGAAACTCATCATCATAATAATAGAGAAAAAAACCGAAGACCTATTACTGTTTGTTAAACCAGAATCAGAATTGCAGAATGAAAATTGGATTTGATCCTGATGCTCTTTTCCTACCATATGTCGAAATCTGTACGAGTTGTCAATGTAATTAACTTTAACAACTTGAGCGACAGTATTCACGATTTTTTTTTAATTAAAAAAACTTTATTTTGAAAATTAATATTTATATTTGAAACAGAAGTTGTAGGGTCTCCTTAACATTTTCGAAATGTCATTAGTTTGACATTTTAGCTAATTTTCCTTTGTTTCCATTTTTTTTTTGGTTTGGATCTCATTTCATGTCTCGTATCTTTTCTACGTTCCAGAGAGAAGCAAACAGGCGTAGCTTAAAGGATTATTTGAAATGTGAAATAAATTGAATTTTGATTGAATACAAATTCAGTGCACCAACTGGGTTATGGGAGACAAGTCGACTGTCACTTATGACAAATGTGAATAAAAATAGTATCGGAACCATTAATTAAATAGTCGTAGATTGTTGAACGGCATTTATACTTCAAGAGTGGGGATTTTCTGATAGTGGTTTTGTGAAATGATAACGTTTCTACAATGATGATTAGTATACGATAGGGTTGTCAAGTGGGTGGAAGACAAAGATTTCCTTAATACTTGGCTACAACAAAAAAACATTTAATTACTTTATTAAGTAGATACACAATCTTGATTAAATACAAAGAAATTTGGTTAATAAGATTTCTTTTGCATCTGAAAACTGCTTTATAATTCCTGGATCAAGATTACCTAAAGTTACATAAATTAGCTTAACAAAAACGGCTCACAATTCGTTACCCAGTTGAAAAATTTCGGATTCACATCTTGTCGGATTATTGAAAAGGTTTTCTTTATTTTAAATAGTTTTCGGTTAAGTTCAGTATAAATTTTTTTAATTTAAATTTTTCTATGACTTATTTTTAATATTTATTTATTTTATTTTAAATTAAAGTAATTTTAGCTGTTCACTTTTGATGAAGAAATACTAATTTGAATCAGTATGTATCAACTGGCAAGTGAAATTTATCTAATATTAATTGAAATTCAAAAAATCTTCAATATTCAATTTAAAATTTAAAACGCATAAATTGAAAATCAAAGTTCATCGGATTCGAATTGAAAACAGCTACCGAAATCCAAGGCGATTGATGAGGATTTTAATCCATCTAAATAAATAAATGGTTTCCTGTTACATCCCATATAGGGATCAGGGAGAGCTTCTCACAACCAGTGAGCTGTGCGCGTTCTAGTATTACACACACTGATTGGGATCTACAGCTTTATACCGGTTCCCAATGGTATTTTGAGAAGCTTTTTCATGGCTAAATACTCGATAGTGTCGTCGGCACTAAGCGAGTTGACCGCCGTCGAAAGAAATTTAAGGTGGTCAGAGCGGGGATCGCACCCAAGTTCTTATGCACAAGAGCCACATGCATTTCAAATAATATTGTTTATTTTAGTTCAAATATTTTGGTTTTAAAATTATATACCAATGTATTTGAATTTCAGCACATATATTTCGATTTGAATGAAATGTATGAATTATGGCGAGATTCTAGAATTTTAAATTAATTTATTGAATTGAAACTTCGAATTGCTTATTGGACTCTCTTAAATATTCAGTGGCATTATGTTATTTTCAGTTCATATACAATTTTAAATTAAAATTATATTTGGGAGTTATAATTGATGTTCCTTGTATACCAACTTTAATTGTTTAATTTCCCTATTTAAGATAGTTTTAATATTCAATAAAACTATGAATTTAAATTTAAATATTTTCTATTAAAATTTAAATTTTTTAATATGAATTGAAAATATTTGAATTCCAAACAGCTTTTTTTGAATTTCACTGAAATTTCATGTATTTGAAATTTGCCATGAAATTTTTTTATTTAACCTAAAGTATTTGAAGTTTTAAGAGTGATTTTTTTCAATTCAATTGACATCGTTTGCTCTTCAAAAAGTCCGGGACAGTCAAATCGGGACACTGCAAGAAAAACCTTCTTACCATTAATGAATTCTTACATTGCATCAATGAAAAGTGTCATTGTTTTTGAGCCAATGTCGGGCTTCATTAATGCTATGAACAAAGTCACATTAAACGAAAAATGTTTCATAGACCTGAAATTAATGTAAACTTTCTAACCGGTATTAAACATTATAATTGTATTAAAGAAATATATTACATTGATATTACAAACCGTTGCGTTGATGTAATGAAATATAGTCATATAGTCTATGAACATGTTTCATTGATGCTATGACCATGTTACATTAATTCAATGATTCAATGATTTCTCATTGATGGTATGAACATGTTTCATTGAAGGTCTGAATATGTTTCATTGATTGTATGAACATATTTCATTGACGGTATAACACGTTTCATTGACGGTATGAACATGTTTCATTGATGGTATGAACAGGCTTCATTGATTGTATGAACATATTTCATTGATGGTATAACTCGTTTCTTTGACGGTATGAACATAGAGTTAGAGGGAATCCATATTTTAGGAGTTATGGGCCTCCAATGTTCGGCCTTTTTGTGGCACGATTTTTTTCGCCGATTATTAGGTTTTCTGGGGCGGGGCCAGGGAGAGGAATATGTCTGTTGCAAATTTTGGGTTTCGGAATTTTTTGATTTTTGTGAAAATTTACCCATACAAAAATGTACCTGCGTGGACCCGTTTTTTGCAAATTGTGGGTCCCCATAGGTCCGGCCGACAAAAAATTTTGGTTTTTGAAATCCCCTTAGTTTGCTCGATTTTCGATTTTTTTTAAATGGCGCGGGATTCTGCATTTCAGCCTTCTATATTTTTCTTATTTATTCCTTATCTCATACTGACACACATATATTGTGTCACAACTACTATACATACTACATACATAAATACATACAATTATACAAAGCGTACCTACATACATATTATCTTTAACGAAATTAATGAATCGTTCAAAATTAAGGAAATGGTACATTATATCAAAGAAAGATATTTTATCATTGCTTTTCTAGAAAAAATATTATAAAATGAAATAAAATGTGTGTAATGTAAAGGATGGCCTATTTAATAGATTCTACTTTACAATGTCAATAAAATGTCTGCAATTTTTCTCTATAGTTTCCCATATTTACATGAAAAACATACTTCAATCCATCAATGAAAAAGGTCTCTTAGCATTAATGACGGTCCACAAATTCAAAAACTGTAGCAATGAAGGAGTTCATTGAAGTAATGTAACATTCATAGCATCAAATAAACTTTTCATTGCATCAATGTAACCCATTCATTGATGCTATGAACCGTTTTTCTTTCAGTGGAGATCTGACTGGCCTAGCCAAATAACCGAAACGCGAGAATAGAAGTGAGATTAGAATTCGGAAAATGCGAATTATTACGCGTGCAGTATGACAAATTGTCTCATACTGTTGGAACCACATGTCCTCCAAATTCAGATCGGCAACTCCCGGTAAGAAAAACACAGTCAACATTGTTCCGTTCACCGTAATACGAGGGTTGCCATTTATATTTCGGGCCCAGCAATAAAACAATAATCATTTATCATTGGAAATGGTTTTATTGTTTTTCAAAGTATTCTCCATGAAGATCAATACACTTTTGCATGCGCTGACAATAATTTTCGAAGCACTTTTTCCACGCTGATGTGTTAGAGCTCACATTGTCCTGATGCAAAATGGTCCGTCTTCTCTTGTTGTTTTCTTCATTTATTCGAAGACTGTTGACAAACAGATGGTGGTATACCACTCAGAAATTGATCGTCCTATGCTCCACTGAAGGCACTGTGGTCACTGGACTGGTTATACCAAAAAAAAAAGCCGCGATCATTTGCTTCGATGTGCTTCTTCCACGAACAACTTTTGTTAGATTTAGCTCGTATTGAAAGAAAGTGTGTGTAAAACTAGATAGCGCACATCATCTCACTGATTGTGAGAAGCTCTCCCCAATTCCTTCATGGAACATTATGGGACACCATTATTTATTTCTTTTTAAGACCCATGTGGTCGACTGCTGTTTTGTTTCGGGCTCATATGCATAGATACATGATTCTGCACGTATGACGAAGTTATACACTGCATTTCAGATACCGCGGTTGTATTTTTTCAACATTTCGTTGCTCCAATCGACACGAGCCTTTTTTTTTTGAGCATTCGTCAACTTATGTGCGATCCAACGAGATCAAATATTTTTCACTTACGACTTCGGAGTGAATGTATCAAATATTTTTCACGGCAAATGAACGTATAATATCATATTGATGCTTGTCATATTATTGGCCAAGGATGCCTCAATCTCACGGTATGTCACATGTCGGTCTCGCTTTATCAGTTCACGCACGGCCTCGATGGTTTCCGGCAAAACGACCGAAGTCGTAAGTGAAAACGTTCTATGTATGTTTATGCTAAAATAAAATGTCAAACTTTGCAATGGAAGCTCCAGTTTGCATCTGGCAACACTGGTATTGCTACAATCCGAAATATAAATAGCAAGCCTCGTAGCGCTACCGGCGGCTCCTTCGAAAAAACAAAGTCCAATCAGCTTTTTCGATGACCTTCTGAGGATGTAATTGTGATTTACGAATTATGCGTGGATTTTTCATTCCCTAGAATCCAGAATTTCGTTGCCTTAACACCACTGACGAATTACACAGTGCTACAACTTTTTGGGGCCTGAATGATTCCTTTTCGGCATGAAAACCTTACGTGAGTATATTAAAATCCCGGAAGAGCATACCCCTCTTTGGTCAAACAATTTTTTTTAGGGCCTGATGAAATTTTTATTTTGAGCCGAAAAGAATTTGAAAAATGTGCAAATAAAACCATGTTATTCAATGTCGTAGCGGAATGTTCTGCTATGATGTCTTCAGCGAAATTGAATGAGACTGTTTTCTGAAGAACATTCCAATCCGATCTATATTCCTTACGTGTCCTTTTCGTACCTATTTCGAGAAATGTCAAAGGAGCACCTTTAAATAGGACTCTTGAGCATTCAAATGTTCTACGAAAATGTTGCCCAGGAAATTTCAGTAAGGGTTGTGAAAGAGAAAAAATCAATATTTTCAACTTTGATCGGTCTTGTCGGAATAGACCCGAAATCATATAAATTTCCCACTTTTATTTTCCATGGCCAATTATGAAATCAACTAGAAACTAGCTATTCTAGGTCGCTATCTCATTACTACTTTTAAAAAGGACCAACAGGACCGCTAAGATATGGATTTCTTGTCTTTAACAACCCCTACTCAAATTTTCGGGGCAATATTTTCGTGGAACATTTGAATTCCAAAAAGTACAGTTTTAAGATACTTTTTTTGACATTTAAGTTGTATTTATAGTTGACCTTTTATATTATTATGATTTTCAACTTTAGTATCGGCTTGAGGTCATAGGAGTGGAGTGAAAAGGAGTTTATCACCATTTATTTAGTTTCCAATTTTTCGATCAACTTTGTTGATCATTTTCAAGGATGTAATATGTAAGGGATGTCTTTGGTGTAGAAACACAAAGATTTTCTAAAACATTTGTGAGAACAAAATTAGTTAGACATTTCTCGAAATAAGGACGAAAATGACACGTAAGAAATCGAGATGGGGGGATTGAAATGTTCTACGAAAAATGTCTCATTCAATGTCACTTCAGACATCATATTTCGAAACTGCTCTAACATAGTTTTTTGGACATTTTTCAAATTCTATTTTGGCTCAAAATCAAAATTTCATCAGGCAATAAAAATGTAGTGTGACTGAGCTAAGGGGTGTCTGTTCTTCCGGGGTTTTAATGTACTCTCTTATGGCTTTCATTCCGTAAGGGAATTATTCACCCCACAAACAACAATTACCTCAATTTTGCTGCACTGTTTTATTGCGCGCAAACTTTGTCAAAATTATCGCGCGTTCTTAAGGCGTATAGCGATTCATTGGTATTTATTATAAATTTCGCACGAGTCTACTTCAGAAATGTCAAACCAAACTGGCATACAATGTTTATAATAAATACCAATGAATCGCCGTAGTGTCCAAAACCGAAATCGAAAAACCGATGATACTGGCTAACCGGTTGTTTCTCTTAACCGTGTGCCGGTTTTTTAAAAAACGTAATTTTCGAACAGACCGAAAACCGGTTATTTGACGCTGGTTAACCGATTAACCGGGTTGTACTTAATTTGTGTTCATATCCTTCAAGAAATTAATAATAAATTATATGATTTTCGAATTTTAATGAAATTTTGCAATTAAGAAACATGATTTCTATTCTCAAATATGATTTTATGTTCCAAAAAGTTCTAACTGACATTTCCAAACAATTTTTTAATCAAATTTCAAAATGATTTTATGACTTGAATGAGAAATAACTACAAGTTATTTAAGAATTAATTGAACTTTCCTAACCTTTTTAAATTCTTTATATTAACTTCACCTCTCTGTATGCATTGATTGATTTTTAACCCTTTTCCCGTCGAAAAACCAATCGAGCTGAAACTTCGCAGGCATGGCGACGACAAAAATGAGCTATCAAAATATGGGCGGGATTGGACAAAGGGGCGTGATACCTCCCATACAAATCAATAATCAAAAAAATAAAAAATAAAAATAAAAATTATAAAGAATTTATGGTCAAAAACCATGTTTTTACGCGTTGGTTTTTTTTCAAATTTAAAAATTAAATTTATTGTATAAATAAATAAAAAAAACTTAATATATGAAAATTTCTTTAAAATTTGAGTATACTTTTCGAATTTAAATCGGTTTAATATAAATTTGAAAAAAACTTTTAAAATGTAATAAAAAGTGCCCAAATTTACATCAAAGTCGACGGACGTAATTTTTCGCACCTAATTTGTCACAATTAATTGAAAAACAAAATTTATAACTGCGAATAAACATAATCAGTTAAAAAAACCAATGAGTTTTCACTTTAATGGTGGCTTTTGCCCCCATATCCATTTCCTCCATTTGCCTTTCAGATGGTGGCTTTTGCCTCACCCTGTACATATGAAGAAACATGGGAATTTTGAATCAACGTAATTATGGACTTAATAGGCAGCTGCAGCTTTAGTGGCTCTTAGACGGCAAACACTAACTTATTTTTTAAATTGCCTCAGGGCATATTTCCGGTTCCTAAATTTTGACTAAATATTTATTTAGTAAAATTTGTATATAAAGGGTTTTTCAAAAGTTTTTTTAAATAAAACAAAACCGGTTTTAGATACCAATGAAATTCTATATTCCTGTGCAAGTACGTTCGAACTCGATTTATTTTCCATGGCCACAACGGGCACGCTTGCAGAAGTCCAGACGCTGAACCTAATTTTCGACGGTTTTAAGGCATAAATCGGCCGATACTGCTGCAATTTCACGTTCGATATTCGTACGAAGTTCATTAATCGTTGCTGGCTTGTTGGCATAGACCATAGACTTGGCGTATCCCCACAGGAAATAATCTAACGGCGTCAAATCGCACGACCGAGGCGGCCAATCGACTGGGCCATTTCGCGAGATAACACGTTCACCAAACTTGGTTTCTAATAAATTGATTGTGGCATTCGCTGTGTGGCTTGTGGCGCCGTCCTGTTGGAACCACATGTTCTCCAAGTCCATATTAACCAATTGGGGCCAAAAATATTCGGTTATCATTGAACGGTAACGATTCGCATTCACAGTAATGTGCCGGTCTTGATCATCACGGAAGAAGCACGGTCCAATGACGCCGCCGGCCCATAAACCGCACCAAACCGTAATTTTTTTCGGGATGCAATGATGACTCATGGATTACGTGTGGATTGCTGTCTGACCAATAACGCATATTTTGCTTATTGACGAAGCCATTTAGCCAGAAATGAGCCTCATCGCTGAAGATGATTTTCCGATGAAAATCCGAATCATTTTCAAGTTGTTCCTCAGCCCAATTCACGAACATACAACGCGTATGGTGGTCAAGCGGCTTCATTTCTTCCGTCAATTTGTTCTTGTAAGGATGTAGGCCAAGATCTTTTCGTTCGCAAAATTCGCCACAACGACGTCACAGAGATGCCCAACGCTTGAGAACGACGTGTGAGAGACATATTTGGGCTTTCTTGAACTGAAGCCTCAGCGGCAGCAATATTCTCGACACTACGGGCACTTCTTTGTCTCACTGGTACGGGAACATTTTGTACTGTGCCTGTGGATTCAAATTTTTCCACTAAACGCTCAATTGTTGATCTGGTAGGACGATTATGACGACCACAAAATGGACGTAGCGCTCTTAAAGTTGAGGCCACTGACTCCAAATTTCGGTAGTAAATTTTAATAATATCGACTCGTTGTTGGCTCGTATATCTTTCCATGATGAAATGGATAACCTTACTGAAGAGAAATGTCAAAAGAGTGGGAAAAAATATGGCGTCGTTTGCTGTCCCTATCGATTTACTTTTGTAGCGTCTCTGTTGAAAAACCCGTTATTTGTTTGTTTTCCTTTTTATAAAAATTCTGAAAAAAAGTTCGGTGAACATTTTTGTTGATACGAAGAAAGTAAATTGAAAAATGAATAACGAAACCAGGTTGTTTCAACCAAATTTCAGTTGTAGCGAGAGAATTCGGTTGTGACAACCACAATTCGTTGGCAACTGCTGAACGTGAGTTCGCAACAAAGTCTTTTCCAACCATGACTTCTGTGAGTGAACGAATTATTGTTGGTGGTGCTTGAAAACTCACCACTGTTGTCTTAACAGACAAACATGTACATTATTGCGCAAATACCTCAGCTTACGTAGAATCGAATAACTCTGACAACCCTGCTCGTTATCAGATAATCGTAATACCCCAGCGTGTTGATGTTAACGCTGAGATTTTATATGATTTTATAGCTTTGGGCTGGTATCAATTGATACACAATCAATTGGCAGTTAGCAGCTTTTTTATGACTAATTATTTTGCGATTTATAATAGCACACTTATGGCTGTAATTAACAAACAAAAAATTAATAAATAAATTATGTCTTAATTAATAAGGGGAGTGCAATATTGTTTATTGTTTACAAATAAGTTGTTAATTTGTATCATAACAAGAAATATGCAATTTACATTTTTCTATTCAATAACCTAAGACGATCACTTCTTTACGTCATCTGAGCTGTTATTGCCGGAGTAAATTTTAAATCTTCCTGATTATCTGGAATTTAGCTTTGTTAATGTTCATTAAATGTGTTTTGATTTGATGTGGGGATCAGTACATTTGAACCCGCTTATTATAAGGTGAGCAATGATATAGAAGTTGTACGTAGTGATTACGATATTATTGTGTTTTAGTGTTTTAGTGATTTTCGATTCGATTAGAAGTTCTATTGGTAAACATGGTAAATATGTGAAGACACATTGTGGAATTGTCTATGGGTATGAGAAATTTCATATTAGTTGGACAAGATGTTTAGAATCGTGAGAATTGTTTACATATTTTTTGAAAAATGCATCATAGTGCGATATTAGAGGCAACATTGAAAAATACAATGGCATTGAAAATAATGAAGGGTTGCAAACCTTCTCGCCTGAACCCATCATCATCAGAACTAACGGGTATTTTTTTTTAGGTGCTTAAGAACATAAAATGCTAATGCAAGACAGATATATTGTTGGAATGATATATTTATGGAACGAAGTTCCTTATAGCACTTTGCGGGATGGGGGCTAAATGAAAAAAATAAACAACTTTTGTTTTAACACTATCATGCTAATACCCACTATTATCAACAATATTGGGTACTTTTGCTTTGGTTTGTGTCTAGACTAACTACATATATGTCTCACATATGTTTGGAAATTTCTTGTCTAATGGGAAGTTTTGTAGGTGGAGCCTGTAACCACTATTTAGTATATATTGTAGTTTTGAACCCAATACAAAGTAAATTTGGAAAAGCCAAAGAGAAAGAAGTTTTTCTTAAAAAAAGTAAATTTTCTCAAAAAAAAAAATGTATATTTATATTCTTAAACAAAGTACATTTTCTTAAAAAAAGTATCGGCAAAATGTTACCACCTTGGGAAAAAGCGCTTGAAAAAAACTAAAAATGGCATCCTCTTTTGATTTGTTCACAGAATACAGTACAAGGGGTCCGAAAGGGGGAAATTGCCCCAAAGGCCCAAAAAATCAAAAAAAAAACTGGCCCCTGATCTTACAGGTAAGTGTTGGTACTCAAATGAAAGGAAATCGACTGAAGATTTCCCTGGTGCCATTATTTTTCACATCCGATGCCTGTGAGTCGAGATATGTCTGGTTTTCTATATTTCAATACCCACAAAACTTATCGACATTTTTCTTTTACAAATATGCAATCGAATCAAAGGAAATCTTTTCACGATTTTATTGGTGGTATTGGTTCCTCTCTAGGGTGCTCGTACCGCGTGCTAGCCCTATTTGAAAATCGATAAATTTATATTCCATCTAGTCGCCCGGCCGGGCAATTTTTTGGCGACTAACAACCATCAGAAGTGAAAAGTAATGGCACCAATAAAATCGTAAAATGATTTCCTTTCAATTTGGTCTTTGCTTTTACCAAAAATATGCAAGAAACTAGGCAACAATTTAATGATCTAGACTCAAATAATGTGTACAAATACTCAAAACAGAAACATGTACGACCATTATACGGGTGTCTGGTAGCAGATTTATATTTTCAAACTTAAATAAAAAACATAATAAGATGCCTTCCATCGAGATGAACACACTGTTCAAAACGGAGCCTTGTGTTCTGCGGCACACGCTGTAGTAAACTTGGTTTAATTGAGCTGACTTCTCGACGAATATTCTCCTTTAAAGCCACAAGAGATTGGGGATTGTCATTATAAAGCCTCTCTTTGAGGTAGCCCCATAAAAAATCCATGGGAGCTAGATCGGGCGACCTCGGTGGCCATGGGATGTCCCCAAAGTGACTGTTCAGATTTGGGGGGAAATTTTCACGAAGCAAATTCATCGAAGCTCTGGCTGTGTGTGCAGTCGCCCTATCCTGCTGAAACCACGTGTGTGAAGAGTACGATGGATGAGCTAGCAGGTTTGGCAAAAAGAATTCCGTAATCATGCGTCGATAATTTCCACCGTTGACATTCGTCGACTGGCCTCGAGAATTTTCAAAAAAAAAGTTTCCAATTATCTCATGCGTGAATAAGGCACACCAAACAGTTACCCTGGGGGCAATGCAATGGTTTTTGATGTTTCAATCGAGGGTTGCGGGTTCTTGGAAACCAGTAACGGCAGATTTGCTTGTTGACGTGGCCGTTTAAGTGAAAATGAGCCTCGTCGCTCTAAAAATGGGATTCACGTTACGTAAATCAAAGTCACTTTCTTTCATTTATTGAACGATTCCTTTTTTAAAATTTCATGAATATTCGCTCTTGGAAGTCCCCGTGAGGCTGCTCTCTTTCGTATTGAAAATCGCGGATTTTCACGTAAACTGCTTTCAACTAGTTCAATGTTTTCGGGAGTCATTGAAGATCGACTGGGCACTGGCCGTGGGACATTCATAGCCGAAGCAGTTGCGCGGAATCTCTGCAGCCACGAACGAATTAAATTTACACTCGGTCCATCACCTATACGCCGAATACCGAACTTGGAACAAAATTGTCGACGAGCAATTACTCTTAAAAAATGTCTCCACAGCGAACGCACGATGCTCACTCGACCTCTGCGACATCGTGACTGACAAATCCTCACAATAGATAATTCCAACGGCGCCAACCTCCCTCCGCACCGTTTATTACTTTTTGAAATAATCGTATTTAAAAATATAAATTTACCACATTTACGATTTTGACAGAGAGTAATATGATCGTCAAAAACATATGGTTTTAACTACAGTTTAACCAACCAGCATCGAATGGTTAAATCACCGTTAACCGTTGACTGAAAACACAATTCGATGTTTAACTAATGTGGCCATAAGAGCTATATTTTGGGTTGTGAGTTAAACCTGGCCCTAAGGAACAAATTTCTCTTCCAATGCATTTAATTATATAAGATTATAAAATGTTTGTTTAGGACAAAACTGGCCAAATCCAATGTCTTGAATTTCACTTGAAGTGTTTTGAGTTACATATGAAATGATTAACTTGTAATTTCATACATTATTTCAATTTAATTTTAGGGTTTTCCAATTTTTTCTACAGTGGTTGTATTTCGTAAAACCAAGAGCAAACCAGATCAATTTAAAAATCAAAGGAAATTTTTGTTGCCTTATACCTTTACTCTACCCAAAAGTCCAACAATACTAAATTCTTATAGTTTTGAATTTAGTTACAAAAATAAAAAATTATTATTGAAATAAGATAAGATTGAGAGAAAAATTTAATTGATTCTTTTAAATATAAATTGATGCTGTAAAAAAAGGATTTTCTGATAATACTGTAGTACGTGGACATCGGTGGAGCAATGGTTAGTGTGCGCGGCTCTTGTCGATGAGAACGTGGATTCCAACCCTACTCTGACCACCTAACATTTCTTTCGACGACAGTCAGTTCGCTTAGTGATGGCGACATTATCGATACAGCCATGAAAAAGCGTCTCAAAATACCGGAACCTGTTTAAAGCTGTAGGTCCCAATCACTGTGTACAAAACAAGAAAGCACACAACTCTGTGATTGTCAGAATGGATAAATCTACAGCTGAATTAATGGTAAACCATTCACATCACTCTTACTGAAGCCGAAAAATGCGTTATTTCAAAAAAATTGGAAGCATAAACGTCTACAACATTTCACATTCATTAACAGATTGTTAACAGACTGTTGATTAACATTTTTACTAGTACAGGTGTTTTAAATAGATATGTATGAACGAACATCCACCGAAAGTTCCAACATATTGTGTACGGAGTTTATCTACATAAAAGCTCGAAAAGCTTAAGCAGACTTTTGGGCAAAGCCTTGACATTGGCCGTTATTTTTGAAAATATTTGTGGGGTGTGTTAAATGTGTAAGGATGTACTCGCAATATAAGCGAAGAAAAGTTTGTTGGCTACACTTACAGAAAATGTAAATCGATTCAATCGAATTTAGAATTTGTCACTACGAATTTGATTAACTGTTTCACTATCATTGCATACAATTTGGGTAAGTGTTAAAATAACAGATAATAATAAATAACTTTGTACACAGGTATGCCATATAAAATCCCAGCTGTAGAATTCTTCCGATTTTAAGCATATTTTTATAAAGGATGGGCCTTGTAAAATTTGGATTTTGAACCCCAGATTATTTCGAAGCAGATAGCCAATTTGACTATACAAAGTGACAGATTATTAGCTAAAAGTTAGGAATTTACGGAATGGGTCGCTTTACGCTTGAAGAAAATTGGGAAATATTAAAAACGTACTTTCAAAGTTCTGTGTTATCAACTCAAACTATGTATATGAAAGCTACGAAATAATTTGATAGAAATAGAAAGCCATCAACGCAGTTTGTGGATCAATTTGTAAAGCGAGTTCGTCACTTCGGGTCCTTATTGAACAAAAGAACTCGTTGACATGCTTGTGAAGTACGTTTAGTGGAACATATTGCCGCTGTAGCTGAAAGTGTACTCGAACAGCAATCAACGGCAATTCGCATCCGTTCGCAGCAAATTGAAGATTTCTCGAATTTCGTTGCGTAGAATTTTACATAAAGATCTCGGTACGAAGGCTTATAAAGTTCAATTGGTCCAACAACTGAAGCCTCGTGGCCATCCGTTGCGTTTTCGCTTCGCTGAATGGACAAGAGATCGCTTAGCTGAAAATGAGAATTTTTACCGAAAAATCGTCTGTTCCGCTGAGTTTATTTTCACCTGGGGGGTTACATTAAAACAAAAATGTCTCATTTGGAGCTTCGAAATCCATACGTCATCGAGCAGAAGCCGATGCATCCACAACGTGTAACTCTTTGGTGCGGGTTTTGGAATGGCGGCATCATAGGCCTATGATTCTTCGAAAATGAGCAAGAATCCGCCGTTAAGCCCCATTTACTCCGAAAACACAATTGAAATTATGTCTTGTTTTGATGTAATTTTTTTGTCTTCAGTGTGAACTATTTCATGTTGCAGTTTGTCTGCAGATGACTATATTTTGTCTTGCGGTTTCCGAATCTTTTGCCTTCATAGTGTGAACAGCATATGACATTAGAAGACAGAATAAAGTGTCATCAACGAAATAATGAAACTGATCATTATTTTCTGCGTGAAAACACTATTGACAGCAAACGTGTTTTTTTTCATTCCTCAATTCTTCTTATGCTTTCTTGCTTTCTTGCTTTTTCTCGTTATTTCTTGCTTTTTCTCGCGTTTTCTTTTGAAACATGTCTTCGCAAGATATGTTTTTGGAACATAGGGCAGTTCCACCAACGCACCGGCAGCATATGGAAAAAAAGACAGCGAAAACAAACCAGTTTTTGGACCACTGAAGAAAACAGCATTTGGAATCCGGTGCACGAGGATTATAAAAATTGAAAATTTAAGAAGATGTTTATGTCTGCAATCTGAACGCACACAGCACAAAAATGTCATTTGCGAGAAGACATATTCGAAGACACACACACGCTGTAATCATAGTGTGAACACAGTGTCTTCAATATCTGTTTTCGCGATTGTGTCTTGCAGAAGACGCGTGCGACAGAATTTCAAAAGTGTCATCTCTCTCCATAGTGTGAACGCATCACATTTTTTTTGTCGTGCGCTAAATTTTGTCTTCTCAAGACATATTTTTTTGAAGTCAAAAGTGTCTTCAGTGTCAATGAGGCTTTACCGTCAATGGCGAGCGTTATTGTGTCATGCTCACCGATTTGTTGATCTCCAAAAGTTGAAGAGGATGACATGGACGACGTATGGTTTCAACAGGATGGCGCTACGTCCTACACAGACAACGTTAGAATCGATCATTTGCGCACTGTGTTCGAAAATCGCATAATCAGCAGAATCTTGGAAGTCAATTGGCCGCTTCGCATCTAAGGCTATTATCTCTGGGACGCAGTAAAAGTTAAGCGTTACTCAAATAATGCCGAGTTCATTGAGGCCTTATAACACGAAATCGACGCTGTCGCTCACGAAATAGAAGCCCAAACAATCGAAAAGGTACTGAAAAAGTAGGTAGATTAAATGAGGAATTGTAAAGCAGTTAGTGGAAGTCATATGAACGATGTTGTATTGCATTCATAATGGTCCTTACGAATAAAATCATAATTTTGAAAAAATATATATTAATATTTTTTTAAAGCGAAATTAACCACTAAATTTTACAGAACCCATCCTTTAGTAGTAAGAAAATTTATTTTAGCAGCAAAATTGGATTTTTTCGCTTTTTTTGCCTGGAGGAGCATTAACTGCAGATTTAAAAACAAAACAAAAAAAGTTTACGGAAGTCCATATTTTCCGAAATATAGGTCTCCAAATCTTGAATGTATAATCGCACATAACTCTGCCATTTATTATCCGATCCTGATGAAATAAATTTCATAAATTGGTAAATTTATCTTCCACCTAGTCGCTCAGGCAAGGGGGTTCAAATTCCCTCTGTACCTTAAGTCGATGTGTGACAAAATCAGAAAAATCGCGCGAGGTTTTAGAAATATTTTTTTTTATGTTGGTGTGTAAAAACTACAACAAAGAACAACATATATAAAAGATAACAACAACAATTGCAAAAGACAACAACACCAAAAGACAAGAACAACAAGTTGATTAAACCAAAAAAGAGAGGTTAGAAAACATTTTTTAAATGAGTCCTCAATGGGTTAATAAAAGGAAATATATTTATATACAGAGTTATAGAGTTTCACAAGGGCTTTGTAGTGATATATATTTCAAACAGATCCGATGATAAATACCTGAGATATGACCGATTATATACTCAAGCTTTAAAGGCCTATATCTCAAGAAATTGGAGCTAGCGCGAAAAAAAACTTATTTTTCTACTCAGCGCAAAAGCCTTTATTTTGGTGCAGATCTGATTTTGATGCTAAAATTGTTTTATGCCGAAATATCGGATATATACTCATTAAAGTACATGAACTCTGAATGACATCCTGAACTGATTTACATATCTATGTCCGCCGATTAAAATAATCAAAAAGGTTGCTAATGTCCAGCCAATCCCTAAAAAAGGTGATGCAAGTAACCCTGCAAATTACCGCCCAATTGCAATTTGTTCTGCGCTCTCGAAGGTTATGGAGAGCATGGTTAACCATCATCTAGTGAAATATCTTGAGTCCAATGACCTTCTTAAAGATCGGCAGTATGGCTTCCGTAGAATGAGATCTACTGGTGGCGTTCCTTTCGGAACAGTGGAGTCGATCCATCCACCGGCTTGGTGAGAGTAAGGTAGTGGCTCTTGATATTTCCAAGGCCTTTGACAGAGTATGGCACGATGCACTCTTGTCAAAGCTCGCTGCTTTTGGTGTCGGTGATAACTTCACTCGATTTATATCGAGTTTTCTCAGAGGTCGCACTATACGAGTTGTTGTAGATGGGGTTTCATCCGACGAGCATAAATGGACTGCAGGTGTACCACAGGGCTCTGTTCTTTATCCTTCTCTTTTTATTATTTTCATTGACGATCTCCGTGGTCAGACTGTGAACCCATTTTACTCTTTTGCGGATGACAGTAATCTCTGTCATTCTTATTCATTCGACCGTAGGCCAAGTCTCCAAGAGATTGAAGTCAAACGCCGGATGATGAATGAAACACTCGGACGGGATCTGGTATCCATTCTTGAATGAGGTCGAATGAATAGAGTAGATTTTAATGCGGGTAAGACCCAGTGTTGTTTGTTGTCGCATAAGCGGATTGCTGACCCAGGTGTGCCGTCATTGTCTATGGACTGTGTGGATATTGATGAATCAGACGCTCTTGATGTTCTGGGCATGAAAATACAATGTGATGTCCGTTGGGCAAAACATGTATTTGAAGTGTCGAAAGATGCATTCAAGTGTCTGGGCTTTTTAAAGCGGTGCAAGAAATACTTCACTCCAACTGATCTTCTCAATATCTACACCACCTACATCAGGCCAAAGATGGAATATAACTCCCATATATGGGCAGATGCTCTTAGGACATCGTTGGAGCTTCTCGACTGTGTCTAGAGGAGAGCGATGGTGTTGATAGGGGACAGTAGGGTATCCAACTCTATTGTCTCTCTTGAGCATCGTCGAAATGTGGGTCGCGTGTCGCTGTTCTATCGATATTTCCACGGTATGTGTTCCTCGGACATCCGTCAACTTATGCCAGACGTGAGGATATTTAGCCGAAGCACGCGGCTTTCCAGGAACTCTCATCCGTTTTTTATCGAGTGGCCGGTTGACCGCACTACACGTTCTTCAGCCATACAGTCCGTATGTGGAATAAACTTCCGGCTGGTGTATTTCCCATCAATTGTGACATACAAAGATTCAAGGCAAGTTTCAATAGAGGGAGGAATTTTCGTTCGACAACACAATGCACTGCATTTATAGGGGGAATCACCTGAGTGTTGGTTTGATAAAAAAAAATTGTAGCGTCCTTCTCAATACGTTGCTTTGCAGGCCTCATAGAAGGCATTCCTTTGCAGTCTTTTTAGGAAAGCTTCCATTAGCAGGCCTATCAGAAGCCCAGAATGAGAAGATCTTCTAAGAGAGATAAAATGCCTGCCAAGAGAATTCAGAAGTGCAATCATATCTTTTTTTATGGCGCCTTGTGCCCATTTGAAATGATGTTTGTAATTGTAGGGTGCGCAATCTGACTTCCTTTCCACGCCTTCTAGAAGGCATTCAAAGCCTCTATTTTTGATGGTGGGCGGTTGCAGTTATGTGTATTCGCCGTGAGTCGTACTAGGAATTAGTCATTCTTTCATTATATTTTCCAAATTTAGTCCACAGCTTGAATTGTCTATTTCCAAACTTGTCTAGTTGGAAAGGGGTTTAACAACAAGAAAATACCATCACTAAAACGAACAAACTCCTGTGGTATTATTTGGAATGGAACAGAAAATCCAAGCAACGTTGGACAAAGTACTTTTTCATATTCAATCGCTGTGTACTGTATGTACTACTACCATATCACAACAAAGGAAAGAAGACGATACATCCCACAAATACTTGCATCCTCGCATCTCGAACATCTTTTAATAGTTGCTAAAGGATGACCTGCTTTTGGTCACGTAGACACTTGATCGTCTTTGGATCAAATAGCTGATTTTCTTTACATCAAGAAGATACATAGAATTGCAGGGTAGAACTTAGTTGCCTGTGGAGGAGCTTGCAAGGCCTTCGTCAAAACAAAAACAAAAGCTTTGCTGAATGCCTTGATTGGTAATACGTTTCTCAAATATTGCATCGGAATTGCGTGTTTTAAGATGACATTGCAGTCATTCTCTATTCATCCAAATCCGTAGGCCTTATTATTGCTTTATTTTTTACATATTTATATTTATATTTACTGGCTCGTTTTAGAACACCAGGAAAGGTATTATCTCATCATTGCAAAACGTGTTCCCTTTCACTCTTTGAAGCCCTTTCAACTGGAAGGTATGTGGAAGGTGTTTTTGTTTGTACTTGCAAATTAAACCAACAAATACCAGATCTCTATCCAGGCTATCAGTGGATTTAGAAGGAGTCAATGCTTTCGGCAAGTAGACTATGTTACTATAGGAATTTGTAATGGATTTTTAATTAAATTTTTTATTTTAAATTAGGATGTGGCAGATCTTCCAAATGTCTTCCGCTTAGAGTGCAACCAAAATATTTCTCTATGCTGGAAAATCAAGCCCTAGAAAATAACCTGAAAAGGTATTTTGTAATGTATTAACCTCGAAGGCCTTCTCTTTCAACACTTCTTTCACGCCTGCGTAATAACTTCATCAGTAATGCGTTACATAGAACTCTAAAGAAGTAGAGACTGCATTGGGAATGGGCCTGATGTAAGGCCTACCAGCTCGTGATGCAGCTACTGTGATGTTGCACACATCCAGTAGTAACTGATAGTTAGGTGAATTCTTTCTACGCGTACTTTGTCACGTAGTCCTTCTTTTGAAGTTCAGTAATATCTTCTTTGTGGTCTATACAAATGAACATATAAACTAGAAAACTACAAATTATAATGCCTGCTTCGGGAATCTTTCGAACATAAACAAAGAAAAGTTCGCATAAAATTGTTAAAGGTTTGGGCAGGATAGAGCGAGTGGCGCTCAATTACTTTCGACTGTATGTGTTACGATGCGATCACTTTAAATAAAAGGTATACATAGTATCTGTGGCTTGGTGCTAAAAGGGCCAATGTCAAAATATTCACTTATGAGCTAATTGTACTTGAATGTTTTACAAAAAATTATTTTAACTACAGCAGACAAACCTTCCAAGTCTCACTCATCAACTTTGACTCAGATATATAATATATTTGAATAGAATAGATACGACAGTAAAATTAATATTTTAAAAAGTTGGAAAATTTAGAAGAAAAATGTGATATTGGCCCTTTTAGCATCAAGTTATGTTTTTATTTTATGGTTTTTTTGCGACATTGGCCGTCAATAACTAATAGAAAACCATTGTAATTCAGTTGTTTATTATGTTGTTACAAAGTAGATTGTAATCAAAGGATATGAAAACAAAATATAGTAGTAAACTAAGCAAATAATAGCATTATTGTGTTAATTCACATTCGTCTTCCATACCTTCATCTGCCATGTAATCCACGAGGTTGTCATTTGTAGTTATTTGTTCCATCATTAAATTGTTCTGTACTTAAAGGAACTGGTCCATTGTTGAGTGGATGATTTCCGTGTCGCGTTTTCTTGCGACAAAGGAACAAAGGAATGTTGATACAAAACATTTGGTGTTTGTTGAATATTGCATCCATTTAATTCGCAGTCACTGAACTTGTTCGTTGAGAGAAGTTAAACATGGTTTAAAATTTGATATAAAACTATTTTAGCAGCAAAATCTGATCTGCACCAAAATTTCACCAACGGTAAAGGCTTTTGCGCTGTCTTGAAAAATGTTTTTTTCCGGGCTAGGTCTAACTTCTTGAGATATAGGCCTTTAAAGCTTCAGTTTATAATCGGTATAATATCTCAGGTATTTATAATCGGATCTGCTTGAAATATGTATTATTACAAAGCCTTTGTGAAACTCTATATATCTGTATATAAATATATTTCCTTTTATTAACCCATTGAGGGCTCATTTAAAAAATGTTTTTTAACCTCACGTTTTTTTGGTTTAATCAACATGTTGTTGATATTGTCTTTTGGTGTTGTTGTCTTTTATTGCTGTTTCCTTTTTACACACCAACATGTTTAGAAATAATTTTTTGACTGCGGCGCTTTTCTTTCTTCGGAAAACAAAAATTATTACTAAAAAATCGCGCAATTTTTTAAAAATATTATTAATTAATTTCTAAAAACAAAAACAAACAATTTCAAACTAATACAAATTAAAACAAGAAAAACAAACATAAACACACTAATTCAATATTATGTACAAAGATAAAAAAAAGCAAAGCAAAACAAACTAAATATTCAATATATATAAAAAAACAAAACAAAAACATTTTTTCGTCAACCTAAGGGGTTGGCGTCTTCGGCATCACCGTCCTCTTCCGAAAATACTAATTCAATAGGTTCTTCTTTTTTTAAACTTTAATATCTCCGGTCTGTGAGGGTTTATTGTTGCGTATTATAGCTTACAAAAACGTTGAAGACTTCTCTATATCGGAGTTTAGTAAAAAATAAGTATACTAGGACATTTAAAAAAAAGAAACATTTTTATCAAAAAAGTGAGGTTAAAAGAGGTTTTTTTTTTCATTGGTCCCCAATGGGTTACTAAAAACCAATATTTTTATACACACATTACAGATTTTAAAAAGACCTTTGTAATGAAATTTATTTCATCAATATCGGATAATAAATGACAGAGTTATGCGCGATTATACATTCAATTTTTTGAGGCCTATATTTCGGGAAATATGGACTTCCGCAAACTTTTTTTTTTAAATCAACATAAAATAGTCTATCAGATCAAAAAAAAAAAATAGGAAAAAAATTCAATTTTTCTGCTAAAATAAATTTGCTTCCAGGAAAGAGGTTTATGTGTTCTCTATCAGTAATTTATTATTTTCGTGGAGGGATGATTTTGATGTTTCCCTCGTTTATCTTCAGAATATATTTTTTCCTTATGGAAATATATCTTCTTTAAAATATAGGAAGAATAACTAAATATTTATTTTTAATTAAATTTGTTGTTGTTTAATAAAATAATCAAATAAAAATAAATAAATAATCAAGTTTTTATAAGTAGATAGAAAATGATCCCAGTTTCTTATAACTTACTTCTCACTAGGGATGTTATTAATCGTCCCAATAAAATTTGTATCATCCTTAGCTCAAACCACAGATGTGCGGCTGGGAATCAATGTGACTGGATTCGAAAATGGATGGATGGAAAATATATATAACTTCTAAAATCAGAACATTGTAGTTCAGGATTATACTTTCTGGTGAATAAATATTATTTTAAACATGCTGTCACATAAACAAATTAAATGATTAATTGCAATGAAAGCTGTTTGAACTATTTTCGTTAGTAAGCTTCAACTGCTGCAATGAAAAGTTTCGTAAATACATCGATTTCGTCGTTGTTGCCACGGAACATAATATAGAAGATTCTTTTTTTAACATTATGAAGAAAACATTTTATTTAAATTTTTAAATTTTGTCAAGCTCAAGATATTTTTAATATTAAGCTTATTTATTAGCTTTATATTATTTTCAAAAAAGGTCGAGCATAAAAAGTGTTCCAATGATACCAGGGCTGTCTGTATTGATATTTCGGATCTTACCAAGGTCTTCACCAGCAGACGTTTTTGGTACGCTTTTCGGTGAATTCGTCAAAACTGTATGTACCGAAACACTTATCATATTAATGAGAATTCGTTTATATATACAGGGTGTCTGGTTGCAGATTTATATTTTCAAACTTAAATAAAAAAATTAATAATAATTGACACAAAGGAATTAGAGCCCACAAAATTCTTGATAACTTTGCTGGATACACTAATCAACAGAATTAGCATTTAGTACTCTAAAATTGGTAGAAAAATGTAATAATCTATAATTTCTTCGTTTTTTCGCTTATAAGTTACCAAATATAATCAAATAGATATGGCCATATTCTTCAAAGTTGTAGTGATTAAGATCCTAAACAACACGGTGAAAACACACAATTATGTTGTAGCACTTTCTCTATAACTTTCACCGCTGAGCTATCGTTGATGTCGCGCTGTGTAACGCCTCGATGTGAGCGTCGTGTCGCTTTTATATTGTGTGCTGCGTCCCTTGTTGCGTGTGCTGAGCTTACTGAGTAGTATCTCAATGTTGAATTAAACGGTATTAAGAATCATTCCTAGGAAGTTCATATGTTCTAGAAAGTTGTTTACTGAGATCTTAGGTACATTTTTGTAGTTGATTGTTTCCTTGAATTCTGAACGTTTTGTTACCTATGCACCTGAACAAAAAAAGGTTAAAAATCGAATTTGACCGAATTTGAGCAATATTGACCTTGAAGATGAAGTTTATGTTCACAATCTTTGTTCTTTATGACAAGAGCTACAACTTTCCCTCAGAAAGTGAATCAATATTCCGAACGGTTTGCAAGATATGAGCCTGACAAAATGATCACTTTTTGGCAAAAATTACACCGAGGCCCCAAATCTTTGGGGGCCCATAAAAAAGTGCATGACTTTGGGCAAAACTGGGAGACACGTGTCTTTTTTTTTGTCTTTTATCACGTAGTGGAGTCTGTATATGGTTACATTTTTTCGTGTTGCACTGTGTAAACATTGAATATTTTCTAGAACATTGAAAAAAAGTGGTACAATTCCTAAATCCGAAAACTTTGATCGATTTCAGGGGGCAAAGTTTTTGTCGCCAAGTTAACCACGAATACTTTTTTTATTAATTTTTGTAGAATTTTTCAGTATGTACGTCATGCATTTTTAATTTTTTTTTTAAAAAATTTAAAAACTTGTATCCCTAATGTAGAATAGGATGTACTGGAGAGAGGGTATTATATGATGCATAGTAAAGAGCTAATTACGGAAATGTCGAACTTTTATTTGCGAGAGTACTTTTGGAAAGTCTTCGTCGCACGAGTGAATTTGTTCTTCGCCTCAACGAATATTTTCATCAAAAACGAGCTAACGGATAGATTCATCACCGCAACAAAAATGATTCCAGTAACTGAAAAGTTTAAATATTGTGATAAAAAGAGAAGCTGGTTAGGGAACTGAAGCAGCCATATATGAATAATGTGTGAACATTAATTAGTTTTTTCACATTGCGACGAAGATCTCAAAAAACAACTGTGAAAGAAAATACCAAAGATTATGAAATTTAAAGAAGAGAAGAAAATTTTGAACACGAGTGAAGCGCCTCTCTGCTCTCTCTCTTGCTCTCTTCGATGAATATTTCAATGCAAGACCTAGGGATTGATGTTATTATGGTACCTATAAGTAACTATAGAAATTTCAACCATTTTTAAATAAAATTACATAAAGTATGTTAAAAGTATGATATAATCAGGGGCACAGCTGATCGAATTTTTGGATCAGCGGTTATGCCGTTATTGGGGCGTACACAATCCACAAGCGATCGACCAAGCATCACTGCATCCACAAAGATTGAGTGTTTGGTGGGGTTTATGGCATGGCGGCATTATCAGACATTTTATCATTCGAAATCATACCTTTGTGTTTTTATTTAAAATTATTTTCCTATCGTTCTAATCTGGTCACCTTATATATCGTGGCGATGAATCGCCACATTAGCGCAGTTTTGATGAAACTGTTCGTCGAGGCGACGAAGCTTTTCCTTCAAGTGCACAGTGTAATGTTCAAAGTTGTAGTAAGATCAGAACTTCTAAACTATGGGCTTGATAGCTTTAAAATGTACTAAGTATTTATAGGGGTTGAGTCGGGCTTCTAAAGTGTGGTACTTAGAAGTACCCTGTTTTAACGTACGTTTTGCAACAGGGTGTCATATTATACCATATGTTCAACCATTCATGGCAAGTAACTTCTAAACTTGTAACCCGATTTTAAATAGTTTTTGTTTTTGAGATTCTACTAAGCAGATTAAGATTCTCCTAAAAACATGCAGAGTTGTGTGATCTCTCTAACCGTTACAAAGATATTTGCAATCTGAGTATACATTTTCAAAGTATAGTTCCAAAAAACAAAACTGCATTGGCAAGACTTCAACAAAATGTAAGTTGCATTTTTTTTAAAATTATTTCTAACCGTTTGGTAACTACAACTTCTCAAAGTTTAAATTTTTTCAATCTGAAAAGAAAACGAAATTATTTTGAAATGGTACCATCATTCTTTCAGTACTTTTGTACATTTTGTGTAATACTGCATTCACACTGCAGCAGGATTCTCTCATTTCGAGTAAATTAACAGCTGATGATTGTATTGAAAGGCAGTTATTTGGTTAAAAGAAATCTCCAAACATGAGATTTCGATCGCAATATGAATGATATGTGCAATTATTTAGTTTTGTTTAAAGCAAGGGCCTTGCCAAATGTATTAAAAATAATTCAAACACTTTCTCGACATTCACTCTACAGCCAGCCTTGTCCGAAAATGGGTGACTTTTGAACAATATTTTCACTTTTCAAGTTTGGGAAAAGTTTCGTTTGGTGAGTCTTAATGGTCGTGGAAAAATCGCCCTTCTTCAGTATATGACTGCAGATTGACGACATACATACACGCTGAAAAAGCTGTCTTTTTATGATGGTTGGATACAAATATAACGTGTTTGTAGCTTGTCGCAAATATACTATACTTGTGCCCAAACACATTGTGTTTGCTATTCAATATAACATGTTTGGAACAAAATGATTAATAAGCTATAACATATATTTTTAAGCCCCAAATGTGTTTTTGTTTGTTGAAATTTGCCGGAATCAAAAATGTGACAGACTACAAAGAAACAAAAACGCAACACACCTTCGATTCATTAAAACAATGCTTGCAAGCATATACATGGTTCCTAGAATTTTTTGCCATTTTTTTAGCGTTTAGGCTTAATTCCAAATTTTATTCAGATCGGTAGCATTGGACGGAAGTTAATTCAAACAGTTAGTATGCCTCCCAAATTTTGTATGGGAGGTACAAAAATAGGGGTGGCAAAAATCAAAGTTTTTTAGTAAATGATTATCGGTTGACGTATTATAGCTTAATACTGACCAACATTATCATACTGACCAAAATATCTGGTAGGGTACATAATCTGAAAATTCAGACCGAAGTGTTGCTTTTGAATGCGTTACCTAGACTTGTTTAAATACCGTAGGTAGACATGTTATGCCTAGTTGAAATGGAAATATCTTCTTCTACTAAACTGCGTCTAAATATAAAGTATTTATGTTTCGAAAATTGGATACGAAAAATGGGAAAAATACGAAAATATATAAAAATAAATTTTTTGTTTTGAAAATTGAATGCAAATTCGATCTGAAGTCTTTAAATACGTATTACAGTTATCTTTCTAAACACATTCTAGCCTAATATCTGTCTGATGTAATGATATTAATATTATTCCAGAAATAGTGAAATAAGTGTGAGATTTATAGTCCCAAAAAATGTCTTATAAAAATTCCATTTTTTTTTTTGACAAACTGAGGTCTTCTGACCAAAATTTCAGTATACAATTCTAATTTACAAAAAGTATAAAAGTCAACACGCAAAACTTTTCCCAAACACGAAAATTTAACATTGTGTTCAAAAATTACCCATTTTCGGTTAAGGTAGGCTGTAGAGTGAATATCCAAAAAGCTTTTGAATGAAAATTACTATGTTAGCTAATGCCTTTTCTTAAAAAAACCTAAAAATTGTATATCTTTCTTACACAAAATTTATGAAAATACTGAAAGACTGATGGTACCTTTTCCAAAAAATTTCGTTTCACTTTTAGGTTAAAAAAAAAAATGTAACTTTGAGAAGTTATCGTTACCAAATGGTTCGACGAAATTTAAAAATTGATTCAATTTACATTTTCTTCAAGTTTTGCCAATATAGCTGTGTTTTTAGAAAAACATTTTGACTCAAAATTACTAAGTTATTACCAAAAAACTAAACAAACTAGATGCAAATATTTTAATTTTAAACTTTTGCTTGCAAAAATCTTTGTAACGCTTGTTTCTTTGTGCTGCTGAGTAGAATCAATTGTTGAAATCGGGTTACAAGTATGGTAGTTGTATAGATACCATGAAAGTTTGCGCATCACCTAGGTTGTTTACTTTGACACCCTGTAGCAAAACTCAAGTTGTAACAGGGTGCCTCTAAATACCATATTCTTGCAAACTAACTCCACCCCTACAAATACTTAGTACATTCTAAAAAAATCAGACGAATAGATTAGAATTTATGATATTATTTCAAATTTTTAGCATTCAGCCCCACTGTGAAGTTTAGGTTAAAATTTCTGCACCAATATTTCACCTTACGTGTTATACAGGGATCGTGCGACAAAAACAAAACGTAATAACATTTTTTTAAAAATGCTAATTTTTTTATTTTGCTGGTTGCTATTTAGATTTATTAAAATTAATGCTTGGGATGCCGAAAAGAGGATTTGGGTAGTGCAGCGGTACCAGGCTTTGCAGTCCTTCATTTCCGTCTAAATGGTATTTAGGTGGGAGTTTCCCCGAGTAGATGGATGTAGCCCGTTACACCCCGGTTTTGGGGATGTTTTTACCCTTCTTCACAAAAAAAAAAACATAAAAGTCCCATATATTGAGGCGGTAGAGGGTTAATGTATTCCACAAAAATGTTTCCCGTAAATTTTTGCATAAAATTGCTAAACACATCCTATACCTAAAATGTAAGGATAATATGGTTTCCTATGCCAATTCATCATAATAGTGTAAAAAAATGGGAAAATTTCACCCCCCTTAAAAAAATTCAGACTTAAACTTTCCAAACGCCGACACACGTATATTTTTTTTACCTCTTCCACCAGCATCCTTTATCAGAACCTTGTTATTTTCGAAAACGTATAATTTTGATCCACAGTGTTATAAAACAAATGTAATTGAATTTCCTATATAATAAAAAAATTACATGAGGTGTCCCGATAGGAACGAAGTTCCTTTCGCTATACAGGGTGATTCAGGAAGTTCCGGATAAATTTCTCCAGCGTATTCCTTGGCTGATTTCAGGAACAAAAGTCCGCTAGGGCCATGTCCGAAAATGCAAGGGTTATATATATTAATAATAATATTATATCTAATTAATAATATATCTTCCTGACGATTCTATCCAAAGGGTAGCGAAATATCGAAAAATATAATAAATTGATAAACACGACCAAACGCTCGGACAATTTAATTTTTGGATACAATACGAAAGGTCGGATAAATCATCACTTATGAAGTACTTTTTTTAAGAACAGGTACTTTTTAAAGAAGTGGTACTCTTTTTAAGAAAAGGCTAGTTTTTTAAGAAAATTTACTTATTTTCAGAAAGGCTACTTATCTCAAGAAAAGAAAAGAAAAGGTATTATTATTTTTAAGAAAAGGTACTTTTAATATAAGGCATTTTTGTAAGAAAAGGCTTTATTTTAAAAGAAGGTATATTTTTTGAAGAAAAGCTTTTTTTACGAAAGAACATGTACAATTTTAAGAGTTGGTACTTATCTCAAGAAAAGTTATTTTGTTTTCCAAAACAAGGTACTCTTTAAAGAAAATGTAGTTCTTTAGAAAAAGGCAATTTGTTGTAAGATAATGTACTTTTTTAAGAAAAGGTACTTGTTTAAAAAATTACTTTTTTTAAGAAAAGGTACTTTTTGTAAGAAAATTTAAATTTTTAAGCAAAGGTACTTCTTTAAGATAAGGTATTTTTTTAAGAAAAGGTAGTTTGTTTAAGAATATCAATAGGTATTATTTAGAAAGAAAGAAAATTTTATTTTTTTAAACTTCTCTCACTTTAGCTTTTCTAAAAATACTTTTTATTCGGTTCAAAACTACAATATATAATAAACTGGCTCGGCTCCACCTACAAAATGTCCATGAAACAAAAAATAGCCCCCGATATGTTTGTCTAGACACAAACCAAACCAAAAGTATGAGTGTAAAGTGGAGTTCAAATTATCTGACAGATCTGACAGACATATCTGATGGAGTTATCGATAAAATATCGATTTTTCATACACACATTAAAATGTATCTGACAGACATCTTTGAAGCAAGACGCCACAGTGTCAACATCAAAAGTTTGCGCTTGCAAATGTCTCTTGATTGCCCGCAGCAAACGAAAGGTAAGAGGAGGCACTGCTGAGAACATTTGTTGCATACATCCATATGCATACATATGTAATTAATTATGTATGTAATTACACAAACTAATTTCTAGGAAAAAAACCTTAGCACACACATACTATTTCTATTTCTCTATTTTACCAAGCATTTATTTATTTATTTATTAACATTTTATTTTAATAAAATAATTTACACTGGAAGTTTGTATTTTTTTCATTTCACATTAAATTCCAGAAAGTCTATATAATTTCTAGTTTCCTCTCTTCTCCTCTTCGTTTGTTCTCACCGACATTTTATCTCTCGCTCTGTTTTATCGATAACCTCAAAGAAATCGCTTGGTTTTCAAACTGTTTTGAAGACCATCAGATTTATCTGACGACAGCTGTTCACATTACAAATTTTTTATCAAATCCGTGTGATAATCTGAACTCCACTTAAGAGTGTAAGAGTAAGTGTGCTGCCAAATGTAATTCCATTCTCAGGGTTGTAACGGGTTTTCAATAAGAGTTCTACAAAAGTTTTTTTAAATAAAACAAACCCGGTTTTAGATACCAATGAAATTCTCTATTCCTGTGAAAGTACGTTCGATGCCATTATGTATGGAACTCGATTGCTTTTGCATGGCCACCACGGGCACGCTTGCAGAAGTCTAGACGTTGAACCCAATTTTCGACGGGTTTCAAGCATAAATCGGCCGATACTGCTGCAATTTCACGCTCGATATTCGTACGAAGTTCATCAATCGTCGCTGGTTTGTTGGCATAGACCATAGACTTGACGTAGCCCCATAGGAAATAATCTAGCGGCGTCAAATCGCACGACCGAGGCGGCCAATCGACTGGGCCATTTCGTGAGATAACACGTTCACCAAACTTGGTTTCCAATAAATTGATTGTGTCATTCGCTGTGTGGCTTGTGGCGCCGTCCTGTTGGAACCACATGCCCCCCAAGTCCATATTATCCAATTGGGGCCAAAAATATTCGGTTATCATTTAACGGTAGCGATTCGCATTCTGCCGGTCTTGATCATCACGGAAGAAATACAGCCCAATGACGTCGCCGGCCCATAAACCGCACCAAACCGTAATTTTTTCGGGATGCAATGATGACTCATGGATTACGTGTGGATTGCTGTCTGACCAATAACGCATATTTTGCTTATTGACGAAGCCATTCAACCAGAAATGAAACTCAGAATTTAGAAATTGGACGTAGCGCTCTTAAAGTTGAGGCCACTGACTCCAAATTTCGGTAGTCAATTTTAATAATTTCGACACGTTGTTGGCTCGTATATCTTTCCATGATGAAATGGCAAACCTTACTGAAGATAAATGTCAAAAGAGCGGGAAAAATATGGCGTCGTTTGCTGTGCCTATCAATTGACTTTTGTAGCGTCTCTGTTGAAAAACCCTTTATTTCATGGATTTGCCAGTCTTGCACTTTGGCTTTTCTAAATTTACTTTTTATTGGGTTCAAAACTACAATATGTAATACACAGGCTGCACCTAGAAAACTTCCCTTTAAACCAAACCAAACCAAAAGTACCCAATATAGTTAATAACAATGGGTTGTAATAAAGTAGTTAGAAAAAGCAACGTACGATAAGGAACTTTGTTCCAAAAATAAATGAAATACATTGATTAAATAAAAAGTTATTTGAATTTCTTATTGTAGCACAATTGCTGCCTCACCCTGTATTTTAAGAGTAATTCATTATAACAATTCTTTGCGACTCTCGTATTTTATGATCACAATTTGATGAGTTTTTTGCCCCTTAAATTTTGAACTTTCTTCAAAGTCAATCTTAACGTTCTGCTAGAAAATCAAAGCGCTAAGAAAGCAAATAAGAATAACTGCTTAAGCGAAATTTGATTACCAACACAAGATATACTTTAGTACGATACTCATAGTGTTTTGTTTTTTTTTTTGGAAAAACACAGAAAAAATCATTGTTTTGACATTGACTTGTGTGAATTTAGTTGTACGAGAAATCTCCTCCCAAACATAATAAAAGATGCCGGCATAAAGATCAACACTATGAATTTATCTTATCACTAAATTACGCTGCACAAACTCAAGCTCAAGCAGCAGCAGCATCAACATTAACATCAGCATCAGCTACAGCGGCCTGAGCAGTACGCATGCGCAAACTGACCAACAAGAATAGTTTTAAGCTTTGCTTGTGCTTTACTTTGCTTTTCATTGATTTTGCGTTTGCATTTACTGAGTGTATTTGCAAAGTTTTGTATTTTCAAAGTATTGGGTTTCATTTATATTTTTTCGCTTTGCAGTCCACACACGAACCAAACTAAATGTATACAGAGAGTATTGGCCGCCGGTCTAGCGTGTAAAGGCAAAACATGACAGCGCTCAAAGAATTGTTGAGCTGTTTGTGGTTGGTGGTTGATGGTGGCTGCTGTTTTGCCGAAATTGAAATAGCAGTAAGAAATCTCGGCTTAAATTGAGATGGAGACCGGTTAATGTACGAGAAATATCTATATAAAAGGGTTTCACGCATTGCACGAGATAAACATTGATTTAAAATAGCTCGAACTGTCTAGAAGTTTTGTCAACGGATGTTTTAATTAAGTTGTAGCGCACATGCAATAATATACAAGAAATAAAATAAAATAAAAAAAAACATAATAAAACATTTAACATAATTAAATCGTATACATAATAATTAACAAAATTTAAAAATACAACAAGAAAAACGAAAGAGAAAAAAAGAACTCATAAAGTTTCAAAAGAATAGAAAGAGTTTAATACATAAAAAATATTGTGTTGAAAACAAAAATGAAATTATTTGCTGCTTGTTCTTCCAAATCTGCCAGTAAGTTTTAATAATATTCAGAAATAAGTGTTCTCGAGTGCTAATATATTTTATCAAACGTGACAAATATTGTGATTTTTTATGTCTTTCCGCTATTTTCAATATCAATAACCTAGTTTCGATTAAGGTCAGCAAGTAATACCGGAAGATATTCACCAAAAAAAAAAGAAGAAATCTTAAACAGAATGACAAAATTGCAATACAAAAGAATAATAAACTTATCGGGATTATTTCAATAAACAATAAATAAAGCGAAACATTAATAATTAAAGCATAAAAATTGTTATACTTAAATGGGATTTAAAATGAAATACAAACTCATGTTTCGCTTGTTTTAAATAACCCGAATTTTGAAGTATTCGTGTTGATTTGTTGCTACACAGCTAAATATCTGATGACAAAAAATCTAAAATTACTGGTTTATAGCTCTTCAAAACTGCGACGACGTTAGAAACTATGGTCAATGACTTTTCAAGTCAATGTCAATACCCTGCAAGTAAAATTCTATAAGTTTCTATAATTTAATATTCAAATTCTTTAAATTAACTATTTCATGTTTTTAGTATCATGATATTTTTGACTAATCATAAACCGTCGATTAAAGTCAAATGTCGTTATCGAAAATGGATGTTTTTTCTTTGAATTTATTGACATCTAGGCGGATATTTTGTTGTAGCTCTACTCAGGTGTACACTCTGTATTAGGGAGGTATTTTTTATCTACTTACCAGTCTATATCCGTAGTGTTTAGTAAGGGGGCAGTGGCACGTCATGCAGGATATGGCTCTACACGCACTGCGCACTACGGTATTGACAGGAACTTTCCTGTCACTGTGCACTACCAAATTTGCACTCACCCCCATGTTCGCCATATGACCTTCGTGAACCTTTTATTTAAATTTTGTATTGTAATATTGTTTTATATTGTTATATTCTGTTTAAATAAATGAAAATATATGTTTATGCATATATTTAACTTTTTTATAAACAAATTCATAATATTTTTGAACTGGTACGTTTATACAATTACATTAGTCATTGAACCTAACAACACATTAGGACTTAAATTAAAAATTTGTATTAAAAATTCTTTTAGTGGCCGTCGGTGGTGCAATGGTTAGTGTGCGCGGCTCTTGTACATGAGAACGTGGGTTCGATCCCTGCTCAGATCACCTTACATTTCTTTCGACGACGGTCACTACGCTTAGTGATGGCGACACTATCGAAAACTTAGCCATGGAAAAAGCTTTTCAAAATACCTTTCGGAACCGGTGTAAAATTTAAGGTCCCAAGTAGTGAGTGTAAATCAAGAAATCTCTCCCCAATCCCTTCATGGGATGTTATGGGACACCATTTTTTTTATTACAAATTCTTGAGACCAATTCATTTGGAATCCTAGCTGGGAAAATTTGTCTGAAAGACAATGCCGGTAGAATTTCCTAACGACAATGTCAGTAGTATGTGCAATCTTCTTGACATGTTAGGTGAAAGAAGTTGTAAAGGGCTTACATGGACTATATAAAATTTGGAATTTGAAGCCCCGTTGGTGTTGTTTTGTTGGATGTGTTGTACTAATGCCTCTATCTAGTGTTAGTGAACCCATGCATTCCATCATCCAACGTTTATATGCAACCATACCTATGAAGTTAAAATTTTTGAGCGAATAAACTTCTCTACTATATTTTACTCTATGATTTACACATCCATATGTCATAGATTTTTAGAATTCATTTCAAAAATATTTTAAAATGATTAAAAGAATATACACATTTTCAGGAAATTATACTTAATTAAAATTTGTTTTAAATAAGAAGTCGGCATAAAGATTCAAATATGCCACAAGATCACAACTGACCCACTGCTGAATTGTAACTTAAAGTCGACTTGTATACATGTCATAAGGTGGTCGTCACTATTGACAAACTGCGGAAGATTCCTGCTCGCTTTCTACCAAATGTATGAAAATATCAGGGCGTGTCATAAAGTTTTTTTTTTGGATGGTAGCGGATCGGTAAGTCAGCAGAGACTCTGACATGTCACTTCTTAGTCACTGACGATGTCTTTATGAAATTTATAACTGGTATATTACGGTTAAATATTGATATTGCAGTAGTTGGTGTTTTTTTGAGAATCGTAATAATAAAATGTTATCGAAATTAGAGATTGGCGCATGATTACTAGAATATTCAAAAACCCAAACCGCGAACTTGTCCACCAGCTTTCCGAGCATCCACCGATCGCCGGTTTTCTAAAAATTTTCACTTTCGTATCGGTTCCACGGTTTTAGTTTTTAATGCAGGTTTCACCGGTATTTATTTTGTTCCAAAATCGTATCTTTCAAATACAGAAATGTTAATACAAATTTGTTTCGGCCTTCTGTACCATAAAATCAAAATAAAGAAACACAAAAGTTGAAATTGTGGTACTTGCATACAATGGGTCATCATAATAACTTCTACAAGGTGGGGCAAAAGTAATCACCAAATGTTCTTCTGTCGTATTTTTTTTAATGAAAAACTTTGATTCTGCTTGTGAGTTTTATTTATCTAATCCTTTAGAATTTATTCCATCAGGTTAAGAAAATCATATCAGCCAAGTGGCCGCCGCCACAGTTGATGACCATTTTATGGCATTTTCCGTCCCTCTTGCCAAAACTTCGGGCGACAGGTTCTCGCATTCTTTTTCGAATATTCGCCTTAAGGGCTTCAAGGGCTTGTAGGCGTAAGCCTGCGATTTCAAAAAACCCCTTAAAAAGAAGACTCGAACGGTTAAATCTCGAGCAGTGTGCGTCGTTGCACCGTCCTGTTGGAACCACATGTTCTCTAGTCCCAATTCATCCAATTGAGGTAAAAAAAAATCGGTAATCAAGGCTCTGTAACGCGCGCCGTCCTCAGTCGTCGTTCTGTCCGCGGATGACTCCCCCAGCGTAAACAGTACACCAGGCAGTAACTTTGAGCAAGTGTAATGGTTCTTCCTGGGTGATACATGGATTTTCGGTGCCCCAGAAATAATTATTTTGTTTATTCAAGTAACCGCTAAGATGGAAATAAGCCTCATCACTCATGATCATTTTCGATGAAAAATCTGGATGGCTTGATGAGATGCTGGATGGCTTGAGCGTAGGTTACACGCGTTTGGCGGTCAATAGCTAACAGCTGATGCACTGTCTGCACCTTGTAAGGGAACATCTTCAAATCTTTAACCATAATTCTGCGTAGGGATCGCAGGCTAATGCCCAATTGCGTGGTACGTCGTCTGTTTGATGTTCCGGGCTACCTTCAACATATTGGAACAACAGCTACGATATTCTCAGCAGAACGAATTTGTTCAGAATTTGTCATAGAAGTAGGTTCTACTTCTACTTCAAATTGGAATTTGTTCGAATCAGTTTATGCTACTGCGCGCCCTTCGAATTTTGTTTTAAAACTTGAAAGTATGAATGAAAATGTAAACATTTTGTATCAAAACAAACATTTTAATAAATAATATTATCTGTAGAATCTGCCAATATCAATAATTTCACATATAATTATCATTTTTTATTACCAAGAATACAACACTGTCGCTGACTTTCGAACAAATCAGCTGATGCAAATGTGAAATGTGTAGTTGTTTGTAGTAAGTGTAGTTCGCGCCAATTTTATTAATAAACAAAAGAAAAAGTTTAAAAAAAGCTGACATTTTCAGGTTTATCGAAACCGTCCAAGGCCATGACATATTATGGACCATAAGTTTCTAAACATTTCTATAGAAAAATTTGAAAACATTTCTAAAGAAAAATTTGAAAATATTTCTATAGAAAAATTTTAAAATATTTGAAAACATTTCTATAGAAAAATTTAAGAAGATTTGTATAGAAAAATTTGAGAACATTTCTATAGAAAAATTTGAAAACATTTCTAAAGAAAAATTTGGAAATATTTCTATAGAAAAATTTTAAAATATTTCTATAGAAAAATTGTAAAACTTTTCTATAGAAAAATTGTAAACCTTTTCTATAGAAAAATTTTAAAACTTTTCTATAGAAAAATTTGAGAACATTTCTCTAGAAAAATTTCAAAAAATTTTAAAACAATTCTATAGAAAAATTTTAAAAGGTTTCTATAAATTTTACAACTTTTCTATAGAAAAATTTTAAAACATTTCAATAGAAAAATTTTAAAACTTTTCTAAAGAAAAATTTTAAAACATTTCTATAGAAAAATTTGACAACTTTTCTATAGAAAAGTTTTAAAACTCTTCTATAGAAAAATTTGAAAAGTTTTCTAAAGAAAAACACTGGATACTTTTTGCTCCGGGTAGTGGTACAAATCTGAGGTCCGTGTCTCACAATTAATTTTTCTATTTTTTTCTGTTTGCTTTTTCGTTTGTATTGCAATTCTCCATGGTTTTCAATCCCCAAATATGTATACTGCTGTATAATGTAAACAGTGTTGCCAGTCAGCTGTTTTTTCGAACTTATTCGAACATATTTGTTGCTTGCATTGTGAACGCCTGTTGAATTTGTTGCTATCATTGTGAACGAGCCTTAAACCTATTCATGGCTTGTCGATTTGTAAACTGCGTTTGTTTACTTCACAAATTTCAACATCGAATTTGGCGCCATTTGCAAAAGTTATAGGGTTTTCCAATAGGTTGATTACTTTTGGCCCACCTTGTATATGTATCCATGAATTATCTTCACATATGATTGTAATTCATCGTTAAGTTGCAAGTTATAAAAAAAGCTGTGAAAAGAAATTTGTCTTCTAATTTTCCAGATTTTTTTTAATTCAGAAAATAAATTTTTTGTAAAAAAAAAAAAAAATTGGTGGCGTAATGTATGAGAAGTTCATACTACAAGCTTACAAGGTCGGAAAAAAACAAACCAAATAAATATTGGTCGTCAGGGATGATTTTTATTTATTCGGCCTTTCTATTGCTACAATTTAATTTTATTATTGAAGATCGAGGTCATTCTATGTATCTATTAATAGAGATATAGTATTCAAAAAAGAGTTTTGCAACTGTATTCCTATGATTACTGGCAAACCGTGTAGCTATTACAGATCTAGCCACAGATCTTCATCAGCGGTTGTTTGGAATAAAGCTATTGAAAAATTCATCAAACTAAATTCAACCGAAATCTCATTTGAATTGAGAATGCACCATTATGCAAGTGTTCGAAAAATATCGCAAGCAAGACACACAATAAAACCTTTGCAGAAACGGTTCCCATAAGACATGTTTGAAATACCGGGAAAAGATTGTTGATAGTCAATATATCTACTTTCCCTTTGCGGCATTCTTTTCGCTGTTTTTTACTAACGTATTTTTTTAAGTGTATTTATGTCGTTTGGTTTCTCAAATCTGAACAACATAAAATTCCCATTTTGTATTAGAGTGTAATCAAATTTAATGTCGAAATATTTCGGCATGACTCTCCTTCTTCAGGTTTTTTTACATTATTCGTCTCTGTAAATTATTAATCTTTCATGTGGACCAACTAGTTTCGGAACATTTGAAACGGCTTGGCATGAAACGAAAGAAGTTTATTAATTTGAGGGTTGAATGGGTAACCACGTTAAATGACTGGATATCAAATAAAACGATCTGTTTGTTTTTTGTATTTCTATCGCTGGTGTAAATATGTATAAAGTTATATTTCATATTTACATACAATCTCAGCTACCACCCCAAACGACCTTTGAAGGTAACAGCAATCTTCAAGGGGGCACTTTTATGCTATGAGTCGGCTGTTTACGACTTTATTAACATTATTGTTGATGTTTGTCAATGACTCTTGGACCTTAACACTGACTGAGGTGTGTATGTATTCTGTATTTTACATTGACGTTGTTGTGGTCTTATTTGTTTAAGTTATTAAGTTTTGGTCTAATATTAGTCATAACCACTGAATTTGATCTGTAGATAGACGTGTGAAGATCTGAATCACTTATGTCAACAAAACGAAATCATTTGGGGATTTTTTGGCGGCTTTTTAGTTTGAAATTGTAGTTTAATTGGCTTTCAAGAGATGTATTTGAACTCACGTAAACAAATAAAAAAATCCCAGTAAACAACAAAAATTTAAATAAAATAGAAATTATTTCACAGTTGGGTTAGAAATATTTTATTAGAAGGTGTGACACATCTTGTGCATCTATACACCCGCAAAACTAGTTTTCAAAATTATTTGTGGTTGCACTATTTTCCGTCCAATACTGTATATAATTTTATACTAACGTCATTTCCTAAGAAAAGTATCCGTTCAAGAATTTTTGTAAAAGTAAAGAAGCTATATTTGTCCAGAATCTGTTAAAATGTGAAGACATTAGGCCAATTGCTCTATTCTTATTGCTGATGTACGAAATATACAATCGAAATTTCTATGCACTATGATTAGTTTTAAATCGGAACACAGAAAAGGTCTTATATTTATATAAAACAATTGCTTAGTCGTATTCAACTTAAATTTGTTGTATTCCATATGTATTAAGTTGTTCTGCACAATATTATATTGGCAACAGATTCTAAAAATATTTGCTGGGTTGTCTCGTGATAGCAATGAAAAAATAGTCAAATGTACGTAAAATTTCATGCAGCAATGGGAACACACTAACGGACATGTTTCATCTAGAGAATGCATTTCAGGAATTCCCGCCAGGGATTTCCCGGGAATTTTATTCATTTTCAATTTCCGCTTTCCCGAGAATTTTATCCCGGTATTCCGGGAAATTTCGAAATGAATACAATTTAATATTTTAGCAAAAAAGTGTAATCTACCAAGCTGTTCTTGGACTAGGGTATTCTATATGTTTTAAAATATTATATTTTCGTAAAATATTAGTATCAGTTCACTGAAATAAAAACAATTATTAGTAGGGATGCGATTTTTTCGTTGCTGGTTTACATCGATATAATGAAAAGATTCAAACTCACGACGATTATAAGTATCGTTGCTGCTATAAAACATTTATATTAGATTTGTTGAATGCTCATCATTGCGTTGCTCTAGCAAGTCAATTGTTGTTTCTGCAACGAAAACATTAATTGTGCATTTTGGAGAAAAATAATTGATTAATAATGCAATTGTTAAGTTTTCGGGGTATAAACTCCTGTTATTTCGGCATCTTGTATATTCGGGATATCTATGTCTATAGTCAAATATTTAAAATTAACAAAACGAATGTGTTACTACAACGTATCAGTCATTGTAGCGACGAAACTGATTTGTATCAAATAAGCGAATCTCTGTTTTTACTCCCATCTTTACTACCTTTTTTTTTTAGCGACAATGCACAAATACATAAACGTCAAATTATCAGAAACTACCCTGTAGGAAGTCTGGGGACAAGTGTCTCCATGTCACCACTTTTGTCAACTATTATGGTGCCATTGTCGACAATTTGTCTACAAATATTTGTCTGGCTTTGACATGTAGAGAAATTTATGACAAATGGACGTCAATGCTTCTTCTTCTTTTTCATTGTTTCGCTTTGTTTGGTTGTGAAAATACGTGGTGTCGCGTACATTTTGTTGGAAATAATTTAAAAAGAAAAAGTGAGTTTTAAAAGACTGATAACATTTTTTTAATGTAATTTAGATAATAAATATGATTTTAATTTAGAATTTTACGTCTTTTTATGTGGTAAAAAAATTTCAAGTGTTGACAAAAATAGCGACAATGGACTACTGATTCATTGGTTCCAATGTCTCCATATGGTTCCAGTAGTTCATTCATTGTGTCAGTAGTTCATTCTCAATGACAAGCACATGTTAAATGTCAATAGAATTTTACATTGCCTGGGGTATATTTGGTCAGTAGTACTGGTGACACAGTCAATAGTAAGTCAGTACTGTTTCACTATAGACATTTCCTACAGGGTACTTATATGTCGCGTCATTCATCAAAATAAACATAACAAATTTTAATTCCACTACGAAATAGCAAAGTGGAAAATGTCATAAATTGGACAAAAGAAGGGTGCTTGGTGTTAATGTTTGTACATCATTCATATAAGGATGATACAGGATACATCTAACAAACATATTAATCATAACTATGGAATATATTTATCACAGTAATGAAACATATTCTTCGTAGTGAGGACAGTTTTCCAGGTAATGAAATCATTTTCGTTGCGCCGATGATATCTTCGCATATATCTAAGCAATACTCTTCGATTTATATCAAAATTTTACAAAAAAAAAATATAAAGTTGTATTTTATCAAACGGAGAAATAATTGAAAACCATTTCTAAACCTTTTCTAACCACTTTTCAACACAACATTCTTCGCAGGAAAACTGAAATTTGCTTAACAAAAGTTCACTCTTTAGTTAATTTCGTCAGCATTAATATTCTGTAAAAGGCGGATGCGCTTTAGTGATGCACATAATCTTTACAAGCCGGGCTTACAAAAACCGAAATACGGGTACAAATGAAACGAAAACGGTTATTTAAGGACCCAATATCGGGATCATAAGAATCGAAAATGGTTCCAAAAGACCGAAACATGATTCTACATGAACTGAAAAACGGATTGAAAAGAACAGTAAAACGGTTCCTGTATAAGAGGACTCACTTCTAAAGGAACCAAACGTGTCAATCTTGAGGGTACGAAAATTTATATTTTTATGAAATTTTAAATTCTTATATCGGGGTTTTTCAACAAGAGCGCCACAAAAGTTTTTTTAAATAAAACAAAACCGGTTTTAGATACCAATGAAATTCTTTATCCCTGTGAAAGTACGTTCGATGCCATTATGTATGGAACTCGATTTCTTTTGCATGGCCACCACGGGCACGCTTGCAGAAGTCCAGACGCTGAACCTAATTTTCGACGGTTTTCAAGCATAAATCGACCGATACTGCTGCAATTTCACGTTCGATATTCGTACGAAGTTCATCAATCGTCGCTGGCTTGTTGGCATAGACCATAGACTTGACGTAGCCCCATCTAACGGCGTCAAATCGCACGACCGAGGCGGCCAATCGACTGGGCCATTTCGTGAGATAACACGTTCACCAAACTTGGTTTCCAATAAATTGATTGTGTCATTCGCTGTGTGGCTTGTGGCGCCGTCCTGTTGGAACCACATGTCCTCCAAGTCCATATTATCCAATTGGGGCCAAAAACATTCAGTTATCATTGAACGGTAGCGATTCGCATTCACAGTAATGTGCCGGTCTTGATCATCACGGAAGAAGTACGGCCCAATGACGCCGCCGGCCCATAAACCTCACCAAACCGTAATTTTTTCGGGATGCAATGATGACTCATGGATTACGTGTGGATTGCTGTCTGACCAATAACGCATATTTTGCTTATTGGCGAAGCCATTCAGCCAGAAATGAATTTCAGAATTCAGTAATTGGACGTAGCGCTCTTAAAGATGAGGCCACTGACTCCAAATTTCGGTAGTAAATTTTAATAATTTCGACTCGTTGACTCCATGATGAAATGTCAAACCTTACTGAAGAAAAATGTCAAAAGAGCGGGGAAAAATATGGCGTCGTTTGCTGTCCCTATCGATTTACTTTTGTAGCGTCTCTGTTGAAAAACCCTATAATAAGATATTTCACTTAAGCCTCTTTGGAACAGCAATTTTCTGAGAACCGGAACCGGTCCAAATACCCGGTTCTTCTCGGAACCGGACTCAACCGATCTGGTTCGTAAAATAGGCGGAACCGCACAGCATTAATATACTTATACAAAGTGTATATTTTTTTTTTAATTTTGAAGCTCTCTCCCTCTCTTGTCATTGAATGGTAAATAAACCATTTTATGTTTTGAAAGAGGACTTATTTATTAATTGACATTATGTATTCAAACTTTGTAGAATTTAAACTAAAACTTTATGCACTTTTATATTTTATTGCTCAAGCTCAAGACCATCTATATCTCTATAAATAGCGATATAGTTTTCAAAAAAGAAGATGTTCTGCAAATGCATCCTCATGATATCTGGCAAACCGTATAGCCATTTCAAATCAAGCCACATATCTTCATCAGCGGTTGTTTGGAATGCTTCTTTTGAAAAATTCATCAAACTAAATGCAAACGAAAACTCATTTGAATTGAGAATTTTCCTCTGTCTTGAGCTTGGACTAAAAAATATAAAAGTACCAATAAAAAGGCCTAATAAATAAAACTCATCCATAAAATTGCAAATGTTTTCTTGTGTGTTTTGCTTGCGATATTTTTCGAACACTTGCAAAGAAACGATTTAGGCTTATAGACCGTCGACAGAAGACTTATAGACGATATGCAATGTCGACCAGGTATAACTTGTGCTTAGACAAACAGAACCCTATGTCCGTCATATCCTATATCAACACAAAGAAACGTACGCCCAGAGTACACTTACAAGTCCCTACGTCAACCAGTCAGCAAAGTCCAAGTACAATGAAGCCTGTATGGTAGTTCCAAGTTCACCAGCTCATGCAACACTGAAGTTTATAGGAATGTCGATGTGGTCTGGCATTCACAGTGGTTTTTCACACTGTGTTGAAGTTAAAGGAGACTGATTGCCGGGGATTGCTATCGGCCTGGCTCCAGTTTTATTTACCTTCAGACGAAACAGGTAACATTCTACTTGCCAAAATTCCACTCTGATCAGGTATTGCAAGAGATAGGGATAACTCCAGTTCCCTAAAATAGACGCCATATATAATTTGAACTATCCATGTGGAAATTCACATATCACTCTACACCAGAAACTCCTACGATTCTGTAGGTACGAGAGTGTTGTTAAAGCTTTAACACTAATGAAACTCATAGCCAATCATGATCATTTTGTTACTACCTATACTTTTTATGAAAATATATTAAAAAAAAAACAATATATTCAGAAATGAAAAAAATTTTATACTTTTCGACCAATCGAACCAGTCATACCATTTTTGTGTTCTTATGTCTTGATCATGGGCAAGAAAATACATATATTTACGAAAATTTGCATGCAAGTGGAATTGACAAGATCAAAATAATTTCCTCATAAAACCGTAAAATTTTGTATCTTATATCCAAGAATCTAAAAATTTTATTTAAAAATTTAAAACTCCATTTAAAATATAAAATATATAAAATTCAAATTCAAAGATAACAATTCAAATGAAAAGGATAACAATTGAAATTTTCTCATCTTATCAACTGAAATTCGTTTAGGATCTTGTTCATTCATTGCTATTCATGTCTTTTCAATTGCATTTATGGTATTATTACTAGGTAGCCCAAAAGGTATCACCCTATCAGAAGATGCCATATTTTTTTCAAATGTCGGCATTTGTCAGTTTTTTGATATTTGCGAAGTAAACAGATACAGAACACACGTCAATACTTCTCCAGAACGCGGAATATTCGTGACTATATTTTTAAGGAATAATTTGTGGAAATCGATCGATTTAAATCGAATACGATTTGAATACACGCTGATAAAAAGCGGTCTTTGTAACATATTCTCCCAAAACATATTCTACAGGAACCATGTATATGTTTGGAACGCACTTCAAATATTTATATGTCTGCAAGTTCCAAACTCAGTTGTATTTAAATGCAAACATTAGCATGTTTATTGACGAATATGCATGCTTTTGCGTGAAAACATATGCGTGCTTCATCCCAAACATCCATATACTTACGTGGAAGCATTCGCGTGTTTCCCCAAAACCTCCATATACTTACGTGGAAACATATGCGTATTTTCTCCCAAACATAATAATATTTAGAAACGAATTATTCTTTCTTTATCATCAGATGCCGGATTGGCTCAGATTTCCCGGTCGCCCTATCGCAACTGGTCAAACAGTAAGCTAAATTTGCGCTTCTGGGGCACTCAGAATCCACGTATCATTCAAGAAGAGCTATTCGATCCGAAGTCACTGCATGGAATAAAATATCCGTCGAATGGCTCCCAAGGCTCTGACGACAGGCCATTACTCTTTCCATGAAATTTTCCATCACTTTTTCACAGAGATGTGGCTGTATCTCACCGATGACGCTTTAGATCTCGGACTTGAGCTCAGAAATTGTTTTTGGTTTATTCGCATAAACCCAAGATTTTACAAAACCCCAAAGAAAGAAATAGCACGGCCTTAAATCGCATGACCAGTTGACATCAGACTTTCTGGAGATAATTTGTTCTGGAAATCGTTGCTGAAATAAATCGACTGTTTCATTCGCGGTGTGGCTGGAAGCGCCGTCTTGCTGGAACCACATGTCGTCCACTGGAACCACATGTCGTAACGAATGACGTTAACAGTCACTACAATTTCGGCGTCATCTTCAAAAAGCCGCCTGACCAAAATACGCACCAGACATTTGTTCGTTGTGGGTGCATTTGTTTATCATGGATTGCATGAGGATTTTCTGAGCCCCAAGTTTGACAATTTTGGGTATTCACGAAGCCATTCAAAATTTAAAAATTTAAAAATTTGCATGAGCTCACTTTGCTTCAAGACCCATTGAACGAATTGCCGGCGCTTTCCATGGTCTGCTGGTTTGAGGTCCTGAGTAAACTTAATTTTGTCCCATGAAGGTGGAAGTGTTTTACCAAAATTCGCTGTGTAGTGCTTCGTGCAATTTGAAGTTGTTGAGAACGATACCGAATTGATGTTTTCGGGTTATCGGCGACACTCTCGTTTAGAGCAGCAATGTGTTCAAGATACCGACCGATACGTTGACGCACAGGGGTCTTACTGCTCGTAACCGACCCAGTTCCATCAAATTTGTTGACCACTCTTCGAATGTTTGACCCTTTAGGTGCCCTTTCTCGACTGAAAATTCTACGAAGTTTGCGTGCGGTCTCAGTATAACTTTCCAAATTTGTGTAATAAGTTTACACAATTATAACGCGTTGTTCTTTCGAAACGCGCTCAATTCTTAATAATCGGAATAAACAAATGTGACAGCTGCAAAAATTCAGAGTATCCACTTGCTCAAAAAACAGGACACTAAATTTAAAAAGTGCAATCTTACAGAGACACCCTTTACTTTCAAGGACGCGGATAACACGTTTACTGTGGCTGGTAAGCGATACAGAAACACGGTAACTGAGTTTTTATTGCTGCCAATTGATCAATTGAAACTGGGGGACATGTGATTAGAACAGAAAGGTGCAACAATGAACATTTTGAAGGATGCGTTGCCGGGTTGCCTATTGTCTTGTTTTGGCAATTTGCTTTGACCTGCAAAATTGCCCGATATAATCGCTCCACGTAGTCATTTTAAGATTTTCAAGAGAATGTCCGGCAAGTGCACAAGAACTTTGCATTTATTTCGATGAATTTTTCAATAGCATCATTCCAAACACCCGCTGATGAAGATCTGTGGGTAAATCTGAGACATCTATACTGTTTGCCAGAAATCCTAAGGATGCATTTTGCAAAACTTCTGTTTAAAACTATATTGTTTTCGTGTCTAATTAATAATTGTGTTTATCTTCTTGACGATGCTACCCAAAGGGTAGCGAAATATCGAAGAATAAATTAATTAAAAGATACGACCAAACGCTCGAACAATTTAATTTTTGAAAACTATATCTCTATTAACAGAGATATAGAATGGTCTTGAGCTTGAGTAAAAAATAAAAACTTGTCAGTTTTTAAAAAAACTACGCAAACAATTAAAAATCACCCTAGTGAATGAGTATAAGCTACAATTCGTAGTTGAATTTTAATTAATTTGTATTCTGACTGCAGAAAATTGTGGTTCAACTGCGTTAAAAGATGGTTTTATTTAAAGAATAATTTAAATTAAAGCGAGTTTTTGATTAAATTTAGATAAATTCTTCTTGACCATGAACACAGTATTTCAACAAATTTAAAAACTCAGTTGTTTACTGCGGTAACTAAGTGTGTTGATTTGATTTTAAGAACTTGATTTTGAACTTTATAAATAATCAGTTTCTTCTTGCACTCTTTTGTCTAATTTTCGTTGACACACAGAAGAACAAAATTGTTTCTATTTCATAGGCAGATGCATAGAGTAATGTCATATAGAGCTGCTATTCTTCTCATCTGACATTTCATATCACATTATTCGTGGTGAGGTCGGTGCGATAAAGAGTTATTTGACGTAAATTGACTTACAACAGGTGGAATTACAAAAATTTTTGACTTAAAAAGTTCATGTCGTTTTGATGAAAAACTGTGCAATTTAAATGTATTTTGGACTTTTCGGTTATATTTTATTGTTAGTACACTCACAGAAAAATTCGGTTGAGAGAGCCGAATTAGCCGTAACCGAATTTAGAGGTTGTCACAACCTCATTAGAGGTTGACACAACCTCATTAGAGGTTGACACAACCTCATTAGAGGTTGACACAACCTCATTAGAGGTTGACACAACCTCATTAGAGGTTGACACAACCTCATTAGAGGTTGACACAACCTCATTAGAGGTTGACACAACCTCATTAGAGGTTGACACAACCTCATTAGAGGTTGACACAACCTCATTAGAGGTTGACACAACCTCAGAGGTGGACCTGCCATTATGGTCCACCGCACCAATTGTGGCGTGTTGTATCTATTGATTTAGGTCCTAAACCGTTTCCTACACAGATTTTTGCATCATTATTGCAGACCGAACTTGGAAAGCTTCAAAACTCTTGATATCGGCTAGGATATTCTCTAAAAAATAAGAAGATTTAACACAAAAACCACAATTACAATATTTTTACTTACCTTACCGCCAACAACACCGTGACGAGAACAGTTATTCACTTTTTAACTTCTTTTAATATAATATTTGTTTTCATAATTTTAAACGTCAAATTTTAAATAATAATGTTGTGGTAATCGAATTGAAAATGAAATTCGGTTATACCTACAGAATTCATGAGAAATTCAGTTACAGCAACCTAATTGACGCCGAATTCGGTCCTTGCAATCGACTTACGGATTAATTCGGTTATTGCGACCGAATTGATACCAAATTCGGTAGTTATAACCGAATTCATACCAAATTCGGTAGCTACAACGGAATTGCTACCAAATTTGGTAGTTACAACTGAAGTGATACCAAATTCGGTAGTTGCAACCGAATTGATACCAAATTCGGTTATTGCAAACGAATTGATGCCAAATTCGGTTATTCCAACCGAATTTGGTACAAATTTCAGTTGTTGCATCCGAATTAATTTCAAATTCGGTTGTTCCAACCGAAATTTTAGAAAATTTAGTTGGCTGAACGAATATAATTGAAGATTCAGTTGTCACAACCGAATCAATTATGAAATGAGGTTGACTCAACAGAATTTCGGTTGTGGGGACTAAATTCGGTCGTAACAACCTCAATTCGGTTGTCCCAACTTCAATTCGGCATTAACGGCCGAATTTACGGTTGCTACAACCTCTTTTCAAACAATTAGTTTTCTGAGTGTATATACGATATTTGTGGTGTATTTACACAAAAATGTTAACGCACAAAACGAAATGTCGTTGCTGATTAATTGTTGGTTGGTTTGAGACATTGCCTCTATCTGGTATTATTTAAGCAATACTTTCCAACATCCAACCGGCCATCTGAAACACACCAGATGTCATAAATTTATTGAGAGAGTTGGCTACTTTATACGTCATTACTCTATGGTTAAAGTATTCCACAAAAATGTTTCTCGTAAATTTTTACATAAAATTGCTGAACACATCCTATACCTAAAAAGTAGGGATAACATGGCTTCCTATGCCGATTCATGATATGAATGTGCAAAACGGGGATAATTTTATCGCTCCCTTAGAAATAATTCAGACGCAAACTTTCAAAACGCCGATACGTGTATATTTGTTTTACCTCCTCTACCAGAATCCGTTGTCAGAACCTTGTTATTTTTTTGTGTTCCACAGTGTAATTTAAATGAATTGACTTTTCAAAATAAAGTGTCTATATTTTCGAAATTAAAAAAAGGTTTGAAGTTCGATTTTTATTTTTGGGACGAAGTTCCCCATGGCCATAGAATAATACATACCATAGAAGCTTTTATTCGCTCAATAAATTAAACGTCATAGGTACGATGGAAAGTAAACATTGGATGGTGGAACATATGGGTTCAATAATACCAGATAGTGGCAATAGTATACAGCGATCAACAAAGGAACAAGAACCGAATTTCGTGTTTTTGTGGCAAAATAGTTGTGTTAAATACACTACAAATGTATACCAACGATAAAAGTCAACAAAAAAGTGCAAAATATATTTAAATTTTTCAGTTCTACACCAAAACGGCAGGAAAAAGTTTAGTGAACATATTTTGTAATTCCACCTGGTGTAAGATAACTTTAAATTTAATTGCTCTCATTTCCACAAACCTATGACGGAGAGTGTGATATGATACGTCAGATGAGAGAATAAGTTTATCTATGTTTGTATAATTCTATGCCCATGGCAAGTTGTTGGCAAAATTTTGATCAGTAAAAAATTTTATTAAGATCGGTTACGATTTATTGGAGATATAGCGTTGGGAAACCGCAAATACGCCCAACTTTTGTATGGGAGGTACGAAACTGGGCGTGGCACAATAGTTAGTTGTTACTTACAAAGTGGCTTTTAGCAAAATATTGTCCAGTACCGAATTTTATTAAGATCGCTTGTAGTTTGCGAGAGTTATCGTGTCGATCAACCGGTCATCCGCCCAGCTTTTATATGGGAGGTACCAGAATGGGTGTGGCAAAACAGCTCATTTTCTATAGGAGAGTTTTATTTGACTAAATATTGGCTACTACAAAGATTGGTTTTTTGTATGGGAGGTACCACAATGGGCGTGGCAAAATCGCTCTTGTTTCAATCCGTGATTGGCGTGTGATAACGTGAAGTCTTTTACCTAATTTCATTAAGGTCGGAAGTGTTTGACGCGATTTATCGGATTGACAACCCGGACGAACACCCTGTTTTGTATGGGAGGTACCACAATGGGCGTGACAATCTCGCCCATTTCCTCCAGTTAAGTAGGCATTTACAGATTAGTAACCGGTGTGTGAGTTGAAGCTAATCACATCTACCAGAAGAAAGGTTTGAATGAAATATGATTTTGTGCAAAATGTGTCTATTTGTATGGGAGGTACCAGAAGGGGCGTGGCCAAAACGTTCATTTTCAATCCCAAACTCAATATTGACAAATAATAGTCACTGACAAAATTTCGCGGTAATCGATAAAGATTTACGGCAGTTATCGTGTTGACCAGCAAGCCAGCCAGACAGACGGACATGGTTCAAACATCTAAAAAAGTCCTAAAACGAATTTCCTCCAAATATAATAAGGGTCTAATATGGTTCCTTCCATCTGTTACATTTTTTTACGTATTAAATCATATATACCCACATCCCTATGGATGAGGATATAATTAACCAACATTTGTTTTACAATTATTATGTTACAACTCACTTTTAGCAACTAAATATGTATATTGTTTTTTTTGCTTTGGTTTGTGTCTAGACTAACTAGATGTCTCACATATGTATGTTGGGAAATTTCTTGTTTAATGGGAAGTTTCCTAGGTGGAGCCTGTAACCTATATTTAGTATATACTGTAGTTTTGAACCCAATAAAAAGAAAATTTAGAAAATCGAAAGTGAAAGTGAAAGAAGTGTAAAAATGGAACATTTCTTAAAATAAGTAAATTTTCTCAAAAAAAAAAATATCTATTCATATTCTTAAACAAAGTACCTATTATTAAAAAAATACCTTATCTTAAAGAAGTAACTTTGGTTTAAAAAAGTACATTTTCTTGCAAAAAGTACCTTTTCTTAACAGAAGTACCTTATCTTAAACAAATTATTTTCTTACAACCAATTGCCTTTTCTTAAAAATATATATTGTTAATATTTGCCTATATTTTCTTTAAAGGGTACATTTTTGCGAAACAGTACCTACTCTTAAAAATGTATCTCTTCTTGAAAAAAAACAATTCTAAAAAAATTCTCATTTCGTAAAAACAACCTTTTCTTAAAAAGAAACCTTCTCTTTAAAAAAAAGTACCTTTTCCTACAAAAATTCCTTTCTTCAAACTACCTTTTCTTAAAAATAAAATAATATCTTTTCTTTTGTTTAATTGAGATAAGTAGCCTTTCTGAAAATAAGTACATTTTCTTCAAAAACATAACCTTAAAGAGTAGGACTTCTTTAAAAAGTACCTGTTTTTTAGTTCTTTGTAAACAAAATTCCTACTCTTATGACTTTTTCTTACAGAAAGTACTTCTTCTTAAAAATAGGACCTTTCTTAAAAAAACAGTAGCTTGTAATAAAAGAAGTACCTCTCTTTAAAAAAGTAACTTTTAGGAAAGTATAATACATAGTATTACAAAAAGAACCTAAAAATATTCTTTTAAAAAAAAAATACATTCTATAAATAAAAATTTTTTAATTATCAACGGGAGCCCTAGGCGTGTTAGAACTAGAGTGTCCAAAGCCGAAACCGAAAAACCGGGGAAACCGGTTAACCGGGTTTTTTGCTATTAACCGTGTGCCGGTTTTTTAGAAAACCGTTTCTACGGTTTTTACTTAATTTGTGTTAATGTCCTTAAAATAAAACAATGAGTGTTCGAACTTACGGGCTATGTGTTAACACCTTTATGTTACACGGTACCTGTTCGATTTCTATGAACACATTAGTAAATGTTACATTGGAAAATAAAAACAAGAATAGTTTTTGTGCTGTAGCCTCTTTTGCTACTGGACTTTCTTTTTTCTTACATCTGCTTTAACATTAGATGTAATATTGTTAAAATAAAGAAACTAATATTTAGCTCACTGTGTTTGTTTGTCATAAACAGAGCGACGACGACCTGCTTGTTACAACTGAATAAAAAGCAATATCTAGCTCACTGAAATAATTGTTTTTGTTTTGTCATAAACAGAGCGACAACAACAAGTATTGAATAGTTTAGAGAACTTATTGCACTCTTTTTATGCTCTCATGTAGAGAGTCTGAGTAAAAGAGCGTAGACGAGACTTATTCTCAAAGTTGTAATTTCGTTTAAGGCTGTAAGAGATCATGTTTTCTCCGGTTAGTGAAAAAAATGTAAATGCCGCGGGTGGGAAATTTCAATATCAATGCACCATTTCGACAATATTATTACATAAAACAATACAAAAGGATTAAGCGTTTCAAAAGGCATCAATGTTTCAAATCAGAATTATGAATGGTCCAAGTTATGACAAAAAGAGAGTAATACGTTTTGAATCATTCGCCAGATGTCGCCAGTGCTTTTGAGTCACACAGTTCGTTCCATGAGTTCTCTATACTATTCAATACTCTTTGGCGACGACGACCTGCTTGTTTGTTCGCTGCCGCTACATCAATACCATCATACTTATTTTCAGGCAGAGACTTTTGTTGTACAACAACCACGTATGTGATGGTAACGCTGTGTGTTGTTTGCATGTGTTCACTTTGATAGATTGCCCTAACCCTGCTTATAGATGTTAATACATCAAAAAATAATAATTGATATGATTTTGGAATTTTAATCTAATTTTTGAATGGAGAGGCACGATTTATATTTTCAAATATATACATATACATACTATAGTTCCAAATGACATTATTATAAGTAGAATTTCAAAATGATTTTATGACTTAAATAAGAATTAATAAAAAGTTAATTAGGAATTAATAAGGCGTTACAAACATTTGTTGCTTTTCTAATTTCTAAAATTACTAAAATTATTGTATAAGAAATGTTTTAAACTTAATAAGATTCATACAGGAAAATCTCTTTAAAATTTGAATATAATTTTCGAATTTAAATCAGTTTAATGTGAACTTGAATAAAACTGTTAAATTTTATGTTAAACACGCGTTCCAAACTGGGATATGGTATATTTTTTATTTAAAATTATAGCGTAATTCTCATATTTAAACAGAGTGGAATTTAATTTTAAGTAAAAACCCGAAGAAAACCGGTTTCCACCGGTTTTTGCCAAAATTAAAAACCGAAAATCGGTTTCTTCAAAAATTGATTTTTCGAACATTTTTCTTGAATAATTGATTTTTCGAACAAACGTCACTAGTACATAATATATAGCGAAGGAAACTTCGTTCGAACCGAGTGTCCCCTGACAGCTGATGTGATTTTTTGTTAATGTAAATGTCTAGCACTTGCAAGTACATATAGTTTAGATGTGAGCCTGAGCATTTGGAACTTACCAAGAACTTAACAATTCGTCGGCTTTGTTGCGAGATACGACCGCCATAAACATATCATTATTGTCGCATGAAACCCCGAAAAAGCGACTTATAAGGGTTTTTCAATAAGAGCGCTACAAAAGTTTTTTTTAAATAAAACAATACCGGTTTTAGATACCACTGAAATTCTTTATTCGTGGGAAAGTACGTTCGATCCCGTTATGTATGGAACTCGATTTCTTTTGCATGCAGAAGTCCAGACGCTGAACCCAATTTTCGACGGTTTTCAAGCATAAATCGGCCGATACTGGTGCAATTTCACGTTAGATATTCGTACGAAGTTCATCAGTCGTCGCTGGCTTGTTGGCATAGACCATAAACTCGGCGTAGCCCCATACGAAATAATCTAACGGCGTCAAATCGCACGACCGAGACGGCCAATCGACTGGGCCATTTCGTGAGATAACACGTTCACCAAACTTGGTTTCCAATAAATTGATTATGGCTTTCGCTGTGTGGCTTATGGCGCCGCCCTGTTGGGACCACATGTCCTCCAAGTCCATATTATCCAATTGGGGCCAAAAATAATCGGTTATCAATAAAACGGTAGCGATTCGCATTCACAGTAATGTGCCGGTCTTGATCATCACGGAAGAAGTGCGGCCCAATGACGCCGGCGGCCCATAAACCGCACCAAACCGTAATATTTTCGGGATGCAATGATGACTCATGGATTGCTGTCTGACCAATAACGCATATTTTACTCCAGTCAAATATCCCAGACTCCGACTTTACAGCGATGCAAAAAAAAAACCAATTGAAATTTAAAAATTTCATTCTAAATTAATTTTTATAAATTGCTAAATTTCATATTGAATTAACAAAAAATCAAAAAAAAATTTAAGAAAAAAAATTTGTACAATTTAAGAAAAAAAATTTTGTTTCAATAAAAACTAAAACCACTGTGCCCCAAAGTTAAACGTGTCTACAATATACTGACGATCTATTAATAGCGTAGAATTTCATATTTGCTTGACAATACCCGGACAAGTGAGGTATATTTTAAATAATTTAATATTGACTATAATAAACATTTTTAATCACTTTTTGTTGGAAAAACACAATATTTATCCTACAATATTTATCATGTTTTATTGTGGATAATTCCAAAAATGTAAATGAATTGACTTTAAAAAACCAACTACACCAAAGACATGTGAAACAGTTTGTCTGGTTTTGTTCGCAGAACCCTGGCAGCAAAAATAATGAGACAGGTAACAGGTTTATTTGAGAAAATGTTACGTATTAAACAGTTTATTGGAGAAGCTATAAATATAGATAAGTCACAAATTTTGACTAGAAATAATTGTCTATTTGAACCAAATTTTAAAACACAATTGTGAGAGGGGGGGTCTCAACAGATGCGTATTGAAGAGCGAATATTGCGAATATGTAAAAACTGATTTTTATACGAGGGTAGATACTTATAGTCCCCTACCAGCCATTGAAGGTTTTCGATTCCTAGTGTATTTGGATTATGTTTTATTTTTATTGTTGGTCAAAATGGAGCTTAAACGACGTGTTTAATTTAAGTTCGCTTTAAAAAATACTAATGGATATATTTTCAGTTAATGTATGAACAAATCATATTACAAGCTTATGAAGTAAGGAACTTACAAGGTCTGGAGCATTTTTCTAATTGTAAAAGGGTTAGGTTTTGTTGGAATAATAGACAATTCAGTTAAGCACACTGGCTGGAATGACTAGTTTCGCACCCCACGACAAGTTCATCATCAGATACCTAACTACTGTGCCTGAATTGATATCATTCTTTTTAAAATTTATGATTTTATTGGTAAGGCCCATCATTATTGATATTTATGACTGAAACAGGACATCGTTCAAATGGCTTCCACGACTTACTTTAAAGTACCTCATTCGTTCTACCCAACTTTTTCAGTGCGACATTCGGATTATTAACGTGAAATGAGGTGAAAATGAGCTCCTCTGAATAGAAGGAAAAAATGCTCATTTTGGAACTCAGAATTTTTAAAGAAAGTTTTTAGTATTTCTCAGTTCTCGTCAAGCGTAATGCGGTCCATTTCCTAAATTTCTAACCTTTAGCTAATAATCTGTCACTTCATGAATGTCAAATTGGCAATCTGCTTCGAAATAATGGGGCCTTCAAATTCCAAATTTTATATGGCCAACACTTTATTTTCAAATCTATGATTTTTTTTTTCACGGCAGCATATACAAGTAGGTTCCAAAACGCCGGAATATATTATATCTATATGTTAACATGAATGATATTTCTTTGAAATTGTTACCTGTTGAAACGATTTCTAGTGATTTTTGCTGAACACTTAAGCGTTCTAAGATCCCGTTGTAGAACGTGTTAGTTCATAGGAAATATTGGTCAGAAAATTTAATGATCCGAACTAAACTGGGAAATACATTTTCAAAAACCTTCTAACTATTTCCCGATGTTTTTGGGGACTCCAAGTAGTTGTTTTTTTATGATAAAAATATCTACTGGAGATACCGTTTATTTTTAAATCAGTCCCAAAACTGCTACTGCTCGCAAAGAAAAAAACGTTTAGTTCTCTTTTGCAACAAACATATTTACTTTGCTACTAGTTGGTAGAATGTGATTGTGGAGAACGAATATTTATTGAATCGAAAATATAATTTCCTTTGTGGCAAATAAATAAAATCATTTACCAGAAACGAAAAAGGTTTACAACAAAGGTTTTTAGGGTAACCCTAAATGCTTTTACCGCTTTAGTTTACTGAAAATGGGTTATAGTACCTTACGAGAAACGAAAAGTGTTTAGTTGTCTTTTGCAACAAAAATATTTACTTTGCTACTAGTGGTGCTAGTGTGTGGCCGTCGGTGGTGCAATGGTTAGTGTGCGCGGCTCTTGTACATGAGATCCTGGGTTCGAACCCGGCTCTGACCACCTTAAAAAAAAATTTCTTTCAGCGGCGGTCACCTCGCATAGTGACGGCGACACTATCGAGTATCTAGCCATGAAAAAGCTTCTCAAATTACCGTTCGGAATCGGTGTAAAACTGTAGGTCCCAATCAGTGAGTGAAAACTGGAAAGCGCACAGCTCAGTGATTGTGAGAAGTTCTCCCCGGTCCCTTCATGGGATGTAATGGGAAATCATTTATTTATTTTTTTTTACTAGTGGTGCTACTTTGCTACTATTTGATTTTGGAAAACGAACATTTGTTGAATCTAAAATATAATTACCTTTGAGGTAAAAAATAAAATCAGTTACGAGAAGCGAAAAACGTTTACAACAAACGATATATGGTAACACTAAATTCGTTCACCGCTCTCGTTTACTGCAAACGGGTTCTAGTACCTTATGAATAAATAAATAAATTGTTTCCCATTACATTCCATGAAGGGACAGGGGGAGCTTCTCACAATCACTGAGCTGTGCGCTTTCCAGTTTTCACTCACTGATTGGGACCTACAGTTTTACACCGATTCCGAACGGTAGTTTGGGAAGCTTTTTCATGGCTAAATACTCGATAGTGTCGCCGTCACTATGCGAGGTGACCGCCGCCGAAACAATTCTTTTTTAAGGTGGTCAGAGCAGGGATCGAACCCAGGATCTCATGTACAAGAGGCGCGCACACTACCCATTGCACCACCGATGGCCTTATGAGAAACGAAAAATGTTAGCGACGAGCATATTTTTCATATACTTTGTTTGTATTTTTTCCACTTACTCTCCGTCAGTTCATGTAACTCGTTTCAAACTGATGATTTCAGCGGACACTGGGAACCAATACCAGTCCCTCAGCTATCCAAATGACCTGTGATTTTAACATGTTGATGTCCTAGGAAGTCAGTCCATTCACTAGTAGTATTTGAAAAATCAAATCTCCGCACACAACAGCAGCCTTGGATGGCATGGAAAGAATTTCAAATTGACCCTGCTGTAGAGAACGTAGAGAAACCAGGTGTGAACGAACCCAACAATAGATAACTTATGGTTGGTCAACCCACCACTTCATGCTGTGAAGTAAGAATAATTCAAACTTTATATCACACACATTGAAAAATAAAATCTATTGAAAATTGTATTCGATGAAAATTCCATAGATTACTGGACATATAGAGTAGCCAATTCTCTCAGTAAATTGATGACATTAGAGTAGCCAATTCTCTCAGTAAATTGATGACATTTGGTGCGTTGCAGATGGGCGGTTGGATGTTGGAAAGTATTGCGTTAATAATACCAGATAGAGGCAATGTCTTAAACCAACCAACAAGAAAACATCAATGGAATTTCGTTTTGTGCGTTAACATTTTTGTGTAAATACACCACAAATATATACTAACAACCAAATATAACAAAAAAGTCCAAAATACGTTTAAATGTCATAGTTTTCATCAAAACGACATGAAAAATGTAAGTGAAAAATTTTGGAATTCTACTTGGTGTAAGTCAATTTACGTCAAATACCTTTCTATTGCACCGACCGCACCACAAATAGTGTGAAATGAAATGTCAGATGAGAAGAATGACAGCTCTATATGACATTACTCTATGGGAAATCCAAAACCGTTCAAGGCACACTACAAAGATTTTCACGCAGGCACAAAAATAGTACTTATAATTGGCAAACCAATTATCAAATTTGAACCGTGATATAACCTGTCCAGGCTGTGCAACATTGGAAAAAACGGTTAATTGCCACAAAACTACTAGCGGATAAATTTACGAGAAGGTGTAGTATGTGCGTGTGTTTGTAAATTCTTCCCAGTAGCAAATGGAGATGGTGTGGATGCCCATAAAGGCAGTCAGAAGGCCCACCCTACAAATGCAATCACCCACCCTACAAATGCAATTCAAATTAACATATGGCGACATAGGGAGGGGAGGCCTGCAAATATTCCATCTCTTGTCAGGCCTACAGAGAAATACCTCACCGAAGGCCTTCCCATTCAGGCCTTCTGGCAGGTCTGCTAATGAAACACTTCCTAAGAAGACTGCAAGGGAAGCCCCCTAGGAGGCCTGCAACATAGCATTTGTAGAGAGACTTAAGTAAAAATAAAAAATACAGGGTGATTCAATTGTAATCCAGATCCTTGACAACAATTACACTGTGGAAAACAAAAACAAAAGTAAAAAATTACAAGGTTCTGAGGGGTTAAAACAATAAACGTGTATCGGCGCTCTGAAAAATTACGCAGGAATGTTGTTTTAGGGGGTCAAAGTTTAACCCCTTTTGGGCATTCTTATGATGAATCGAAAACCATGATATCCGTTCATTTTAGTTATAGAATGTGTTCGCTAATGTTACTTAAAATACTACGAGGAACATTTTTGTGGAACATTTCAACCTGCTAGCCCCTCAATATATGGGTCTTTTTTGGAAAAGGCTGAAAAACACCCCTAAAAGAGTGGTATAACTGGCAACAAAAATATTTACAATAAAATTTTACAATATGTCTGTGAATACACCAAAATTCAAAACCCAGCTTGAATGTGAAAAATATATCAAAACTGAAAATCCGGTTAAGGGTTAATTTCGTACTTATTCCGTATTAGTGCTAAAATGTCATACGAAACTGAATGTTAGGAGGGTTTAAGCGTTTAAGGATATTAAGCGTGTTTTGGTTACACCGCTGGCTTATATATTCGCTTGTTTTGTATGAAGCGCTTAGCGAGAACTTAGCGACGGGATTCATTTACGCTAAGTTTTCAAAATGGTTTTTTTCACATCTTATACCGTTTTCAACCATTTATCATATTTTTCAATAAAATGACTTATCGCTAAATAGCCGTTTTCTTTGGAAATGAGCAAGCCATAAGCGCTTGCTTGTAACCAAAACCCGACTATTATTAGCCAAGTGCAGCTGCTAAGATGCGTTTATATTGCTCGGTATGACGCGTCAAATTAGAGCAATATAAATATATCGAATAATTTGCTCTTATTCTCTTATCTACAGATATATTTTGTTTGGTGACTTATAGTGAAATTGAACGTAATAATTGGTGGCAACATCCGTGTGTTGTCGTACAGGTGGTTCGTTAGACAATATTGCTGCTGTGGAACAAAGTGTGGGCCAGGCCGCGATAGCTTCAGCAACTGAACCTTTTATACAGCGTTTTGCAACGAAGTTCCTTATCGCAAGTTGCGGGATGGGGGTTAAATAAAAAAAATTAAACAACTTTTGTTTTAACACTATTATGCTACAACCCAGTATTATCATCTATATTGGGTACTTTTGGTTTGGTTTGTGTCTAGACTAACATATGTTGGGAAATTTCTTGTTTAATGGGAAGTTTGCTAAATGGAGCCTCTAACCAATATTTAGTATATATTGTAGTTTTGAACTCAATAAAAAGTAAATTTAGAAAAGCCAAAGTGAAAGAAGTGCAAAAAAGAAAATTTTCTTGAATAAGTGACTTTTCTTAAAAAAACTAAATTTTCTCAAAAAAATACCTATTCATATTCTTAAACAAAGTAAATTTTCTTAAAAAAAACCTAATCTTAAAGAAGTACCTTTGCTTAAAAAAAGTAAATTTTGTTTCAAAACGTAAATTTTCTTAAAACAGTATTTTTTTTAAATACGAAGGCGAATCAATATGTCCGTGACTTTTCGAACTTCCCTCGTAGTTATATGAAATGCAATACTGCTCCCATCAAGTACTAGCTATTACCAGACAACTGTCAAATTTTGAGCAAGTTCCGTCATTTACCTTGCGTTTAACAGCTGTGCAAACCATACAACCTCGTGCATTTTTTTAAATGGAAAAAAGTGAATTTCGATTGCACATTAAACACTATTTGCTGCGAAAAAAACCGTCAATCAATCCAAGCAAAAGCTTTATAAATACTATGGGGACGCTGCACCATCGATTTCAATAGTAAAAAAGTGCTTTACTGACTTTCGTTGTGGTCGCACAAGTACAAATGACGCCGAACGTTCTGGACGGCCAATTGAGGTCAATACACCCGAAAATGACGAAAAAATCCACGATATGGTGTTGCGTGAGATTGTTGATGCTATAGGCATTTCATAGGGCAGTGTGGTTTCGATCTAAAATGATCAGTTGGGTTTAAGAATGCAGTCTGCAAGATGGGTGCCGCGTTTGCTCTCAATCGACCATAAACGTAATCGTGTGACAACTTCAAAAGATTGGTTGGAGTTGTTTAATTGGACTACGAATTGGTACTTCATCCGCCATATTCTCGGGATTTAGCCCCAAGTGACTATTTCCTATTTCCAAACCTAATGAAATGGCTCGGTGGAAAGAGATTTAGCTTCAACGATGAAATTATTGATCAAACAAATGCCTATTTTACGGACCTCGAAAAATCCTACTTTTTGGAGGGGATGCGATAATTGGAGAACATTTTCTTTGCAAAAAAACCGTATTTCATTAAAAAAGTTACGGACTTTACAACAACAACTTACAACAAATTGCCTTTTCTTAAAAAACTACATTTTCTTTAAAGAGTACTTTTTCTGTGAAACAAAAAGCTTTTCTTGAGATAAGTACCAACTCTTAAAAATTTACCTATTCTTAAAAAAGACCAATTCTAAAAAAATTCCCATTTCCTAAAAACAAAGCTTTTCTTCAAAAAAAATACCTTCTCTTACAAAAAATACATATTCTTACAAAAAAAATTCCATTTTCTTAAAAATAAAATAATTCCCTTTCTTTTCTTGAGATAAGTAGCTTTTCTGAAAATAAGTACATTTTCTTAAACAAATAACGTTTTCCTAAAAAGAGTACCACTCTTTAAAAAGTACCTGTTCATAACAAAAGTACTTCTTTGTAAAAAAAATTTCATACTCTTATGGCTTTTTCATACAGAAAGTACTTTTCCTTAAAAATAGTACGTCTCTTTACAAAAAACATTAGCTTTTGATAAAACAAGTACCTATCTTTAAAAAGTTAAATTTTTTGTTGAAAATATAATACATATTCTTACAAAAAGGACCTAAAAGCATACTTTGTTTTAAAAAAAATTCATTTATAACAAATAAATTTTTCTTAAAAAAAGTTTATCATTTTACAAAAAAGTATCTTTTTTTTATCATATTTTTAAAATTATAATATTTTTCAACAGGCACCTTAGGCGTGTTGGAACTAGTACATAATATATACCAAAAGGAACTTCGTTCCAAACGGGTGTCCCCTGACACCTCATGTAATTTTCGTCTAAATTGTTCATAATTTCGATCAAAAATGGGGATGGGTTACCCTGGGTATTCGTTTTGTATACAAAATACATCGTTCTGTTTTTGTTAGTTGTCACGATCAATAACTTTTACTAAAAACGCTCTCTCTCGCTGTTTAAGAGAGTACGAGCTTGATATTGTTTATTGTCGCTGGTACCAGAGTTCGTATTTCCCCCCCCCCCCCCATGTGTAACCCATACACATCGTCCTGGGGAATGTGTAATGAACGTTTACCTATTACCCACAGGGTATGGAGAAAATAATGGGTAGCTACCCACGAAAATGGGGAAATACCCATCAGGATTACCCATTACTCTTAGGGTAATGGGGAAAATAATGGGTAGCTACCCACGACGATAGGGAATTACTCATCACGATTACCCATTACCCTTAGGGAAATGGGGAAAATAATGGGTAGCTATCCACGACGATGGGTAATGGGTAACCCATCCCCATTTTGGATCGAAAATATGAGAAAGTTATAAAAAATTTATATATCTCGGAAACGGAGATTTCAATCGAAAAATATAACCAATTTTTGCAGTTTCTAAGGGTTTTTCATAAAGTGGTCCAATTTGTATGGAAGAATTTTTTTTCAAAAATCGCCAAAATATGAAAATCCCTAAAACAAAAATCAAAATAAAACAAAATATGAAAATCCCAAAAAAATCGAGAAATAATAAAAATGTTACCTGCTTAGGAGGCTTTAACCAATGGATGTCGTCAATATTTCGATTTTTAGCCGCTTTTTATTTGAGCGATTTTATTATTTTGCGATTATTCTTCTTCCCTATGAATTGGACACTTTATGAAAAACGCTTAGAAACCAGCAAAAATTTGGTAATATTTTCGATTAGACGCTCCGTTTCCGAGATAAAAACATGAGGGCGTTTTGCGATTTTTTGTTTGAAAAATTTTAGTTTTAGCAATTTTTTTAACAAAAAAGTGATGCCATATTGAAGCCACCCATTGGTTAAAGCTGCTGATAGTGTTAACGTTTGTCTTATTTTTTCGATTGGATGCACCGTTTTCGAGTTATAGCCACTTTTTTATTTTAGCGATTTTATTATTTTGGCGATTTTGCGAAAAAAAATTCTTCCATACGAATTGGATACTTTATGAAAAACCCTTTGAAACCGCAAAGATTGGTTATTTTTTCGATTGGACGCTCCTTAACCAAGATATAAATATGAGGGCGTTTTAGCGATTTTTTGTTTGTAAAATTTTGGATTTAGCGATTTTTAAAAAAAAGGGATGCCATATTGAAGACACCCATTGGTAAAAGCCTCCTATGGACTTATAATTTTTATTACTTTTTCGATTGGAAGCACAGTTTTCGAGTTATAGCCACTTTTTTATTTTAGCGATTTTGTTATTTTGGCGATTTTGGGAAAAAAAATTCTTCCATACGAATTGGACCACTTTATGAAAAACCCTTAGAAACACGCAAAAATTGGTTATTTTTTCGATTGGATGCTCCGTTTCCGAGATACAATATACACATAGATACACATTTTTTCAAACTTTTTCATATTTTAGATCAAAAATGGGGACCCATTACCCACGAAATACGAACCCTGGCTGGTACTGAAATTGTTTTTGCATCGTTAGTTGTCATGATCAAAACCCCTAAATATAAACGAATTGGTTTCACTCACTTAGGAAACGGTTCTAGTAGCAATCGCTTACTTTTCGTTCCTGGCGACCATTCAACTTGTAGATTGAAGTAATCAATGTTGTCATCTCTAATACAATATCTCACCACAAAAAAGAAGGTGTTTAGTGGAAAAAATCTTAAACCAGAAGTAAATAAAGACGGCAACAAGGATATGTTGCTAGCAAATTTCCCAGCGAAACTAATTTATGCAGCTCAAAGTGTTTCGAATGAAGTGAGTATCAGCCTTCAATTACCACAAGGTTATGAAAAACTGAAAACTCTGGTAGAACTCGTATCGTCCTTGCTCGACTGCTAATAATTGTTCAAGAATTGTGCTCTTTTTGACACTTATTTTTGTGGGATCGATCAAAGGTACGGGGTCGGTGCTGGAGTCGAGGTAGGAGTCGGAGTTCAGACTGTTAATATTGAGGATATGGAGTTTTCAACATTTTACGAGGCCGTAATGATACGGCTTACACTGAACGGAAAAGCATTGTCAAAGGGCTGAAAATGTCCATCACCCCAACAACTTTTGTCATCGAAAGAGAGCTAACTTACAGTTTCATTCCCGATACAAAAATGTGTTCATCAACTGCAAATTGTTCGCCACTGTGATGAAAGTATGGTTGTTGCTCCAATGAATTTGATTTATTATTGCAACGAATTTGTTTCGTTGCTGCAATGAATTTGTTTGCAAGTTTTGTTTCCAAAATGGTCTTAGTTTGTTGTATCCATTCCGTATTGAAACACTCGTCTGGAGAAAGATTATGGTGGTGGAGGGGTTGTGTGTTATTGTGGCCGTTGTATTCAGGTCCTTCAATTAAAAACAATTGCGAGGAATTTATTATTAAGATTTCTGTTTAAGATATGTGCATATATTTTTCTGGTACTTACCATGGACAATACTTTCTACTCCCCTATGGGTTTCATCACAGCAATTGATCTATGTTCAAAACTTCCTTTAACATTGAGCCACATCATTGTTTTCATAAATTATGCAAGTTTGGTTGTGTTGAGGTTCCTGTCATTCAATTGTAGCGCCACATCTCCCGGTCATTAGGCCAGTGATCGCTCCGGAAGCATTTTCTTCAACTGCTCTTTTATTTATTTTAACCAAATTTGTTTGATTCATTCATTGTGCGTTAAATTGTTATTTTTTATGTTCCTTGTACTTGAAGCACTTTGTTTCTTTGACTTTTTCATTGACTTCGACTGCCCGCACAAATGTAGTATGTACGGCTTTCATTTTTTTTCTGAATCCAAATATTAACCCAACGAGTAGTCTATCTTCATAAAAATTTGTTTCGTTGCAATAACGAAATTATTTAGTCAACAATAAATGTTGACAAAAAACCCCCAAACTATATAAATAATAAAAAATAAACTGTAAAAAATTACAGCAGACAGTTGTCCGAGGCCTTCGGCCACGGACTGTCCCTGCAGGCTGTGTCAGAGACACGGCCATTAAGTTTAACGTAGAATACGCCATCCGATAAGACAGAAACATATATAACAATAAATTCATTTGCTTATATTATTTATCATTTATTGTTATATATGTTTTCTGTCTTATCGGATGGCGTATTCTACGTTAAACTTAATGGCCGTGTCTCTGTCACAGCCTGCAGGGACAGTCCGTGGCCGAAGGCCTCGGACAACTGTCTGTTGTAATTTTTATATTTACCAACGGCATTTGATTCAAGTCCGTTTAAAAAAAAAATATTATGTTCAATTTTTTTAAACTTAATTTAATTTATGTATTTTAATTAATATTTTTATTGAAATAAGTTCTGCGAATGTTGAGAGGGCCGCCCTAATATTAAAAAAGGTTTACCTTATCGAGTCTTCGCATTAGCATTCGAGCGTTGTGTGAAAGCTTTACGCTTTACAATTCAAAATTAATGTTACAACAGCTTTATTGAAGCTTTCGCAAAAAAGCTTGATTACGTTAGCTTACTGTTTGTTTCACTTTTTACTACATACATGTTGCCAAGCAACATTAGCTTGCTGTTCGTTTCACTTTTTACTAGATACATGTTCCTAAGCAATGTTGAGCAACCAAAAACACTCAACCAAATACCACACATATGTTTCAGTGTATGTGTTTAAACAATTTTCATTTGAGAAATTAAAATACTAGAAATATATCAACCAATATGAAATGTATATCAAACGAAAGATAACATCTTCATTTACCTACAAAAAAAATTTTAAAAAAATTCATCTAGCCGTTTCCTCAAATTCAATGAAATAAAGATTACAACAATAAAAACCTGACATGACTCCTCATACCGTAAGGTAAGACGTATTCTACGTCAAAAGTAAGAGATAAACCACGTATACATAGTTTAAATCTCATGCACTGACATTTTTTTAAATTTTTAATATATTTTTCTAAAAAATTCTATTTAAATAAAATTGTTGCAGGAACGAAAATTAAGTTGTTGTAGCAACGAAAAGAAAAAACTGTCAAAGAAATCACGTATGAAGTTTTTCGTTGCAGCGACTACCAAATTGTTGGATACACGAGACTTTTCATTGGAGCAACATAAAAAGATTAACGAAAATGCTTCATCCATGCGACGAAGCGTTATTCTTTCAGTGTAGTGTAGGGCGACCGAGCACTTTACTTGTTTGCGGAGGGCCATCATATCATATTCATATAAGTACCATATCTTGAAATGACTCTAGTTGTTACACTTTTAGCTCAAGTCAAATCAATTATCAGCTATTATTTTATTTCGGACCAATGGAAAACACAGATGATTTCGTCATTGTACAGGGTACAATGTTGTTAGTACGATTACAATTATTAGCCGCTTTGTCTTTTATTATTAGTTAATACTTAATGCATCGGTAGAGTGATCGACCTGTTTCAGAGGCTCGTGTCTGCTCGCCCGTCGTCTGTCTGTCTCACTGTCTGGCACTGTGGTCTGCATCCAATGTAGATACACAGTTTGTTTCTGTGTATCTCTTTTGAATGACACTGGAATCGGAAGTATTACTCGCCAAAGACAAGTTTCATACCATTGTTTCGTTCGGTGTGGCGCTGACGCTGTAGACAATGATGCCGACAATCATGACGATGACGACAGCAATGATAATGATTATAGTCCATGTTAGAAGCGTTAGAAGTAAAGTGTTTTGTTGTTTTTGCCGGGTTTTAAGTGGTAGATCATTGACTCTTGTGACAGAGTTATAAGCTTAAGTCTTAAACTAGGCTTGTTTCTGGTTAGTATTTTTTTTTTTGTTTATCTATATTTTTTTTATGGGAGGTTTTTCATGTTGTTGGCACAAGTTGGATGGATGGTCGGTTGGTGGTTGGTTGGTTGGTTGTTTGATATGAACTGTGAGTGAGTGATAGGTAAGACCAGGTATGTTGTATGTATCTTTAGTTATCGCAATCCAATCAAATTATTGAAATCGTGTTGTACTTTTGCAATGTTATTACTGAATGTTGCTAAGAGATTTTTTTTTTGGTTGAGGCTGTTGCCGTGTCATAGCAAATAGTGTGTCAGTCGGTTAACTTGTTTTCTTCTTCTTCTTCTACAATTCAGTTGCAGTGCTTTCGCTTAATGACAATTCACAAATACTATTTCATTGAATTCTAAACAAATGGATAGATATCTTTATCAATTCCGATTTCGTTTTCTGCATTTGATGTGTTTTCGTCATATTTCTTGGCCATACAATATAATGGGAAGACAACTTGAGCTACATTCTCATAAAAAGTGTTTTAAGTTTGGCATAGAAGTTGGTGGCAATTACCAAGCGCTTTATGTGCATTATATAGTAGTGCAACGAAATGTGGTGATTTCGAAAGTATTTTAGTGGAATTGTAATCACTGAGTGGATTTCAGTCAAACTGGTCACAGTCAGAGTAGAAGTATTTTGAAGCATTTTTTAGGACGTTGATGAAATTTTTACGTTAGTGCAAGTAACATAAGATATTTGACAATTCTGGTAATAACAAATTTAGAGTTGCCATAATGGCGAGTTTTACACGACAGTAGTATTTGCAATTTAAATTAAAAAAAGCTAATTCAGTTTGGATTTTAATTTCCATTAACTGACATTAAACAAATTTAAAATCTGTTCGAATTTCAATTTACATTAACTGAAATTAAACAAATTTAAGTTCAAATTAACTTAAGTTTACTTTTCGTCAATATCCATCATTAATTGGTTTTTTAATACAAGAATAATGGCCAGTTTCACAGTTGAAAATTCTCCATTTAAATGTAGTTTAAATACCCGATGTTTGTTATTTAATATGAAAATTGTCTGTGAGCTTTTAAATTGAGCTTTTAAATGACAAGTGTGAAACTCGCCCTAAGTAATACAAAAATTAAAAAAGCACCAATTAAAATTCAAACAAAAATATTAAAATAGCCTATTAATAGCTAAATTATAATGTATTCTATTGCTATTGTTTCTAATGTGAAACAGTAGCCTATGTTAATTTTTACTTATTATACAATTAGCTTATTATTGTTAAAATAGATCGCAAATAAAATTACCAAAAAAAAAAAAAAAAATTAATATTTTGAATTTCAACTTTTGTTTTTAATTGTAGTTTTTCATTGAATTCCAATTGCTGTCTTTTAAATTACACCTCTTTATTTTTAAGAATTTTATTTCAAATTTACAATAGAATTAAGAAATTGGCAGTCAAACTTTAAAATCAAATGAAATTGGAGATTTCGTCACAACTTGTGTATTCAAAGCCGAAACCGGTTAACCGTATGTCGGTTTCTATTTTCGAAGAACCGGTTTCACCGGTTATTTCAAGTTGACTAAACGGTTTTTCGGTTTTTACACAACTGATATAACACCGCAGAATTACACACCTAAAGCCTTTATCATAGCACATTATGATTACTGGCCCCATCAGACAGACACAAAAGACTTTGCTGAATTGGTTGTCGAATGGCATTAGGAGTCATATGTGCCAACTCTGATTTAGATCTAAGTTCGGGATCTAATGACAACACAGGTGGTATGTTAGCTGAAATGCATAAAAAACATTATTCACATTCAAATAGGAAGTACAAAACGTCCAAAGGAATATTTGCACAACGATGATTTTGCCTAATTGGGTAAATCAAATGTGTACGAGAAGGGGTGGGACATGTAAAATTTGGAACTTGAACCTCCCGGTATTTCGAAGCAGAGCACCCATTTCAAATCCATGAAGTGACAGATTATTTGTTAAAGGCTAGATATTTTCAAAATTGGTCGCTTTACGCTCTAAAATATATTGGGAAATAAATTCGCCTGAAATAGAGTGCCGTCAACACATCAACAAAACTACTCGTGTTCGCGCTCGTCCTGTGCGTCCAGTGAAAATTATTGCCTCTTTAGCTGAATGTGTGTTTGAACAGCCGCCAACATCAACTCGCCACCGTTCGCAGAACTGAATATTTCTCGCACTTCTTTTCGCAAACTTTTAAGCGTTTTAAGGAAAACTCATGTATCCGAATGAAGCTCATTTTCACCTCAGCGATTACGATACCAAACAAAATTGTCGCATTTGGGGCTCGGAATATCCACACGTCGTCGAGGAGAATCCGATGCCAAAAACGTCAATGACGAGCGTTATCGTGCCATGCTACAGTTGAAAACATGGCGACTGTGTACGCATTGTGTTCGCAAATTATCTGGAGCGCCGTAAAATATAAGTGATACGCAAAGAATTCCCAGTCCTTTGAGGCCTTAAACTGCGAAACAAATTGAATAGATAACCAATTAAATAATAATTTTGAAAAAAATGTCTACTAGTATTTTTTTTAAAGCGATGACATCCCATGAAGGAATGGGCGTACACACTTTGATTGGGACCTGCAGTTCTCATGGCTATGTGAAATAAAAAAAATAAATGGTTTCCCATTAAATCCCATGAAGGGACTGGGGAGAACTTCTCACAATCACTGAGCTGTGCGCTTTCCAGTTTTCACTCACTGATTGGGACCTACAGTTTTACACCGATTCCGAACGGTAATTTGAGAAGCTTTTTCATGGCTAGATACTCGATAGTGTCGCCGTCACTATGCGAGGTGACCGCCGCCGAAAGAAAATTTGAAGGTGGTCAGAGCCGGGTTCGAACCCAGGATCTCATGTACAAGAGCCGCGCACACTAACCATTGCACCACCGACGGCCACTAACCATGGCTATGTAGTCGATATCAAAATTCAAAGAGACGAATTAAAAAGAAAACGATGTTTATAAAACGCATAGTTGTCGATTTTGTTATAAAAACCGAAACCGGTTATTAACCGATTTCTACACCTCGGTTTAACCGAAAATCGGAATATTCTAAGAAACCGAAAACCGATATTTCTGAAAAACCGGTTTTTTGAATACACTAGTCACAACCAATTGAAAATACTATCGAAATTTATATTTTAGCTTTCCAATTCGTATTAGGAATTTCCATCACTATAATTTTGATTTTGATGTATTTTTAAACTTTGGCATCTTTTGAATTAAAATTGATTTGTTTTAATTTTAATTGATATATTTCAATTTCAATTGCGGCATTCTAACCTCTAGTTAGTATCTTTTGAAATTCAACTAGCATCTCTTGAATATCAAGCAACCCTATTGTGAATAAAATTCTGCTCGAAAACTTTTGTTTTTCGCCAGAACAATAAAGTGAATATTAATATCAGAACATTCCACGTGAAAAGCCATTTACAATAAAGAGATTTATATCCTTATTCACCCCTATCGGTAATAAGAAGGACAATTTTTGTTCACTTGAAATTTCCGTTTTTCTCTTAATGGAAATTCCTATCTATAATTTTGTCAGGTATTTGAGTTCCCTTCGAATTAGGTGATTGAACAGCTGTTCAAAATGAAGCAGACTAGCAGCGCTTAGTGAGAGTCTAAGAAGAAGAAGAAGAAGAAGAAGAAGAAGAAAATATGATGCACGAATTGTTAAAACAATGTGATCAATGTTGGTCCTACGACAAATAGCGAGTAATCTCTCCTAGGTTTCCAAAAAAATTACAATATTGTAATCGATTGGAATTCCTTAGATCCCACGTGGGATGGCTTCCCGACTTTAGGATTTTCATTTTCAACCTTATTTTTCATCAATTTCAAATATTTGTAGGCCTGCTTGATGTGGCCGTCGGTGGTGCAATGGCAAGTGTGAATGGCTCTTGTGCATGAAAATGTGGGTTCGATCCCTCCTCTGAACACCTTACATATCCTTCGACGACGCCCGCCTTGCTAAGTGATGGCGACACCATCGAGTACTTAGCCATGACAAAGCTTCACAAAATTCCGTTCGGAACCGGTGAGAAACTGTAGATCCCCATCAGTGAATGAAAAATTAGAATGCGCACTGATCACTGCTTGTGAGACGCTCTCCCCTGTCCCATCATGGGATGTAAAGCTCTTTGAGACACGACACCAGTCTATAAGCCACTGCGGGCGAGACATTGTCCGGTATTGGCGACTTGAAAGCCTTTATAACCAAAACAAATATAAATACGATTACTCTTTCACTAGCAAAATCCGATGGCTGTACTTCAACCAATTATACAACTAAAGTATCTAGTTCACCCTCAGAATTCCCAGGGAAATATGTAGCACCAGCAGTGATTTCTCACTAAACGTCGGCCAAGGACCATAACTTTTTCTAATGTGCCTGGAGGCTTCGAAGAGCAGTACACAATGTTGCAGAAATCCATCCAGGATTTATTATCAGTTTTCCTCAACTCTCACTTGTACTGCTTGAGTTCTTCTTTACATCTATCCCAGCTTTGTTGTGTTCTTGTGGACTTTGCCCTATTAAAGAGCTACCTACAATAGTTTCTCATTCTACAGCTTTCTGTCTAAGTTACATGTTTCCTCATTATGATCTGAATTAAAATATTAAAGAGATCGCACGATAGGATGTCACTCTGCCTGAGGCCTCGCCTCGTATTAAATGACTCTGTAAGATCTTTAACCATCTTCACTGAGAGTTTCATGTCGGTCTTTGCCATTCTGCAAATGAGTATCAGCTTAGCAAGAACACAAATCTCCAACAAAGCATCGTAAAGTTTTCCCGTGTTGGGCTATCAATGGCAGCCTAATAATCAAACAAGAGATGATTTTCGGAAGATTTCTCCAGGATTTCTCGAAATGTGAATATCTGGTCGGTCTTGGGTTTATCGGGTCTAAGGTCACTCTAATAAGGTCCAATCAGGTCTACAACAAATGTCTTTCGTCCTTCGCACATTACGCTCGAAAATACCTCGTATGCAATTGACAAATTAATTATTCCTCAATAGTTGGTGCATATACTTGGGTAACCTTTTATATATAATAAAATTATATATAATCAAATTATCATATGACCATTCTTATCTTTATAGAATATAGGTCTTGATGCGTGGCCGGTTGGTAATTTTCGGGCTTCTTTCTGTTTTCTATATGTTTCAATTTTCTCACTCTCGCTCTTTCCTCACTGCCGGTTTTGGTTTACACAAACGGGTTACCTCTCTTCGTTTCTCCCTATACCCCTTCATCGCAGCTTGCGTTGCCACTGACTGAAGTATTGCCATCAGTACAACGTTAATTTCATCACTTGCTGTGCGATACCCTTCATCGTACAATGGCTGGTTGTGGTTTTGTGAAGTCTATGGGAATAAAACACATACTATAATTCCTTAAGCGAACCACAGACTTGTCATTCATGAGCATGAGCTTGGTCGATAACTTTTTATCTGATTGATGAATTTGAAAAAATATTACCAAAAAATTTTGTGAACAACTTCGATTACATTCTAATTTGGTATCAAGAAGGGCGGTAAACGAACAATAAACATCAACGATAGCTGATATTCATGGTCGCTTTAGCTCAAGGCCGAGATCCAACGTGTCATCGGTGTGATAGAGCCACCTCCTTGTCAAAACTTCGTCGAAAATTTTATGAAAAGAACAAGGGCCTGTGCTGGTAGCGGGGGCGGTTAATCAGAAGATGTCTACTTAACAATGCAATAAACATATTGTCACTCGTGTTTTATAAGTACTTTTTAGTTAAATCGTGCACTTTTATTGGGACACCCTTTGCATTCAGATATCATCTAATATAACCGACTCATGTGTTCGTTGCGAAACAAAAATTGGAAATGATAAGTAGACAAAAAGGATAATAGCGTATTCGTATGTATTGAGTAGCGACTTGTCTCAGTAAACTTCGAAGTGTGGTGGGGTTGCATATGGACGTTGCATGTTGAAAAGTATTTCTTTAATAATAGCAGATAAAGGCACTAGTTCAAACCAACCAACCAGAAATCGGCAACAGCATTTCGTTCTATGTGTTTACATTTACTTGTAAATACAACACAAATAGATAAATTTATACATAGATTTGCCAACCCGCTCATCCGTTTAATGATTGAAGGGGAGCGAATTTGTAAAATGATAAACTTTCTTTAAGAACAATTTTTTTGTTATAGAATGTATTTTTTTGTAAAAAGCTATTTCAGATGGTGCTTTTGAAAAATTCATCAAACTAAATGCAAACGAAAACTTATCTGGATTGAGAATTTTCCACTACACCAGTGTTCGAAATATATCGCAAACAAAACACACAAGAAAACAGTTGCAAACAACTTCTTTCCATCTCCAGAGAACCATCGGTCCCCATTGGAAATGATTTTTGTTGTTGTCTAGCTATACGGTTTGCCAGCAATCATGAGGATGCATTTGCAAAACATCTTCTTTTTAAAAGACTATATCTCTATTTATAGAGATATATGTATATGGTTTTGAGCTTGATAATAAAATAAACAAGGTACTTTTTGGAAGAAAATTTACTTTTTTAAGCAAAGGTACTTCTTTAAGATAAGGGTTTTTTTTAAGAAAAGGTACTTTGTTTTTTTGAGAAAATTTAATTTTTTAAATTTAAATTTTTATTGGGTTTAAAACTACAATATATACTAAATATTGGTTACTGGCTCCACCTAGAAAACTTCCCATTAAACAAGAAATTTCCCAACATATGTTAGTCTATCCAAAAACCAAAGCAAAAGTACCAAATATAGTTGGTAATACTGAGTTGTAGCATAATATTGTTAAATAAAGTTGTTTAATTTTTTTTCATTTAGCCCCCATCCCGCAACGTGCGATAAGGAACTTCGTTCCAAAAAATGATAGTGAAGAAATTTATACCACAATAAAAATTGTAATTGAGATTATTGCTATTTGGTTTTTGAAAATTTATGAAAACACAGAAAATTTTAACATTTAGTCATGTCAAATGTTGGCCACGGCTATGCTTCCTGTGGTCCATTCTGAATGCCCAATTTTGGTGCACTTTTTCCTAAATTTCGGTCGATATCTCACCAATGGGACGTGTAATGTTGTATTCCAAGGCATCAATCGTGGCGGGCTGGTCCCTGTAGACGAGAGACTTCACATTCCCTCACAAAAAACTGTCTAGTACTGTCTAGAGTGGGGGCCAATAAACAGAGCCACAGCGTGAGATTAATTGCTCACCAAACTCGCCTCTCAATTGGTTCATGCACGCTGAAAAATCGGTGCTTTTTTTGTTGCTTGGATGCAAATATAAAGTGTGTTTGGAGCTTGTCGCAAATATAATATACTTGTGGCCAAACATATTGCGTTTGCTATTCAATATTACATGTTGGAGACACATTGATTAATATGTTAGAATATATGTGTTTGCGACCCACATACATTTATGTTTGTGATACAAATACAGCTGTGTTTGTTGCACTGTCTATGCTCTATCTGTATTTCTGCATTATTCTCTCAGTCAGTGAGTCATAAATATTCCTGAATGTGCGTGCAAATTGCAGATGAAGTCAGTGTTTCATATTTTGGCTGATGTATTGCGTGTTAATTTCATGTATTCAGTCGTCAATGCTTCATCGGAGAGAGGATATCAAAAGCGCTTGATCAGTGAAAAAAGAATATTCGAAGGCTCGGACGCTTAAATGGTTTGTAATGTTACTTTGGGTTTTGTGTATCATGTTTCGTATATATGGATGTGTGCTACCAAAGTGAGAAGCGATTTTGAGGAAAGAAACTGGAAAGGGCAACTACGTGAAGCCCTTTGTCTGCCCGAGCCTTTACTGAGAAAATCGGAACGGCTGCCCATATGTGAAACAAACGCTTGTCTTGCATGAACTAGATTTTTATATAAAATATATTCTTTGTGTACCAACGCATAGTGATAACAAACGCATAGCTGAAACCTTCCGAAAACAAAACATAAGAGACAAAAAGAAAGAAAAAGCAAAAGAGCAGCAGATTCTCATTTCATGAAAAAAACAAATAATGCATTCACTGAACCTAAATGTAGAAAATACCGTTTTAAATCTTTTAATTTTTTGTATTAATTATTTATAAATGTGGATTTATATTGATAAAATTAATTATAATAAATAATACATACATATATATTGAAATCAAAGAATAATTCGTTTCTGAATATTTTTATGTTTGGGGGGAAATACGCATATGTTTCCACGTAAAAGCATACATGTTTGCCAGTAAACATGATGCTGTTTACATTTAAATATAAGTGAGTTTGGGACTTGCAAACATATTAATGTTTGAAGTGTGTTCCAAATTTATACATGCTTCCTGCAGAATATGTTAAAGATGCCGTCATTTTTCAGCATGTGGTAGCGCGTGCAGTGTGGCATGTGGCACAGTCCTGTTCAAACCACATGTCGACCAAGTCAAATTCTTCCATTTTGACCTAAAAAAAATCCGTGAACATCGAATCATTGTGGCCATCATTGTCGTTGAAGAAGTTGGTACAATGAGGCTGCCGGCCAATAAACTGCACCAAACAGCAGACTTTTTAGGATGCATTGACAGCCCTTGAACAGCCTCTGGCTGCTCTTCGGATCAAATCCGGCAATTTTGTTTATTGCCGTACCCATTGATCCAAAAATGAGCTTCGTCGCTGAAGACAATGTTTCGATAAAACCACATTTTTCAAAGAGCAGAATAAAACTCAATGACTTGCAAGCGTTGTTCGTTTCGAAGTCTATTCATGATGAAATTGTAAGGTAAACTGAACAGTTTTGACTTTGACTCATGTCACGAATCACCCGTGACGTTGCAAACATTGAAAACATAATTGCAAAAAGTCACTCTTTATGGATATTAGCAATCACAAAATTAAAATCAGAAAAACAAGATAGTTTGATTATGATTTTTAAGTATTTCTCGATTGTAAACTAGAAGTTCTTAATAGAATAATTATTTATCGTTTGAAATCAATTTTTTCAATTCTCATTTCGTCAATACGAATATGTATTTGTACAATATCAGTTTCTATCCACCATTAAAAGTTTGTGTGTTTTTTGCTCTTAACTAATATTTTATATTTTTCTTTATATTCTTTATTTTAATTTATTTTAGATTAATTTAAATTATATTAGTTTATATTTTTCTCACTTTTACTATTAAAACCAACCAACATTTCAGTAACTTTACGTCAGAAACCTCATGCCAAACTCCTACAAAAGATTATCCAGATTTAAATTTTTGAAATCTTACATAAAGATTTTCGATAACAATTTATTAAATTCACTAATGGCATTATTTCCTAACAGCTGTTCGCTGTAAACACGCATTAATTTTAGGGGTCATTGTCAATTCGATCTTAAAACTTGTAACCAAACTCTACTATTACCCTATGCCGAGTGTCGTTAGCCTACTACCTCTGTCGTATGATTGATCTTACTGTTGTCATAGCGGAACTAACTGATCAATCTTAAAATGTGGGGTTGCATGACATTTCGGGGACTTGACTACACATTAACAATTCACACATTTTGCTGGGCTTAGCCAAGTGTTGTGCGGTGGATTTCATATAAGTCACTAGAATTGTGATTAACTCATATCTATATATCTGTCGCTACTCATTATTGCCAGTATTTATGATTAATACATTTTGTTGCTTTATCTTTTATAAGCGTAGATTTTTTTGTTTGTTTATTTTTTGAATGATAAACAATTTGTCAAACAAAAAAATGCCGGTGTTTGTTTTTTTGTGCGTTTAGCAAATGCAAACACAACAAAAACGCTAACTTGAACTTGAACTTCAAATGGGGGGAAAAATATTAAAATAGCAAAAAAAATAACTTAAAAATAAACAAAACCAAATCTCAGTTAAAATACAAAAACGTGTTTCAATTTGTTTTTTGTTTATGCTGCTGTGGTTGTAAACAAAACTGAAACACACCTCGAGAGATACAAAACCATGCTGACTTATTTTTTATGAGAGTGTAATATGTGTGAAATGGGATAGGAAGCGCCTACATATGTACAGTCAGGGTCATTAAATACTGTACATCAACTCGGGAGAGTTCATTGATCGCAATTATTTATCAAAAATTAATAACAATGAGCTCGACAAATAATTCGCACCAAATATCAGCAACATGTATCGAGCAACATTTTAGTGTTTCTAAGAACAATTTAAAAGCCAATCACTTTTAATCAGGGGACGAATGCTGTCAACTTACATTTAATTTCACTAAAAAAAGATTTTTAATGTAAACAAAACTTGAAAACGGAGGAAAATTTAGTCCACATCAAGGATATGTTGCTGGCCAAATTCGTATAGAAATAACTTGAAGTTACTCCATGTTTGGGTCGCCGAAAGGATTCCGAACGGGACCAATGGAAACTAAAGTAGGATAGGTTAGGTTGGAGTGGCAGCCTGAGCTAGAGGTTGACACCCCCTCATTAGAGATTGACACCACATCATTAGAGATTGACCCCACATCATTAGAGATTGACATCACCTCATTAGAGGTTGACACCACCTTATTAGAGATTGACACCACCTTATTAGAGGTTGACACAACCTCATTAGTGGTCCTCACAACCGAACTGATATAGTCACAAATGAATTTTGTTTGTTTTTTTTATTAAATATAAATTTATTTTCCTGTATTCTTATAAAAAAAATTAGAAAGCGAGATAATAAAGTTATTTATATTTATATATAAAAATATTTTTATATATTTATATATTTCGTGCGTAATGAGTTACCCTGGGTTACCCAGGGTAACCCATTATTATTGAAGTGGCGAATGGGTAGCGATCGGTTAGCCATTACCCACAGGGGATGGGGAAAATAATTGGTAGTTTCCCACGAAATGGGGAATTACCCATCACGATTACCCATTACCCTCAGGACAATGGGGAAAATAATCGATAGCTACCCACGATAATGGGGAATTACTCACCACGATTACTCATTACCCTCAGGGAAATGGGGAAAGGCTGGGTAGCTACCCGCGGCGATGGGTAATGGATTACCCAGGGTAACCCATCCCCATTTTTGATCGAAAATATTAAAAAATTAGGAAAAATCTCAAAATCTCGGAAACGGAGCGTCCAATCGAAAAAAAAACAATTTTTGCAAGTTTCTAAGGGGTTTTCATAAAGTGTTCCAATTCGTATGGAAGAATTTTTTTTCCAAAAATCGCTAAAATAAGAAAATCGCTACAATAAAAAATTGGCTATAACTCGAAAACGGTGCGTCCAATCGAAAAAATAATAGAAAGTTTACCTCCATAGGAGGCTTTAACCAATGGGTGTCTCCAATATGGCATCACTTTTTTTCGATTTATAGCCACCTTTTTATTTTAGCGATTTTGTTATTTATATTTGGAGCACTTTATGAAAACCCCTTAGAAACCCGCAAAAATTGGTTATTTTTTCGATGGGACGCTTCGTTTCCGAGATATAAACACGAGGGCGTTTTAGCAATTTTTTTTTGAAAAATTTTATTTTTACCGATTTTTTTTTAAAAAAGTGATACCATATTGGAGACACTCATTGGTTAAAGCCTCCTTTGGAGGTAAACTTTTTATTATTTTTTCGATTGGACGCTCCGTTTCCGAGATATAGAGATTTTTCCTAATTTTTTCATATTTTCGATCAAAAATGGGGATGGGTTGCCCATTACCCATCGTCGTGTGTAGCCACCCACTATTTTCCCCATTTCCCTGAGGGTAACTAGTAATCGTGATGTGTAATTCCCCATTGTCGTGGGTAGCTACCCATTATTTTCCCCATTGCCCTGAGGGTAATTGGTAATCGTGATGGGTAATTCCCCATTTCGTGGGTAGCTACCCATTATTATCCCCATTGCCCTGTGGGTAATGGGTAAACGTTCATTACACATTCCCCACGACGATGTGTATGGGTTACACATGGGGGGGTAAATACGAACTCTGCTCTAGGGTAACACATTTATTTTACATGTCACTATCGACCTTTTTTGAGTTCCAGCCATCATGGCCATCATGTATCTGTTGATTTTGGTCCTAATCCGTTTTACATACAGGTGATTGCAGCATATCATCAACGACCGACCTTGAAATGCTTCTAAACTGTTGACCTATGTTTGGACATTTTCTGCAAAATAAGCCGGTTTAATATAAAACCATAATTTCAATATTTGTACATACCATTCTTAAGAACCACAAAAAAATATAATATTTTTAATATAATATTCGTTTTTAAAATTTTAATCATCAAGTTTTAAATGCGTAGAATTATGTTGTGGTAACGGAATTGTAAATGAAATTCAGTAGTGGCATCTATTCGGTTGTTGCACCTGAATTGATGCGATATTCGGCTACTCCAACCGAATTTGCTGCAACCGAATTATTTCCAAATTCAATTGTTCCAATTGAAATTTTAGATAATTTAGTTGACAGAACGAATATAATTCAAGATTCAGTTGTCACAACCGAATCAATTATGAAACGAGATTGCTTCAAGCGAATTTCAGTTGTGAGGACTAAATTCGGTTGTGACAACCTCAATTCGGTTGAGGCAACCGTAATTCACTGGTGACGGCCGAATTTACGGTTGCTACAACCTTTTCTCAACCAATTAGTTCTCTGGGTGTAGCCTGTCGCCTTTTGAAAAGAGAGGCGTTCTATTGACTCCACCTCGTTTTAGTCATTACAGCTTCTGGAAAAGTAATTTATTAACACTTTCAGTCTCTCAGCTTGTCTTCCAATGAGACAGTGACCTCTCATGACAGACACGATAAGTGATATGTCCGGTCTCGATAAAGACAGCAGGGCGTTACAAGTTTAGGCGGGGCCACATTATCTTGGAATGTAGACAGTTTCCTACCAGTGACCACCTACCTTTAGTTGCGATAAAGGCACAATTTCTCAAGAATAGCTTGCTGCAAGTCGTTAGAGGCCTGTCCACATGTTCTACTTCAAGTCAAGGGTAGTTCTCGAATTCAGGAAAACAGTTTCCAGAGACCTGAAATGAAAGTAGGCTATTAGTAAACAACCCTACAAGAGTACATGACAAGGCGATTTTTAGTGTTGTCAGATGCAATCTGGCAATCTCACGAAACACAAATCGACAAACTCTATCATCTAATTGTCGATTATAAGGTGGCCTTTGGTAGACCGATACGGAAGAAACTCTACGAAGCAATGTCTGAGCTTGGTATTCCTGCAAATCTCATACGCCTTTGCAGGTTGACCCTGACGAACACCAAAACCGCAGTGAAAGTTGCTAAGGAACTTACCGAACCTTTCGAAACTAAGCGAGGCCTCAGGCAAGGCGACACCCTATCGTGCGATCTCTTTAACATCTTAATGGAGATTATTCTGAGAAAAGCTGCAGTCAATATGAATAAAACCCCCACCAGCAAAAGTCACATTCTGCTCGCGTATGCTGATGATATAGATATCAATGGGCGCACAATTAGAGGAGTCAGCAACAGTGGGCCTGAAAGTAAATGAGGACAAGACAATATTAATGGTTTCAATGAGAAGGACGTCCACGCGATTAGACTAAAGCGTGAACGTTGATAACTGTTATAATTTCGAGGTGGCGGTCGAATTTACATACATCTAATCTGGCGTAAACAAAAACAACAACGTCAGCCTTGAGATCAAACAGCGTTCGACTAAGGCGTTATTTTGGACTAAGCAAGCACTTTAGAGATAAAGCCCTCTCTCGAGTTACGAGTACAAAAGTCCAGCCCAAATATGTTATAGACCAGACTCTCATACAACCTGTTTTGCTTTATGGCGCAGAAGCGTGAGCTGAATGAGCTTCATCCTGACATTGACATAGTTAAGCGGATCAAAATAACGCGATTGCGCAGGGTGGACCATGTCAGTGGAATGGATGAAGACGAAACAGCACGAAGGGTTTTCGAAACCGAACTTGAAGGAAGACGAAAAATAGGAAGACCAAGACTCCGTTGGAGGGATGGGGTTGACGACTCCCTACGTACACTTGGTGTTACCAACTGGAGAGATAAGGCAAAAGATCGAATTGGATGGCGAAATATGTTAGCTTCGTTTTGAACGGTCCCTGACCCGACATGGATTTAAAATAACACTGTGCAACAGTGGGTCTCGGGCCTCAACAAAACCAAAAAATTACCCCTATACGTAACAAATTTTTTTACAGGCCGTAGACACTTTTGTAGTTGGATCAGGGCCTTAGTTCAGATTTTAGTTCAATAAATCCTAAACAGCTTGAAATATTGCAATACAATCTTCAACAATATTGTAGCTATTTTCCCACTTCACAATTTCTTGTAATGTATTTCTATGGGAAAGTACACTGTTAATCGATTATTTCACGAAGCGTCATGAAAAATTAAATTATATTTCTTCCAACGTCACGTTCGCGTTTAATGCTCATTCGCTCACCAGGCGCGTTTTTCGTTTTGTAAAATCATACGGCTTAAGATGCGATGTACATAGGTATATTTATATATGTAAATTCTCACTTTATTTAAAGTACACTGTTACTTGAGCATCGTATAGGGTGACCCGATTGTTGTTTTTGGTTACTTGAAAAAGCTTTTAAAGATATGAAAATTATGAACAAAAACGCTAAAAAGAACAATATTTTTGAATTATGCGACCATTTGAGATTATATATGACATTTTTAAACGTTGATGTATTTGGCAATTCTATCGAAAACCTTAAGTTGTACAACTTTGGAGAACATTATTACATTCCTGTGTTAATAGTATAGAAATTATAAGACAAAATTTTAAAAAATATAAAATTTCTGAATTGATACAATCATTTTGGAACCCTAAAAGCCATTTTTGTTCATTAGTATGTTCGACAAGTTGGTTAAGTATATTAAGCACTACAACTTCGTAGAAGATATCAATTTGTAATTTGTTTAATATTGAATACATATAGGTGAATATTGAAAAAATATGGTTAAACGCAGCATTTCTACACCAATTATGGAGCTCTAAATATAATTTTTGTTCATTAGTGTATTTGGAAAAGTTATCAAGAAATTTATAAGCTATAATTGTTTTGAATACAGCTACCGCAATTTATCTAAGAGAAAAACTGTAAAGGGAATGCAAAGAGTGGAGAGTGTGAGTGTAAATTGTCATGGTGGAGGGTATATAAATTTCGGCCCGGCCGAACTTAACACCGTTTCTACTTGTTTTTGTATACACCGGGCAATGCTGAACATCAAATGACTCGCTTTGTTTGGTCATAGCAACAACAACGAAACAACCAAACACACAACATCACACATACTTTGTCCGAAGTAGCTGACGTATACGTGTGTAACATAACCACATGTTTGCCATATCAACAGAAACGAAACAGCCAAACACACAACATCACACATACTTTGTACGAAGTAGCTGACGTATTAGTGTGTCACCATAACGTCGACTGCGCAAGCCCATGGGCTTGCAAATGAAACTTTGCGTGGCTATGCTTTATATCTCCGTTCAACAACAGCAACAGACACATGTACATACATACATTATTATGTTAATACATACGCTATAGACACAATTTTGTTTGCCTCACCCCTGCCACACCACTCTTTCATTGCTCTCTTGCTCGCTCATTTTTGTTTAACACGTCATTATTCTCTTGCGCAGTCGCAGAAAATCTGGTTTTAGCAGCAGCATAAAATCTGGTTTTAGCAGCAGCAGAAAACCTGTCTGTGTGTTGTTTGCATGTGTTGACTTTTATAGATTTAGTCCCTATGCGCCGCTATAGATGTTAACACATCAAAAAAAAAAAACGACCAAACGCTCTAACATTTTAATTTTTGAATATTTAGTATTATTTTAAAATACTGTATTTAATTTTAAATACTTGCATACTTGCAGAAAGGGACAACAAATCAATGATGTTAAAACTAATAAAGTTCAATGATGCTACAATGATGATAAAACTAAATTGTAAGAAATAGGAGGATTAATTCAATGAAATGATAAGCATACATATAGAAAGAGGATGCACAGATACATTATTAATGCTAACAATTCTTAACAGTTCTTGTAGACCAGAGTCAAAAATATGTATATTCCTTTTTCAATATACTACACTTATACTATATTACTTTACTTACTGCATGAACCTGATATCCTTTAGACAATATATAAGTACAGCCATTCAACAATTTGTTCATGTATTTATATTCGATAAAATGATAAATTTAAATTTAAATTTGTCCACCATTTCACAATAATTCGGAATTTCCAAACTGTCGACACCATCATGAAGGAAATCCATGCAAATCCTCAACAATTGCGGAAAAACGACAAAGCGATAGGAAAACAAAAACGACACCACCGTCGCGCATAATTCATAACACATTCCGGAAAGGATCTTTTATAATGGAAGCCAAATGGTGAATGCCAAAATACAAAACCGTAAGCGAGACAGAAATTGGAGATAACTGTGGAAGATAAATATACATGTTGCCATATAAAGCAAAACAAACAAAAACACAAAAAAAACTGTGAAAAAGAAAAAAATTATTAAATCCCAATATCGAAAGGAAAATGAAAATGAAAACAAAACCAGTGAAAATTTCCATTGATGAATTACGTATTTATTTGCATTTAATTGTGAATCAACAGTAAAACAAAATAAAAAAAAACACCGAATGGATGATGAAAAAAGATGTTAAAATGGATTTATGACTGTTTAATGTATCGTATGTATGTATGTATGAAACTACTGCTGGTATAAAACACCAAAAAATCACTCGCTTACATATGCATGTGTAGCTGTTGTATCTGAAAGATATGATGATACATTCATACTATGTTATGTATGTACTATAATACACGGCGTTACGATTGAATACAATTCATTCGATTCGATGCGATTCAATTGAGTTTCTGCTTCAGCTTTTATTGTTGTTGCCACCGATATGAAACCGCCAAACAATCAAACCAATATTTAATATTATGAAATGGTGCGACAGACAGACAGACGGCAGCAGCACCACCTCAAGAGACAGGTTCATTGCTCTGTTGCTTGGAAGCTTGGTTTCGTACAATGTCCGTCTTTTCAATCCATCCATTTAATCGTCTGTCCATCTGCCTGACCATATGACTGAGTGTTTGTTTGGTTTTGCCGGTCGTTTAGGTTAATAATGTTGGTTTGTCTTGCTATGGTTTTACCTGTTACGAGTATTGGTAAGGTTATGGTTGTGCTCACCTGTAGGTCTTTGTTGTTGTTGTTCACATTTTGCGGTCAATTTTCGTTGTAAAGGCTGGGACGCCGCGGTTGATTTTGAGGTGTTTGCGATAGCGTTTTTTTTTTTTGGTTTTTATTTCATAGCCGACCAGCGTCATCAATTAATTCACTTACATGCTTCAATAAAGAAGAGAACCAAGGAGTTGAAGATGAATACAAGGTATGATATTAAGAATGAATTAAACGAATCTTGTATACGCTATCGATTTACAAGGAATGACAAAATCTCAATATAAATGTAACGAACTTTGAAAAGTGACTTAGTGCATGAACACAATCGGAGCGATAAAGTAGGCGTTGACATTTTTTACACGTATTCTTATGGAAGAGGAACAAGAGCTGGCATTTGACGGCGCTTTTGGCGTAGACGACAAAAATTAGTATTCTTTTTAGTTCCCTGGCATCAAGAAGGCAGATCATAGACTAATACATACATAGATATATTTATTCTCTCAATAAATTAAACGTCATAGGTACAGTGGAGAGTGAACATTGAATGGTGGAAATATTGAAATGGGAAACATTGAATGGTACCTGATAGAGGCAATAGTAAACAACGTCCAACAAAGGAACAACAACCGAATTTCATGTTTTTGTGGCAAACTAGTTGTGTTAAATACAATACAAATGTATACCAACGATAAAAGTCAACAAAAAAGTGAAAAATGTACATTTAAATTTTTCAGTTCTACACCAAAACGACATGAAGAAGTTTAGTGAACATATTTTGTAACTGCACCTGGTGTAATTTTAAATTATATATTTAATTTCTCTCATTTCCACAAACCTACGACGAAGAGTATGAAAAGAAACGTCAGACGAAATAATAAATGTATCTATGTATGTATTCATCTGTGAGGCAGATTGTTGCGAGCATAGAGTAAATTTATAGTAGAGCCGCCATTTGTCTCATCTGACGTTTCCTTTCACACTCTTCGTGATGCGGTCGGTGTGATAGAGAGATGTTTGACGAAAAGTGGCATACACCAGGTGGAATTACAATAACTTCTTGCTTTAATTTTCATGTCGTTTTGGTGAAAAGCTGTGAAATTTAAATGTGGTTTAAACTTTTTTATTGACTGTTATTGTTAGAATACATTTGTGTTGTATTTAACACAATAATTTTAACACACAAAACGAAATGCCGTTGTTGTTATTTTGTTCGTTGTTTTGAACCATTGCCTCTATCTGGTATTAGTAAAGCAATTCTTTTCAACATCAAACGTAAATATCACACCAGGCCAAATGTCATAAATTTGGTTGGAGAACTAGTAGATCTACTGTAAGTATTAATCTATGGTTGCGAGTTTAATACAAAAATTATTATGCGTTGAAAAACGTTTTTCTAGTTTTCTGACAATTAAAATTAAAGAATTTCAAATTTTTGAAGGAAATGTGAACAGGAATTATAAATTTATATTTTATAGGGTAAAAAAGAACAGTCGATGCAGTTTTTGTCCTTCCGGACTGTAAAAATAATAATTTAAAATTGCTGAGATTGGTGTGTGTGTGTGTTAGTGACCAAAAATTAAAAAGTAAACAAGGGTGAACAATTTTGACGCCAAGTGATTGTGTTTATCGACAACGTACGACCGAGCCTTCAAATTTTAATCCAAGAATTTTGAAATAATAATTGTCATTTTCCAATTTCACTGCAATCGTTGTCTTCTCTTTTGAAACAACAACATCTATGCGCTGCACTGCAATGAAAGCCTGCATAGACAAGAAGTTGGGAATATTGATGATTTCAGTAAAGTATGGTTTTGGATGATTTCTCACTAGTATGTGTTGAAACAATTCTCATTAAGTTGATGTATGTTTATCTCTATAAGTTGACATAATGTGCCTAAATAAAGGGTTTTCCAATAAGGACTTGACAACTTTTTTTTAAATAAAACGCAAACCATTTGAGGTATTTCCAAAACTTTATGATCGGCTTGAAATACAATCAAAATATTTATGAATGGAACTCGACTTCGTTCATATGGCCATCGCGGGCACCTCGGCAGCGGTCGATTCGATGGACCCAATTTTCTATGACTTGGTCACAGATTTCGGCCGTAACGGCCGCTATTCCGCGTTCAATGTTGGCTCTGAGTTCTTCCAACATCGTCGGCTTGTTGGCATAGACCACTGTTTTGACGTAGTCCCAAAGAAAAAAATCTAGAGGCTTTAAATCGCACGATCGAGGCGGCTAATTGACTGGTCCATTTCTTGAGATAACACGCTCACCAAACTTACTCTTCAATAGATCGATTGTAACGTGTGCTGTGTGGCTTGTGGCACCGCCCTGTTGACACCACAGATGTCTCAACAATATTACGGAGTTACAAAATTGAAAAAAAATAATATATTTTCAAAAAGACCTGGTGTTAGTTGTAGACGTGGCAGTGTAAATCAATTTAAAATTTTCAGAATTGTGAATTCACCATTAAATTCTGAAGTTATTGGTAAATTCAAATTTTTTATTATTCAACAATACCAGAAACATAAGAAATGGCAAAAAGTGTACAGTTTTATTTGTTTGTCCTAAAGTCACATGACCTATGAACAAAATGAGACATGGATCATAAACATCGATGGACGCCTTTCGCTCTGATTCACAATTTAATGAAAGTATCTCATTTTGCCAAGAATTTTGATTTTCTGTTTGGGCAAAAGTGTACAGTTTTTATTTTTTCGTCACATGGCCTATGAATAAAAAGAGACATGGATTATAAAAATCGATCAAATTTGTCAAGAATTTGAATTTTATGTTTGGGATGCATATGACGGTTGTACCAGCAGACATAATGAGAAATTCGGTTACCGCAACGGAATTAACGCCAAATTCTGTCGATGCAATCGAATGAAGTTCAGATTCGGTTAATGCAACCGAATTGCTACTAAATTCACTAGTTGCAATCGAATTGATGGCAACTTCGGTCATAGCACCCGAATTGTTGCCCGATTCGGTTGTTGCAACCAAATTTGGTAACAATTTCGGTTGTTGCATCCGAATTAATTCCAAATTCGGCTGTTGCAATCGAAATTATGGAAAAATTTAGTTAACGGTTTGCAAACAGGTTTTGCAAAAAGTTCGTGAGACTCGCTTGTTTGTGGGCGGCTATGTCAATAAACAAAATTGCAGCATATCTGTTGAACGGAAAACCGGCACGTCTTTTTCGAGAAACTAAAGCATACACAGAGAGTGTGTCATCATTGACCTTTTTTTTTCGAAAATTCAGCTGGAAACGCCATTTCAGTCAACGGCGAGCGCTAGAGAGCCATAATTACGGGCCTCTTATGGGCTGAATGAGAAGATATGAACCTGGCTAATCTTTGGTTTCATTAGGATAGCACACCAAGACATACAGCTAATCAAACAATCGATATATTGCGCACCAAGTTCGGTAATCGCATTATCAGCCGTCTTGGCGCTGTCAATTGTTGGCGGTTTGCCCCCGTTCGACGTTTTCTTGTGGGGTGCCGTTAAAGACAGATGGTATGCGAATAAACCAGAAATGATCCAAACTCTTAAAAAGTCTTTGAAAATTTATCTGACAGGATGAGCTACGGCGATACCACACGCCCATAAATAATGGGAATATTTGATTATTCTGGCTGTCGGTGGTGCAATTGTAATGTATAAGCCTCTTGTTCATGAGAATGTGTCTTCGATTCCTGCTCTGACCACCTTAAATTTCTTTCGATGGCGGTTACCTCGCGTAATGCCGGCTGCACTTTTGAGTAGTGAGCCAGGAAAAGCTTCTCAAAATACCATTCAGAACCGGGGTAAGACTAAGTGACAATCAGTAAGTGTAGACTTCGAACGCGCACAGCCTACTGGTTGTGAGAAGCTCTCCGCAATCCGTTCAAGGGATGTAATGGAAAACCAATTCTTTTTATATGTTATTTCTAATAAAGCCATAAAATACCAAAATACTGTTACGAATAAGTAAAAGCTTTTGCTTACTGTTAATGACTCTACTAACAGTATGTAAACAACAGGCGGTTAGTGCTGCGCCTGAAAGTATGCATTGTAACAACGTACCAGCTCGCTAAACCAGTAGCATGAATTCACCTCAGTAAAGATAATTCTCCTGTGTAGGAGAATGTTCTACAAAGATAAACAACAACAACATCTAGTTTCTAGAAGGTTCTTGAATTCGCTAGATATATGTACCTTCATTTGAGTATGGTGAGTTGGTATAAATAGCGGAGGTCTTTGGAGTGGAGAGTTCAGTTTGTGATTAAACCCCGTAAAGTAAGCAACGCGAATTGATAGTAAAATACAAGACTTGTTAACGTGTTATAAATAAAGTAAACTGTTGTACTGTATAAATAAATAAAAGGAAGTGATACCGTTGTAATTATCGTAATTAAAAACGAACCTTGTTTTATTATTGGGAATAAAACAACGCAAAAAGGACGAATAAGGAAATTCGTAACAATACATTAAGTACTTTAGTTTAGTTAATTTTTAAAATGAAACATTTATATGGACCGACTCCACGTAATACCGGCGCCACGAAATAACCGCCAATGAAATAACCCCCAAACTCGAAAATTAAATAATCCCCAATGAAATAACCCCAAAATCAAATGAAATAACCCCCAAAATGAAAATTGAAATAAAGCCCAAACAAGATGAAAATATCCCCAAATTAGAAATGAAAGAACTCCAAAAGATATCGGTACTACCGCCTAATGAAATAACCCACAAAATAGAAAAGAAATATCCCCGAATTAAGCAAGCCCCAAGTAAATGAAATAAACCCCAAAATAGTTATCATTAATTATAATATTATTATTAAAGAATTTAGAGGAATTCATTATTGTAAAAAGGCGGAAATGAAATAAAACCCAAATAAAATAAAGTAACCCCCAAAATCAAAACCACAATGAAACTATAGCCAAAAAAAAATTTGGGGCTTTTTTCATTTATGGATTATTTCATTATGAAATGATCCCCAAACTAAAAATGAAATAACTCCCGAAAATTAGGAAGTTATCCCCAAAATCGTGTTACCCGATTTTTTTTGGGATTGTTTAATTTTCGAGTTTGGGGATTATTTCATAATGAATTGCACCCAATGAAATAAACCCCAAAAAGAAAGAAATAACATCCAAAAATAATGAGTAAAATAAAAGCCCAACAAAACTGAAATTAACTCCAAGGCAAAATAGAAACAACCCCCAATATTTGGGAGCTATTTGATATGAAATAACTCCTAATGATGAATATGAAGTAATCCCCAAAAAAATAAACACCAACACTTAATATAGCAAATTGATCCACGTATTTCTTCGTTATCCACAAAAAATTTCGAATTCCATTTTTTTCTTTAAATATTAACAAGTTATGTGAAGCTTACAAACATCGATGCTCGACTGAAATTAGTTTATATTTAAAAAACAGTTCGTGGACAGATTGTACTCATATATACGCAATTCTTTTTAAAAAACTATTCTAAAAAACAATTACTTGAGTTCTAAAAACCAAAAACAAATTCCAAACAACTTAATTTTTAAGGATATGAAATAATCCCCAAATAAAATGAAATATCCCCCAACAAAAACGGAATAACTTCCCAATTTTACAAAATGAAATAACCCCCGAATGAAAATGAAACAACACCCAATTTACGAACAAAATGAAATAACCCCCGAATTTAAAAACCTTTGGATGTTATTTTATTGGAGATTATTTCATAATTTGGAAACCCCGATTGGAAAACGAAAGAACTTCCAAAAAAAAACTGAAATACTTCCCAACAATTTTGGGTGTTTTTTCATATGAAATATCACCAAAAAATGTGTAAAAAAACATTGGGGATTATTTCATTTCTCGTTTGGGGATTATTTCCTTGTGGGTATTTCGTGGAGCCTATGGACTACCATGTGTAGCAAAATAACATCGGGTGAATGTTTTTTACGGCCCCGAGTATTTCGCTTGTTACTTTGGGGAAATATGTTTTTGCATCCTCCAGTACTGATAGTATAAGGCTAAAGATAGTTTCATTCCGCATTTATCTCAGCAACTCGTAAATATAATAATACGGCCTCTGTAACATATTATCCCAAAAATATTCGACAGGAACCATGTATATGTTTGGAGCATAGTTCAAACATTATTATGTTTTGAAATCCCAAACTCACTTGTATTTAAAGGCAAACAGTAGCATGTATATTGGCAAACATGTATGTTGAAGTATTCGCGTGTTTCCCCCAAAACTCCATATAAATACTTGGAAACATATTCGCATTTCCTCCCAAACACAATAATATTTAGAACCGAACTATTTTTTGATTTCAATATATATGTATTATTTATTATAATTAAATTTATCAATGTAAATCTACATTTATAAATAATTAATACAAAAATTTAAAAGATTTAAAACGAAACTTTTTACATTCAGTTGCATTGAATGCATTATTTGTTTTTATTCATGAAATGAGAATCTGCTACTATTTTGCTTCTCCTTTCTTTGTTGTCTCTCACGTTTTTGTTTTCAGAAGGTTTCAACTATGCGTTGGTTATTAGGTTATACGTTTCTAAAATACAGTGTGCCCAAAAAATTATCAAAATTTAAAATTTAATAAAAATTAACAGCTTTATTCATAAAATGTTATGAGAGGTTTGAGAGATGATTTACCATAAAAAATCATCTCTCAATAGTATTTTATTAATTTATTAAAAAATCCAAAATATCATTGCGCGAGTATGTTACGATTTGACCAAAAAATTTCACCGGTACTTTCATTACTCAGTTTAAGGATCCTTATTATTGCTCTTAGTATGGTGTAGAACAAATAAAAGTGTTTATATTCTGACTTTGTAAATCGCAACCTCTAAAACCAAAAATTCCATCATAACCCTTTGGTTGTCATCCAGGGAATCTTCTACACTCTATTTTACAAAAACCACATAAGTCAAGGTAGATCATTGCAGGTTCTTTCGTCCGTAATGACAAATTTAACACTCAATTTAGGGTACCAAAAACGCGTGCGCACAGCATGTTAGCAGTTCCATTGTAATGGGTTTTTACACGATCGTTTTACTTTGATGTGTAGATTTGTTTACACAACAACAACAAAAAGTTTACTCATGTAAGATAAATCTTGAAGAGTCATATTGACAAAATGCTCACGATATACTGAGCCCCATTAATTAATTTTTATTTAACTCGATGCTGTAAAGTGGCATCATAACATGTGATTATAACTTGTTTTAGATGCCGGCGCGGCGATGGGAACCCTGAAACTGATGGGATCTTTATGATGTTGTTATTTGTAAAAATTTACCTTGATATTGAACTTTTGTACATTTCCCCGGCACCTTCTGCATCTGATTACCCCTTTACACGTATTAAGTAATATTTATTTTTCCACAGTTAATGCCAAGTCATGATAATGACGATGACGATGATGTCAATAATGTTGGGGTAGGTGTAACTAAGAGCCAGTAACGCTTTACTTCCTTTTGTTTGTTCCGGATAAATCCCGAAAAAAAACTTGTCATTATTTCCACTTGACATTCAAATTTGTCTGTATTTTGTTGACTGAGTAATTGAACCAATAATTGAGTAATTTTAAACTGCAGTCGTAATTTCAAAAAAATTTCCATTGTTCTCTGTCAGTTGGTCAACAGCCGAAAAGATTTTTTTTTAACATTTTCTTATTTTTATAAATTTACATGTTCATGTTTTCACAATTTATTTTCTTGGTATATTTTACAGATGTTCTTAAATTGGCTTCAATTGGCATGACCTTAACGATTTTGGGCGGGCTGATTTTTTTCTGTGATCCAGTGAAATTAATTGTTGACTCGGTGAGTATTTCGTAATTTTGTGATGTGACTTTAGCGGCACAGTGGTTTGTGTAGATATTAAATTTATTATGATATTAAATATTCAACAATGTAGGCAAAAGGACTAAACGATGTATCGTTGTCAACGAATTAATGTAAATGTGTTGGAAGTTGCACTGCTAACTACTTGCAATAAACTTTCCTTCATCTATTAATATATTAGATAAATAAGTTTTCATACTGCTTATCCTTTAGTGGAATGATTTGCGACGCAATCTCTGCTCTGAAACAGGGTAGGGGAACATGCACACTGACAACTAACGGCCCCGCAACATATTGCTGGAACCATGTACATGTTTGCAAGCATTGTTTTCGGGAATAGAAGTTCTGCTGCTTTTAGTATCTTTATTGTCTATAACGTTTTTGTTTTCAGAAGTTTTCAATAAACAAAGCCACATTTGGGGCACAAATACATATATTATAACCTATTAATCGTTGTGCCCCAAACAGGTTATGCTGAATAGCAAACACAATGTGTTTGGAGACAAATATACTATACTTGCGATAAGCTACAAACATGTTATATTTGCATCCAAACAAAAAAACACTAATTTTTCAGCGTGTATGTCAACATTGCTGCAATGAAGAGTTTTGTCCATCCGATGATTTTGTCGGTTATGCACCAATTTAATTTTCATTGCCGCATCGTATAAGTTTGCAGCATTTTAGTTATGATGCCTAATTATTTAAGATGATGAAACAAACGCCTGATTGCAACACAATGATTATGCGATCAATCTGATGTGCTACCAAAATGATCATTTTATCAATATTACTCCTCAAGATATGAATTTTTTTGGTGTGCAATAAAGTTTTTTCCTTCTCTTCAATGCTCTCATAGTGACAGCGGCACTATTGAGTTGTTATCGATGAAAAAGCTTCTCAAAATCCGTTCGAAATCGGTGTAAATTGTCTTCCGTAGATACGAAAATTTCATTCTTGGGTTAGGCCACGAGAAGTGTGACGTAGTGGGCCAGGGATTTTGACCTTTGGTCCATATATCGAAAGGGTGTGTCAATATATAAAACTTCACTAAAAATAAAAGTGAAATTCCTGAAGTTGTCGTTGTTGTTGCAATTTCGAAATTAAAGATTTCAGAAATTTAGAATTTTTGTGAATTATTCAAAATTGTATATCTTGAAAACGAGTTGAGATATTTGAATTTTTTTTTTGACTTGTTAGGGCAATTTAAGGAAAAAAATCAGACAATAGCCTACACTGAAAACATTTTTGGGAAATGTCGTTTAAAGAAAACAATTGCATTTTAAATAAAGAGCCGGAGCAAGAAAAATAACCAGTCATTCATGAGAAGTTAAGAAATTTAATTACCTTTTATTCTGTTGTTCGACCTTTTCCTTATCAATAAATAATCAATATTCTTCGAGCGTGAGGTCAGATTTATTATTCTTTATATCTCCTGATGATGCTAGTACCGAAATATCGAGGAAAATAAATACAACAACAGCAAATCTGACCTCAAGCTCGAAGAATATTGATTATTTATTAAATTTAATAACCTTTCGGAAACAGAAAAAAAATTGGGATTTCAAGTAGTTTCGAAAATTCAGTGTTTACAACCGTTTATCTTTATTGTTCTTCTTTAGTTGCGCATTAAACTTTGATGCACTGAGTATTTGCCTGCATATGTATGCAAACTTTGAATAGTCGCTTTTTAGGCGTAAAAGGCGTCCCCCCCAAAAATGGTGTATTTTAAAAACTACTTGAAAATACCAATTTTGTTTCTGTTTCTGAAAGATTATTAAATTACCTAAATTCTCCTGAATGATTGATTATTTTTCGTGCTCCGGCTCTTTATTTAAAATGCGATTGTTTTCTTTAAACTACATTTTCGAAAATTTTTGATGTGTTAACATCTATAGCGGCGTATAGGGACTAAATCTATCAAAGTCAGATTTTATGCTGCTGCTAAAACCAGATTTTCTGCGACTGCGAAAGAGAATAATGGCGTGTTAAACAAAAATGAGCGAGCAAGAGAGCAATGAAAGAGTGGTGTGGCAGGGGTGAGGCAAACGAAATTGTGTCTATAGCGTATGTATTAACATAATAATGTATGTATGTACATGTGTTGAACGGAGATATAAAGCATAGCCACGCAAAATTGCATTTGCAAGCCCATGGGACAAAGTATGTGTAATGTTGTGTGTTTGGTTGTTTCGTTGTTGTTGCTATGGCCAAACAAAGCGAGTAATTTGATGTTCAACACTGCCCGGTGTATACAAAAAAACTATTATTTTTTATTTTCCTATGTAACATTTACTAATGTGTTCATAGAAATCGAACAGGTACCGTGTAGCAAAAAGGTTTTAACACATCATCCGTGAGTTCGAACACTCATTGATTTTTTGTGCAGTGTAGGCTAATTTCTGATGTTTTTCCTAAATTTGCCTCAAAAAATTAAAAAAAAATTATTTTTCAAATATTTCCGTTTCCAATTGACATTTTAAAAAACTCAATTGCAATTTAAAAATTCTATTTGAAATTGGAAATACATACATAACTTGAAATTTAAAAGACATCAATTGAAATTTAAAAAAAATCAAGTGAATTTTAAAAAAAATCAATTGAAATATAAAATACATCAACTGAAATTTAAAACACATCAACTGAAATTTAAAAGACATCAATTGGAATTTAAAAGACATCAATTGAAATATAAAAGACACCAATTGAAGTTGAAAAATCTAATACATAAAATCGGTTAATAATTTTTAAATTTCAAGTCACGAATTTAAAAATTCCAATTGATGTAATTTAAATTTAAATTTATGTCTTTTAAATTTCAATTTATGTGTTTCACATTTCAATTGATGTATTTATAATTTCAATTGATGTGCTTTAAATTTCAATTGATGTATTTTAAATTTCAATTGATGTGTTTTAAATTTCAATTGATATCTTTCTAAAATCCATTGATGTTTTTTAAATTTCAATTGAAGTATTTCAAATTTCAAATAGAATTTTAAATTTCAATTGATGATGCATTTTAAATTCCAAATATAATTTTCAAGTTTCAATTGCTATTTTTCACAATTAAAAAGATATTTTTTAAATTTCAACTGGAAATGGTGTAGTTTAATTTCTAACGATACCATGAGGGAAGTAACAGCATAGGATAATAGAAAAAAATTTAAATTTATTTAATGTAAAAATTACGCTACATTGATGAGACAGCAATGAACAATTTTCATCGAATGAATGAATGTTGATAATCGCAGCAATGGCAAATTTTCATTGTAGTTATGAAACATCGCATTATTGCAACGCGTTTATAGCAACAATGCAAGATACTCATCGCAGCAGAATAACAATTTCGTCACAGTGACGTAATTTTTTCAGTTACCCAACTATTTTCCTTGCCGCGATGATACTCTTCGTTGGTGCGATGAATCAATTTTAATGAAAATCGTCGCCTAGTTTATCTGGAGACTGTGCTGCTGCCACCTCCATGAATTAAAACCTACTGATACTGGAACAGCTAAATAGGTTGAAGGCTAATAATTGGGAATATGCATGCATTAACTCATATGCAAAATATGCCTAGATGAATACATGCCTGACGATTTGAGCCTTAGCATACTGGGTCCTGTTTTCAAAAATGACGGCCCGAGTATATTTGCCAACTATCGCATAGTAGGTTCCCTCGAGCATATTGTGCGAAAGACTTAAGCCGTTTGTTCCAGAGCAGATCGGACATTATCAGTGTGGCGTTATGCCTGGAAAATCAACTATTGACCAGATATTAACATTAGGACAAATTTTGGTTGAAACCCACGAAAAACAAATCGACATATACCACCTATTTGTAGATTATAAGGATGCCTTCGATAGCTCGATACGGGGAAAACTATACCAAGCTATGTCGAACAATATTCCTATTAAGTAGTAAGTAGTAGCTATTAAGTATTCCTATTAGGCTAACACGCTTTGTAGAATGACATCCACCGACACGAAATCTTTAGAAAAGATTAATAAAGATCTCACCGACCAATCATTTAGTAAGTGGTGAGACATCAGGCATTTCGATAACCTATCATGCGATCTCTTCAACATTTTATTTGAGATCATCGTGAGAAAAGTCACATGCTTCTGGCTTATGCTGATGATTTAGACATCGTTGGACGAAATCTGCGACAAGTTACTGCACTATTTTTGAAAATTTAGAAGAAATCAGCAAAAGTGGGTTTGGCAGTAGACAAGGGAAAGACAAAATTAACTATTTCGACAAGCAGAACAGCCACCCGTTTGGAGGAAAGGGTTTCATTTACCTCGGATCTGCGCTAAACAGAAGCAATAACATCAGGATAGAAAACAAAATCTGAATTGTATTTGCATTATGTGTTTTTTTCGGGATAACCAAACACTTCAGAGATAAGAGGCTCTCTCGAGAAACGAAGATATAACTCTATCAGACTCTCATACAATTGCCTTGCTTTATGGCGCAGAATCTTGGGTCATATCGCATGCTGACGAAACATCACTGGGAGTCTTCGAAAGAAAAATGCCCCAAAAAATTTATGGTCCTATAATAGTAAACGGCGAGTATCGATGACGTATGAACTACGAGCTGCATAATCTGTATACTGACATTGTCGTAGTTATGCTTTCTTTTTGGTTTTGTGAAATCTCAGGTTTATTCGAATAAACCAGAAACAATTCCTGAGCTCAAGTCCGAGATCCAACGCATCATCGGTGAGATACCTCGTTGAAAAAGACATGGAAAATTTCATGACAAGAGTAATGACATTTCATCAGAGCCGTGGGGCCATTTGAAGGATATTTTATTCAATACTTAATCGGCACATGTCTTCTTTACAATCGAATAATAAAATCACAACTATCTCCAAAAAATACGTGTTTTTATTTTAAAATTAAAGAGTGCGTTCTTACTGAGACAACCTAACCGTCTAAATTTTGAATGAGTTAAAGTCTTAACTAAGCATAATCCCATTGTCGATGCATCGGATTAAGTCTTGGTCAAAGATGATCTAAAATCTTACAGACTTCTAATGGTCTTATGTAGGTCTAAGGTGAAGCTGATCGTATCGATATCCGACGGATTAAAAAATCACATGAGGTGTAAGGGGACACCTGGTTGGAGCGAAGTTTCATTTCGCTATATATTATGCACTCTTTAGTTACAACACGCCTAAGGCGCCAGTTGAAAAATACGATAATTTAAATGGATCTTTAAGAAAATATACTTTTTGTAAAATGATAAACTTTTTTTAAGAAAATTAGTTTTTTACAGTATGTATTTTCTAAAAAAAAGTATATTTTTAGGTCCTTTGTGTAAGAATATGTATTATATTTTCCCGAACAGGTAATTTTGTAAAGATTTTAAAGATAGGTCATTAAGAAAAGGTACTACTTTTAAGAAGAAGTACTTTCTGTAAGAAAAAGCCATAAGAGTATGAATTTTGTTTACAAAGACGTACTTTTTTTAAGAACAGGTACTTTTTGAAGAAGTGGTACTCTTTTTAGGAAAAGGTTATTTTTTAAGACTATGTACTTATTTTCAGAAAGGCTACTTATCTTAAGAAAATGTATATATTATTTTTAAGAAAGTTTCTTCTAAGAAAAGGCATTTTTGTAATAAAAGGTAGTTTTTTCAGAGAAGGTATTTTTTTTAAGAAAAGGGTTTTTTTAAGAAATGGGATTTTTTTTAGAATTGGTGCTTTGTTTAAGAATAAGTAACTCTGTAATAGTAGGTACTTCTATCAACAAAAGTTATTTTGTTTCACAAAACAGAAGTCTTTAAAGAAAATTCAATGTTTTAAGAAGAGGCAATTTGTTTCAAGAAAATTTACTTTTTTAAGAAAAGGTACTTATTTAAAAAAGGTATTATTTTTTTTAAGAAAAGGTACTTGGTACTTAAGAAGATGTAAGTGGTACTCATTTTATGTAAAGGTTATTTTTTTAAAGAAAATATATTTATTTTCAGAAAGGCTACTTATCTCAAGAAAAGTTATTATTTTATTTTTAAGAAAAGGTACTATTAAGAAAAGGAATTCTTGTAATAAGAGGTTGTTTTTTAAGAAAGGCTATTTTGACGTGACAACGTCTTAAATTAGGTTGCGGCTGGGAGTCACTTATGAAAAAGTGTAACGCCCGGTAACGTTACGATGAGTCACCGAACGAGAGAGAGGCCCGCCGAATGCCTTGCGTCTCTCTCCCACTCAATAAATAATTCTGTGTGTGCGGATGTGTGTGTTTACTTGTGTGCCAGAAACGATTTGCTTTGCTGGCTTCTAGTGGCTGTTGGTCGGTGGTGTGAGTGTTTTTGTTTTTTGGCACATCATATATATGACGACTGAGCAAGTATGTATGTGCGTATATATGTGCGTGTGTATGAATATTGATTTAGATCAGTCTGCATTGGATAAGGTATTATTTTTTGTTTTTTTTTGTTTTTTGTTTTTTGGCTTTATGATATGTGTAGTGTATGTTTGTGTGTAGAAATTTTCATATGAATTAGGTAGCCAAAACGAAACAGAGAGCTGCGGTCGGCTTTAAAAACGATATGCGAATATGATGAATTGAAATACTTTTTGGTTAGTAAATTATTTTCTTTTGTTTTTAATAAAAGAAATGTTTATTTTTTATAATAAAAGAAATGTTTATATTTTATAATAAAGGATATGTTTATTGTTTATAATGTCACATTTGATAATGTGTTCATAGAAATCGCACAGGTACCTAGATGGTGTTGAAATTACTTCTATTTTCCTAAACCATAAGTTTCAATAAATGTTAAAACATCGCCCGTGAGTTCTAACACTCATTGGTTTTTTTTTTTATTTTACAAATTTTAATTAATTTCAAATTTATTTAGCAAAAATTTGAACCTTCGATCTGAATAAATGTTTTGATTTTCGAATTGATTCTTTAAAATTACAAATATTAAGAAAAAGTGGCAGATATAAGAAAACTTGATTTAAACTGTGTTGAGCAAGAATTTTAACATCTAATCAATATGAAAATCAAATCAATCTAAACAAAATATATTTCTATAGTTAAAATTTGTGCAATTCTTATTTTCATTCAATTCCTTGTTCCTATTGTGCAATTTAATTATATTCATATCAATAAATATTCTACCGAGAAAAAGACGTTGTCACGTAAAATCTTCGCCCGTAAAACCGACTTTACAGGCAACAATTTTTTTTTTTAAGAAAAAGGTTTTTTTAAGAAATGGGAATTTTTTAGAATTGGTCCTTTTTGTTCAAGAATATATTATATCAAGAAAAGTTATATTGGTTCACAAAAAAGTACTTTTTAAAGAAAATTAATTTTTTTAAGAAAAAGGCTATTTGTTGTACGAAAATGTAGTTTTTTAAGAAAAGGTACTTATATAAAAAAAATAGTATTTTTTTTAAGAAAAGGTACTTTTTGTAAGAAAGTCTCCTTTTTTTAAGCACCGGTACTTCTTTAAGATAAGGTTTTTTTAAGAAAAGGTACTTGGTACTTAAGAAAAGGTATGTGGTACTCTTTAGGAGAAGGTTATTTTTTTTAAGAAAATGAACTTATTTACCGGAAGGCTACTTATCTCAAGAAACGAAAAGAAAAGGTATTATTTTATTTTTAAGAATTTGTACTTTTAAGAAAAGGAATTTTTGTAATAAAATGTATTTTTTTTAAGAGTAGGTTTTTTTTTTAAGAAAATGGTTTTTTTAAGAAATGGTATTTTTTTAGAATTGATCCCTTTTTTCACGAATAAGTAAATTTTTAAGAGTAGGTACTTATCTCAAGAAAAGTTATTTTGTTTCACAAAAAAGTACTCATTAAAGAAAATTCAGTTTTTTAAGAAGAGGCAATTTGTTGTAAGAAAATGTACTTTTTTAAGAAAAGGTACATATTTAAAAAAATATGAATTTTTTTAAGAAAATGTACTTTTTGTAAGCAAATTTCGTTTTTTTAAGCAAAGGTACTTACTTCTTTGAGATAAGGTTAAAGGTACTTGGTACTTAAGAAAAAGTAAGTGGTACTCTTTTTAGGATAAGATACTTATACTTATCTCAAGAAAAGAAAAGAAAAGAAAAGAAAAGAAAAGAAAAGAAAAGAAAAGAAAAGAAAAGAAAAGAAAAGAAAAGAAAAGAAAAGAAAAGAAAAGAAAAGAAAAGAAAAGAAAAGAAAAGAAAAGGTATTATTTTATTTTTAAGAAAACGTACTATTAAGAAAAGGAATTTTTGTAATAATAAGAGGTATTTTTTTTAAGAAAAGGTTTTTTTTTTTGAAGAAAAGGTTTTTTTTAAGAAAAGGGATTTTTTTTAGAATTGGTCCTTTGTTCAAGAATAGGTAAATTTTTAATAGTAGGTACTTATCTCAAGAAAAGTTATTTTGTTTCACAAAAAATGTACTCTTTAAAGAGAAGGCTGATTTTTGGAAAAGGCAATTTGGTGCAAGAAAATGTTCTTTTTTAATAAAAGTTACTTATTTAGAAAAAAATACTTTTTTTAAGAAAAGGTATTTTTTGTAAGAAAATTTACTTTTTTTAAGCAAATGTACTTCTTTCAGATAATGTATTTTATTTAACCCTGCTGTTAGGTTAGGAAAAAAATACGAATGTTAGGTTAAGGGACCATTTGGTCCATACTGCAATTTTCATGCAGAATATCAATTTAATCGCATTCGTTGTATATATTTTAGTTCAATATTGACTAAATATTGTTATTATTATTAGATATCATCTTTGTTTTGAAAATAAATGTAAAGAAAATCAAAGGAAATATACTATGGACCAAATGGTCCCTTAACCTAAGATTCGTATTTTTAACGAATGTTAGCTTAAGAGACCATTTGGTCCATACTGCAATTTACAAACAAAATAACCATCTATTCGTATTCTTTGTATCTATCTTGGGTCAGTAATACTCAAATATTTTTATTATTATTGTTATTTTATATTTTGAACATAATTGTAAAGAAAATCAAAGAATATATTCTATGGACCAAATGGCCCCTTAATCTGAAATTTGTAATTTCTTATTTGACTCAGTCCTGTTTCTAGTTAGAAAATTTAATTTTTGCTCATGCCATTGGTTTATAAAAAAGATCACGTGACCTGAAAAATGAAGTCAGTATATATCACCGTTCAAAACTTACAAAGAAAACTAGCCATTATTTGGACCAAAAGGGCTTAATCTAACAGCAGGGTTAAGAAAAGGTACTTTGTTTAAGAATATGAATAGGTATTTGTTTGTGAGAAAATTTACTTTTTTTTTGAGAAAAGGCATTTATTTAGAGAAAGTGTTCCTTTTTCAAACTTCTTTCACATTGGCTTTTCTAAATTTACTTTTTATTGGGTTCAAAACTACCATATATACTAAATATTGGTTACAGGCTCTACCTAGAAAACTTCCCATTAAACAAGAAATTTCCCAACATATGTTAGTCTAGACACAAACCAAAGCAAAAGTACCCAATATAGTTGATAATACTGGGTTGTAGCATAATAGTGTTAAAAAGAGTTGGTTATTTTTTTTTCATTTAGCCGCCATCCCGCAACGTTCGATAAGGAATTTCGTTCCAATAATATATCACATTATGTGTAATTCTCAAAAGAGGAATTTCGTAAAATTGTACATATGTATCCAAAGTTCAAAGAACTTAACCAATACGAATACCTAAAACTAAAAATGTTTGCGCACAATAAAGAGAACATTACACGTCCAAACCACTGTGCCTACTTCACAAACACCTTGTATTCATTATCCTTCAAACACGCACTGGGTCATTTTCGAATTTCAACCATTTAATTGATTACATTACACACCCTATGATTATTGTTTCCCATTTTTATTTTCTTCTCCACAGCAACTGACGTTGAGAACTGGTTCACTACTGTATGGACTATGGCTGAAACCTCCTATTGATGTCTTTATATCCGTCTATATGTTTAACATCACCAATTTGGAGGAATTCGTACGGGGAATTGATACCAAATTAAAGGTCGTCGAAGTGGGTCCTTATGTATACCAGGAAGTTCTCACCAACTACAATGTGACCTTCAATGCCAATGACACAGTAACCTACACACCCAGACGAGAAGTTCACTTTGTGCCCGAAAGGTCTATAGGTGATCCGAAGGTTGATCGTATCATTGCACCCAATATACCATATATGGGTGCAACAGCAACTGCAGCGAAAACGTCAACTATTGCGGCACTGGGCGTGAGTGCCCTAACAGCGCAACTGAAATCGAAACCAATGTTAATGATGTCAGTGCATGACTATCTGTGGGGTTATGATGATAATTTGGTGCATTTAGCTTCGAAATTTATACCGTCATTTGTAAATTTCCAAAGATTCGGCATAATGGAACGTTTATTCGATGAGGGTGACAATGAGATCACAATGAAATTGCCATCCAAAGTGAAAAAGCAGAAGCAGAAGGATGGTGGTGATGATGGCGATGTTGAGTTGCGAGATTATGCCCTGGATAATTGGAACGGTGGGCAAAAGATTAATTATTGGTCAAGTAAATATGAAAAGTATGTGATTTCCTTAAATATCCTTTAACTTAACTAACCCAATACTAAAATTTGCTAGTGCCACTAAATGTAACAGCATTCGCGGCTCCTATGATGGCACCTTGTTCCCCCGCAGCATTGCGAAAGGCGAAACTTTTCGCATATATCGCAAAGCATTTTGTCGCAATCTACCTATTGCCTACTCGCATCCGGGCATTGTGGATGGCATTGAGGCCTACTATTTTAAGATGGTTGAGAATGCTTTTGACAGTGATCTACACGATGTCAATTCATCGTGTTTCTGTTCCCAAAGAAAGTGCTTGAAAAAGGGGTTGGCCAATATAATGCCGTGTTATTACAGTAAGTCCAAAATTGAATTGAAACTTTTAAGAGATTTTGTTAAATGTAGTACTTTTCTTGGACAGGTATGCCTTTGGCTATTTCATTTCCGCATTTCTTTAATGCTGATCCTTCCTTGTTGATGTCGGTGGATGGCTTGAGTCCGAATGAATCGAAGCATGGTTCAGAAATTATTATACAGCCGGTAAAAGTTTATCTTCGGTCTTAGAATTTAATTAAAATTAAAATGTTAGCGCTACCCAATGGGTAGCAAAATATTGAAGAATGAAATAATATAAAATAGACCCAATGCTCGAACATTTTAATTTTAAATATAATATTAAAGGTCGAATAAACCATCACATTGTCTTACAATTTATTTAAATTTATATGAAATAGTAACTGTTGTTTCCTTAATTTTATAGCAATTGGGCATTCCCATGAAGGTTCATTCCCGTTTTCAAGTGAATTTAATGATTGATGATGTCAAATTCAATCCTGAGATAAGCAGGTTCCGTGATACTGTAATACCAATACTGTGGATGCAAATTGTAAGTATGAGCAAAATGGGAAAAAATTGTGACAACCTTTTATACATTCCCTTATTGTAAATGGCTTTTATGAGGATTCTTCTTCTTTCAACTTTGATTGGTTCACATAATTCTTCTGTCGAGCAAAATATTTTCCGGGGAATTTTACTCGCGATAGAGGTGAATATTTACATATACAATTGTACATATCGTTTAAAACAAACGAGTTGTATTTCACTGAATGAGATTTATTTCGGATGAAAGTTTATTCTCTTTAATATAACAAAACGGGTTTTCGAAAATTCACGCAAGATTTGAAGATTTTGCCATGTGTGCGGTAAAGTGATGTTGAAGAAAAAAAATGCATCACAGTTCAGAGTTTTATAAAAAATATAACTCTAAATTAAAGAACAATCCGTTTTCATTGTTGAGAAATATTTTAAATATACGATAATGAAATGGTTTTGAACAAAATCATCTTCAGCGATATGGCTAATTTTCATCTTGGTGGCTTCGATAATCGTCAAAATTGTCGCATTTCGAGTTCAGAAAATACACAAGTGATTGTTGAGAACCAAATGCATCAATAACGTGTCACTGTTTGGTATAGATTTTGGGCTAGGGCCATAATCGCACCGTCCTTCTCGAAATTTCGGCTGGTCGGAGAATAAGAGTTAATTGTGATCTGTCGCGATATCTAGCTCTAATTTTGCTGTGGTTTCACGACATGTGGTTTCATCAAGACTATGCCAAATGTCATACTTCCCGAGAATCAGTACAATTACATTCATTCTTGTGGGAATTATGGGGCATCCTTTATATTATTGAATTACTGACATACTTGCTCTTTCCTTGAAATGGAGTTGAACCCAGGAACCATCACTGCGAGTCCGCATGTCGTTGCGACGGCGACCAAAACCTTAATAAAGGGGTTTCCAATAAGGACTTGACAACTCTTTTTTAAAATAAAACGCAAACAATGTGAGATATTTCCAAAACTTTATAATCGATTTGAAATACAATCAAAAAATTTATGAATGGAACTCGACTTCATTCATATGGCCACCACGGCCACGTCGGCAGGGGTCGATTCGTTGGACCCAATTTTCGATGACTCGGTCACACATTTCGGCCGTAACGGCTTGTTGGCTTTGAGTTCTTCCAACGTCGTCGGCTTGTTGGCATAGACCAATGATTTGACCTAGTCCAAAGAAATAAGTCTAGAGGCGTTAAATAGCACGATTGAGGCGGCCCATTGACTGGTCCATTTCGAATACACCAAAATTTTAATTAAAATTAAATATTTTGTGTTATTTTTTACAATTTCAAATTTTATCGGCCTTCAAAAACACCCTTTAGTAATTTCATAGCAATATTATACATACCATATAGAGAACATGCCACAAATGTGAATATATTGGTGTGTTTGCACTGAAATAAATGAGTACACAGTACGAACATCACAACAAAGAGCATCCAGAATGACAAATTTTTCTCTGTGCCGACCTAGGGGTATCCATAACACAGCTGATTGACTATATAGTAGGAAACCGGAAGCAAACCTTGCAGCAAACTAATTTTAAATCACAGAGCAATACTAAAGGGAATCCATTACTCTCTTCGATGCCTCTTCATGACGACGAGGTAGTAGGCCATTTCATCGAGTTCGAGTAGCTTTGGTAATTTACTCTTTGGTTGGCATAACACGGACAGAAATAAGAGGGAATGCGTATTTTCGTTCGATGCAAACATAATATAGCTGTCATTAGTATCAATCAAACTCGTTAAAACTTAGTTTCTGCATGGTCAATAATTTGTATGTCTCCTTTGGGCTCTCATTCTACATCATTTCCCTAGTACATTTTCGATCAGCTGTGCCATAAAAACCCTCTGTTTAAATAGTCTTTGATTGATACACATGACAGCTAAATTATGTTTTATGTTGTTTGCCCCGAACAAAAATACACATTCCGTGTTACTTCTGTCCATTTTATGTCCAACCAAATAGTAAAATTCAATGGCAAGTCGCACTCGATGAAATGGCCTACTACCCCGTCGTCATCGAGAGAATGTAAAGAAAGGGTATATACTAAAGGCCTGCAGCGTTCCATTAATTTTACTTGTACAAACAGATACAACAAGTAAGATCCTGATATTAGCGGTACAAATACAACAAAGAGTAGAACACAACATGTGTTCATGCGTTTTGGATTGAGTATAGACCGTATCATCTCTTTCTCTGGCTCTCATTGTAGTGGAAGTTTTTTTCTCTTTATCTGTTCCACTCAGTGAAGTAACTGTTGTACCCACGGTTGCCACTGGCAAACATTTTTTTCTACCAAAATTTGACCAAAAAGCTACCAAAAGTTACCATTTTTGAATTTTATTGATAAAAACTTAAAAAAATTCAGTACATATATATTTTTATATTGTATATAATTATATAAACAAAATAACATAACATAAACATAACATTACTTCAGGTATTCTACTTCACATTTTAACGAAATAAGAAAAAAAATTATTTAATATAATCTTTAGCTGATCAAACATAATGTTGGTCTTTGGAACCAGCCAATTCTTTTGCCAACATTATGTTGTTTAATGTTTCATATTCTAATTTATTTCTAAGTTTGGTTTTAATTAAACTTAAATCAAAAAATTTTCTTTCAGCGGCTGCTGAGCTATGAGGAAGGCACATTAAATTAAATATAAAATCAGTCAATTCCTTAAATATATATTCATTAAGCCCATTTTTTTTTAAACTTATATTTTCTCAAAAAGAAGTAATATCATCGTTTTGATTGAGATCATTTGATAACAAAGTAAGAAGACTCCATTGAGTAACAATTGTGTCATTGTCACAACTTTTCAAATAATAAAATTCATTTAAAAGATTTAAAATAGAATCTTTAGTTTCATTTAAAATTTTGTTAGGTGTTATAATTGAGAACACTTTTAAATCATTTCGGCTAAAATCAAACCTGGTTTTTAATTGATTGAGAAATTCTATGCAAAAATTTCGTATGTGCCTTTTTATTAAAATTTTTTGTGACTCAGAAAATTGGTCAGAATTTAAGTATTTTTCTGACTCGCTCCCCATATATACATTCATTAATGGCAAATAGTACCGGTTATCATTTGTATCACAATCGTTCAAACATGCACATTTTTTTACATACTTGTCATCCATGAAGTTACAAGCAATAAGCTTGAAATTAATTTCAAGTTGCAGATACAAATATGGTAAGCGAACTCTTTCTGACTGGAACTCTTTATTTAAGTTGTTAATTATTTTTAATTTGTAAGAAAGAAACATCATGTAAACTTTTATTTCTTCATTACCTAACATATTTGAAATTTCAATTGACTTAATGCCATTTACTTCTAAAGAACATGACAAAAAATATAATTGTAAGGCCTGCCATTGTTCCAAAATTCTAGAAATGACTTGCTCTAGAGCTAACCACCTTGTCAAAGAAACACCCAGTATTTTATGTGGCTCAATATTACAATATTCTTGGAATTCTTTTAGTTCTGAAACTCTTTTTGGGCTGTACGAAAAAAAATTATAAATTTTTCTGCAAAGATCTTCTATGTTGAATGGCAATTTTTTGCAAGCATAGCTGGAACAGAGATGCAGAGAATGTCAGTGCATTTCATATAGAACAAATTTGTGTCACGCTTTAACTTAGTTTTTAAACCATTCAATTCGCCTGCCATTGTGCTTGCGCCATCGGTCGTTAATCCAATTAAGTTTTTTATTGGAATGTTGTTTTGATCGAAGAAGCTGTGTATTACTTGATATATTGCATTAGCATTGGTTTTAACCAATTCTAATAGTGCAACAAATCTGTCGCAAATTGTCTTGGAGACACTATCAAAATACCTTCCAACTAACACCAAACATTTCTTATTAGACACGTCTGTGGTTTCATCGACAATTACAGAAAATTTTGAAGATCTCATGGCAGTAGTAATATTGTCTGACGCTTTTTTGCCTAAAGTTTCGGCCAAATGTGTTGCTTTAGTACGCCCACATTTAATAGATCTTACAATGCATGAATCTGAACAACATTCTCGAAGCAAATTGGGTAGAAAATCCATTAATAGTAGTGGTAAGTTATGGCAAATACAAAACATTACCAAGGTTAATTCTGCTTGCCTTATCTTCTTTTCCAGGGAACCCTGATCGCCGCTCAAAAACTTGTCAATTTGAATTAAATTTTTCTTTTGGTGTTCGCTTTGTATGAGCGAAGCATTCGTTTCATGTTTCTTTAAATGCGATAAATGATTTGTAAGTGACTTTTCACATACCATACAGAAACATTTTCCATTTTTATCTTGGAGCCACGAAAAAGTTCTTATCCATTCACTTCTAACTTTTCTAATTTCTTTAGGATTTTCCCTCTCAACACTGTAAATACATAAAATATTATTACAAATTGTTTTACACGATGTCTGATAAAGTTATTTACATATTTTTTGATGTTTCTGCTTCATCATCGCTGCTTAGCATACATTCGACTTGAGAAAGTCTTGGCTTTTTTGTTACAAATCTGAAATATAATTTGAAACCGTTTTAAAGGAAAAAAACAATAAATAAATAATTATCTTACCTATCCATACCAAACAACTGAAATTTTGACAAATTATATACTATGTGTATAACAACAACTTCCACTTTCGTTTGATGTTTGTACTAGAGCGAAAGATTAGCAATGACACAGTTGTTTTAGTAAACTTCTTATTTGTTTAGAACAGTGTTACCATCGGCTTAAATTTGTTTAAGGTAGTAAGCGGCGGAGCACAATTTACACGTAGGCGATTTGCACGTTAACAAGTAAGAACAGCAGAACAGAAATTAAAAAAATTAAATTCAAAAAGTTACCAAAATCAAAATGAAGTTACCAAGTTACCAAAGCAAAACAAAGTTACCAGTTTTGGTAGAAAATTACCAAAGTGGCAACCGTGGTTGTACCTCTTTTTTAAATGGATATATCCATTTAATAGGGATATTCCAGATCGTACTCTTTGCTTTGATGCTGTTCTCTTACTTTTTTAATTCTTTTTAAAAAAAGTGATGGTGTAAGTTTTATCTGTGGCAAATTTTAAGAAAAAATAAAACAAAAATGTAAACACACACACGCTCTCCTCATATTCCAAGCCCAGATAACAAGAAAACCGATATATCTGTTTATTGTGTATGTAATTATACAAGTATTTTTGATACTTGGTACTTTCACTCTCTCATACCTATTCCATCGATATATAAAAGAGAAATATTCCATACGCACTCAATCCAAAGCGAGCGAAACAGATACAAGTAGATATAATAAAAATGAACAATAAGCAACAAGTGTGTTTGGATGGTTCTTTGCAGGCCTTTAGTATATACTCTTGTCTATTTCTCTATGGCCCACCAATGCTATACTTTCAATTCGTTGGATCTTATTCGTTAACAGTTCTTGTGTTACTGTAAGAGGACGGTACACCAGTAACAAAGACTAAAGCAAATCGGATATGTAATGACCTGAACATACCAAGGCAATGAATGTACTCCTATTCGTTCTCTTACATTGATCCGGTACTTATACATATTAATTAAAAATATTACATTACATCCCATGAAGGTATCGGTTTCTTTCTAGTTTTATACTCACTGACCTACTACTGTAGGTCCAGTTTTACACCGGTTCCGAACGGTATTTTTGTGAAGCATTTTCATGGCTAAATACTCGATAGTGTCGCCGTCACTTTGCGAGGTGACCGGCGTCGAAAGAAATTTTAAGGTGGTCAGAGCAGGGATCGAACCCCGGATCTCAAGTACAAGAGGCGCGCACACTACCCACTGCACCACCGACGGCCATACATATTAATAAGGGTGTACTAACAAAAATTAATAAGGGTGTACTAACTAAGGGAACGTCAAATTGCTTTTTATGCGTACGAGTGTACGTATAGTCCTCTACCGCCCGTTGGAGTTTCGATTCCTAGTGTATTTTAGCAAAAAAATTTGTTGCAATACAGGACTCAAATGGCGTGTGATGATGAGCATAATTATAAAAATATGTATGGTGGCATTTTGAAATGTTGATCAAGCATAGGTTTCGAGGTTTTTCGTATTTCTCAATGTGTTTCGAGAATTCGCATTTAATGGTGTTTATTTTATATATTTGATAGTAAAATAAAAAATATAGTAAATTAAATATTTAATTGAAAGATTGGAAAGGCACCAAATTCTTGATAAAAATTCCAAAATGCTGTCGTAAATTAGAATACTCGGTCTAAATTTTGAAAATGTATAATTTACTACACGCTGTTAAATAATGGCCTCCTAATATATTCTCTCAAACATACTCTGCAGAAACCATGTATATGTTTGGAACACACTTCAAACATTCACATGTTTACAAGTCCCAAACTTACTTGTATTTAAATGCAAACAGTATCATGTTTGTTTTTCCGTGGAAACATATGCGTTCGTCATCCCAAACATCTATATAACGGGTTTTTCAACAGAGACGCTACAAAAGTCCATATTTTTTCCCGCTCTTTTGACATTTCTCTTCAGTACGGTTTGCCATTTCATCATGGAAAGATATACGCGCCAACAACGAGTCGAAATTATTAAAATTTACTACCGAAATTTGGAGTCAGTGGCCTCAACTTTAAGAGCGCTACCTCCAATTTATGATGAGGCTCATTTCTGGCGGAATGGCTTCGTCAATAAGCAAAATATGCGTTATTGGTCAGACAGCAATCCACACGTAATCCATGAGTCATCATTGCATCCCGAACAAATTACGGTTTGGTGCGGTTTATGGGCCGGCGGCGTCATTGGGCCGTACTTCTTCCGTGATGATCAAGACCGGAACATTACTGTGAATGCGAATCGCTACCGTTCAATGATAACCGAATATTTTTGGCCCCAATTGGATAATATGGACTTGGAGGACATGTGGTTCCAACAGGATGGCGCCACAAGCCACACAGCGAATGCCACATTCAATTTTTTGGAAACCAAGTTTGGTGAACGTGTTATCTCACGAAATGGCCCAGTCGATTGGCCGCCTCGGTCGTGCGATTTGACGCCGTTAGATTATTTCCTGTGGGGCTACGTCAAGTCTATGGTCTATGTCAACAAGCCAGCGACGATTGATGAACTTCGTACGAATATCGAACGTGAAATTGCAGCAGTATCGGCCGATTTATGCTTGAAAACCGTCGAAAATTGGGTTCAGCGTCTGGACTTCTGCAAGCGTGCCCGTGGTGGCCATGCAAAAGCAATCGAGTTCCATACATAATGGCATCGAACGTACTTTCACAGGAATAAAGAATTTCATTGGTATCTAAAACCGGTTTTGTTTTATTTAAAAAAACGTTTGTAGCGCTCTTATTGAAAAACCCGGTATGTATTGAAATCAAAGAATAATTCGTTTCTAAATATTATTATATTTGGGAGGAAATACGCATATGTTTCAACGTGAGTATTGTAGGTTTGTGGGGAACACGCAAATGCTTAAACATAAGTAAAGGGGGTTTTCAATAAGAGCGTTACGTTCCCGTAATCAGCTCTTCAATACGAAACCACCCACGTTTGAAATTCAAAAAAAACACGCGGTTTTCATTAAACCCTAACGTTCATGGTTTGTAGTTTGTTACTCTGTGAAAACCCCAGGCGGATTCTTGTTCCTTATGGTCTAAAACTGACTTGGTGAAAATTTGCGCCGATTCGGACAACTCTAAGCCGTGCCGCATTTTAGTCAAAGTTTTCTGATTTTAGGTGAAAATTCATATACACTAGATTATCTGTACTCGGTGCAATTGAAAAAAAAAATTTGCACATTGATTTAGTCTAACCTGAATATAAACTGGATAAAGTTTGAGTAAAATCCGGCCACTCTTGAGGTTCCAATTTTTAGTTTGAAAAAAATTGCTATTTTTAACAAAAATGAAAATTTTTGTTTTTCGGGTTTTCCCAAAAATTGTAGTTATCTAAATGAAAAAAATATTTAACTTGGATTACAGTACCTTCTAGCAGAAGTCTATACGCTTTCAATAAGCTATAACGCGATACGTTCGTGCAACGGTTGCATGGTGTTATCGTGCGGCAAAGTAGGCTATCTCGAGGAAAAATCGCCAAGATGGCCTTATAAGGGTACCACATTATACAAATTTCAAATTATAAGTTAGAAATACAAGCTATGTGCTCAAACCCATTCTATTAAATATGATGTGACAGTTGGTTACAAAAACCGGGTTTAAAAACTCGGTTTATATAAATTTTATAAAATTTTTTTTTTGAAAAAACCGTTTTATATACGGGTGTTAAACCCCATTATTAAACTTGATTTTTAACCCGGGTTTTGAACCCGGTTTTTAAAAACGGGTTTTTGTAACCAACTGTCACATCATATTTAATACACCTGAATTCATCAAGTTAAAGAAATTTAGGCTTTTATTTCCTTTAAAAATGGCATTCGGACAAGAAACGAAATTTGCAATTCTGTCAGTTTCCACTTCCAGAAAACTGATCCCAGAATTGTACATAACGAAGGAAATTACTTTTACGACAAAAATGTTTTATTTGGGTGTAAAATATTGATTTTTGCAGCCAATCTGGATACTAAGTTGCAAACTAAATATTTTTGAGGCAAATAAATATTTGTATACCAAATGAGTAGATGTATAGGTTTTTGGAATAGATTTTCTTGCATATTATCGTACACCCAAAATCATTTAATAATAAATAATGAATCCCTAGACCCTAAAATGAAATTCTCTCACATAACAACTGCAATATTGGGATTGAATTTATTTTTTTAGTTTTTATGTTTTCCATGTCAAACTCTTGTTAACTACACCAACGGTTAAGTTTATTTCCCTTAGTCAAATGACCAATTAAAACCTATTGTAGTTACACGTATAAAACACAGAAATTAACCCCTTTCCTGCCGGTTTATTCACCCCTTTTTAATAGCATTTTGCAATAAAAATTATATACTTTGATAACCATTTCATTTCATTCAATTTCGTTCTCTATTTCTTGCAGGGCATTGATGAACTTAAACCCAGTTTAAAAATGTTGTTAACATTACTCTTCAAAATTTGCCCCTACATACAAAGTGGCATAATTAGTATCTTAATTGTGGCCGGACTAGCATTTGTTGGCGCTTCCCTCTTCCAGTGTGTCTCGATGCCTGCAACCACAGCGATACCATCATCTAATGGCGGCATTATTATCATCCCTGCAGACGCCACCGCCGCCACTTGTGTCTCTATCGTTAATAACGGTAGCCATACTGGTAGCAGGAAGTTGAAAAAGGCCCAGAAGGAGATGAAGACGATGACCAAGAAACAGCCATCACCATGCGGAGCAACTAAGACAAATGTTTGTATTGTACCATTACTAGCACCGCAGCAACCACAATTGGAACACCATCATCATCAGCATCATCATCATCAACATCAGCGCCATCGTGAAGAGGACCAGCAACAACTGTTACAAAAGGACAGCACCACATTGCTGCTGCCCGAGTTTATGACATAAAAATAGTCAAGTTTCTTCTGCAGCAGTCTTCTTAACAAATTTTCGGCTCCAAATTTCAGTTTTACTTAAGTTTCTTTGTAGTTTTTTGTTTTGTATACATGTCGTTTAAGGACGACATAGGAAAGTATTTTACGACTGTGATAATAAATTTAAGGTTTCTTTAGTTTTCGTTCTTCCTCTTAATATATCTTCTCGAAAAGGGGTTTAAGATTGTAAGTTAATTTTTGTATTTTGTTTTATTTTTGTTCCCTTTCTTTACAATTACAATGGTATTGTGTATAGAAACAATAATACTATACAGATTTAACAACAAATTTAATGATAAATAAATTAAAATAAAGCAAGTTTTAATTTTTTTTTTACAAATAAATAAAAATAAATAAAAACAACAACGGATTTCAATATTGTACTTTTGGTGTCAGAATTTCTCTTTAGCATCGGTTTGATATTCGAATGAGGCATTTACGAAATGCAATTTTGTTGTTACTCGATTCTTTTGCACAAAATCTCTTAACTTCTATTCAAAGGCAATCGTATCCTGTATCCATTTCATATAGTGTGATGTTCTGGTGTAGACATCAGGATATCCTTCAATGGAACAGCCTGAACCAAAAGATGTGATGCCCGCCAGAATCCAGGGTCCATTCTTGGTAATGCGACATTGCAGGGGACCGCCAGAATCACCCTGGAAAATAGAAAATTTAAATTGGAAATAGTAACTGTTAAAAAATGAATAAGAGTATAATAATTGCACTTGCAATCGGTTATCTTATTTTACTTGTCTGGAAAGTCGAATGCCAGCAAAATCTCTCTCCTTCTCTGCAATAACAATTCTAACAAATCTCCCATTTCAAACAAATTTGTGTCCATTTTCAATATAAATTGACATAACGTCGTTTGAAAATCAAGAAAAGTTTTTATAATTTAAAATTCATGAACTTAAGATTAAAATACGTTGATTAAATTCGAAAGACATAAATTAAAATTCAAAATGTATCGATTGCTAGGTACTAAACATTTTTTTCTTTTAAAATAATTCCATATATTTACTACACCATTTCCAATTGAAATTTAAAAAATACGAATTTGATTTTGAAAAATGTCAATTGAAATGTGAAAATTATATTAGAAATTTGAAATACATTAATCGAAATTTAAATATTCTATTTGAAATTTGAAATAAATCAATTGAAATTTAAAAAACATCAATTGAAATTTAAAAGACATCAACTGAAATTTGAAAGATATGAATTCAAATTTGGAAGCCATCAATTGAAATTTAAAATACATTAATTGAAATTTCAAATTCGTCACTTGAAATTTGAAAATTATTAACCGATTTTATGTACTAGATTTTTAAATTTCAATTGATGTGTTTAAAATTTCAATTGATGTGTTTTAAATTTGAATTGTTTAAATTTCAATTGACGTACTTCAAATTTCAAATACAATTTTTAAATTTCAATTGATGTACACTCCGGTTCACTTATTTAAAGGCACTAAAAATTCCATATTCAACAGCCTTTATCTTTAGCAATTTGTAACCGATTGCAGAATTTTAAAATGGAATGGACATACAGAGATCATGATAATAGTGGGTTCTTAACTAAAGAATTTGTTTTGAGCAATTTATAAAAAAAAGTCCAAAAATGTTCTATTTTTTCGGTTCACGTGAAGTTAAAGTGCCCCTAACTAATTTGAATGAAAAACAGTTTTTCTTGTCTTTTTAATTTCTTCTACTTTATTTAAGAACTATTAGTAATGGGTACAACCCTCTTTGTTTTTAATAACTTCAACTTTCATTGAGAGATAAAGAGAATTTATGTAATCCAACGAAATTTGAATCCAAGCATCCTTAATGGCCTGAATTAGTGACTGCTTGCCATCAAATTGTCTACCTCCTTCATAGACCTTACGAGATAACCAACCCCTGACATTTTCGATAATGTTTAGATATGGCGAATAGGGTGGCCAGTCAAGAATATTAACATTTTGGCTTGCAATGAACTCCTTTACTACTCTGGCGTTGTGTATAGGGGCATTATCCTGTTGCAATATCCAAGATATGGAAGCAAATAGTTCACTGACCTTCAGAAAAGCCGATTCCAATAACGTTTTATAGCTTGCACCAGTCATTTTTGCACTTTGAAATTCAAGATCGATGGTGCGATAGTACATAATAGCACCCCACACCATACCGCCGCCCTCCCGGCTATTATGTCGGTTCAAAAACGCTTTTTTTTCGCAGATCATGGCAATAATAGTTATAGCCATCAGGCCCATCCGAATTAAACTTCCTTTCATCTGTAAATACAACGGTTCTCCAGTCATTTACATGACCTCTTGGCTGCACATCCGATACCATGCAGTCTCTTGCGAATTGAAGCCGCTTTTCCTTACCAGGAGCATTAAGTGGCGGCTTTTTTGTAATTTCGGGTATTTAAGATACTCACAGCTCTTAATTACTTTGCGTACTGATGACTTGCTCGCTTCCACTCCAGCTTGAGCTCTTATTTTTGACAAGGATAAGGCAGAATTATAAGCAATTCTTATGATTTTTCTTTTCTCAGACGTAGATTGAGACAATGAAACCCTTCCTTTAAAATGTGTTCCATACCCGTCGGGGTCCTTGATGTAATTGTCGACAACTGTTGGGCTCCGTCCATTTTTTTTTTAGCTATTGCGCGGTTCGAATGTCCTTCAGAACGGCAAACATCGATTTTAGTTTTTTCCGATAGATTTAACATTTTTTGTTTTGCCTTTTTGACTCGTAAAATGATTAAGATGTAACAAATCGTATTAAACAAACGCTCCCTACAAAAAATCATCGCTTACTGTAAAAATAATCCCAAGATGTCTAGCTTATATTTCCATTTTAAAATTCTGCAATCGGTTACAAATTGCAAAAGATACAGGCTGCTTAATATGGAATTTTTAGTGCCTTTAAATAACCGGAGTGTATTTCATATTTCAAATATAATTTTCAAATTTCAATTGATATTTTTCAAAATTGAATTGATATATTTCAAATTTTAATTGGAAATGGTGTAGAAGCAAACCATGCAGTAAACTAAGTTTAAATAATGTTTGAGTAATACTAATGCCAGCTAAAGTATGTTTGATGTTGGTTGCATCGAGGGAAATTACGTACTCTTCTTTATGTGTTCTTGTCCGTTTTATGCCTAACAATTGAATAACATACAATAACAGCAACTACAAATCGATGAAATACCACGACGTTCGTAAGATAACGCTAAGAGAGGAAAGAAAACTCGTATCTACTACTCTATGATTCTCTCCGCGAATGAATTTTGAATATAGAAATAAATAGTAAATATCCATATATGGAGATATAAAGGCAAAATATTAGATAAAATTTTGTTTTTTTTACAAAATTGGTCAATATATAAGGCTAATAAGGAAAAGCATGAACCAAATAGGTCAAATGGGTAGAAAGTTCAAGAGCATGAATGGGATTCCGTCACTTCAAATATGATCTTACTTCAACGGACGTCATACTGTATTTTTGTGCCTATAACATCGAGAGCATTCAATTCTTTTAAATCTACCAGATTTGGCCACATCTGCAAGCCAAATTAAGCGACGGCTGCACGACCATAGTAAAACTCTGCCAACACCCCGATAACAGTCCCTGCAAATGGTCCACGAAAGTTCCATGCAATGTTCCTCATAGTCGTACACGACCAAATGTGTGATACAATCGCACAACGAGTCGTTGACGACCGTATAGGCGACATATATAGGCGAATAATAATAACTCACTACCGCTGTCCATGTGGACGACGTCCCATTGTCGACGACATAGTTAGGCGACATGATACACTACCATGTTGCCGGTGATAGTATGAGAGACACAATCCTCAATAATGTCAGCAACGAAAATATACTCAACAAAATAAGGGATATATATTTTGTTTATTAATTTAAATTTTATTATATTTATTTTGTATGGCTTTATTTTCTTAAAATAATAACTCATTCTCAAAATAATTCGATGGTGCAATGGTAGTGTGCGCGCCTCTTGTACATGAGATCCTGGACTCGATCCCTGCTCTGACCACCTTAAATTTATTTCACCGGCGGTCACCTCGCATAGTGATGGCGACACTATCGAGAATTTAGCCATGAATAAGCTCCTCAAAATACAGTTCGGAACCGGAGTAAAACTGTAGGTCCCAATCAGTGAAAATAAAACTAGAAAGCGCACAGCTGACTGGTTGTGAGAAGCTCTCTCTAATAACTTCATGGGATGTAATGGGAAACCATTTATTTTTTGTTTATATTTTTATATAATTTTTAGTTATTTTAGGTTAGGAATTGGTAGCAGTCCACAAACGACCCACTTAGACTTTTTAGTTAATGGTGTTACCACGGGCTAAAGAGATTACGCGGTAGCCCCAGGGGCAACATTTAGTTTGCTCCAAGAAGTTCGAATGGTTTGAAAAATTCCTCCGAACTCAAAGAGGTACGCTCCCGTAGTAAAAAACCATCCCCCGACTGGCTAGCGTTTGACAGGTGCGTAGAAGATTTTCTGTGGATTTTTCATCTTTCCCATAGCTATAGCTTCTATAGAAGTCAGATGCCCCGACCTTTAGTCCCAACGCATGTCTATCAATCAGAAAGTGTTCCATCAAATCTGCAACAGGCATTGATACCTTGGGCGTTGTTTGAGACAGAAGGTTCGTGGATCTCCTGCTATTCACAATCGGGCAGATTCGTCTTGCGCATACACAATCTGTGTCATTTGTCCACCTCTCTGTATCATGGCATAGAAGCGATTTTGAAGGATATGCTTGCAAGTCGCTAGGGGCATGACAACACATTTCAGATTTTATGAAACATGTAAGATAGTCACAAAACTGGTCAGCTTATCCGCTCTGCAGCTCCCTGGAATGTCTTTGTACCGTGGCGTCTGTATGAGGGGAATATCGTACTGCTGAACCATCTCGTTAAGAGATCTGCTGCAGTCCTGGGCAGATGTTGAATACAGAATTACTGATTGCAGGGACTTGATGACCGGTTGACTGTCAGAGAAAACTTTCACCCCAAAGACTGCTGGATTATTATCCCTCAGCTATCCGTTCACTGCTCTAAAAGCCCAAAATTTCCGACTGGTACACGTGATCAGGCAGTGGGGGAAGCGGCAACCCTAGCTCCCCAGAGCAAACCCCATACCCTACTTGATCATTTACTTTCGACTCATCCATATAGAAATTCACATATGGCTCTACGCCATGAACACCATTGTTCCAGGTAACCCTTTCCGTTATGAGAGTGTAGTATTTCTGATCCGGTTCCAATTTCAAGTATTTGACAAATGCAGGAATGTTAGGAGCAGTTTCCAATACTGTTCCATGCCCAATACCGACCATGCCTCATTCTGAAGCTGATGGGAGACTTATAATGTCCACCGGATGCAATTATAACATTACATGCGCTACATCAGTGGGAGTGGTGCGCCGAACACCCGTGATCCACATCGTCGACATTCTCTGAACCCTAGTCAGTAGTGTACAATATTTCGGATTCTTAAGCACATTATCGGTATTACCACCGCTGTATAAATCCAGTGAACAATCCTCGGAGAAACTCCCCATTAACAACTGAAAGCCTTCCAGCAGGTGTATAGCGCTATCGCCGCCATTTTCCCCCTTTCCACTATGTTGGGTCTGAAGCCAAGTTTGATGTCCAAAATAGCACCAAGTTATTTCGTACACTCTGCAAGATTAATTTGCGAACCATTCAAACTGATAGGTTCCAAAGTAGGTATATTATACCTTGGGCTAAAAAGGACCAGCTCGATCTTGGACGAATTACACCTAGCCCATTTGTACAAAGTTATATTGGAGGATGCCCCTTAGGGTTTAGGGATACTTGTCCCTTATAGCTATTGCCACATCGTCTGCATAAGCAACAATTTTCGAAACAGCGTTTGCGAGAGTGACCAGTATTCTATTCAGCGCAAGGTCCCATTGAAGCGGACACAAGACCCCTTCTTGAGGTATGCCTCTGTTAACATACCACGTAGAGGTCGAGGTACCCATTTCGGCTGTCACATCGTCCTGGTGAGCATTTGGAATACAAGCCCCATAAGACACCTTAAGAGCCGATAGCACAAACTCTATTGATTTAAGAGTGATATTATTGAACGCATCTTCAATGTCAAGAAAGGCTACCAACGCATACTCTTTAGCAGCCAACGATTTTTCTAGATTTCATACCAATCATTGCAGAACGTACAACAGTCTCCAATCAATACTCGTCCGTAATTGTATGTCTATCAGCCGTTCCAACGGCTTCAGTTGGAACGATGACAGGCTTGTTCTTTAGGGGCATCCATCCCTCCATCATCTAGGAATCTAGGAATGTATCTGAAATTTATACACGCGATGTATAACTTTATCAGCCAGGGGATTTAACAGATCGGCACAGCCTGAAGTTCCGCTGGTGATATTATGTCGGACCCGCGAGACTTAAAAGGTTTGAAGCTGCCGTTTAAAAATAATTTCAAGGGAAACTCCTGATTCATGAAGAGTGTGTTCACCTGTAGTGATATTTTCATTCAGCGAGTTGTCAGGGAAATGAGTGTCCGTAAGGAGATTGAGTGTATCACCACTACAGGTTGTCCACTGCCCAGAAGAGTCCTTCAGGTCGTATTTTAGTTAGCCTCAACGGATTGGATGTATCTTCTTTTGATTTACAGAAGAGCATACATGAGTCGTCGTGCAATGGTTAGTGTTGGGTGAGATCGCCCTACATCGATCATAAAATCAATTTGTATTTTTTTGATTTTGTTAAATTTGTAAAATATTGAAATTTCGGGCCACCCTAATATTCTTTTCTAATAATTTTGTCGCAACTACAACATACATACTGGTTTTGGTCATTATGTGTTGTACCGTATGTATGTATGTTGTTGTTTACATTATCGATGAAAAAGAATATAACAACAACAACAGCGCTGACGAAGTCATTTGCTTCAGTTTGGTCACTCAGCCGTTGTATTGTTGTTGCTCTTTCTTTTGAATTCTCTATTTGGATTAACTGTCGGTTTATGTACATATGTTTATGGATTTGGTGGCCCGCGACAATGAGAAACATTGTAAAGTCAGTTGTCGAAAACACTTAAAAGATTAAACATCAAACCAAAATTAAAATAACTCGCGTTTTATTTAAAATTAAAATAAATAGTTTTCTGCGCGAACATTTTGGCGACCGTGACAGGACGGCCTGTAATAATAGCGATTAACTTTTTAAAAGAGTAAAAACAAAAAAAGTGTTTCAAAGAATCGTGTTTCGTGGAGCAGATAATTATTTCGAGTCTTAGTTGGAGCCACGGATTTTATTTGCATCATTTCGTCGTTGGAATCACATCATTTTCGAAAATTCGTTGCTGCAACGGGGTCTACATCGCTGCTGCTGCTACGGACATTCTTTGGACGTCGCATTAATTACGGCCGTACGTATTTTATTAGTGGGAGAAATCATATTTCGGCGATTTCTTTAGCAGAAGCTTTTATTTTTTCTCGTCGCATATCGTCGTTCGGTTGATTTGGATGAACCCCAATTGAAGTGGCAGATTTTTTCGTTGTCGTCGTTGCATCATCTACCCTACAATTTGTTGCTGCAATTGGGCTACAGATCATCACATCATCTGTAAACTTTAGTTGCTGCTGATAAAGTTGTAAGCTCATCTGGTGTTCTGCAACATTGGTTTTGCCGTTTTACTCACATATTTATTTCGAAACTATCGAAAATTCGACATTTTGTGCTGTTGCCCGGTAAGAATTTTTACGGAATTACGGAATTTTTTTAAGAATTTTTTATTGGATTATATTAATTCTTGATGCTTGTTGGTGTAAGTAAGTCCGCGATTTTTTCTTCCTCTGTGTCTCAAACAGATCGTGTTTTGTGGAGCATGTAATTACTTCGAACCTCAGTTGGAGCCACAGGGTTTTTACATCGTGTTGTCGTTGGAATTACATCATCATCGGGAACTCGCTGCTGCCATTGAGGTATACATCGCTGCTTCGGACGATCTTTGGGCGTCACTTTATTTTTGGCAAAAAATTATCGTTTTTTTTGGATATTGGCGAATAAATTTGGCGTAAGGGAAATAGTTACGGTATTTGAAGCGTCATCAAATTTTTCGCGGTTTTCAAATTCAAATTCTTGTTGTTCTTTTGGTGAGTGTTTCTCTTGAGTGAAATGTCGACATTTGAAATAGATGTAGTAACTGAGGATACTGCCGCTATTAGCTCTAAAATGGCGTCGCTCAAGCAAGAAAGGAATATTATGAAGAGAAACATCTCAAATGTTCAGAAGAAAGTTGAAAAAGATGGCGACAAAGCTGATTCCATCATTTTAAAATGTCGTCTGGAAATCTTGGATTCTTATTTCGAGCAATTGTGTCAGATCCAAGGACAAATTGAAATACTTTGCCCCACAGATAATGCCAGAAGCGATTTGGAGGAAATTTTTATTGTCGCAAGAGCAAAACTAATGGTTTTGCTGAAGAAACATCAGGACTCTATTTCGATGGACCACAGTTTTCTCAACGCTTCGATAGTTGGTGTTTCAAATTCGACTCGTCTGGCCTACTCGAACTCAAATGTTAGTCGCAGTATTGATACATTTGCAAACTCAAACTCAAATTGTTCATATTGTAGCTCATGGGAACACAATATATCTGATTGTTCTTCGTTTTCGTCGCTTGTTGTTGTTGAACGCTTTAATTTCGTAAAGCGTAATGGACTGTGCATAAACTGCCTTCGCAATGGTCATAAAGTTTCAAAATGTACATCGCAATCACACCGTATACTATGCCAGCCTCCTCACCATACACTCTTGCACATTTTTAGTGGCCCTAAGCAACTTGGGCCTTCGACATCACATCACTCTCAATCATCATCGGAAAATCACAGCAATCACCTTTCGTTAGTCGTCCGCTCTGCCAATAGAGCAATAATTCCAACAGCCGTGGTTCTCATCAACGATTATTGTGACGCTTATCAGCCAGAAGTTTTTGGCATCGGTGAAACCAGAAACAACATCAAGTTTTTTGTCGACACCACAATAAAATCTCGCATTAGTTCGCTCCAGTGGTCTTCATTTTTTGCTGCGGCGAAGACGATTTCGGCTCAACAACCTGTTGAGTACATCAAAACATCGCCCTTGATCATACCTCGAATTAGAAAATTGGCTGATCCGTGGTATAACAAACCACAACCTGTTGACATGCTTCGCAGTACTGAAGTATTTTTCGATTTGTTGCTCGATGGTCGAATCTCACTGGGAGATGGCACACTTTGCCTGACCAATACAATATTCGATTGGATTGTCAGTGGGACATCCAAATTAACACACAACTCAATTGATTCAACTTTGAACAATTCCCTCAAAATAGAAGAAACCTCTAACGCCCTCGAAACGTCGCACAATGGTCAAAAATTCGAATCACACTTCGTCAGAAAAAGTTGTTTCGTTATTGGCAATAAAATCCCATTCAAATTGCCTTTAGAAACGTTGTATGCAATGAGGCAACGAGAATGGAACACTTTACTACAACTTATGTTACACTCCAAGCAGTCTCTTCGTGGTTCAAACTACATCACAAATCGTCGCTATCTCAAATCCACATCTGAATGTTCAACAATTTATCGACAATTTCGTGTCGGTGAAAACATCACAAAAGATGAACTCTTTTGGTGGAGGACCAGGAAAAGGGAATTTGAGGTACAGTACTTGAATATTATAATATATGACTTGGATGCTGCTTGTCTGTTGTCGTTTCGTATTTTGTGTCTCATTGCAGGAAATTGTTGCTCGATGGTTTCCCGTGGTTCCGACCTACTACGAGAGGACTGTCCCGTCGAAATACTCACTCAAGTCCAGAAGACCAAATCATTTTGGACACATCTTATAGAAGTTTTGTCATATATGTCTCGATTAACTGTCACTTCTCGAAAAATCAGTCCATACTACAGTCTCGCTGTCGAAGGAACGCTCAACTCAACTCAATTTTTCGCAACATCGAAAATATACCAACTTAAAGCACACTCATTAACTCGCTGCGAAATCTGCGCTACCGTTTTGCTATGGAGAAAGTGGCTCCATTTGAAATTCAACCCGTTGCTCTATTTTCGGACCAACTCAAGAACTTGTCCGCGATGGCCAAAACTATATTCTTCCACTTCGAATAGACTCGTCGAAATTCGGTTTCTCGAATCTTGTAGACGAATGCAGAAGTGTCTGTTGGAGACATATTCCCCCAACATTTAATCCAGCCGCTATCTTTAAAGGTGCTGTATTCACTCTCGAGTTTTTGGCTATGATGACGTCACCAAACCCCACAATAGTTTTTGCTCGAACTTCAAATATATTGAAATTATAATGTGGCTCTTTCGTCATCCAACACCTATATAAGCTCCCTCACCCTCCTGAATTGTTGCTTGAAAGTGAGGCCTTTCAACGGGGGGAGCATGTTGGGTGAGATCGCCCTACATCGATCATAAAATCAATTTGTATTTTTTTGATTTTGTTAAATTTGTAAAATATTGAAATTTCGGGCCACCCTAATATTCTTTTCTAATAATTTTGTCGCAACAACAACATACATACTTGTTTTGGCCATTATGTGTTGTACCGTATGTATGTATGTTGTTGCTTGTTGTTTACATTATCGATGAAAAAGAATATAACAACAACAACAGCGCTGACGAAGTCATTTGCTTCAGTTTGGTCACTCAGCCGTTGTATTGTTGTTGCTCTTTCTTTTGAATTCTCTATTTGGATTAACTGTCGGTTTATGTACATATGTTTATGGATTTGGTGGCCCGCGACAATGAGAAACATTGTAAAGTCAGTTGTCGAAAACACTTAAAAGATTAAACATCAAACCAAAATTAAAATAACTCGCGTTTTATTTAAAATTAAAATAAATAGTTTTCTGCGCGAACATTTTGGCGACCGTGACAGGACGGCCTGTAATAATAGCGATTAACTTTTTAAAAGAGTAAAAACAAAAAAAGTGTTTCAAAGAATCGTGTTTCGTGGAGCAGATAATTATTTCGAGTCTTAGTTGGAGCCACGGATTTTATTTGCATCATTTCGTCGTTGGAATCACATCATTTTCGAAAATTCGTTGCTGCAACGGGGTCTACATCGCTGCTGCTGCTACGGACATTCTTTGGACGTCGCATTAATTACGGCCGTACGTATTTTATTAGTGGGAGAAATCATATTTCGGCGATTTCTTTAGCAGAAGCTTTTATTTTTTCTCGTCGCATATCGTCGTTCGGTTGATTTGGATGAACCCCAATTGAAGTGGCAGATTTTTTCGTTGTCGTCGTTGCATCATCTACCCTACAATTTGTTGCTGCAATTGGGCTACAGATCATCACATCATCTGTAAACTTTAGTTGCTGCTGATAAAGTTGTAAGCTCATCTGGTGTTCTGCAACATTGGTTTTGCCGTTTTACTCACATATTTATTTCGAAACTATCGAAAATTCGACATTTTGTGCTGTTGCCCGGTAAGAATTTTTACGGAATTACGGAATTTTTTTAAGAATTTTTTATTGGATTATATTAATTCTTGATGCTTGTTGGTGTAAGTAAGTCCGCGATTTTTTCTTCCTCTGTGTCTCAAACAGATCGTGTTTTGTGGAGCATGTAATTACTTCGAACCTCAGTTGGAGCCACAGGGTTTTTACATCGTGTTGTCGTTGGAATTACATCATCATCGGGAACTCGCTGCTGCCATTGAGGTATACATCGCTGCTTCGGACGATCTTTGGGCGTCACTTTATTTTTGGCAAAAAATTATCGTTTTTTTTGGATATTGGCGAATAAATTTGGCGTAAGGGAAATAGTTACGGTATTTGAAGCGTCATCAAATTTTTCGCGGTTTTCAAATTCAAATTCTTGTTGTTCTTTTGGTGAGTGTTTCTCTTGAGTGAAATGTCGACATTTGAAATAGATGTAGTAACTGAGGATACTGCCGCTATTAGCTCTAAAATGGCGTCGCTCAAGCAAGAAAGGAATATTATGAAGAGAAACATCTCAAATGTTCAGAAGAAAGTTGAAAAAGATGGCGACAAAGCTGATTCCATCATTTTAAAATGTCGTCTGGAAATCTTGGATTCTTATTTCGAGCAATTGTGTCAGATCCAAGGACAAATTGAAATACTTTGCCCCACAGATAATGCCAGAAGCGATTTGGAGGAAATTTTTATTGTCGCAAGAGCAAAACTAATGGTTTTGCTGAAGAAACATCAGGACTCTATTTCGATGGACCACAGTTTTCTCAACGCTTCGATAGTTGGTGTTTCAAATTCGACTCGTCTGGCCTACTCGAACTCAAATGTTAGTCGCAGTATTGATACATTTGCAAACTCAAACTCAAATTGTTCATATTGTAGCTCATGGGAACACAATATATCTGATTGTTCTTCGTTTTCGTCGCTTGTTGTTGTTGAACGCTTTAATTTCGTAAAGCGTAATGGACTGTGCATAAACTGCCTTCGCAATGGTCATAAAGTTTCAAAATGTACATCGCAATCACACCGTATACTATGCCAGCCTCCTCACCATACACTCTTGCACATTTTTAGTGGCCCTAAGCAACTTGGGCCTTCGACATCACATCACTCTCAATCATCATCGGAAAATCACAGCAATCACCTTTCGTTAGTCGTCCGCTCTGCCAATAGAGCAATAATTCCAACAGCCGTGGTTCTCATCAACGATTATTGTGACGCTTATCAGCCAGAAGTTTTTGGCATCGGTGAAACCAGAAACAACATCAAGTTTTTTGTCGACACCACAATAAAATCTCGCATTAGTTCGCTCCAGTGGTCTTCATTTTTTGCTGCGGCGAAGACGATTTCGGCTCAACAACCTGTTGAGTACATCAAAACATCGCCCTTGATCATACCTCGAATTAGAAAATTGGCTGATCCGTGGTATAACAAACCACAACCTGTTGACATGCTTCGCAGTACTGAAGTATTTTTCGATTTGTTGCTCGATGGTCGAATCTCACTGGGAGATGGCACACTTTGCCTGACCAATACAATATTCGATTGGATTGTCAGTGGGACATCCAAATTAACACACAACTCAATTGATTCAACTTTGAACAATTCCCTCAAAATAGAAGAAACCTCTAACGCCCTCGAAACGTCGCACAATGGTCAAAAATTCGAATCACACTTCGTCAGAAAAAGTTGTTTCGTTATTGGCAATAAAATCCCATTCAAATTGCCTTTAGAAACGTTGTATGCAATGAGGCAACGAGAATGGAACACTTTACTACAACTTATGTTACACTCCAAGCAGTCTCTTCGTGGTTCAAACTACATCACAAATCGTCGCTATCTCAAATCCACATCTGAATGTTCAACAATTTATCGACAATTTCGTGTCGGTGAAAACATCACAAAAGATGAACTCTTTTGGTGGAGGACCAGGAAAAGGGAATTTGAGGTACAGTACTTGAATATTATAATATATGACTTGGATGCTGCTTGTCTGTTGTCGTTTCGTATTTTGTGTCTCATTGCAGGAAATTGTTGCTCGATGGTTTCCCGTGGTTCCGACCTACTACGAGAGGACTGTCCCGTCGAAATACTCACTCAAGTCCAGAAGACCAAATCATTTTGGACACATCTTATAGAAGTTTTGTCATATATGTCTCGATTAACTGTCACTTCTCGAAAAATCAGTCCATACTACAGTCTCGCTGTCGAAGGAACGCTCAACTCAACTCAATTTTTCGCAACATCGAAAATATACCAACTTAAAGCACACTCATTAACTCGCTGCGAAATCTGCGCTACCGTTTTGCTATGGAGAAAGTGGCTCCATTTGAAATTCAACCCGTTGCTCTATTTTCGGACCAACTCAAGAACTTGTCCGCGATGGCCAAAACTATATTCTTCCACTTCGAATAGACTCGTCGAAATTCGGTTTCTCGAATCTTGTAGACGAATGCAGAAGTGTCTGTTGGAGACATATTCCCCCAACATTTAATCCAGCCGCTATCTTTAAAGGTGCTGTATTCACTCTCGAGTTTTTGGCTATGATGACGTCACCAAACCCCACAATAGTTTTTGCTCGAACTTCAAATATATTGAAATTATAATGTGGCTCTTTCGTCATCCAACACCTATATAAGCTCCCTCACCCTCCTGAATTGTTGCTTGAAAGTGAGGCCTTTCAACGGGGGGAGCATGTTGGGTGAGATCGCCCTACATCGATCATAAAATCAATTTGTATTTTTTTGATTTTGTTAAATTTGTAAAATATTGAAATTTCGGGCCACCCTAATATTCTTTTCTAATAATTTTGTCGCAACAACAACATACATACTTGTTTTGGCCATTATGTGTTGTACCGTATGTATGTATGTTGTTGCTTGTTGTTTACATTATCGATGAAAAAGAATATAACAACAACAACAGCGCTGACGAAGTCATTTGCTTCAGTTTGGTCACTCAGCCGTTGTATTGTTGTTGCTCTTTCTTTTGAATTCTCTATTTGGATTAACTGTCGGTTTATGTACATATGTTTATGGATTTGGTGGCCCGCGACAATGAGAAACATTGTAAAGTCAGTTGTCGAAAACACTTAAAAGATTAAACATCAAACCAAAATTAAAATAACTCGCGTTTTATTTAAAATTAAAATAAATAGTTTTCTGCGCGAACAGTTAGTGTGCGCGGTTCTTGTGCATGAGAACGTGGGTTCGATCCCTGCTCATATATTTCTTTCGACGATGGTCACCTCGCTTATTGATAGCCACGAAAAAGCTTCTGAAAATACCGTTCGGAACCGGTGTAAAACTGTAGGCCCCAATCAGTCAGTGTAAAATCTCCTCAATCCCGTCATGGAATGTTGTGGAACATTTTTTTGTATACATGAGTTTCTTTTGGCTCGACTGATTGTATTCTTATATCACTTTAGCTCAATTATCCCAGACCTTGTTAAACAGTTGACGGCATGACTCAAGTTCCCTATTTCCACAGGGAGGCTTCTTCTTCCACCTTGGCTTTGTTATTGAGGAAGAAATTTATAGCGAATTGTTGAGAGCACTTGTTATCCTGTCCGTTACATTAGCTATGTCATTTACGCAATTTATCTCCACATGTGTTTCCGACCCAAAACAACTTCTACAGGTCCTTTCAAATAGGGACCTGTCAGTCTTCGTCACATTGCTACGATCATCTTCAGACTGGGTTATATTCCAGTCCAACTGTAATGTATTTATGTATGTATTTATGATCAGAGAATGAATTGTCATCACGCATATCTATACCATTCCCTGATTATCTTAAACATGTCCTCCGTTACAAAGGTGACATCTAGTACCTCTTGTGTGGCGCTGGTGACAAAAGTCAGCTCATTGCCTCTATTACATACAGCAAGGCAGGTACCCAGCAGATACTCTATGAATGTATCACCCCTTTCATTAGAGTCCGTGTTACCTCATAATGGGTGATGTGCGTTAGCGTGAAAGCCCACAATCTCTCGGGTACCTACCCTTTTTGCCGCCTCTATGAGACATCTTAAGGGTACTGATGACAGCTGGTGTCTTGCTCTCGTGACATATGTTCGTGACCCCTTTTCTTCATGGGGTATGTACGATGCGACCAACCAAATATTATATCCTTTTTGTTCCAGACTAGCCACAATGTTGTGCCTGTCGCTATATGCCGTTAACAGGAACATATTCAATTAGTTTCTGGCCACAATGCAAGCTCTGGGATTGTCTACGCCGGGTAGTCCCTAGTCTTGCCAGATCACAGATCCAGATTTACAGATCCCGGAATGTCCCAATAGGTGAAATTCTCAAGTACCAGCCACCGCACGATAACCCCATACAACATTATCGATCTCACCACAGTTGTATAGATCCAGTCAATAATCCTCGGAGAAAGTCCCCATAGATCCAGTCAATAATCCTCGGAGAAAGTCCCCATTTGCAACCTATAACCTTCTTACATGGGCATAGGATTATAGTCTCCTTTTTTACCCTTTCCAATATGTGGGATCTAAAACTATGCTTGCAGTCTTGGGTCTGAAACAAAGCTTGCTACGACAGTGAACAATCAATGAAACGCTTGAACGGCGGTAGACAACACTGGATCTTATAGGCTTCGCAGTCAACTCTATTGAATAGAAGTGACATGGATATTTGTCTCCAGCAAAATAATATATTGGATTATCAATTTTCAACAAAAGATAATTTATGAAGAACAGGAATAGAGAATAAGAGATAATGAGCATTGTTACAAATAATTGTCTTTGGAAGAAACTCCGACTAACGGGTCCGCCAAAAATCTTTTTTTATTTGAAAATGCTATAAAAAAAACTACTGAATATTTTCTCAAGTCTTTTTTTTATTTGAAAGTACAATCCTTCCGGTTAATAATGGAAAATAATTTCATTCAAATGGATGCCTCGGCTGCCCATGCAGTAGCCTACACGATCGGTCCAATTTTTAAGCACATTATCGATTGTGTGCAGCTGTATTTCACCAATGGCTTCACGAATATTGTCGTTTAAAGCGTCAATTGTCTCTGGGTTGTCGGCGTAACACTTATCTTTGAGGGCACCCCACAAATAGTAGTCCAACGATGTCAAATCGCAGCTCCGAGGTGGCCAAACGACATCAGCTCTGCGGCTGATAATGCGATCTTCAAAAACAGGGCGCAAAACATCGAGTGTAGCTTCGGCTGTGTGGCACGTAGCGCCGTCCTGTTGAAACCAAATGTTGCCAATATCCTCCTCTTCAATTTTTGTGAACAAAAATTCGTTCAACATGGCCCGATAACGATCGCCATTGACTGTAACGGCCACTCCTTGCTCATTTTCGAAGAAAAATGGCCCAATTATGCCTCTGGACCAAAATCCGCACCAAACAGGGACTCGATTTGGGTGCATCGGCTTTTCAATGTATGCGTGCGGGTTTTCTGTGCCCCAAATTCGACAATTTTGCTTGTTTACATATCCGCCAAGATCAAAATGAGCTTCATCTGAATAGATGATTTTTTGGCAAAATCGGCATCTCCTGTAAGTCGATCGGAGGCCCACTTAGCGAAGCGAAAACGCACTGGATGGTCAGTTGGCTTCAACTCCTGAACCAATAGGACTTTGTATGGTCTTTATGCAAAATTCGTCCCAATGATGTCTCCGAAATGTTCAATTGTTGAGAACGACGGTGAATTGATGTTTATGGCGCTTCACGCAAACTTTCTGCCACAGCAGCAATATTCTCGGGTGTACGCACTAGTTTTGGCTTTTCACGCTTTGGTTTATCGATGAGGATGCCAGTTTCTTTCACTTTTTTCACAAGATAACGAACATACGGAGCTGACGGTGCTTCTCTTCTTCCAAAATCCGTACGCAATTTTCGCACACATTCTGTAACATTACCATGATTTTCAAAGTAATGTCGCAATATTTCCCAGCGTTGTTCAAGCGTATACACAACCATATTCGTTCAGCTGAAGGATAAAACCAAATCAGACATGAGCTAAGTGTTACACTTACCATGTGTTACACTTCACTTTGCTCTGTCACCCACTTAAACAATTGGCGGCGCTGTTCATGCTTTGCTGGTTTGAACTACTGAGTGAGCTAAATCATGTATGGGTGAAGATGAAGTCTTTTTGGCAAAATTCGCTGCGTAGTGCTTCGGGAAATTTGAAGTTTTCGATATAAAATTGATGTTTCCGGGTTTTCGGCAATACTCTTGTTTACAGCTGCAATGTCTTTGAGAGACTGGCCAGTACCTCGACGCACTGGAGACTTACTGCCCATTATCTACCCGGTTTCTTCCAGTTTGGTGATCGCTCCTCGAATCGTTGACACATTAGATCCACTTCCACGACTGACAATTCCGCGAAATTTGCGGTACTTTCTCCATTTTTGTAAAGGGTTTTCACAATGATAAAGGGTACTTTCGTGGTGTATCGCTTCATTTTTAAAAATCAGAACAACCATAGACATGCCAAGTTTCACAGATGACACTTGCTCAGAAAAAAACCAAATAAATTAAATTTATTTTATCCCTCTAACTCTTAAATGCCTTCTTCTTGTTTTTTCCCAGAACAATCACTAAGGTGTTTTAAAACTGACATTTTGAGCTTTCAAATGTTGCCCAGTTACGTCCAATAGGGGTCGTCGAAGATTAGGAAGCGATATCTCACATTTGTACGATAACTTTGTTTACATTTTAAAGTATCATTGCCATTGAAAATGGCCTGTTTAAGGGTTTAAATGCTCTACAAAAATATTAACCTATAATTTTAGTAGGTGTCAACTGAAACTAAATCTGGATATTTGCAAAATGTAACGAGTCCTTGTAGTCCTTAAAAATTTATATTGAAGAAAATAAGTTAATAGACTTTAGTAACCCGGGTTTCGGTTGGCTCTAAAAAATAAAGGCTTTTTTGAACCGGCACAAGGGGGGACGATTTAAGAACTAATTAAAGTGTTTCTAGTTTCTGTGATGCAAGGGATAGCGTACGCTATTCTTGCGACTACCAAACGAGGGTTCAATTCCCACACTGAACACTTTTTTGTCTTTAAAGTAAAATTATAAGTCCAACCAGTGAGCCAAACAATCGATACTCAGTAAGATTGCACTTTTTAGATTTAGTGTAATTTTTTTTGTTTGAAAGTGGCAACTCTGAAATTAGGCAGCTGTCACATATGTTTATTCCGATTATCGGCAACGCGCTTTACGCAAGAACAACGCTTTATAATTGTGAAAATTTATTACAAAAATTTAGGAAGTTATGCTGAGACCGCTCGCAAACTTCGAAGAAGCGGTCAAAAAAATTTAAAAAACCCCGGGGGGTCAGGGACCTTACAAAAAGAAGATAACATATTTCGCCAACCAGTTCCTGTGCGTCACCGTAAAACATTGCTGCTGTAAACGGGAGTGTCGCCGAAAACCTGAAAAAGTCAATTCGCCATCGTTCTTAACAACTTCAAATTTCACGAAGCACTACGCAGCGTATTTTGACAAAAGACCTCTCCACCTTCATGCGTACAAAATTCAGCTTAATCAGGAGACCATGGAAAGTTCCGGCAATTCGTTCAATGAGTAATGGAGTAAAGTGTAGTCAATACCAATTTTACAAAAAAGTCATCTTCTCCGATGAAAATTTTTGAATTTGAGGCTCAGAAAATCCTTATGCAATCCATGAGAAATAAATGTACCCACAACGAGCAACTGTCTGGTGCGTGACGGCATTCGTTACAGGAACATGATAACGGAGTTGTTGTGGCCTCAACTGGATGGCATGGATCTAGTCGACATGTGAGTTCAACAAGACGTCGCCACCTGCCACACCGCGCTTGAAACAATCGATTTTTGCAGCAAAGATTTTTACAACAAATTATCTTAAGAAATTCTAATGTCAACTGGCCAACAAGATCATGCGATTTAACGTAGTGCGATTTCATTCTTTGGTGTTTAGTGAAATCTCGTGTTTATGCGAATGAACCAGAAACAATTGCTGAGCTCATATATGAGATCCATCGCGTCATCGATGAGATACAGCCACATCTCTGTGAAAAAGTCATGGATAATATCATGAAAAGAGAAATGCTGCCATTCGACTCGTGGGGGGGGGGGAAATTTCATAGATATTTTATTCCATACTTAAGCGGAACATGTCTCCTTTATAATCCAATAAAAAATCAGAACTATCTCGAAAAGTACGTGCTTTTATTTCAAAATTAAAAAGTGCATTCTTACTGAGACACCCGTTAGCTGTCTTCAATTCCTTCATAGGATGTAATGGAAAAATAAGTAAGTAAGCTGGGACGATAACAAACTATTTGCCACCTAATTTGGGTACTTTGGTTCTCCACTGGGTAGCTCACGTAGTTGTGTAAAGGCCTACGGTAAAAATATTGGCATAAAAAGGACTCACATAAAACCTTGCGAAATTCAAACAAATCCTGGCCGTTAAGCGAAGCACAGATTTCTCATTCATGAGCATGAGCGTTGCCGATAAATTTTTATCTGACTGATGAAGTTGAAAAAATATTACCAAAAAATTTTGTGAACTTAATAGTAATGCGAACAACTTCGATTACATTCTTCTTTGGTATCAAGGAGGGTGGTATACTGACAATAAACATCAACGATGTCCATGGTCATGAATGACAAGTATGTGGTTCGCTTTAGTTTCATTGTTTCCAATTTTTTACAACATTTTTTCTTCTAAGCTTGTACCGATGTTACTAAAAATATTGAAACATTATTTCCGAAAATGACGCAATATTTCAGGGTTTTGGAGAAATGAAACTCAGAAAAAATGCAAAACACATCACACGTGTCGTCACAACTCAAATTCGGTTGAAACTACCACGTTTCATAATTTATTCTGCTGTGACGACTGAAAGTTAAATTATATTCATTCTATCAATCACATTTTCTATAATTTTGGTTGTAACAACCGAATTTGGAATTGATTCGGATGCGACAACCGAAATTGATACCAAATTCGGTGGCAAAAAACGAATGTGCCATCAATTCAAGTGCAACAACCCAATTTGTCATCAATTTGGTTGCTACTATTGAATTTGGAATCAACTCGGTCGCAATAACCGAGTTGGTACCCAAGTCGTTTGCCACACCCACATTTGGCGCTAATTTGGTTGGTGTAATTACACGCTGATGTCAACAGTTCTGAAGTTTTTCAAAGTCGGTCGTTTGAGATGTGCTGCCATCGCCTTTTTATAGAACGGTTTAGGACCTCAAACGCCAGACAAGACAAGTGACAGGAAAACTTTATTTGTTTCCCAACAGGTTACCTCAAGTGCATTATGTCCTCGCTTTATGGTTATTTATGAAAATACAGGACAATAATTTATCACTAAATGCGTTATTAGTTAATGGAGAAAATTTCCAAAATTCAGTTGTGACACCCTCTAAATTCGGTTGTGACAATATCTAATTCGATTGTGGCAATCTTTAACTCGCCTGGGATCTATATTCGGCTGTGACAACCTTTAATTCGGCAATGATAATCTCTACTTTGGTTATAACAGCTTCTAACTCGACTGTGACAACCTCTAATTCTTTTGCGACAATCTCTAATTTGTTTGTGACAACTTCTAATTCGGTTGTGACAACCATAAATTTAATTTTGACAACCTCTAATTTGGTTGTGTCAACCTCTAATTCGGTAGAGACAAACTCTGATTCAGCTGAGAAGACCTCTGGCGTGGTTGTGACAACCTCTAAGATAGGCTAGCAACCTCGTAAGTTACGGCAAATTTGGTTGTCTCAACCGAATTTTTCCAAGGCTGCAGTCTAGCAAACTAATCTGGTTTTTGTAGTACTTGACAGACTTGGAACCTGGTACGGTAACTATTATTGGACATGGCAAACGCAGGTATGTCACAAGAAATGTATTTTTTGAACTACACTTTGAACTGTACTTTTTGTTTCAAAATTTATGTATTTTCTCCAATTCCCAATAAAATAGAGATCTCACACACTGCTGTTGGATTTCAAGAAATTTTTTCACACATCTAAGACTTCATGAAATAAAATTCTGTGCAAAAAATTCATAAACTTACCACACATGTTCCACCTTTGCCATTCAACTTCCCCGCACATAAGTGTCCTCGATGGATCCTCACAAAACTACCATAAGCCTCTTTACATCTAAAAAAGGAAATGGGTTATTTTTTTAAAATTATTATTGACAAATTTCAGTAGTATTTTCATTATTACCTTCTATTATTGTGCAGTGGAACATTTGTCTTCAACAGCAGATTTGTCAGATCTCCACTTACATTCGCCTTGCCCCAACCTGTAGCTACACAATCGATATACGGCAGATCCTGCGTATTATCAATATAACGATGATAATTCTTCTGTTCTGATGTCCCATCATAATCACTTCTGAATTGAAACAATTTCATATATTTATCATTTCTTCTCTTTACGCTTCTACTCCCTCTGCCAACGGCTGGAATATTCTGCAACCGTTTCAAACGATTTAATATTTTCAAATCCATCAACTCCTTCATTGATGGCATTGTAATATTTCGATGCTTTCGCATGGACTGAACACTTCTGAGGAAATTCTCCATTTTATCCGGCACTTGAGCCAATCCCATCTGCAGGGGATCTTCAAATTCCTCGCGTTGGTAGATATCTTCGTCGTCGTCGTCTTCTTCGAGTTCAGAGGTCACAGGTTCATTGAATAGGAACGGTAGACATATTCGTCTAATATTAGATACTTTAGCTAAATCTGCTGGCTTCGATAGTTTCATTAGTACCAAATCGTGTAGGAAATTTTGATAACTTTTATGTAGTACAATTTTTTCTATAGGTATTCTCTGTTCATAGCCAGATTCCACAGCACGATTGTATTCGCCTAAAACTACAGTCCACAGGGGTGGTAGGGGCAAATTAAAGAGATCATTATGCACACAGTGAGCAGCCGAAAGAATCCAATATTGATGTATGAGGACAGCACCACACCAATGGCCAAGGAATCCCAATGAGGGATGTAATAACTCGAGTGATGCTTGCCAGGGAAATTGACCTTCCTTAGTATATGTTCCAGAAATAATTTTGGCTGTTCGGGAGTTATCTTCGTTATGCGTCTGAGTTCGAGGCTCACGTCTGGGTGGTCGTATGCCGCAATCTGAATTGAAAATTTACAGTTTTTACAGTTTACAGTGGAAAATTTACAGTTGAAAATTTACAGTTACCATTTTTAAGAATGGTATCAACTTAGTTTTGTAGTGTTCTAAAAGCTTTTTAATATTATTGTTCAAGCTCGAGGCCATTCTATATCTCTATTAATAGAGATATAGTTTTTTTTAAAAAGGAGTTTTGCAAATGTTTCCCTATGATTCCTGGCAAACCGTATAGCTATTTCAGATCTAGCCACAGATCTTCGTCAGCGGTTGTTTGGAATGATGAAAAATTCATCAAACGAAATCTCATTTGAATTAAGAATTCACTTAATGCCAGTGTTCGAAAAATATCGCAAGCAAAACACACAGGAAAACATTTGCAGAAACTTCTTTCCATCTCCAGAGAACCATCGGCCCTCATTAGACATGTTTTTTGTTGTTGCCTAAAAGACAACACAATTTTTTTACATACAATAACAATTGCATGCAGTTTCGTCGTGCTCCACGTTATTCAAATTCATCAGGGATGTTTTTTGTTTATTCGGCCTTTTTATTGGTACTTTTTAATATTATAGCTCGAGGCCGTTCTATATCTCCATTAATAGATCTCTCTATTAATTAATTAATAGATAAGAGAGCTTCAACAATAATAATCCCTGGTGTTTTAAAAGCTTCAAAAAATATCCTTAGAAAAAATAATTCATAAGATTCAATACGCAAAATTCTGATGGGAGTTAAAGAGAAATATTATTTTGGTATGTCTGTATAACCTTTGTAAGAGCTACTCAGATGCTAATTGATCTAACTGCATAATTTAAAAATGTGGAGATTTTAATGCTATTTGTATTATAACTTTATAATCTCGAAAAGGGCTCATGTCAAGTTTTTCAAAATTTTCAAGCGACACATAAAACTGAATTTCTCTCAGCCTGTATGGAATTTAAGAGTGCAAAATTATTTAAATTTTATTTTCAATAAAATACTGCTATGTTTTTTTTTTCAATATAAGAGTGCTGGAAAAAACAGCTTTTACAACATTTCCGAGATTTTTCAGAATGTTGCGAGCATACCAGACTATGTCCGCTGCGTCAAAGTTGAACCAATATTACATCAGATATCCCAGTGTGCCATATGAATTCGTTACGAATTCGAGACGGACGTGTTTCTTCGTACATTTTGTCCGAAACCATTTTTTGTACCTTTTGGTTCCGTCTCGAGCAAGCAACGGACTTCATATTCGAATTTGTTTCGTGTTCGTTTTTTGTAAATAAAGTGAATAAGAGACGGATACACTTTTATAAATTTTGGCGGATTAGAAAAGGATTCGTTCTGATATTTGAAAGATCCATTGATCCACTCTAATCCACTGAAGTGTTTCGCTTTCTAGCTTAATTAATTTCGATATTAATTTAAAAAAAAATCATTGTCAGCTAAATTAAAATGGTTTTGGTATTATTTTTTAGTTTTTGTGATTTATTAATTCAGATATGAATCTGCGACAATAAATATTTCACAGAGACTTTTCGAACCGCCAAATCGCAATTACACGGATTCACTGTTCTATGTTTTTACGGACTCGTGACAGGATCGAGACGGATCCGACAAATCGCAATTTCACTGATTCATTTTATGTGTTTTTACGGAGTCGTAGCGGGTTGGATAGTGGCCGTCGGTGGTGCAATGGCTAGTGTTTGCGCCTCTTGTATATAAGATGTTGGGTTCGATTCCTGCTCTGACCACCTTAAATTCCTTTCGGAGGCAGTCACTTCGCATAGTGACGGCGACACTATCGAGTATTTAGCCATGAAAAAGCTTTTCAAAAATACCGTTCGGAATCGGTGTAAAAACTCTAGGTCCCAATGTGTGAGTATAAAACTAGAAAGCTCACAGCTCATTGGTTGTGAGAAGCTCTCCCCAATGCCTTCATCGGATGTAATGGGAAACCGTTTTTTTTTTAAAGGGGTTGGAGAAGAAACATTTCACTGTAAATGCCGTAACTGTAAATAGCGTCTGTTATCGAGAAATGCTAACAGAATGTTTGGTCTCTGAAGTTTATTTGGTTCGAACAAGACGTAAACGTAATTTCACGCTACGTACCGGTGAATTGGTCACCCATACTCGTATAATGTGAAGACATACCTCTAGGTATTTTCCTTTGGCGCTACGCAAAGTAAAGTACCAAATCTACATTGATAACCCCAGCGTACTAATAGGTTGAGAAGTGGCTGTAGCAACCGTAAATTCGACTGTTACCACCGAATTGGAGTTGCTACAACCGAATTGAGGTTGTCACGACCGAATTTAGTCCTCACAACTGAAATTCGGTTGAAGCAACCTCGTTTCATAATTGATTCGGTTGTGACAACTGAATCTTCAATTATATTCGGTCTGTCAACCAAATTTTCTAAAATTTCAGTTGGTAAAACCGCATTTCGAAATAATTCGTATGCAGCAACCTAAATTGGTACTAAATTCGGTTGGAGTAACCGAATGTGTCATCAATTCAGTTGCAACAACCGAATTTGGCAGTCACTACCAAATTTGGTATCAATTCGGTTGTAACTACCAAATAACCGTAATAACCGAATTAACCCTTAAGTCAGTTGCATAGACTGAATTCGAGGTCAATTCGGTTGCTGTAACCGAATTTCTCCTGAATTCTGTAGGTACAACCGAATATCATTTTCAATTCTGTTACTGCAACATAATTGTATGTATTTAAAACTAGTGAGGTTGTGTCAACCTCTAATGAGGTTGTGTCAGCCTCAAACGAGATTGCGTCAACCTCTAAATTCGGTTACGGCTAATTCGGCTGTCTCAAACGAATTTTTCTGTGAGTGTATGAAGGCAATGTTACTCACAACATTTACCACGTACCACTCGAAATTCTCATCATCGAAAACTGGAACCTCAGAACTGACCATGTAAACTTTAAAAATCACATCAATGTATAGATTATTTCGTTTGTATGATAATACAAATTAGCCATAACATTTTTTATTTCCGAGTTTGTTTAAATTATTCAATCTTTTAAAATTTTATGTTCATAGTCATTGTTTAGTTTTAATAGTTTTGAAATAGTATCTATAAATGAATCCCCATTAATTTAACAGAACTAACGCTTGTAGCAACCGTAAATTCGACTCTTGCCACCAAAACGCTGTTGCCACAACCAAATTTAGGTTGTCGCGACTGGATTTAGCCCCTACAGCTGAAATTCGGTTGAAACAATTACGTTTCATAATTGATTCGGTTCTATCGATTAAATTTTTTGTAATTTCTGTCGCAACAACCGAATTGGGAATCAATCCTCTAACCACCTCTAATTCAGATGTAGCAGCCTCTGGTTTGGCTGCGACAACATCTAATGCGATTGGGTCACCATCTAATCCGGTTGTAACAACCTCTAAGGCTGTTGTGACAACTTTTATGGCGGTTGCGACAACCTCTAATGCGGTTGTGACAGCCTCTGATTCGGGAGTGACAACACCAATTCGGTTGTGATGATCTATAATGTGGTTGTGACAACCCCTAAATTCGGTTGTAGCTGCTTCCAAATTCGGGAGTCTCAATAGAACTTTTCTGTAGGTGTAAGTTACCAATTTTATAAAATTTACTTTTTTATGCAGAATTGTCGTAAATCAATTCGTAATAGTAAAGGAGGTATAAAGGTTTTACTTTGTATAAGTGCAAAGAAAACTTTCTCCACACAGTGGTCGATATTTATATTTAATTCGTGAATTTCATTAACATGTTAATAACATAAAATAAAATTTCATTTAATTTGATTCTTTTTAAAGATATTTAACAGTAGTTGAGCAAATATCAGATAAAACCGGCATACGTATGTAAATTAATATAAAATGGTTTTTAAGAAACTGACCAAATAACCAGGTTAACAGGGTTGACCGGTTTCTCGCGTCTCAGTTTTAGATTCTGTTTCCAACCTTTTTATTTCCCTGCGCCACATTAGCAGGAGACAAGTTTCGGCCGTGACAAAGTACAGTATCAATATAAATATATGTCAAAATTGTTGATACATATTTAATATCTACTGTGATGCACTAATACAAATATCTTGTTTAAATACATTATTCCTTTTTTTATCCGCAAAGGACACAAAATACTTACAAAAAGTAAGAAACATATTCAAATGATGAAGATTTTCGATGCTAACTAAGTATCCATCATCATCATCTTTCAAATATCACTAACGGTTGAAAATCTTGAACACTACTGCGCATAATTTGTATCTTTGTAAGTATCTTTAAGAAAAAACTGAATGATCATGATGATTCATATGTATACGTGCTAAGACATAAGTATTATACAGGGTGGCGCGCGAATCGTGGTACAAAAACAAAACGTAATACCATTTTTTCGCCTAATTTTCTTTTAATTTTGCAGGTTATTATTTATATTTATTACTATTACTATTTAGATTTATTGTGGCCGTCGATGGTGCAATGGTAATGTGCGCGGCTCTTGTGCATGAGAACGTATCGAACCCACGTTCTCATGCCCTGCCCTGATCACCTTTAATTTTCTTTTGACGGCGGTCAACTTGCTTAGTGACGGCGACATTTGCGAGTATTTAGCCATGAAAAAGCTTCTCAAAATACCGTTTGGAACCGGTATAAAACTGTAGGTCCCAATCAGTGAGTACAAAACTAGAACGCGCACAGCTCACTGGTTGTGAGAAGTTCTCCCTAATCCCTTCATGGGATGTAAAGGTAAACCATGTTTTTATTTAGATTTATTGAAATGAATGCTTGGGAAACCGAAAAAAGGATGGGGATAGCACCACTTTTTGCAATCCTTCATTTCCGCCCAAAAGGAATTTAGGCGGGAGTTTGACGGCACTCGCCCGAGTAGATGTATTATTATGAGGTGGGTAAACTTGTTAGCCAAATCGTACGAAGATCCTACCACCGAGATCCCTATGTTCGGGTTCAAGACACAATCGCGGCTGTAGCATCGTCAATTGAGGCAAATCCAAGCGAACCGATTCGAAACTTATCGGCCCAAATTGGAGTTAGCATACAACGGATAATTCATGATGACTTAAACTTGTTTCCGTACAAGGTCAAAATTACAAACAAGTTAAACCCAAAGTCAAAATTACAAGTTAAGGATTTGCCTATACGCCTGCAATTTTGCCAAAAAATTATTGAAATGACCGAAGAAGACAACTTGAAAAATTGCGTGTTTATGTATGATGAGACCAATTTTGATCTAAACGTCAATGTAGACAAGCAAAATTGCTGTATCAGGAGTGAATCAAATACAGATATACTCCATGAGAGGGAACTACACCCATAACGTGTCACTGTGTTGTGCGCAGCTTTATAAAAGTGCATTGTGGGACCATACTTCTTTGAAGAACACGGTGTAACAGTAACTATCAATGGGGACCGTTATTAGATGTTGATGTTGAAGGAGTTTTTTTTACCCAGAACTACGCCGATGACGCGCCCATATCAACAGCTATTGGGTCAAGCAAGACTGAGCACTTTCACACATAGCCGCACCGATGGCGGACCTCCAACGAAAATTCCCAATAATATCCAGAAACTCCACTTTTCGCTGGCCTCCAAGGTATCCTGACTGCACCAGGCTTTATTTTGGTGGGGTTATGTCAAACAAGCGATGTACAAAACGAAACCAAGGAATTTGACTGAATTGAAGCAGTCCATTAAAACAATAATTGAGGCGATTCCGACTTCAACCGTACAGGCCGCAATGAATAATTTTCTGATCAGGTGTCGCATGAGCATGGAAGTCATTTACGGTCTATCATCTTCAAAACCAATTAGTTGTATAAAATAAAATTGAATTTGCTATATAACTAATAAAAAAATAAATGAAATACATTGATAAACAAAAAGTTATTTGAATTTCTTATTGTAGCACAATTGGTGCGCCACCCTGTACATCATTGAATCTTGAAACGATTTAAACCCCACTCAAAGTTTTAGATAAAAGAATTGACGAGCTTACGATTGATTATATTGATACATAAATATATGTATAACAGCAGAAAATTGTAGCTGAGCGAGCAACGCAAACGGATCAAGAATTTGCTACGTAACAAAATACCTTCTGTTCTGTTGCCAAATCATTTCTCAAATAAATGGGCGTATGTAATTTAAATATTTTCGGGCCGTGGGTTGCACAGCCTTGCTCTAGTAAGTATACAATTGTGTATTTAACGCAAATAGTAAATATACCTAGAGTATCTAATTCTCTTAGTAAAAGATAGAGGCATTAGTTCTGCTAGTGTGCTAAAATTATTGTGTTAAATACAACACAAAGGTATGCTAACAATAGAAGATAACAAAAAATCAAAAATTAGTTTAAATTTCACAGTTCTCCACCAAATCACCATGAAAAATTCCGATTCGATTCGATTTGATTTCGATTCAGAGAAAAAATTCAAAATTTTTTCTAAGACCCTACATCAAGGTTTTGTGTTCTTTTCTGAGAATGTTGCACTCAAAAAGTGCAAAGATTTTGAAGTTTCTGTCCTCACAGCGAGTCGCGGGGGAGAGTGTTGCCCGATAAAATGACTGACTTTCCGTCATTTGTTGTGTTGCCTTTGTCGTCGCTAAGCAAATTTTTCTACCCTTTTTCTGGAGCGCAAAGCGATTTTAAGTGGCTGCGGTAAAAATCGTTTAACTTCCCAAAGGAAGTGGTCGAAATATTACTTTAGTGGGAGTAACAAAAAATATCAATTGTATTGGTACATGGTTGAGCAGTTTGTATGAATAGTCGCTTAATATCGCTTAGGTTCCATATAAACTTGTCGAAAATATTAGATTTACGAGGTAAATAACGGGGTTTTCAATAAGAGCGCTACAAAAGTTTTTTTAAATAAAACAAAACCGGTGTTAGATACCAATGAAATTCTTTATTCCTGTGAAAGTACGTTCGATGCCATTATGTATGGAACTCGATTTCTTTTGCATGGCCACCACGGGCACGCTTGCAGAAGTCCAGACGCTGAACCCAATTTTCGACGGTTTTCAAGCAGAAATCGGCTGATACTGGTGCAATTTCACGTTCGACATTCGTACGAAGTTCATCAGTCGTCGCTGGCTTGTTGGCATAGACCATAGACTTGACGTAGCCCCACAGGAAATAATCTAACGGCGTCAAATCGAACGACTGAGGCGGCCAATCGACTGGGCCATTTCGTGAGATAACGCGTTCACCAAACTTGGTTTCTAATAAATTGATTGTGGCATTCGCTGTGTGGCTTGTGGCGCCGTCCTGTTGGAACCACATGTCCCAATTGGGGCCAAAAATATTCGGTTATCATTGAACGGTAGCGATTCGCATTCACAGTAATGTGCCGGTCTTGGTCATCACGGAAGAAGTACGGCCCAATGACGCCGCCGGCCCATAAACCGCACCAAACCGTTATTTTTTTCGGGATGCAATGATGACAGACGGATTACGTGTGGATTGCTGTCTGACCAATAATGCATATTTTGCTTATTGACGAAGCCATTCAGCCAGAAATGAGCCTCATCGCTGAAGATGATTTTTAAAAGTTGAGGCCACTTAAAGTTGAGGCCACTGACTCCAAATTTCGGTAGTAAATTTTAATAATTTCGACTCGGTGTTGGCTCGTATATCTTTCCATGATGAAATGGCAAACCTTACTGAAGAGAAATGTCAAAAGAGCGGGAAAAAATATGGTGTCGTTTGCTGTCCCTATCGATTTACTTTTAAAAAAAACATTTCTATGTTCTTTTCCCACCCCAAAAAAAGTACGACTTTGAAGGGGTGATGGCAACATATTGTAAATGTTGCCTAATACAAGAGTATCATTATTTTTTAGACACGAAAACAGTAATGTCATATAGACCTGCCACCTCTCTCATCTGACGTTCCGTTTCACACTCTTCGTGGTGCGGTCGGTGCGATAGAGTTATTTGGTACATTTATTTACACAAACATTGTTGATTTAAAATTTTCATGTCGTTTTGATGAAAAAGTGTGAAATTTAAACGTATTTTGGACGATTTTGTTATATTCTATTGTTAGTATTCATTTCTGGCGTAATTACACAACATTTTAACGCACAAAACGAAATGCCGTTTCGCTTTTCTTGTTGGCCGGTTTGAGCCATTTGCCTCTGTCTGGTATTACTAATGCAATACTTTCCAACATGCAACGTCCATACGCAACCACACCAAACTTCGTAAATTTACTGAGACAAATCGCTACTCTAGATGCTATTTCTCTATGCTATAAACTATATACCGCTTGAAGACTATAGTCGATGTTAGAACAATCAGTACCTCGTTTCTGTAGTTCTCGAATCGAAAAAGTTTTCACATTAAGCATGAAACAAAAAACTCCATCGTTTCTCGATTTGTGAGTAAAAAGTGTTACTGTATATCAATGCGAAAAGAGGCAACACTGATGAAGTTTTGATTGGAATATTCCAAGAAAGCTGTTAAGTAAGAAAAAAAATGTAAACAAACAAAATAAACTAGTGCGAAAAAGAACAACAAAAAGAAGTATAGACATGTATTCAACTGCATTTTATTTTTGCTTTCTTGATTTTTCTGTAATATTTTGGAAAAATTAATTGAAATACATAACAGAAAATATATAGTTCTTATCTTCTCCACTTAAAAATAAGTTTTAATTTCTTAAAAAACCTTTTTGTAGAAACATTATCAAAATCTCGCACCGTTTTAGTTTGTGAGTATTTTTGACGTTTCACATTTTAATTTTTTCGACTCACTACTTTTTAGAAACAGATTTTCTCGCATTTTTTCAATAAGAATGAAAAAAGTAGTACGTCACAGAAAGTTTTCGCAAAACGAACGTTGTAGAAACAGTCACATGTGAGAAGCGATTTTTTGTACCGATTCCTAGCGTTTTTGTTTCAATTCACAGGTTTCATGTGAAAACTTTTCGATTCGAGAACTACAGAAACGAGGTACAGGTTTTATTTTGTTTTGTTTTGTATCAAAAATTATCAAAAATTTTCTTAATTTCATTTGAAATGTTAAACAGTACGGTTCAAATAGAAAGAATTATACTTAATTAAAAAGCTTGGTTTGCACAGTAGAGGATATAACTTTTAATTTAGAATAATTTGTATTTGCTAACACACCGATAATTATTGATAAAACAGAGAATTTGGTGAGTCCTGTAACTTTTTATTTTTTTGAGTTTAAAATCTTTAAATAATCTAGAAAATGTTGTTCATAGTCAGGTCAAACGGACAATTTAAAGTGTCAGGATATCTGGCTGTGGGATTTAAATTCCACAGCAATTATTGTAAAGATCCCCTTTATTTACATTTTGCCATTTCTCTAGGGTATTGACGTGGAAATGTGATCGAGAATACAAAACTTATAAACACAATAATGGATTTTATTAAACTCCCGCATTTTAATGAGCAGTTTCTAATTAATGGTGAATCCAAATAAGCAACATGAGAGATGCTGAAGTCTTTGAGTAAGAATAGTCTAATTTAACTATAACAATTACACATTTTTACAGTTCACGATTATGAAATCATACATCAGATTATGAAATCATACATATGAAATATCGCAACGCAATACTCAAAGCATGGGGTCAACAAACGCTTGTCGGCTGAGATTATCAAAGTGAGTATTGCATAAAACTAGATATATAATATAACTGTGTACGCATAATATACATGACTATATATCCACATTTATAACTTCATACTCGGTTGCATATACGAGTACATTAAATTGTACATTCCGTCGAATATATATTACTATCGGACTCGGCAGACTTCATCCTGCATGCAAAAGTTTTCTGACTTCTAACAAATATAAAAACCAGCACATTTAGCTATGCATTTAGATGAAAAAATGGCGTCCAACCTGTACAAAATTGTCGCATATATAATATACTTGTGCCAAACGCATTGTGTTTGCTATTCAATATTACGTGGTTGAGACACAATGATATGTTATAACATATGGTGCATTTTATTTATTTATTTAAGTAGTAAAATGTTCTTATATTTGTAACTTTAACATCTAAACTTATTAAAGAAACGGAAAACCTTAATTCTAGAACACAAACTCGATAATATTATTCCACTGTTGTTCGATAATATTATTCCACTGTTTTTGTATGGAGTCAATTTAGACAAAGGTATTTTTCATAGCGTTTAAAAAATCTGTTATTGGTTATCTTACTGATCTTAAGGCGGTATTAATTGAAAACACAGACATTTGTCGGAGTATTCTGATGTTCCGTGGCAAGCGTTTTAGAAGTTCAAAACCCAAATCTTTAACACATTTATGGCCAGTTTTTCAGTCAGTCGTGATCTTCGTTTCTTAGTTAAATTGTGGTTAAACATCGAATTGTGTTCTTTAGTCATCGTTTAACTATGATTTAACCACCCAATGTTGGTTGGTTAACTTATGGTCAGAACCATATTATTTTGACAATCAAATTACTGACTGTCAAAGTGGGAAATGAAGATTGTATACAATACATGTTTCAGATTTGCGTATTTGTACACATACGTTGAGTCTAGATCGTTAAATTGTTGCGCCTATATAGTTTTTAACACATTTTTGTTAAAATGACTTCGATTTTATGCATCTATTTCTTATTTTACATAATTTCATTTTGTTTGTTCCCCTTTGTTGTTTTGGTATTTATCCTAAAACACACGGTTATTCCAATAAGAATACAAACGTTGCCATATTAGTTGCAAATATGGCGACTTACATTAACTCACCACTGATAAACAAAATGCAAAGTTAACCTGTAATTAACTTAGAATTAAGATTAAGAAATCCAATAGTTAACTACCCACTTAAAAATGGCCATTAGTGCAAGATGTTCTGACTTTCAAGTAAGGTGGAGGAAGCATATCGTCACCTAAAAGAGGGAATACACTTTATAACTATTTCTTAAAAACTACTTTTTTCCATTAATTTGTTTTTCAGAAGCAAATCCGTCTTTGGTTCCTAAGCTTGAATCTAAAATTTGGATATTACATTTTAAGTAGTCTTTAATTTATAACGTTTATTCCTTCTCCTGTAAAAAACTAAAAAGTGTAGTTACGACCTTTGGCATTTTAGGTGACGATATACGCATCAACATTTTCCTTTTCGCCAGCACTTGGTCCAAGAATTGCATTCATTCTTTCTTTATGATTTACCATTCCTACGTTTGTTTGTATTGAGAAGATCATGTCTTTAAATATATTTGTTAGGTCGGCATTTTTTTTTATCTGCAAAGCCTTGTTAAGTGATTGCGTTTCTTTTAAAATGTTTTAAAAAAAAAATTACAATTAAAAATAGTGATTCAGTTTTGTACTGCTCATGTAAAGTTTAAGCTGTAAAGCATTTTCGGATTAATGCAGCAATTCCGAAATGAGTTCTTAGTTCGGCCATTGTTCACTTATTCTTTTAATTGAAATTTCAATAGACAACCATCTGGTTTGACAAGCTCTTGCTATTTTCAATGGTATTGCTCCCTCATTTATGGCTCTATATACGTTTTTGTATAATGCTGTCCTTTTTGTCGATTTTGCAAATCAATCATTGCATAAGCATTCTATATCTGGAGGAACATTTTTGTACACAGCTTCAGTAACTGCAAGTTGCAGTGAATGACATGCACATGGTACCGAAGTCAAATATTTATCGGTTTTAATTTCCTGCAATTTATTGTGAACACCATGTTTAGCTCCCAACATTACAACTGCGTTGTCTGTTTCAAGTCCTGATATATTATTAATGGATAAACCAAAATCCTTTAAATCTTTTTTGATTATATGGAGCATTCCTTCTTCGCGCTCTTCAAGAGTAATAAAAGTGGTCACAATATCGCCACAATGTTTGCTATAATATTTAATAATATCGCCAAGGTGCTTCACATTACTCTTGTCAGTCGCTTCATCAATTATAAGACTGACAGCACAATTCGAAGTATCCAATTTTAATTTTTTTGAATGTCTAATCCTTCGTACAACAACCATACTGAACAAAAACGTACAAAGACAAATTACATTGAATTTGAATAAAATCAAATCAGCTATTCTAATGCTTCCACCTGTACTAGATTTGTCTTGGTTAGTGCTGGCTCTGTAAATTTGCTTTACCCAGCGTCGTAAAAAAATTTACATTTGTACACAAAATCACTTAGAGAAACAAAGTACATAGTTACTTTTTGACTATGCACTATAACAACAAAAAATGCCAAACTCTAACAAAAAATGCTATAAACGCACTTTAAATGCTAAAAAACTTGATATCATGATAAAATGCTAAAATGCATAGTTCATTTGTTTTAATAAAAAAAATGCTGCCGCCGAAAATAAAAAAATTGTTAGAAATGCATTTTAAATGCTGACATGGCAACGCTGGGGTCAACGAGTGTGTCTATAGTGTAAGTGTGTATCTGTATTTTTGCATTGTTCTCTCAGTGAGTGATTCATAAATATTCCTGAATGTGCGTGATGTATTGAGTTTTAATTTCATGTATTCTGTCGTCAATGGTTCAGAGGATATCGAAAGGGAGGATATCGAAAGGACTTCGTCAGTGAAAGAAGAACAAATAAAGGATGGGACGTTTAAATGGTTTGTGATGATGTTTTGGTTTTTGTGTATGTGTTTCGCATATATTTATGTGTGCTGCCAAAGTGAGAAACGATTTCGAGGAAAGAAACTGGAGAGGGCAACAAAGTGAATCCCTTTTTCTGCCCGAGACCTTACTGAAAAAATCGGAATGGCGGACGGATTTGTGAAATATAATAAAAAAAATAACGGTCTCTCTAACATATTCTCCCAAACATATTCTGCAGGAACCATGTATATGTTTGGAACACACTACAAACATTCATATGTTTGCAAGTCCCAAACTTACTTGTATTTAAATGCAAACAGTATCATGTTAACTGACAAACATGTATGTTTTTACGTGGAAACATATGCGTTCTTCATCCCAAACATCTATATACTTACTTGGAAGCAATAGCGTGTTTCCCCCAAACCTACATATACTCACATGGAGACATATGCGAATTTCCTCCCAAATATAATAATATTTAGAAACGAATTATTGTTCGATTTCAATATATGTAACGGGTCCGCCAAATAACTTTTTTTTTTTTGAAAAAGCTATAAAAAAAACTACTGAATATTTTCGCAAATTCCTTTTTTTATTTGAAAGTACAATCCTTCCGGTTAATAAATATTTCAAGTTTGGAAGCAGAAGAAATTTTGTTCCCATATTGTAGGCACTACAATTTAGCGCTTCTTTAGAATGCAGCAATATGTGCATTTCTGGACCAGCAAAGTAAGGGAGAAATACATGTAATGGTGACGGAATTTCTCTTACAATGTTGCAAACGAGTAAGAATTAAAGAATTATTAAAACGAAGTTGTAGTGCAGAGTTTAGCGCTTAATTCGGTTTAAATAAGTAAGTGAGCGATGAGTTAGTGCAACCATCTCGCTTACTAAGTTGCAATAAAGTATGCAAGCATTGTTTTTGTTTTTCCTACCATCTATAACGATTTATAATTAAATTTTTTAGGAAGAACTATAGATGAGCATTTTAAAATTTAGTTTGTATTTGAAAATTGGAGAGTGAGGTCGCGATTACGCAAAATTTAAATTGTAAAAAATTAACTGTTATTCGCCTGTGTATCCGTAAGTATAAAATATAGTTTGCATTTGATGTGTTATATTTATGTATTATGTACAAGGTGGCGCAAAAGCAATCCTCCTATCAGAAAATGCTATAAATTTTGCGATTGGCCCCTAATGTCAGTTCTGTTTTGACATTTGTGTAGTAAACACATGCGAAATACACGTTAATAAACAATGTTACGCTACACTGCTCCAGAACGCGGAATATTGCTGACTATTTATTTGACCAATAATCGGTCGGTGACTTTGGCACAACGTGAATTTCGTCGCAGATTTCCTGGCCGTCCAACGCCTACTGGTGAAACACTGCGACGTTTAGCCGCTCGCCTCGAAGAGACTGGCACAACACGAGATGCTGCCAGGCGTGGCAGACCCCGGAGTAGCCGTTCTGCAGAGAATATTGCTGCTGTAGCCGAGGATGTCATGGAAGCGCCGTGAGCGTTACAGAGCAATGATCAACGAGTTCTTTTTCCCGCAACTTGATGAATTGGGATTGGAAAACATCTGGTTCCAACAGGATGGTGCAACGGCACACACTGCACGTGTCACAACCGATATGCTGAAGGACGGATTTCCCGGGCGCCTAATCTCCCGTTTTGGGGATTTGCGCTGGCCAGCAAGATCGCCTGATTTGACCGCTCCAGACTTCTTTTGTGTCAACAAGCCTCAGACTCTTGCAGCTCTTAAAGACAATATCCGTCAAGAATGTGAGGACGTATCGCCGGAAGTTTTGGCCAGTGATGGAAAATGCCATGAAAAGGGCTCAAATAACAATCAACTGTGGCGGCGGCCATTTACATGACATCATATTCTCGACTTGATGTAAAAAAAATTAAAAGACCAAATAAAAATAATCCACAAGAAGAATCAAAGTTTTTAATTTCTTTTTAAATTACAGCCAAAAAACATCGGAAGTTTACTTTTGCGCCACCTTGTACATTGTGGTCAGTGAATTTGGGTGTGAGTGATTAACTTGTTGCTAAGCACTTTTCCTTGGACAGTTATGGTATTTATTTCTTATTCGGCAGATTTCCACCATACAGTATATATTGGGTAAAGGTGATATACTAAAACATCTGAAACATTTGATTGGCATTCCACTTCTTATGGAGTATAATGTGTGTGGACTTCAACGGAAGGAACGTCTTTTGAACTATCCCAAGTTTATGAAAGCAATATAAAGTAAGTATTTCAGGTGTTTTGAACATATGTTTCAATATTAGTTTCTTCGGTTTCAGGAGCTGCGGGTTCGGAATACGGTAACAAGACTGATTTTTATAAGAATTTGGAAAAATGCATTCGCCTTGTCAAAAATCTGCATTATAAATAAGAGTCAATTAAACGAAGTTCGTCAGTTCACACCGATAGCGATGACTAACGTAATGTGTCCTTAAATACTTTTATATTATAATTTAAAACAGTTAAAAATGATCTCAAAAGTAAATAAATTTTTGTATTATTAAAAAAATTAATAATAAATCTTTCATTCAGGAGGTAAATTGAATTTATCAGGTTAATGCGTTTACAAAAGCGTTTCGAAAAAGGCATGTTTTCATGCCGTTCCCACTGCAAATATAATAGCGCTATTGGTGCAACAATTATTTCATTCTACATGCGATGCACTTACAATTGCGCCTACAAAGCCTCTTTACTCCACGCTATTTATGTTGCGATGAATGAAGCGCGTTTTGGATCAATAGAGGATGCGCATTTTGGTGGGACATTACTTGTAAAAATCATTAATGATTTCCTGGCTATGGTAAGCGCTACCAACTCTTAGGTTCCCTTACAAACCTGCTGAATGGTAAGCAGGTTTTTTGCTGGGAATATAATATAATTTGATTCAAATGGCTGCCTCGGCTGGCCATGCAGTAGCCTACACGATCGGTCCAATTTTTAAGCACATTATCGATTGTGTGCAGCTGCATTTCACCAATGGCTTCACAAATATTGTCCTTTAAAGCGTCAATTGTCTATGGCTTGTCGGCGTAACACTTATCTTTGAGGGCACCCCACAAATAATAGTCCAACGGTGTCAAACCGCAGCTCCGAGGTGGCCAAACGACACCAGCTCTGCGGCTGATAATGCGATCTTCAAAAACAGGGCGCAAAACATCGAGTGTAGCTCCGGCTGTGTGGCACGTAGCGCCGTCCTGTTGAAACCAAATGTTGCCAATATCCTCCTCTTCAATTTTTGTGAACAAAAATTCGTTCAACATGGCCCGATAACGATCGCCATTGACTGTAACGGCCACTCCTTGCTCATTTTCGAAGAAAAATGGCCCCATTATGCCTCTGGACCAAAATCCGCACCAAACAGTGACTCGTTTTGGGTGCATCGGCTTTTCAATGTATGCGTGCAGGTTTTCTGTGCCCCAAATGCGACAATTTTGCTTGTTTACCTACCCGCCAAGATCAAAATGAGCCTCATCTGAAAAGATGATTTTTTTTTGGCAAAATCGGCATCTGCAACATTACCATGTTTTTCAAAGTAATGTCGCAATATTTTCCAGCGTTGTTCAAGCGTATACACAACCATATTCGTTCAGCGGAAGGATAAAACTAATTATCTGTCAAATCAGACATGAGCTAAGTGTTACCATTCACGAAATAAGCACTAGTTGAAAAAAAACGTTAGATGGCGGACTCTTATATGGATTGGTTATTATAATTAATTTTTACAATATAAATCCACATTTATAAATAATTAATACAAACAATTAATAGATTTAAAACGGCCCCTTTCTCATTTACATGCATTGAATGCATTATTTGTTTTGTTTACGTGAAATGAGAATCTGCTGTTCTTGTGTTCCTACTTCCTTGTTGCTTCTCACGTTTTTGTTTTCAGAAGGTTTCAACTATGTGTTGGTCATCTCTGTGCGTTGGTACACAAACAATATATTTATATACAAATCTAGTTAGAGTGGATTAATTACTTGTGTTTTTTTATTATACTTATTTCACAAATGGTCCGCCGTTCCCATTTTCTCAGGAAAGGCTGGGACAGACAAGGTGGCTTTACGTTGTTGCCCTTTCCAGCTTCTTTCCTCAAAATTCATTCTCACTGTCGTAGTACACGAACTTCTACTTTATACGAATCACATACACAAAAACCAAAGCAACATCACAAATCATTTAACCGTCCCAGCTTTCTTTTATTCTTTTTTCACTGATCTATCCGATGGACCATTGACGACTGAATATGTGAAACTACAACGCAATACATCAGCCAAAATGAGTATCTGAAATACAGATTCACACTTACAAGATAGACTCTCTCGTTGACTCTCTTTTATTCTCTTGCTCTCCAGAGAGTAAAAACAGTGCAACAAACACAGCTGTGTTTGTGTCACAAACATAGATATATTTGGGTCGCAAACACATATATTATAACATATTAATCATTGCGTCTCAAATATGTAATAATCAATAGCAAACACGATGTGTTTGGACACAAGTATATTATATTTGCGACAAAGGCCAAACACACTTTATATTTGCATCCAAACAACAACAAAATACAAATTTTTCAGTATGTAATGTATTAAAATTTATTGGAATGTTAAAAACACTGCTGTAGTTTTTGACATGAAATATTTTTATCAGCGTTCCAGTAAATTGTATTGGGTAGAGGCGAGCCTACTGAGTTGGTCGGTAGTTCCCCTGAAATATCTGTATCACGACAAATTTAAAAAATCGATTTTGACCAAATCTCGGATTTTCTTGCCTTTTTTTAAAAAAAAAATTCACTTTTTTCAGCATAACTTCAAGGGCTCCAAAGTTTTGTTTTAGCATATTAATACAATCTGAACATGTCTAGTTACCCTAAATGGCACATAAAGACCAGTTTGTATCTTAAAAATAGTAATTTGAATGTATATGTCGTCACTACTCGAGAACGAGGATTCTGATTTTGTTCGAATAAATTGAGAAAAATTTAGAATTACAATACCTTTAATATATTCCTACATTACTTCTCACTGTAATCAATAGTTTCGCAGCTACATATATAAAAAAGAGTGGTGAAAAAAACATTTTTTTGCTTAAAAAACTCAATTTAGTGTATTACACTGTGTGTAATTTTTTAAGTCATGGAAATATAAACATATACGGACACCACTACGTGATAAAAGACAAAAAAAACCGTGTCTTCCAGTTTATATATATCTCTCTCTTATATTGTGAGCTGCGCCCCTTGTTGCGTGTGCTGAGCTTACTGCTTTGCCTGTGCTGCTGCGGTGAGTGAGATAGCATAGAATCCCAATGTTGAAGTAAACGGTGTTAAGAATGATTCCTATGAAGTTCATATGTTCTAGAGAGTTGTTTACTGAGATCTTAGGTACATTTGTGTAGTTAATTGTTTCCTTGAATTTTGAACTGTTTGCTACCTATTGACCTGAACAGGGGAAAAAGGAAATTGAATTTTTTTAAGTTTTTTGCGATTTGGACCTTGAAGATGAAGTTTTTAGATTTCATATGTTCTTTATGGCAAGAGCTACAACTTTCCCTCAGAGAGTAAATCAAAATTCCGAACGATTTGCAAAATATGAGCCTGACAAAATTATATTTTTTTTCCAAGAATGAAACCGAGGCCCCAAATCTTTGAGGGCCCATAAAAAAAAGTCCATGGATTTGGGCAAAACTGGAAGACACGGGTCTTTTTTTTTTGGTATTTTATCACGTAGTGGTGTCCGAATATGGTTATATTCTTTCGTGTTGGAACGTGTTATTAAAAAAAAACAAGAAACATAAGAAACGGGAAAAAGTGTAAAGTTTTATCAGTGTGTAAAGTTTGTAAAAGTGAAGTGTAAAGTTTTATCAGTGTATCCTAACGTCACATGACCTATGAACAAAATGAGACATGGATCATAAAAATCGATGGACGCATTTCGCACTTATTCACAATTTAGTGAAGTTATCTGTTATGAAGTTATCTTGTCAAGAGTTGTATTTCTCATCATATGCATTAAATTCAAGTACAGGATAATTTAAATGCTACAACTAGAACTCGATTCAACTAAATATTTCAGTTCTTGCCACCAAAACTGAATTACAAAACAAATGATGTGCATAACATTTGGTGATGCGGGACACAAGTATTAGTAATCACAACTGAATAATGTGATAGCACAAGGAGCCGCCAAATTTTAGTTGGCTGTAAATAAAGTTGTGACAACGAATCTCTTCTCTGTGTGTAATGTTCCCACCGTATTGAATTTGTGGTAAAACGCGAACTAGTGAGAATTCCAAAATTGAAATATGTCAAAAATATATATTTTTTTTTGCAGAATATCCCTGAAAAAAAGGATGTGATTTATGTACCGTTGGCTGCGTCTTAAAAATAACAATATTGTATACATTGTCCATAGTTAAAGTAAAAAGTTCTTTGAAAAACTAAAAAAAAAACACATTTTTTAAAAAGGACCAGGCTAGGGATCTTAATGCTAGGCTCAAATTATTTTGGGAATAATCATAAAACAAACCAGGGACAATTTTCAGGGGTGGACAAAATAACCTTTAATGTACAGGTTTATGAATTTGATAGTACTACGAGGCCGTCGGTGGTGCAATGGTTAGTGTGCGCGGCTCTTGTTCATGAGTTCCTGGGTTCGAACCCGGCTCTGACCACCTTCTAATTTTCTTTCGGCGGCGGTCACCTCGCATAGTGACGGCGACACTATCGAGTATCTAGCCATGAAAAAGCTTCTCAAATTACCGTTCGGAATCGGTGTAAAACTGTAGGTCCCAATCAGTGAGTGAAAACTGGAAAGTGCACAGCTCAGTGATTATGAGAAGTTCTCCCCCGTCCCTTCATGGGATCTAATGGGAAACCATTTATTTATTTATTTTACGAGGCAAAACCAATCGAACCCACAAAAACCAGTACATTTAAAATCATTCAGAAACAGAATTGCCGGTTGTCAAACAAATTTAAAATATCAAAAGCATTCCCATACTTCATTACAATTCGCATCCTATTCCACAACTTGCATTTGCATTGCCTGAGTGAATGAAAATTCAAAATATTTTAATTGTCATTGCGAACATTGGTAATTCTGTTGCATTTACATTAGATAAAGTACTGCAAATTAAAATCCAATGCAAATTAATGATCCCAACGCTGGGTTACAACAATACAAGCTACTTTCACCATGAACGTTCTTTATTCGAGCAAATTGTCAAATTGTTGCGGTCAACATTGAGTATAGTTAGAAAAATATTTCCACAGATTACTAAATTAAAATAATTTTTTTTTCGGCAATATTCATATGAATTTCATCAGACATACATAACGTTAGCTGAAGTGTAAAACGACGTAACTTAGAAACAACTTAAAATCATTATTTTTATTGATAGTGATACCCACTATTATATATTATATAAGTTGTGTTGTTTCCAATTTTTAAAATTTCTTGTTTCGTCTAATAAAAAAGTAAAATTGAAATAACGTTGTTTTTCATTTCAGCTGGCGGCTTAATAATAATCGTATAGTATGTTTGTATGTGTTTGTGTGAAAATATTCACCTTAAGTGGAGTGTTAATTTTGTAGATCAAATCTCAACTTGAAAAAACCCCAATATTGATTGCTTTCATTATTTCTTCATCATCACCGCTATTAATTTTAATGGCGTGAAAATATTAATATTAACATAAAAAAATAATAATAAAAACACATAATTACCTGTTGCAAATTGATTTGTTTTATAATATTGCGAGACAATCGATGGCGTTGCAATCGTTGTTGTTATTCGATCAATAATTAAAATGCACAACAACAACAACATATGGAACTTGAAACACATCTTTGAACATAATTCACGCGTCACTCGGTTATGTCACTTGTAAACCGATTAGCGCCAGTTTACAACATGTCGCTGCGATTTATCGAAAATTGTTTGCTATTGATTTTCTTAATGATTTCACACGCACTTTCCATGAATTGTATTGTGTATTCTTATTTGAGTCTTTGAGAATTTTCTCTTACAATCAATATCACATCATTTTAGTGTCGAATTGGGGCTGCGGTTGCTTAACTTTCATTTTCATTGGTTCTGAATGGGACTATGAGTTTCCCATTGCTTTTCCTTTCTGCAGTTGTTGTTTTATTGCGATGATTATATGCTGATGGTTTTAATATCTTTATTGGGTGTTCACTAAACAGAACTTCTTAAACAACATCACAAGTTTCCACTATATCTTTATGTTTTACAGCGATTGTGTGTTGAATTTTCCATTTTCCCGGGAGTGAATTGTTGTTGCCTTTGTTTGGGTGTGCGTGTACATTTTCTGGGTTTACAAGCTTAAATTACAATGATTTGGTTAGTAACCAACAACTGTAGCAACAACAATGTATGTTTTAATTATAGACAACTTGTTACAGAAATAGTTTAAGCTGTTTTCCCCCTCGTTGGCTTGTTGCTTTATATTCGTTTGTTTCGAGTGTAACTTTAGCCATTAATCACTGTTACCAGCAGCCAACGACGAACTTTAAATTATATAATTGCCTAGATTCGAGGGTTTTCAAACTATCACATTAACATTGTCCATATTGGTATCACTATCACAGTGGTTTGCTTAATTTATCACTTTCTTCAGTTGTGATTTTCTCAAAGTTTTAATGACCCCAATGAAATTAATTCGTCTTGGCAATTGAGGTAACATTGGGGTTTTTTTTGTATTATTATGTAAGTGAAACTGTGACATTCCATTGAATTTTTGAAGTTGGAATTAAGATGTATTCTGTTTCTAACGTATGAAAACTTTATAAATTTTACTTCATTGTAAAAGTTTTTCGAAAACTAACAACTTTCGTCAGTGTGTAACAGGTTTTAACAACCGAATTTCCAAACAGGTTCATTGCATAAAGAAAATAAAATGTTTCCAATAAAGTGGTCAGGAGTGTGGAGTTTTGTTAAGATGTTGAAAACTCCGATCCAACTCCGCAGTGTTAACAATTTTGAACTCCGACACCTACATCGACTCCAACTCAAAACTCCATAAATAAACTAAACGTTTTTAAATGTGTTTTTTTTATTTAATGGATGGCACCAATTTTGAAGAAGCACATGAATATACAAATTATGCACTATTTTAAATTAATAAATAATTTTTTACAAATCAGCGTTTTAAGTTTTTCCTAGGAAACAGGAAATTAAATCTCATCCTTTTTCCCACAAAAAAAACAATCGTGGTCAAAAATGGAACTGAAAGCAGTACCGAGTGGATTTAAATCTTAGGACAATGAACTATAAGAAGTCCGAATTTATTGATATTTGAAATCAAATATTCTACCGTCCACAGATGTCGTCAAAAGATTATACATGGTAAAAAATTCAAATATCTATTTGTTTTCGGAGATATCTCTACAACTACACCATTTCTGACTGAAATTTAAAAAATATCAGTTTAATTTTGTACAATAAATAAAAAATAAATAAATGGTTTCCCATTACATCCCATGAAGGGACTGGGGAGAACTTCTCACAATCACTGAGCTGTGCGTGCGCCTTCCAGTTTTCACTCACTGATTGGGACCTACAGTTTTACACCGATTCCGAACGGTATTTTGAGAAGCTTTTTCATGGCTAGATACTCGATAGTGTCGCCGTCACTATGCGAGGTGACCGCCGCCGAAAGAAAATTTGAAGGTGGTCAGAGCCGGGTTCGATCCCAGGATCTCATGTACAAGAGCCGCGCACACTAAAATATTAATTGTAAATTGAAAATTATACTTGAAATTTAAAATAAATCAATTCAAATTTAAAATTTCTATCTCAGATTTGAAATAAGTTAATTGAAATTTAAAAAATATCAAGTGCAATTTTAAACACATCAATTGAAATTTAAAAGCTGTCAATTGAAGTCTGAATCACGTCAATTAAAATTTAATACGCATCAACTGAAATTTAAAAGACACCAATTAAAATTTGAAACACATCAATTGAAATTTAAAATACGTCATGTGAAATTTAGAAGACATCCATTGAAATATAAAATTCGTCAGTTGGAATTTAAAAATTATTAACCGATATCACCTATTAGATTTCAATTGGTATCTTGATATTTTAAATTTCAATTGATGGGTTTCAAATTTCAATTGATTTGGTTTAAATTCTTCTAGGTTTCTACGGGGACCCCGGGAACGGGTTTCCCGGGAAGTAGAATTTTCCCGGTATTCCCGGGAATTTTGGGAAAATAAAAAAATATTTTTCTTCGGTTTGTTAAGCAAAGATGCATAGAATGGCTTGACATTTTGCAGAGATCATAAACAGAGACTTCGTTATATTCTCCCAAAAAATTATGCCATTTGATGGAACGCTGCTGAAGAAATGTCTAGTATTTTCATACATTTGTGTGAAATTTTTCAGTTATCCCGTCTATTCCGGACCGGCGCTTCTAAAATACTTACTAAAATTGCTCGCGAGTTGGCAGTATTGAAGAACAACATTAATAGAACATTTCCACTAATTTTTGTGACGTTTAAAAAAATGCGGAAATGCCGGTCCGGATCCGGGAATAAAAAAAATACATCAATTCCGGTTTCCCGGGTAAGGACCGGGAATCCCGTTTCCCGGGAGATGGGGAGCACTAGTTTAAATTTCAATTGATGTGTTTTAAATTTCAGTTGATGCCCTTTAAAATTCAATTGATGGCTTTTAAATTTCAATTGATGTTTTTTAAATTTCAATTGATTTATTACAAATTTCAAATATATTTTTTAAATTTTAATTGTTGTATTTTAAATTTAAAACAGAAGTTTTAAATTTCAGTTGATTTTTTTAATTTCAATTGGAAATGGTGTAGAACAACACGTTGAAAAGTTAATATTCAAATCTAGACAAATCTAATATCAATATTTCATACTGAATTAAAATGAAACGAAGGTCTAGACAGAAAACAGTTTCCAGTTTAAACATCACCATGACTGAATTATTAAGCATATCTCATATAACGGAATCAGTCATTCCAATCTAACCAATGTCTACGACACTACTGTCACTAGTAATGCTTAATAATTGGCCTCTTCTGGGGAATGTGGTGTTCTTTATCTACTTCCATTTCAAGTCGGTGTTGGGCTGAAAAAACCCCGTACAACTCTTAATCCAGGCCAAATGCCGGAACTCTGACTCCAAAACTCTGCCTCTAACTCCGACTTTGGAATTGTGCATTGATTCGGTTGCAACAGTCGTATTTCTGAAAATTTCAGTTGCTGCTACCAACTTTTTCATGAATTTTGTTACAGCAATCGAAATTTAAATTTAAATTTCTTTCGACAGCGGCCACCTCACTTAGAAGCTCTCCCTAGTCCCTATATGGGATAAAACGGGAAACCATTTGTTTATTTATTTTAATCGAAATTTTAATAAATTCGGTTACAACAATCCATTATGTTTCCGATTCGTTTACTACAACTGCAGTAATTTGCAATTCTTTCGCCACAATTATGACCATCGGTGGTGCAATGGTTGTGTGCGCGGCTCTTGTAAATGAATACGTGGGTTCGATGTCCTCTTAGAACACGTTAAATTTTACCTCGGTTACCTCGCTTCTCAAAAATATTATTCGAAATCAGTGTAAATCTTTAGGTCCCAATCAGTGAGTGTAAAACTGCACCATTTTCAATTGAAATTTTAAAAATATCAATTTAATTTTGAAAAATATTACTTGAAATTTGAAAATTCTATTTGAAATTTGAAATACATCAATTGAAATTTAAAAAACATCAATTGAATTTTGAAAGACAGCAATTGAAATTTAAAAGACATCAACTGAAATTTAAAAAACATCAAAAGAAATTTAAAAGACATCAAATGGAATTTAAAATTTGTCACTTGAAATTTAAAAATTATTAACTGATTTTATCTAATGGATTTTTAAATTTCAATTGGTGTCTTTCAAATATGAATTGATGTGTTTCAAATTTCAGTTGATGTATTTTAAATTTCAATTGATGTTGTTCAAATTTCAATTGATGTTCTTATATTTTAAATACCAATTGATGTTTTTGAAATTTCAATTGATGTATTTGAAATTTCAATTGATGTTTTTTAAAATTCAATTGATGTATTCTAAATTTCAATTGATGTCTTATAATTTTCAATTGATGTTTTCAAAATTTCAATTGATGAGTTTCAAATTTCAAATAGAATATTTAAATTTCAGTTGATGTATTTCAAATTTCAAACACAATTTCTAAATTTCAATTGATTTTTTTCAAATATTCAATTGGAAATGTTGTAGAACGGGCATAGTTCACTGATTGTGACAAGCTCTCCCTAATCCTTTCATTGGATGAAATGGGAACCTATTTTGTTTAGCCACTACTAATTTATATGTTATTATTGACATTTAGATTTTATTTTGAATATTGAAACGAATTTGAAAACTACACGGAAGTTTACAATTTGGGGAAAGACATAATAAAACCGACCGTATACAAATTTAAATCTATAGAATTTCGTAGTGTAAACAAAAAATTCGTCGGTGGTGCAATGGTTGCAATTGATGGTGTGTGTGTCCGACTCCTAAACTCCAGCTCCAACTTCGACCCCACAACCCCTTGATTTTGATAACAATAACCGAATTATGCATCGAATCCCTGGCAACAGAGGTATTTATAAAAAATGCTGTTACTGCTACCAAACTGTTCCCAGATTCTGTTACGACAACCGGAATTTTATAAAATTCAATTACAGCAAATGATTTGGTTGCTACAACTAAAATTAAATTTTCTATTAAAGTGTACAAACACAATCGGAGCGATAACGCAGGCGTGGACAATTTTTACACGTAATCTCGTGGCTGCCGGTGGTGCACTGGTAGTGTGCCTGGCTCTTGTGCATGAGAACGTGAGTTCGATCCGTGCTCTGACCACCTTAAATTTCTTTCGTCGGCGGTCACCTCGCTTAGTGACGGCGACACTATCGAGTATTAGGCCATGAAAAAGCTTCTCAAAATACCGTTCGGAACCGGAGTAAAACTGTAGGTCCACATCAGTGAGTGTAAAACTAGAACGCGCCCGGCTCACTGGTTTGTGAGAAGCTCGCCCTAATCCCTTCATGGGTTGTAACGGGAAACCATTTGTATATTTAATCTTATGGAAGAAGAACTAGAGCTGGAGAATGCAGATTGTTGCACAGCTTAATACATAAATTACTATATGTTGAAAAAGGTGTTTCTATATTTCTGATAATTGAAATTAAATTATTTTAAATTTCTGAAAGAAATGGGAACAGGAAAAAGCATAATAGAAATCTATGGAAAAAACCTATAGAAAATCATAATTTAAGAATAATTGCTGAGATTGTTGTTTGAGTGTTAGTGAACAAAACTAAAAAGAAACCAAGGGTGACAAATTTTGACGCCAAGTGATTGTGTTTATCGACAATGTATTTAGAATTGACGCCAACGTTATCGCCCTAATTGTGTTTATACACTAAGCATGTATATTTGTGTATCCTTAGGTGAAATGCAAAACAACAGAACTACAATTTTGAGTTTTTTTTTACAGAAGAAGAAAAAACAGTATAAAATGGTAAAATATCAGTTTTGACAGTCATATTTTCAAATTTCACTCAAGGTAAAATCTTACTTCGGCAACGAAATAGCAGATGAATGCTCCAGAACGGGCTCCTGTGCGCTGGACGACGCTGCCACCCTGGACGTACATATTCCATTCGTGGAACTGAGGAAGCAAGTCAACGAACTGGGAGTAGCATTAACTAAGTCGAGATGGGAATAGGTACAGAACTGTAGGCTAGCTCGATGTCTTTGGGCGGTCATTGATGAAACACTTACCAAAGAGCTGCTCTCCCTTGGAAAAAACACACTCAGCACTCTCATAGGAGTCATAACTGTAGACTGCGTGATAGGCCACATGGCTGCACGAATGAAACTTCCATATGAAGATTTCGGCAGAAGTTTCTTAGATTAAGAAGAGGAGGAGTCAGTGCAGCACTTGCTTTGCTCATGTAGAGGACTTACTTTAGGTATGATTCGAAAATATACGTATTCTTTACCATTCCTTTTCTCTCCAGTAAGAAAAATATAATTTCGGTTACGTTGTTTTGCACATCAGCCGACGATATGTATTGTTAAAAAGACGTTCGTTCTGATAAAACTTTGGATGCAGTTTTTTAAAATCGGATTCAAATTTTAAAAGTTATTCCACTCTATATTGTCAACCTCGAGTTTGATTTTTGAACAAGAACACCAACGTTAACGATAAAGGTGAAATATCAAAATTTAAAACTATCAAAAATTAAAACAAATTTCAAATCATGTTTCAAAGTTAACCTGCTTAAAACACACAACACAACATTTGAGACAAATGATGAAATCGGCCAAAAACCACAACTATTGTATGATTCAGCCTGAATGTTTTTTATGTGTTTAGTGGAATGTTGTTTTAAATTGGAACGTTCGTGTTTCAAAACAATTGTCCATATAATGTTAGTTGCATTCAACAATATTTCACTGCATTACACATACAAAACATGCAACTTCACATGCAATATATTGGATAATCCACACATAATGTCCTTTGTAAGTCACTTTAATGCTGATCAACAATGTTTAGCAAACCACTGTGTATGTTTTTATACAAAATATCAAAGGCAACCGAAACAAACGATAAAAGCACAACAACAACAACATCAAATAACAACGGAAAGCTGAGTGGCATAATTACAATAATATTGAAGGCAATAAAAACACACTTGATCATTGGTACAACTGCACTCCAATCAAACACTATCGATTTATAAATAACAATGCCAGCGAAAAATCGTTATTTTTCAAGTTCACATTATTAGTGGCTTAAAGGCCTTTTTCGACATTATGGTCCCAACAGTCAATAAATAACAGTTGAGTTGATATTAAAAGACACACAACACCTTCACCACTTTCTTTTGAAGTGCCTTATTTGTTCACACAAGGGAGTCTTTAGTGTAAAATATTCATATTTTTGTTTTTATTTTGAAATGTCTTTAGGATTTTTACGAAACGGTTGACTATGTTTCCGTTTTACCGATATATTTTAAAATTTGTATCTCTTTTTTTTCACAAAATCACAAAATTCAGAAAATTCAAAATACCGTTGTGCACGCGACGACAGATGGTGGGCAACTGTAACAAACGCTCGGATATGATTACAAATTTGAACTACAGCGATTTGCTGTGGTGCTGCTGCTACCAATAAAAGGAAAAATTAAAAAAGAAACGCTTAGTTAAAAAGCACAAACTGCTGGTATAAAGACTACGACGTAAGAGCTATGCTAAGCATAGCTGAGCAGTATTAGTAGTAGTAGCATTTGTTGCATGCCTCCTCTTCCAAAGATATTACGCGACATCAAGCAAAAACATAAAACACAACAAATTTACTCATAACGTAATGTTAGCGTAATTTCATACTACTCAATTTAAGCCAAAACAACTTCCAACAGATTCGGATATATCCATCTACTACCTATGTACGTCGGTCCGTCCAAATTCATCCCATCCCATCCCATGCACTGCCACCCATCCATTGAGGTTTGATGGTGGTGCTGTTGGTTAGTCGGTCTGTTGAATCGTACGTTGGTTCGCTTGGTACGTGCCATTTGTTTTTGCGGTTGCCGGTGGAAACTGCTGCCGCGCTGCCAACGAAAGAGAAGGTGTTCGAGAGTGCATAACGCTGCTGATCATAACTTTTATCCACTTTTTTCCTTCGCGATCACTTTCGTTTTCATTTCGTTGTAGTAGCTTTGACTAGCATCACATGTTACTGAAGAGAATCTGTAAACACCAGTTCGTCAGTTGTTAGTTAAGCTTCGATTTAAGTTTAATGGAGAGAATTTAAGCGCAGGATCTACACGGAATGCCAGTTGGAAACACGTTTATATTTGTGAAGAAATAGGGGCAGTGCAAATATTTTCTTCGTAACTATTTTAAAACATTCTTTATTAAATTTTAGGTTAGGTTAGGTTCGCAGTATGACCAGTATACTATACGTGTTTGCATTCGTATAGTATACAAAGTAGGCAGTGGTATTGTGACCTTCATTATACCTCCCTAATATACGTTTGTTATGTAATGGCCACTTGTGTGGGAACGTACAATATAGCATACGAGTGTTACTATTTATATTTCGGGATCTGGCAAAACTAGTGTTCCCAGAAGTAAACTGGAACTTCCATTGGAAAGATTAACATTGTTTAAGCATAAATATACATAGAACGTTTTCACTTACGAACACTATTTTTTCTATTTACACTGTGTTGAAAAATTCATCTCGGTCAAAAAATGGAATTAACCCGTAAAAATTTTCGCGCGATGATTTTTTACGATTTTTTACGACAAGACCAATCAACTTGTTTCGACTTTTGGTGATAAAGTACCATCAAAAACTACTGTAAATCGCTGGTACCAAGAGTTCAGTCCCGGACGCCGTTCGCTCCGGGATGAATGTGGCGAAGGTCGTCCAAAAACGGTTGTTCTGCCACAAAACATCGATGCAGTGCGTGAACTGATAATGCAATAATGTCATGTGACATACCGTAAGATAGAGGCATCCTTGCGTATTAGTTCCACTTCAATACATTCGATTTTGCGTGAATATTTGGCTGTAAAAAAGATGTGTTCGCGTTGGATCCCACATAATTTGAGAATCGCTCAAAACAAAAAAGGCACGTGTTAATTGGTGTAAGGAAATGATTAAAAAATTCGACCGTGGTGCTTCAAAAGACGTGTATAAAATCGTGACAGCTGATAAATCAATGATATATGCGTATGAGCCGGAAACAAAACAGAAATCGACCGTGTGGGTATTTCAAGACCAGCTAGATCCAACAAAGTTGTTCGTGGAAGAAACACAGCGAAGCAAATGATCGCCTGTTTCTTCGGCCGAATGGATCATGTGGCCACAATTCCGCTTGAGTAACGTAGGACTGGCAATTCTGAGTGGTACACGACCATTTGTTGGCCAGAATTCTTCGGAGAAATTTGTAAAACCAACCGCCAAAGACGAATCATTCTCCATCGAATTGATGACTCGTCCTCCGTAAAGCACTGATTTGGCACCCAAAGACTTCTTCTTGTTCCCAAATTTCAAAGATAAACTGCTTGGTCAAGGATTTGAAGTGTTGAAGTGTTCAAAAACCATGTTCTGGAGGTGTCTGAATAGGAATTGAAAAACTGCGATGTCAAATGGTTTGAACGAATGCAAAAGTTTATTGATCATCAAGGGATTATTTGGAAATACAATAAAGCCATTTTCATTTAAAAATGTTTGTTATTATTTGCTATTCCCGAAATATAAATAGTAACCCTCGTACAAAGTATATGGAAATATTTACAAATAATCTTCGTGTTTTGTCTTCGTGTCTGATATAAAACCTCTACTTATATTGTATATTGTAATTTTGATAATTTCAATACAATTCTGATGCAAATTAAACTGTGTATAGAAACGTTTGTAGCGTAGTCCTCAATGCTGAAGAGAAAATATAAATATCTGTGTACAAGCTCTATACAACTATATATATATATACCATGTATTCAGAAGCGTATAGAATCACTTTAATTAATAAAAAAAATAGAAATAGAACCTCGGAGATGAAGTTTTTTGATTTTAATGTTCACAAGTTAGGTTAAAAAAATTAGGTTAGGTTAAAAAAATTAAATGTGACACTAATTCGGTTGCAACAACCGTATTTATGAAAACTGAGGGTGCTGCAACCGAATATCTCATAAAAAGCCAGGACTCCAGGATAATGGGACCATTTTACCATCGCCATGATGTCATCCGTATTTGCGTTGCGTTCTCGCAAAACTAGTTGTTTTTAATGAGATTGAAGCAACCGCAAATTCGGCTGTACCCATCGACTTGTGGTTGCGGCAAACGAACTGATGTTGCCACGGTTGAATTTAGTCCCTATAACTGAAAGTCGTTTGAAACGATCTCAATTCATAATTGAATCGGTTGTGACACCTGAGTTTCCAATTATAGTCGTTGCGCCAATTAAATTTTCTATAATTTCGATGGCAGAAATCGAGTTTACCTTTAATTCGGTTGCAATTTTAGGTTAAAATAATTAAATGTGGCATTAATTCGGTTGAAACAACCGAATTTATGAAAAATTAGGAGGCTGCAACCGAATAGCTCATAAAAGGCCAGGGCTCCAGGACAAAGGGTCCTGTTACCATCGCCACGACATCATCTGCATATACGTTACACACTCGCTGAACAAGTTGATTGAAATGAGGTTAAAGTAACCGTAAATTTGGCTGTAGCCACCCACTTGTGGTTCCACAAACGAATTGAGGTTGTCATGATTGAATTAAGTCCTCACAAATGAAAGTCGTTTGAAACAACACCGATATATAATTGATTCGGTTGTGACAACTCCATTTCCAATTATAGTCGTGCTATCAACTAAATTTTCTATAAATTGAAAGGAACGAATTTGCCTTCGCAACTACCGAATTTTAGGCTAGGGTTATTAAATGTGACATTAATTCGGTTGCAACAACCGTATTTATGAAAACAGAGGTTGCTGCAACCGAATTTCTCATAAAAGGTGTTGGTAATACAACTGAACTAATTTTCAATTCGGTTACCACCACATAATTATATATGTGTCAACATAATTATGTATATAGGTCTTATCAAGAATTGTGATGTATTTATTAATAAAGATGTGACAATCGGTGGTGCAATGATAGTGTGCGCGGCTGTTGAACCTGAGATCGTGAGTTCGATCCCAGATTTGGCCACCTTACAAATTTCTTTCGACGGAAGTCACCACGTTTAGTGACAGCGATAGTATCGAGTATTTAGCCTTCAAAAAGGTCTCACTGGTTGTTAGCAGCTCTCCCCAATCCCTTCATGGGACACAATTTTTTTTAATATATAAAGATAAGAAAAAATATTCGAACAACGGAGGTTGACAATACACGGCAAAGAAATATTTTTCTGGCAAACGACCTTCAAACTTTTATGTATGTGAATTTAAATTCGATAAATTGATGGTGTCAACGACTGAACAAACCTCTCGACTTGGTCCGCGCATGCACGTCGACTCCCGATTTAATTTTGAAGTAGTACATGAATTTATCTACCTTGGATCCGCCGTGGACGGGGCAACTACGTCAGCCTGGTGATGAATAGGAGACTTGTGCTTGCAAATGGATCCTGTTTTGGGCTCGGCCAGCAATTTGGGCACGTGACCCTCTTTCGAGGTGCCAGCTGTACCGCATTCTCATTTTACCTGTCCCGACATATGTCTCCGAAACTTGGGTCATATCGCAAGTGGATGAAAAATACCTGGGAACATTCAGGAGGAAAATCCTCTGTAGAATATATGGTCCTGTTGGGGTAAACGGCATTGGAACCAATATCTATATCACCTATTTTCTGATGTGGACATAGCTACACGCTGAAAAATAACGGCGTCTCTAACATATTCTCCCAAACATATTCTGCAGGAACCATGTATATGTTTGGAACACACTTCAAACATTCATAAGTGCCTCACTTTTACTGGCAAACATATATGCTTTTACGTGGAAACATATGCGTTCTTCATCCCAAACATTGATATACTTACGTGGAAGCATTCGCGTGTTTCCCCCAAACGTGCATGTAGTTACTTTGAAACGTATGCGTATTTTCTCCCAAACATAATAATATTTAGAAACGAATTATTCTTTGATTTCAATATATATGTATTATATATTATAATTAATTTTATCAATATAAGTCCACATTTATAAATAATTAATACAAAAACTTAAAAGATTTAACACGGCCCTTTTTACATTTACTTGCATTGAATGCATTATTTGTTTTTTTTTCATGAAATGAGAATCTGCTGCTCTGTTGCTTCTCCTTTCTCCATTGTCTGTCACGTGTTTGTTTTCAGAAGGTTTCAGCTATACGTTGATTATCACTATGCGTTTGAACACAAACAACAATCGGTCCGCCGTTTCTTTCCTCAAAATCGTTTCTCATCTTGGTAGCACTCATCCATATATACGAAACAGATACACAAAAACCAAAGTAATATCACACAACTTTTACCCGCCCGAGTCTTCATTTATTCTTTTTTCACTGATCAAGCGCTTTTGATATCCTCTGTCCGATGAACCATTGACGACTGAATACATACAACTAAAACGCAATACATCAGCCAAAATAAGAAACACTTCATCTGCAATTTACACGCGCATTCAGGAATATTTATGACCCACTGACTGAGAGAATAATGCAAAAATACTGATAGGAATATTTATGACCCACTGACTGAGAGAATATTGCAAAAATACAGATACACACTTGCAAGATAGACTCTTTCGTTGTCCCTCTTTTATTCTCTTGCTCTGGAGAAACCATAGAGAGTGCAACAAACACAGCTGTGATAGTATGACAAACAGAAATATATGTGGGTCGCGTGTAGGCGAATCAAATTAGGCCAATTACGTTGGCTAGGCAATGTTATCAGAATGGACGAAGATGACCCAGCGCGAAAGGGTTTCGATAACGTACCCGATGGAAGCGGGGAAAATAGACGGCCATGACTTTGATGGAAAGACAGGGCCGGGGAGTCCCTTCCAATCCTTGGTGTTGCCAACTGGCGGGGAAAGGCGAAGGATAGAACCAGTTGGGGAAATATGTTTGAATTTGTTTGTTTAATTAATATGTCTAAGACTTCTGACCTCATGACCTTGTAAAATTGTCACTAAAAGTAAGTAAGTAAATGCTACATATGAAAAAGTTATATTCGTCGAAGAAATTATTTGGAAAATTATTTCGGGATACTGGGTTTAAAACTGTTAAACTAGACACCAATACCTATTATTTGATACTAACCATGAACGCAATGGACCATGCCAGTATGGACACACTTAGTCCGTCCTCCATGTGAAAAAGTTATATTCGGCGAAGAGTATGAAATTCTGAAAGTTGTATGGTAGAAGTGGGTGTGAAAACTAGACACCAATATCCATTATTTGAAACTAGTCCCATTGACGCAACCTTCCCCAATTGGCCAACATGGACGCACTTAGTCCGACCGCCATATGAAAAAGTTATACGTACGATCAGAAAAATACATTGTCATACAAAATATAATGCTCAGTTATAACAATTTATAACAATCTGAAAGGAACACGAAGAATAAAGTTGAAATGGGCCTGGAAGCGTGATGTCGAACATACTACTTTTAATATATTTTACTTCACTAACACACTAACATTGACACTTCAGGTAATTTTGTATGGAAAACATTTTATTTACGACATTTCGATTTCGGCGGCAGTTTCTGTGCAGCAATGCCCCAGTACCAACAATAAAAAGTGTCCACAATTTCAGAAATGCACTTCCGCCGTTAATATGTTAAACAACCTCTCGTTAACCTTCTCGGTAATTTGAGAATTGTTTATCCCTATAATGTGTGATGATATACCTAAATACTTGTGGAGAAGGGAGCTAATGATATGCTTTGGTGGGCATCGAAATTGCTATATTCCCAACTAAAATAAATAAATAAATAAATGGTTTCCCATTACATCCCATGAAGGGATAGGGGAGAGCTTCTCACAATCACTGAGCTGTGCGCTTTCCTGTTTTCACTCACTGATTGCGACCTAAAGTTTTACACCGATTCCGAACGGTATTTTGAGAAGCTTTTTCATGGCTATATACTCGATAGTTTCGCCGTCACTATGCGAGGTGACCGCCGCCGAAAGAAATTGTAAGGTGGTCAGAGCAAGATTCGAACCCAGGATCTCATGTACAAGAGGCGCGCACATTAACCATTGCACCACCGACGGCCAACTATCCACCGACATAATCAATTTCACTTCTTCTTTACAAACGTTTCTGTTAAAAATTATTGCTAATGGAAAAAATTACCATGACTCGGATAATGATTGAAAAACTTAAACAACCTTAAACTCTTACTATTAAAACAACCCTTAAAGATGCTCGTAAACCATGATTTGGCTGTTGCTAAGCTTAGATTGTTGTTAAGCTTAATGACGTTTTAAATCCCACCTCAATGTAACGATAATCCCATATTTCTTTCATTTCATATAACTGGCAACGAAACCACCACCTCCGGCATTAGCGACACCAACAGCCGCATTAGGCATTAGAGTGGAAGAAGCATCTGTTGCAGCAGGTTTTAAACGCCAGTGGCAACAATTGACCAGGCACAGAGACAACAGCAACAGGGAAGTTGTTGTTGATGGGAAGTACGCGAGCGAGTATTATGCTGTGCAATGCATAATGCATGAGCAAGCAGCATGTTGCTGTGGCTTGTTTGTTTTGGAAGTTGAAGCAGGTAAAGTGGAGCTTGTTTCGTTTTATGATTGCATGCGGATGAATGGATCGTTGGATGATGCAAAAGTTGCATGTTGCAGCAACAGCAGCAGCGTTGCTTGGCCCCTTTTAGTTTATTTACTTAACGTTTGATGTGTTGTTGTTTGTCGTGTTTTGTAGGTGTAGAGAAATTAATAAAAATTTTTTCTATTATTACAGATTAAAAGGTTCAAATATCATCATGATATTGTAAAATGTCGGAAACGTTTGGTATTTGTCGATTTCAAAACGAAAACAAGGAGAAAAAAATTGCATTAAAAGGAACAACCTCAATTTAAGCCAAAAGACTAAAACCTATTACATAGTGCAGACTGATTACAACTAAGAGATGTTTCCAACCCAACTGCCACCACTGGTCCTCACAATAGTCAAAACAAGATTTAATGAATTGACTGGGGAAGAAAAGTTAAAGGTGTTGTATGATCACAGTTGAAGTTGCTAATGGACAATGATGAATATCGAAACGCCACCGGAATTACAAGCCAGCTATATGAACGAACCCGTCCGTTGTGTTCTATGACTTTTAATTAATACCTGTTGCGAAGCTTAGTCGATTATCGTAGACTGTGTTTGGTAGTATCAATATTACGTGTCAAATTGAATTTGGAGATATGGTTTAAAACATCTCTTAGAGATGTATATATATATATAGAGAGAAAGAGAGAGAGTGAAGAAATTAACATCAGTTTTAGGAAAATGAAGGTAAAAAATATTTTTACTTAAACAAATTAAGTGGTTATTCTTTGATCAGATGTATTTTCAAATTGACATCACTAGTCTGTATTTAATTTAATTGAACTCTCCAGGAACAGTAACATGAGAATAAGTTTATGAAGATGTTGCCGGTTCCTCTGTGTAACTGCGGAGAATGTTACAAGGTTGCTATTTATATCTCGGGTTCAGCAATAAAAAAACAATCGTTTGCGCTCAAACCAATTCTCGAAGCACTTTTTCCACTCCGATTGAGACACCTCCAAAATTGAACGCGTCAACAGCTGCTTCGGGCGTCGAAAAACGTTGACCGACCACGCAGTAAAATGAAGTCATTGGGTGCAAAGTCAGGGCTGTACGGCGGATGACCCATCAATTCGACATGTTGAGCTCTCAAGTAGCCCATTGTTTCAGGTGATGTGTGAGAGCTCTCATTGTGCAGATGCAAAATGATCCGTCTTCTCTTGTTGTCCTTATTTCTTCGAAGACTGTTGGCAAAACAGATGGTCGTATTCCACTCCAAATTGACCAACCTACATTCCACTGAAGGCACATTGGCCACATGACCGGTTATACGGAAAAAAAACTCAATCATTTGATTTATTTAGCAACAAAAACACCAACCAAAATTATATTTATATTTTCTTCATTATTTTCTAAAATATAAATTTTAGCAAAAAACTTTCTTTGAGGCTAATGTTGTTGACTAGAAGAGCTAAAATATTGCAATACATCATATTCTTGTAAAATGTTTTTTTTTAAATGTTTTATTTAATATAAAAACAAACTAGATTTGAATAAATGGGCATGAATGCCAACTTTGAGGGGTGAACGCACCCCCTAAAACATAACTTACGGCTATGAAATTTTTTTGTATTTTTTTTACATAAAACTGGTAGAGAAAATAAGAAATAAACAAAAACAAAAATACTCCATACAACTAACGGCCACGCTAAGTTACGCGTTTCGCCTCATGTACATATGAGATGTATTAAGGGAAATAATGGCAATGGATATTTCTCCTTCAGGACAGGTGCTCGAACAACCATAAATTTAAACCATTAATAGGAATACATTGATACAACATAAGCTCATGGAATGCTAACATCGGGTGTGACTACTGTTTTGTATCCTTTCCTTCTCAACACACAAACCCTTTTGCCAGACAACGGCTTAAGGAAAGAAAAAGCTTCACCAAATTTATGAATTCGTGCCTCACTTTGTTGAAACAATTCCTCATTTTCCAGCCTACGACACATTTCGTTGAATTGATGAAGAAAATTTCATCAAAATTTTTCATCAAATTGATTATCATGTGAGATGTTCATAAATTTTCTGTATATTTTTCAGCAATTATATGTAAGGTTGTCATTCATTTGATGTAAGTTTGGCATCAATTTGGAGTCAATTGGTCATAATTTTTATGCAAATTGTTTGTTAATGAGTTAATGAATTGTTAAAAAATCCACAAGGACAGGGTAGAAGACCACATAAAAAGTGCGCATAGCATGGTAATGTTTTCTGTCCATTGCACTATTTTCTATTATGTATTTATTTTTAATTTTCTACTAATTTTTCCTCCTTCTCTATATTTTTTCAATACTACGTCCACATTTTGAATCGATCGGACTAACTATTTCCAACTTCAAATGACAAAGATTGATGCAAAAAAAAATCATCAACACAATGACGCTGAAAAAGTTGAAGAACGCAGAATCTTAAAATTGAATAACTTTTTCATTGAATTGATGAAATTTGTCGATGTAAAATTAACAGCCTTGTGTTCCTTATCGTTCCCTGAGTCCCAATCTCTATTATGTGGTACTGAAATGCTCACAGTTGTTAGAGCATTAGCAGTCGCATATTCCTGATCTCGTTTGTAAATAATCTGGGTTATCTGTAGAAAAAACAAACGAGACCATTCAACTGGATTGTACGATTTTATCCAGTTGTATTAATACTCTTGTATTGTTTCGCTGTTCAGCTTTCTTCTGATGTGCCCTAGATTCTATTGTGGGTTATTTTTGTCCATTGTCAAAGTTTAGTTTTTACTGTTATGAAAGGTTTAACGTTTTTCTTATTTCCACACTGCTGGTGGAACCCCATTCCACCCCGCTCGTGTGCCATTTCGTATTCCAAGATGCCGCATTGGCGAGGAGTCCTAACGATTTATAGAGCGGTAGTGGCGGACAATTTGTTTATATCTTCCTTACACTCTGGTGCCAACTATGAACTCACCCCTTGGCTGTCGCTTGAATAGCAGTGAAGAGTTTCAGACCCGTACGCCCTTTATCATAATTCTGTCATTTCACACATTCCGTAATCACCCTAAACTCTGGGTTGAAAATAGTATTATGGTCAAGAGCTTCTGCCATTCTATATTTAGGTCCCTGAAAAAGTGTCCTATTTCTGTTCTTCCATCAATCCTAGATCCGCCAATATAGCAGCTGTCGATTTTGGAATCATCTACGCTCTTTGTGATAATACGCGTGTATTCGTTACAAGCTAACGATATCTCTAGAATTTAAAAATTCTAACTGAAATTTAAAAACAGCAATTGAAATTTGAAATAAAACAATTGAAATTTAAAAGCCACCAATTGAAATTTAAAAATCTAATACTTAAAATCGGTTAAGAATTTTTAAATTTCAAGTGACAAATATGAAATTTCATGATGTCTTTTAAATTTCAATTCATGTGTTTTCACAGTGCAATATTTGTTTTTTTACGGTTTTACTGTTCTTTTCAACCCGTCTTTCAGCCCTTTTAGAATCGTTTTTCGAGTTTTTTGGAACCGTTTTAGTTTTTTTGTACCCGTTGTTCGATCCTTTAAGAACCGTTTTCGGTTCATTTGGGTCCGTCTTTTGGTTCGTTTGAAACCGAAACCGTTCGTTTGGATCGGTTATTCGGTACTTGTAAGCACCGGTCCGGTCGGTTCCTATAAAGGTGCCATCGTTAGTTCTCGGGCATGAGCTGAGGAATTGTTTGTAGTTTGTTTGCATAGACCACAGAGTTCACAAAATCCTAAAGAAAGAAATCGTACGATCTTGATGAGCAGTTGAAATCAAAATTTCGAGATATGATCTGGTATGGATATCGTTGTTTCAATAAATCAATTGTTTCAGGCGCTGTGTGACAGGTGGAGCTGTACTGCTGAACTGACAAATCGTCCAGATCCCTACCGTTAAGTTAAGGTCACAACAAATCCGTTTTCATATTCCTGTAACGAATTTCATTTATTGTCAAAGTAGGTATCGTGACATGACCCCAAAAGACATATCCCACACCCTCAGATGCGGTCACAAACCCAAATGTTTAATTTGGCCGCTTCGAAGGGGGACATAATCATAAAAAGTAAGGAGACAGAAAGCCAGATAGAATTTGGGATTATAACCGCCTGTAAAGCGGCCGAGCATGATTTGGGCGCATATTGGTCAACAACAAAGTATGAAAATCACATCCCTATTATATTGCTTTAAAAAATATAGATTGTTGGTAGAATTGAGAAGTAGCGCCGCAGGCGAAATCTTTTTTTTTTGGTTTTTTTCTCATTATAATATTTTATTGTTATGTAAAATTTTTTGTTCAAAAATCGACATATTTTTATTATTATTTTTATTATATTTTTGGAACGAAGTTCCTTATCGCACGTTGCGGGATGGGGGCTAAATGAAAATATTTTAAACAACTTTTTTTTTAACTACTTTATTACAACCCATTATTATCAACTATATTGGGTACTTTTGGTTTGGTTTGTTTTAAAGGGAAGTTTTCTAGGTGGAGACTCTCTATTACATATTGTAGTTTTGAACCCAATAAAAAGTAAATTTAGAAAAGCCAAAGCGCAAGACTGGCAAATCTATGAAGTACAACTCTGAGCATGGTATTACATTTGGCAGCACACTTACTCTAACACTCATACTTTTGGTTTGTGTCTAGACTAACATAAACATTTTGTTTAATGGGGAATTTTCTAGGTGGAGCCTAGAACCGAATAAAAATTAAATTTAGAAAGGCCAAAGTGAAAGAAGTTTAAACAAATAACATTTTCTTAAATAAGTGCGTTTTCTTAAAAGAAGTAAAATTTCTCAAAAAAATACCTATTCATATTCTTAAACAAATCATTTTACTTAACAAAATTCCTTATCTTAAAGAAGTACCTTAGCTTGCAAAAGTAAATATTCTTACAAAAAGTACCTTTTCTTAAAAAAAGTAATTTTTTACATAAGCACCTTTTCTTAAAAACGTACATTATCTTACAACGAAGTGCATTTTCTTAAAAAACTGCCCTTTCGTTAAAGATTACCTTTTTTTGTTAAACAAAATAACCTTTCTTGAGACGTACTGGCCGACAGAACAGGTGCAACTTTAGGTACCTACTCCTAAAGTTGCACCTGTTCTGTCGTAAAAAACAAAAAATACATTTTCTTACAAAAATTCATTTTCTTAAACGTACCCTTTCTTAAAAATAAAATAATACCGTTTCTTTTCTTTTCTTGAGATAAGTAGCCTTCCTGAAAATAAGTAAATTTTCTTAAAAAAATAACCCTATCCTTAAAAGAGTACCACTTCTTTAAAAAGTACCTGTTCTTAAAAAAAGTATTTCTTTTTAAAAAAAATGCATACTTTTAGGCTTTTCTTAGATACAAACATTAGCTTTTAATAAAAGAAGTACCTCTCATCAAAGAAAAGGCCTTTTCGGGGAAATATAATACATATTCTTACAAAAGGGACCTACAAATTTAATTTTTTTTTAAAAAACACATGCAATAAATACAAAATTTCTTAAAAAAAGTTTATCATTTTACAAGAGTATCTTTTCTTAAAGACCCGTTTAAATTACAGTATGTATTTTTCATCAGGCGCCTTAGGCGTGGTGGAACTAACTAATACATAATATAGCGAAAGGAACTTCGTTCCAACCGGGTGTCCCCTGACACCTCATTTAATTTTTTATTATTTAAATTTTGTATTTGGGTTATGTCCTCTGGGATTATGCTCGGCCGTCTGACAAAAATCTGCGTTGGACAGTTGGTCGTTGTGGATGCATTTGTACCTCGTGGATCACTTGCGTTTTTTCTGAGCCCCAAACTCGCCAATTATGTTTTTGACGAACCAGTTCAGAAGAAAATGCGCCTCATCGGTGAGATGAGTTGTTTCGAAAAATGGGTATTCATTTTTACTTTGCTCCATCACCCATTGAACGAATTACCGGTGCTCTGCTTTCTCTGCAGGTTGAAGACCCTAAGTATTGGTGAAGTTAAAATTCCCTGAATGCTTCGCAAAATTTGACGTTGTTATGAACGATTGCACAGTGATGTTCCTGGGCACACCGGCCAGTACGTCGATGCACAAGAGACCTTATGTCCATAATTGACACAGCTACTTAAAATTGTTTGATCACTTTTCGAATTATTGACATATTAGGAGCACTTCCACGGCCGAATATTCCGCGAAGTTTGTCACAGTGATAACGTGTTCTTCCTTTAGGTAGTGTTCCATTACTGTGTTAGTGTTCCGGTACAATAGTAGAAGGTAGCTGTCGTCTTCCATACAATTAAAATCATACACTTTTATTGGAACACCCTATACTTACACAGCACATACGTAAACAACTTAGATGTGTTGCTTGTAGTTATATTGGCTGTGCTTAGATGTACGATAGATAGTCCATGTTCCTCTGTGGCCCGTCTCCAATGATTGTTTGGATTTTTTCCTCTAACAAGTATTGCTTGAATCTCGCGTTGGTTCAAATCCTTTGTCGACATTGAGAGAGAAATAAAATATCATCCCTACAAAATGGAACAAAATAGTCAAAAAACTGTACGAAAATTGGTGCATGAAGCTATCGAGCTCGAGGAAAACAAAAAGAAGCGGACCAATCTAGGGAGTGGTTCAAATTTCTAAATATGCTACTCTCCCCTCTTATTCTCACTCGGGATGTCCCACATAAACTAAACTTAATCGGAGTATTTATGATGGTGGGAGTAATCCCCCTTGTATCGTTTCACTCAAACTTTTAGAAATATAAAATAACATTTCTATGTTTTGCTACACTTTGGACAAATTTGAAAAGAAATTGAGAAGTTTAATAGAAAATTTAAAATTTTTTTTGAATTTGTTCATTTGGAATTTGCCCCATATTGATTGGAAGCCGAAAGGTAGTATTCTTTGTCTATTGCTTTATGCTTGGCAAATTAAGATTGAATAGGAGATTTTCGATATTTGCGTCCTCCAGTATATACTTGTGATAATTTTTATTTGGAGGTAGTACAGGTAAAAAACAAATAATAAAAAATATTAATCCTAGATTTAGAAAACGATTTATGCATGATATTGATATAAAAAACGATTCGTTTTAAGCCCGTTACGAGTCAGTAAAAACAAAAACTCGAACAGACAAATTGTGATTTGGCGGATCCCTTACAAATCAGTTATGAGTTAGTACACAGAAAAAAATATTCCCGAATTAATTTCAATTACTGATTTATACTTGGTTCAACAATTTTACATTTTATAAAGCGAAGAAGATCAATTAAAATTTCACTGGAATCAAGTACTTGTGTACTTGAAATTACAACATTCTTTATATGTTATTTGACGTTTTTTTGTTCGATTTTTAAGGCGAATTTGTGTTGTTGTCAGGGAGAACAAGTGGAAGATGCGCATCACCAAAAATCTGTTACAAACGGTGTTTTGTTATTGCAATCGGCACTCGTCAACACAATGACAGCAACAACACATGTGCTACAAAATTATTGCGAAATCAAAACTCATCTTTGAGAATTTACAAATAAATGTTCAAACGAAAAAAAGACATACCATAAGCAAAATCAAAAAATATTCAATATATATTCAAAAAATATGAGATGTTGGTTTTTGTTATTTTGGGTGTTAATGTTAATCATTAAAAATTACCGATTCCGAATGATAGCGAACACCGACTTTTGATTACCAGAATACTCAAGTTGAGTACGCTAGTAATCAAAACATTATATAATTTCGATTAAACGCTCACTCAACTTGATTACGCGCGTAATCAAAACATTATGTAATTTTGATTAAGCACTCACTCAACTTGATTACACGCGTAATTGAAATTTTCCATAATAAATTGATTAAAGTCATGCTTAACTCAAGTACTAATTTAATCAACAATATTAAGAAATTTTGATTAAATCTGTGCTCAAATAAATATTTGCTTTAATTGAAAACTTTTCAATTACGATCTTACAATTCGAGTAATTGAATTTACAAAAATCGTCATTGGCGGAAATCCAAGTATAAAAATAATTGAATTGACAAATATCGTAATTGATTTGAGCATTCGCTTTTTTCTGTGTAACAACATAAACAAGAAAATCACTGAAATTCCGATTTGGCGCATCCGTTACGAATGCATTAAAACATAAAAAAGCGAATCAGTGAAATTGCGATTTGGCGGATTCGTGTAAAAAAATGAATCAGTGAAATTGCAATTGCGACTTGAGTCCATTTCGAATCTATTTGATATAAACAAAAACAACCCGAACCCGAATTTAAAGAAAGCAATTGATATTTAAAATTTATACTTGAAATTTGAAATGGATCAATTGAAATTTGAAAATTCTATTTGAAATTTGAAATTAATCAATTGATATTTTAAAAATCTATTTGAAATTTGAAATGCATCAGTTGAAATTTATAAAACATCAATTGAAATTTAAAAGACGTCAATTGATATTTAAAATGTATCAATTGAAATTAAAAACACACAAAATTAAATTTAAAATACACCAATTGAAATTTAAAAGACATTTTTACATTTCAATCGACGTCTTTTAAATTTCAGTTAAGGTCTCTCAAATTTCAATCGATGTATTTTAAATTTCAATTGATGTGTTTCAAATTTCAAATGATGTGTTTTAAATCTCAATTGATGTTTTTTAAATTTCAAGTGATGAATTTCAAATACTTACTTACTTATCCGTTGTCGGACAACCTCGGCGGGTCAGGGATCTTACAAAACGAAGATAACATATTTCGCCAACCAGTTCGATCTTTTGCTTTATTTCTCCAGTTGTCAATACCAAGTGTACGCAGGGATTCGTCAACCTGATCCCTCGAGCGGAGACTTGGTCTTCCTATTTTTCGTCTTCCTTCGAGTTCGGTTTCGAATACCCTTCGTGCTGGTTCGTCTTCATCCATTCTACTGACATGGCCTAGCCAGCGCAATCGCGTAATCTTGATCCGCTTAACTATGTCAATGTCAGGATAAAGCTCATACAGCTCATGATTCATGCGTCGCCGATACTCGCCGCTGTGCACTATAGGGCCATACATTTTTCGGAGTAGTTTTCTCTCGAAGACTCCTACAGATGTTTCGTCTGATTACGATAGGACCCAGGATTCTGCGCCATAAAGCAAGACAGGTTGAATGAGAGTCTGGTACAGCTGGACTTTTGTTACTCGAGGGAGAGCTTTATCTCTAAAGTGCTTGCTTAGCCCAAAATAACATCTATTCGCAAGCACAATTCTCCGCTTGATCTCAAGGCTGACGTTGTTGTTTTTGTTCACGGCAGATCGAGGTATTAAAATTCGTCCACTACCTCGAAGTTATAACGGTTATCAACGTTCACTCTTTGGTCTAATCGCGTGGGAGGCCCTGTTCGTTGAAACCATTAATTTTGTCTTGTCCTCATTTACCGTCAGAACCACTTTTGCTGACTCCTTCTCAATTCTCGAAAAAACCGCAGTAACTTCTCTAATTGTGCGCCCATTGATATCTATATCATCAGCATACGCGAGCAGCATGTGACTTTTGCTGCTGATGGTTTTATTCATGTTGACTGCAGCTTTTCTCATAATGATCTCTATTAAGATGTTAAAGAGATCGCATGATCCTTACCAACTTTCACTGCGGATTTCGTGTTTGTCAAGGTCATCCTGCAAAAGCGTATGAGTTTTGCAGGAATACCAAGCTCAGACATTGCATCGTAGAGTTTCTCCCGTATCGGACTATCGATGGCCGCTTTATAATCGATAAATAGATGATAGGTGTCGATTTGATTTTCGTGTGTCTTCTCAAGGATTTGGCGTAGCGTGAAAATCTGGTCAGTTGTCGATTTTCCAGGCCTAAAGCCACACTGGTATGGTCCAGTCAGGTCAGCGATAATTGGTTTTAGTCTTTCGCACATTATACTTGATAGAACCTTATATGCTACGAAGAAAAGGCTTATTCCACGGTAGTTGGCAAACATACTCGGGTCACGTTTTTTAAAATATGGGACATAGTACACTGAGACTCTAATCGCCCGGCATGAATTCATCTAACCAAATTTTGCTAATGAGCTGATGCATGCACCTTATCAGCTCATCGCCGCCAGCCTTAAACAGCTCCGCCTATAATCCATCGGCTCCTGCGGCTTTGTTGTTCTAAAGCCGGGCAATAACTGTTCTGAATCCGCGAACGTTAGAAGGGGGGCAATCGACGTCGTCGTCCATATTGTGATCGGTTGTCCCATCGTCATTGGATATCTCAGGTACCAGTAGCGCGGAGAAATGCTCTCTCCATATTCCCGACATGCTCTGCACATCTGCGACGAGATTTCCGTCCTTGTCTTTACAGAAGGGGGGCCCTGAACCATGTCCATTAGTTCCGTTTTTAACTTTTTGGTAGAATTTTCCGGCTTCGTTCTTCCTTCTGTATGTCTCAATTTTCTCACTCTCGCGCTTTCTCCCTATACCGCTCAGTTGCAGCTCGCGTTGCTATTGACTGAAGCATTACCATACGTGCAGCGTTCTTGTCGTCATTTTCAATGCGACACTCTTCATCGTACCACGGTTTATTGCGAAGCGGTTTTTCGAAACCAAGTACGGTTGTTGCGGCAGTTTTTATAGAGTCAGTTTTTTAGGATCGTCATCGGGAGGGGGTGGGTTCTGTGCCAAAAGTTGCGAGAGCTTCCTTGAGTAGGCTGTGGCTACCTCTGGTTATTGCAGCTTTCCGATGTCCAGCTTCCTCTGCGTGTGGTTTCGTTCGATTTTCGCTCTACTTAATCTTGTGCGAACCTTTGCTGCTACCAGGTAGTGATCAGAATCGATGTTAGCTCCTCTGATCACTCGTACGTCCATTACACTGGATGAGTGCCTTCCATCAATTACCACGTGATCAATTTGATTCTTAGTTCTTTGATCAGGGGATACCCAAGTAGCTTTGTGGATGTCTTTGTGCTGGAATCTTGTACCAATAATGACCATGTTTTTTGCCGCGGCAAAGTCAATCAGTCTCATACCGTTGTCGGAACTGTCAGCATGTAGACTGAAATTCCCAATAGTTGGATTAAACACATTCTCCCTTCCTACTGTGGCATTAAAATCTTAATGTCATGGCCAGGGCAGCGTTCATATGTTTCCTTTAGGCGCTCATAGTATATGTCTTTGGCATCATGATCTTTCTCTTCTGTCGGGGCATGCACACAAATTATTGTGGCTATACGTTCACTCACAGGATTGAACCTAGAGACTAGATGTCGCAGTCTTTTGCCAACTACAAATCCACAACCAAATTCATGTTTTATTTCATGGCAACTGTAGTATATATCGCAGTTTCTTTTTCTTGTGCAGCCATGTCCTGTCCATCGCATTTCCTGGATAGCGATAATGTCAGCCTTATAACTTTCGAGGCCATCTGACAGTTGGATACTTGCACCGGATCTGTATAGAGTTCTTACATTCCAAGTGCATATCCGTATAACGATCGCGGGGGTCGTCAACAAATAAGGGTCGTTTATGTTTTCTTTTTGGTTCTTGTATTTTCACTGCCATTATGAACGGTGGCGGGAGGCAAACCCAGTCCACCGGGTTTTTGCATTTTACCTACTGCCAGGATATTTGATTGCAGCCGCCCATTATGGATCAGACGCTGACCAGGATGCGATATGTTGAACCTAGATTTTCTTCTTTTAGTTTCTATCCGCCGTTGGCTCGTATGTTTGGCTCATCCGCCTTCTAAGGACAAAAGAATATGCCCGATTGTTTGTTGAGCTTCAGTGACATCAGTCAACTACTAAACCTGATTTGATGCTCATTTGTTTCGCTTTCTCACTCTAGCTAGCTAAAGGAGGTTTTCGAAAAGCCATTGCCCAGGACATACTGCGTGGAAGTAATGAGCTGCTTGGACTGCCCAATGAAGGAATCATTTCTGGCCACTTCCAAGTGAGTGGCAATCAGAAACTTTCTACCTCCACGGAATTTCAAATAGAATTTTCAAATTTCAATTGATGTATTTGTAATTACAAATAAATGAAATAAATGGTATGCCATTACATCCCATGAAGGCCCCTATCCCTTCTCACAATCACTGAGCTGTGCGTTTTCCAGTTTTCACTCACTGATTACAAATATAAATTTTAAATTTCAATTGATACTTTTTACATTTTTTATTTTATTTTTTATTATTTCAAAATTTAAATTTCAATTGATGTCAAATTTGAATCGACGTCTTTTAAATTTCAATTGATGTCTTTCAAATTTCAATTGATGTCTTTTAAATTTCAATTGATGTTTTTTAAATTCAATTGATGTACTTCAAATTTAAAAAGAGATTTTTCAAATTTTAATTGATGTATTTCAAATTTCAAATAGAATCTTTAAATTTCAATTGATATTTTTTAAATTTCAATTGGAAATGGTGTAGTTCGCGTTTTACCAAAAATTAAATACGGTGGGAAGGAACATTACCAAATCAAATCTTTTCTTTTATCAAGGTCAGATATACTGGTTTTATTTTGCAATACATTTTCCGCGATGGTCTGACCAAATTTTGAATATTTAGAATTATACTCCAATCTGATATTTAAATTAGAAAACCTCCGTACTAAAAACTTAAAAATTCATTTTTTCCAGAATATCCCTGCAAAAAGGATGTGCCAGGCCATGTTTAGACATGTTTTATATACTGTTGGACGCGCCATAAAAACCCTTTCATGTGATATTAAGATTGTGTATACATTGTATTTAACTAAAGTATAAATTTCTTTGAAAAACTAAAAAAAAATAATTTTTTTAAAAACGGTCCAGCTCACGGGATCTTAATGTTAGACACGAAATATTTTGGGATTAGAAAACAAACCGAAGTACATTTTGAGGGGTGGCAAAAAAATCAATGAGTATTCGAACTCACGGGCGATGTGTTTGTTAACACCTTTCTGTTCCACGGTACCTGTTCGAGTTCTATGAACACATTAGAAAATGCTACATTGGAAAATCAAAAAAAGAATAGTTTCTGTGCTAAAGGCTCTTTTTCTATTGCACTTTCTTGTTCTTACATCTGCTTTAACATTAGATGCAATATTGGTAAAATAAATAGAGCCATATTTATCTCACTGAAATAATTGTTTTTGTTTTGTCATAAACAGAGCGATGACAAAAAGTATTAAATAGAATAGAGATCTTATTTCACTCTTTTTCCGCTGTCATGTAGAGGGTCTGAGTCTTATTCTCTTTATAGAATATTTCAATATAAATGCACCATTTCGACAACGGTATTACGTAAAATAATACAAAACGCAAAAATATTTCAAAAGGCATCAATGTTTCACAACAAAATTATGAATTAAATAAGTTGGGACAAAGAGAGAGTAATACGGTTTGAATCATTCGCCAGATGTCGCCAGTGCTTCTTGAGTCATACAATTCGTTCCATGAGTTCGCTATACTATTCAATAGTCTTTGGTGACGACGACCTGCTTGTTTTTTCGCTGCCGCTACATCAATACCATCTTACTTATTTGCAGGCAGAGACAATTGTTGTACAACACCCGCGTATGTGATGCTAACGCTATGTGTTGTTTGCATGTGTTCTTTTTGATAGATTGTCCTGCCCGTGCCTGTAGATATTAACACATGAAAAACACTTTTCCCCACGCACATAATGTTAGTCGGTCTACTATACATATATTCATATGTCTTCATAAAAATTCATTTTGTTTATCGCCTCAAACTTACCTACCTTGCACATTGAGTTGCAGCTGCTTGACGCATCGCTGTAAATGTATGTTGCATCGATATCAGCTGTTACACAATTCCTTATTAAACTGAGAACAAGCTTAAATTCATATGACAAAACATGGGAAATTACGCAAAAAATAAAATGTAAGTAAATCTAAAGCAATCACATTTTCATCGCTTCCAAAGATGCTCATTACTTAAAGACATCTTTTGTGTGAGCATATTTTCCTTTTCTAAAAACGATTTACATTTTGTAATCTATTTATAGTCTTTTATAATCATTTTACCCAAAACTACAATCGCTGCTGGCGACAGCATCTAAATGGCGTCGTATCAAACATATCATCAACCTCATATTTGTCTTCCTGCAACATCCGCCTATGATTCTAATGTTTAAACCATTAAACATTGAACGCTGTTTTTTAAACAACCATTCCACAAATCCATTCATACAATGTGTATCCTTATCGCCTTAGCTATCATTAGCAATTAATCCAAAACTTTATTGCTATCATTTTTCGAACAAACGCTGAACGGAGGAAGTGATTGGGTCATGTGCTAATTGAAGCCGGAGTAACATAACTCACTTGTGGTATATTGTGGGTTACAATGATCCAACATGGCATGTAATCAATATCGTGTTCAAAGAAATTCCGCAGATGCCAAAGACAAAGTCAATGCAACAGAAATCGAGAGGGCGAGTGAGAAAAACAAAACTATACACACCAATAGATTTACTCCAAAGACCACGACCACAAAACTCAACACACAACAATGAATGAGAAAGATGAAAAGAAAAAAAAAAGACTCAAACTCATATTGGCGGAGAAATCGATTGTCAGCGGGAGGGACACGATAAAGTGCATCATGGAAAGACCTTGACTCTGTAACAGCGTTGAGATTCGACAATGAAAATGATTAAATTTATAAGAAAAAAATAAAATTTTTTTGTTTAAATACATATGAATGTGATGTTGTAGGTATAGTAAACATATAAAAGACGCTTAACTTCATCAAAAATTCGGAAATTTTATAGTCGCTCAGGTTCACTTCAACCGTGATTAAATGCTGTTTTCATTTCATTGTTTTTTGTTGCTTTTGTTTTTGGAGGCTGTAGAAAATTTGTCTATATTGTTGTATTATCTTGTCTGTGATTTCACTTAAATCGTTGATGTCTTTAAGATCGGACGATGATAATGCAAACAGAAATACTTTTGTACATTTGTTGATTTAAGTTATTTAATGTTTGTTGCATTGATAACAGCAACAATTGCATCATAACAGTCGATAATACGCAATTCGAAATGAAAAAGAAAGAAAAAAATTTTATTCCATTGAAGCGGTGGCAATAATACACACACGTACGATTTCCGTTGAACAAAGACCGATTGATATATGTGCTCAAATACACTGTGTGACAAAAAAATTGATAACTTTTAAAGCAAATACGCAAAATGATAACTCAAAATCACATGGTGGACATGGGACTGTCCGTAGAGGTGGAAAGTTTCTGATAGTCATTCACTTGGGAGAGGCCAGAAATGATTCCTTCCAAGCAGCTCACTACTTCCACGCAGTATGTCTTAGGGCAATGACTTTTTCGGAAACCTCCGTTAGCTGACTAGAGTGAGAAGGCGAAGGAAATGACCAGCCTGATTGGTTATCCGACCACTGATATGTCCCTAGTGGACATATTCTTCTATCCTTTGAAGGCGGGTGAGCCTGGCCAACGGCGGATCAAAATTGAAGAAATCAAAATCCAGTTTCGGCACACTACATTCTGGTCAGACTTTGATCCATAATGGGCCAGCTGAAACAACCATCCTGGCAGTAGGTAAAATTCAAACCACGGTGGGATGAGTTTGCCTCTCGCCACCATTATAGGCAATGAAAATATAATTGGCAAACGTTATAAGGACCACGATTTAAGAATATGTACCTGGAATGTGCGAACACTATACAGGATGGGTGCCACTTTCCAACTTTCGGATGTCCTCGATAAATATAAAGTTGACATCACAGCTCTATCCAGGAAATGCGATGGACAGGATATGGTTGCACCAGAAAGAAAAACTGCGATATTTACTACAGCTGCCATGAGCGAAAGCACGAATTCGGGTGCGGATTTCTAGTTGGGAAGAGACTGCGACACCTAGTTTCAAGGTTCAACCCAGTGAGTGGACGCGTCGCCACAATTCGCATCAAAGCGAAATATTTCAACATCTCGTTAATTTGTGTGCACGCACCGACAGAGGATAAAGATGATGAGGTCAGGGAAACATTTGATGAGCGTCTGGAGCGAGTATAAGAACGCTGCCCTGACCACGACATTAAGATTATTCTAGGCGATTTTAATGCCAAATTGGGAAAGGAAAGTGTCTTTCGACCAACCATCGGTAATCACAGTCTACATGATACCACCTCCGATAATCGAATAAGACTGGTAGACTTCGCCGCTGCACAGAATATGGCAGTTAGTAGCACACGATTGCAACATAAGGACATTCATAAGGCGACCTGGATATCTCCTGATCAGCGGACGTAGAACCAGATTGATCACTTGGTAATAAAGGGTTTTTCAACAGAGACGCTACAAAAGTAAATCGATAGGGACAGCAAACGACGCCATATTTTTTCCCGCTCTTTTGACATTCTCTTCAGTAAGGTTGGCCATTTCATCATGGAATGATATACGAGCCAATAACGAGTCGAAATTATTAAAATTTACTACCGAAATTTGGAGTCAGTGGCCTCAACTTTAAGAGCGCTACGTCCAATTTATGGTCGTCATAATCGTCCTACCAGATCAACAATTGAGCGTCTAGTGGAAAAATTTGAAACCACAGGCACAGTACAAAATGTTCCCGTGCCAGTGAGACAAAGAAGTGCCCGTAGTGTCGAGAATATTGCTGCCGCTGAGGCTTCAGTTCTCAAGCGTTGGGCATCTCTGTGACGTCGTTGTGGCGAATTTTGCGAAAAGATCTTGGCCTACATCCTTACAAGATCAAATTGACGCAAGAACTGAAGCCACTTGACCACCATAAGCGTCGTATGTTCGTGAATTGGGCTGAGCAACAACTTGAAAATGATTCGGATTTTAATCGGAAAATCATCTTCAGCGATGAGGCTCATTTCTGGCTGAATGGCTTCGTTAATAAGCAAAATATGCATTATTGGTCAGACAGGAATCCACACGTAATCCGTGAGTCATCATTGCATCCCGAAAAAATTACGGTTTGGTGCGGTTTATGGGCCGGCGGCGTCATTGGGCCGTACTTCTTCCGTGATGATCATTTGGATAATATGGACTTGGAGGACATGTGGTTCCAACAGGATGGCGCCACAAGCCACACAGCGAAAGCCACAATCAATTTATTGGAAACCAAGTTTGGTGAACGTGTTATCTCACGAAATGGCCCAATCGATTGGCCGCCTCGGTCGTGCGATTTGAGGCTGTTAGATTATTTCCTGTGAGGCTACGTCAAGTCTATGGTCTATGCCAACAAGCCAGCGACGATTGATGAACTTCGTACGAATATCGAACGTGAAATTGCAGCAGTATCGGCCGATTTATCCTTGAAAACCGTCGAAAATTGGGTTCGGCGTCTGGACTTCTGCAAGCGTGCTCGTGGTGGCCATGCAAAAGAAATCGAGTTCCATACATAATGGTATCGAACGTACTTTCACAGGAATAAAGAATTTCATTGGTATCTAAAAATGGTTTTGTTTATTTAAAAAAACTTTTGTAGCGCTCTTCTAGTATAATGGATGTACGTGTGATTCAAGATGCCAATATCGACTCGGGTCATTACCTGGTGGCTGCAAAAGTTCGCGCGAGACAGAGCAGGGCGAAAAACGTACGAAGCCGAACACAGGAAAAGCTGGATATTGCTACAAATACCGGAGATATCAATGTCCTATCGCCAGAAGCTCTCTCTCATGCTAGAGCAGAATACCCCCCCTCCTGAAGACCCAGATTCGCAGTGGTAGCACATCTTCCATTCTTTGGAAACCGCTGGAAGGACTGAACTTGGCTATAAAAACCGCAGAAGGATAAGCCATGGTACGACGAAGAATGTCGCATTGCAATTGATGTAAAAGACGCCTCAACGAAACAGTCAGTTACAACGCGTGCTGCGAGTGGACGGTACAAGAGGCTGAGAAGGGAGGAAATCCAATTATTTAGGCTGCAAAATCGGCAGTGGGAGCAGAGGAAGAGTGAAAAGCCCGAAATGTGCAGGATGAACAATGAATCCTGAAAAAATTTTCCAGAGAGTAAGAAGATCCAATAACGGGCCGAATAATGGGCAGCAATTCTGCAAGGAAGAGAATGGGAATCTCGTGACTAATAAGCAGTGTGTGCTTAAGATGTAAAAGACCACTTTTCAGCACTACTCCACTTAGATTCTTCCACTGAAGATCAGGAGGTAATGATTATGGAAGACAGTGTAGATTGTACAAAAATGGTGATCCGTGTATCTGTTCCAACTATTGCGGTATCAGTCTTTTATCAATCGCGTATAAGGTTTTGTCAAGCGTAGTATGTGAAAGACTAAAGCCAATTATTGAAAACCTGATTGGACCTTATCAGTGTGGTTTTAGATCAGGCAAGTCCACGACTGACCAAATATTCACGCTACGCCAAATCCTGGAAAAGACCTACGAAAAGCAAATCGATACATACCATCCTTTTATCGATTACAAAGCTGTTTTCGATAGCCCCAAAGTTGTTTTCGAAAGCAGCTTTGGAAAATTATACGAAGCTTTGTCTGAACTTGGGATCCCGGCAAAACTGATCCGCCTCTGTAGAATGACGCTGACCATCACCAAATTTAGCAGTGAAGGTGGGGAAAGATCTAACCGAACCATTCTGTAGCAAGCGAGGACTTAGACAAGGCGACCTACATTCGTGCAATCTCTTCAACATCTTAATGGAGATAATAATGAGAAAAGCTGCAGTAAATACGAACAAGACAATTAACACGAAAAGCCATATCATCGTACCGGAGTTATCTGCACGTATATCACAAAATCCAAAAAATTGAGATGAGAACACTATCCAAGGTAATTGTTCAAGATCTATCTAACTGTCTAGTCCACAGGTCGCTAGCTCTTACATACTATGAAATATTTAGGCGTTTTATAATTGTATATCCATAAAAACAAAAAATAAAGCTCGTTATATATAGCATCGTATATAATAATTTGGTGGATATACAATGAAAAATATATTAAATTTGCCAATTCAAAAATAGTTACGTTATCTCCATGAAGAGAGCGGATATTTATATGTCCGAAAAACCAGCAAATATGCGCATACAATATGCCTAAAAAATCACAAAATATGCTTTATAAAAAAACAAATATGCAAAAAAAAAATTATAAATAAACACAAAAATCTTGGTTTAACCCTACGTAGATAACGTTGTTTTTTGTACTGAAAATATAACGGTACGTCTGAACGGCGTATGCTGGTTTAAGGACTTTAAAGGATATTAAAAGGAAGAATATTGATATTTATTTTAGTGAGATCATTTATTTATTTCATTTTCTTTTATATTATTAAATCATATTTTTAAAGTAAAATTAAAATTAAAAATAAAATTAAAATTCAAATTCCATTTGGCTTAAAAAACTATCACAATACAAAATGTAAAACGCATTCGTCTCGCAGACGTACCTTATCCAACTAGGGCTATACGCAATTTTATTTTATTGTGCGTATTCAGTCTTAGGTTAGTCTTCAATTTCATTATTTGCACATATTATTAGATGGTGCTTTAGATTTTCAAAAGTGAATGATCTTCGCTTCTGGGTATAAATATTTCCGTATAAAGAAAAACTGCGCTCGACATCAATTGAGGTTGTTGGGCAAAAGGCAAATCTTTGCATCATATCTGGCGAAAGTTTTTGAACATATGGCTCCGTAGATTCTTCGGCCTTATAACAAATATTGTATATGTCCAATATACTTTTAAAACCTTTGTTTCGTTTTGAAATTCTTTCAAACTTTTCATAAAAATTTTTGTCTTCCAAACTATTTAAATTTTGACGTATTTCTTCGATTACTTCAACGGCACGTTTAAGTCCTAAGTTTGGTGATTGGAGTTTTTTTATTCCAATTGTAAGACTCGAGAAATTTGTTTTTATAAAAACAAGTTCACTTTTAATTACTGTTTTCACAAATTGCTGTTTTGAAGTACAGATTGCCTGCGCATCGTCATTTTCAAAGGTTTCGATAATATTTTTAACCGCGTCGAAATTACAACAATAGTATTGGGCTGCATTCAGCCATGAACCCCATCGCGTAATGCAAGGCTCAGGTGGTAAACCTACTCCCGGCAAAGCACGTTGGAATTCACGGCGGCGTGCGGGAGCCTAAAAAATTATTCAAAAGTTATAAGGAGCAGATTAATATTTAAAATATAATCAAACCTTTACAAAAACGGCTTTTGTGGATGATATCAAACAATTAACTTCCGGAAATTTTGACCTTACGAATTCGGCTAGTCGGTGGAGGGCATGCGCAAAACATGTTAAGTGTAGCATGTTTGGGTACAACACTTTTAAGGCATCAGCAGCAGCTATCATGTACGCAGCGGCGTCCGTCGTTAAAAGGAGAACTTTGGCATACTGAATTCCTTTAAGCAGAAAGATTAACTATTTAACAGAAATTAAGATAAAATATTAATTTTTACGTTACTTTTAGGCCAGAGTAGCGATAGTGAATCGTTCACAAAAGTAGCCATAGCCACCACACCACGCCCGAAAAACAGAAGGAAACTGAGCAGTCATTCTAACTATGAATGCTTTAAAATTCTCCTTTTCTTTTGGCATTGTAGATTCGTTTATCTCAAATCACCACCAAACAAGTTTTTTTTACAAAGAGGATAGAGAGTAGAATGCAAAAAATCTGTTTGAATGTCGCCTTAGTATTGCCAGCGTAAAATTTTTCACAAAAGAGTAACCATTCAAAGAGCATGAACACAACCTTAGCGAACTTCAAACTTCCAACACCCATACACTATTTATGGCACACACAGGTTCTTGGCGAACATTTGTTTGTGCGTGTATGTCGGCAAAAAGACATATTTGCAGAGCCACTTTCAATTAAAATTGCATTAATATGCACGAACATGCAAAAAACATAAAAATATGCTCCGAATGGTCAAATATGCAAATGCATATGCAATATGCTTTTATATGCATATATCCGCTCTGCTCATGAAACAAAAGCGTGCTAAGTATTAGTTTAACGACTTTGTTATAAATTCAAAACCTAACTGAATTCTAATCATAAACTTAATTAATTTTTCAATTTCAATACTCCATAGAACAATAATTGTTATAAACTAAAATATTTATAATAATCAAAATATAAAGACAAATTTATATCACTCGAACACAAGTTTTCATTGCGAAAATTGAATGTAAATAATAAAAAAAACTATTTTTTCTCTCACTAACCAGATAGTAAGTTAGAAAAGTATTTAACATCTTCTTCCGGAATATAAATTATACAGACTTTCAATGTATTTTTTTTCCTCCGAGGAAATTTTATTTCGGACTGAATTATCATGCTCAATTTCAAAAAGATTGTTTGGTAATTTTATAGCAAATAGGCAATGTATATTACTTTTGATTAATTGTTTTTATATACATAATTTTGAAATAATATTATTAAAAATATCTGAGTTATTTTACATCTGAACTTTTTAACTATAATCATCAGTTCAGTAATTTTTAGTAAGATTCTACTACTGGGTCATGTCTTACCCAAAGCACTGTAACATCAGTAATACTAAATACCTACTGAGGGTTAATTACGAATAATAAAACAAATGAAATAGCAATTTCTCACAAAAAGTGGCGTATACGATTAAATAACAAAATTGTTCTGAAGGAAAAAATTGACACAATTCGAAAAATTTTCTCCATGACCATTGATAATATTCCATATAACAATGAAGCATCCCCATCATTGCATCTAAAAAAATATTGGACCACTTTTTTCATACCATTTTTTTGATATACCTTTCTGAAACTTTAAATTCAATTTCCTAAAAAAAACTTTTTTGAATGTAAGTGTAGATAACTCCGGTACGACGTTATGTTGATGGCGTATGCTGACGACATAGACATCATTGGGCGAAATTTGCGAGAGGTGACTGCAGTATTTTCAAGAATCGAAAAGGAATCAGCGAAGGTGGGTCTTGCTGTTAATGAGGGCAAGACAAAATTGATGGTGTCGACGACTAGAGAAACCTCTCGACTTGGTGCGCACTTGAACGTTGACAACCGATTTAATTTTGAAGTGGTAGATGAATTTATCTACCTTGGATTCGCCGTGAACAAGGACAACAACGTCAGCCTAGAGATAGATAGGAGAGTTGTGCTTGCAAATAGATGTTATTTTGGGGTCAGCAAGTAGTTTAGGAACAAAGCCCTCTCTCGACGGACAAAAGTCCAGCTATATCAGACTCTAATTTTACCTACCTTGATATATGGCTCCGAAACTTGGGTCATATCGCAAGCGGATGAAAAACACCTGGGAGTTTTCGAGAGAAAAATTCTCCGTAAAATGTATGGTCCTGTTAGGGAAAACGGCGAGTACCGACGTCGCTGAAACGCAGAGCTATATAATCTGTATTCTGACGTGGACATAGCTAAACGAATCAAAGTGTGCCAATTGCTTTGGCTAGGCCATGTTATCAGAATGGATGAAGATGAGCCAGCACAAAAGGTTTTCGATAACGCACCCGATGGAAGCAGTAAAAGAGGACGACCAAGACTCCACTGGAAAGACCAGGCAGATGAATCCCTCCGTATCCTTGGTATTACCAACTGGCGAGAAAAGGCGAAGGATAGAACCCCATTTGGAGGAATATTTTGAAATATGTTTAATTTGTTTGTTTAGTTAATATGTGTAAGACGTGTGACCTCATGAGGTTGTAAAATAGCCAGCAAAAGTAAAGTAAAGATGAATTTGTCTACCTTGCATCCGCCGTGAATAAGGACAAAAACATCAGCCTAGATATACATATAGGAAAATTGTGCTTGCAAATAGATTCTTTTTTGTCTCAGCAAGCAGTTTAGGAACAAAGCCCTCTCTCGACAGACAAATGACCAGCTATACCAGACTCCCATTTTACCTGTCCTGATGTATGGCTCCGAAACTTAGGTCATTTCGCAAGCTGAAGAAAAATTCTCCGTAAAATGTATGGTCCTGTTAGGGAAAACGGCGAGTACCAACGTCGCTGGAACCAAGAGTTATATAATCTATATTTTAACGTGTACATAGCCAGACGAATCATATTAGGTCAATTGCGTTGGCTAGACCATATGATCAGAATGGAGGAACATGAGCCAGCGCGAAAGGTTTTCGATAACGTACCCGATGGAAGCAAGAAAAGAGGACGACCAAGACTCCACTGGAAAGACCAGGCAGAAGAATTTTTCCGTATCCTTGATATTACCAACTGGCGAGAAAAGGCGAAGGATATAACCATTTGGAGGAATACTTTGAAATTTGTTTAATTTGGAATTGTAAATTTTTCTCAAGTAATGATGACATAATAGAAATAACAATTTTGAAGCTACAAAGTGGTATTTATGAGCTATTTAGGGTGACTAGACACGTTCAGATTGTATTTTTATGTTGACAAATGTTGTTCAGCTGTACCATGGCTACAATTTAGCCAAATGTGGTGAGTAAACAATTTTGAGATACTTATGCTGAAAAATGTGAATTTTTTTTTTTGAGATCTGGGAATCGTGAATTGGTAAAAATCGATTTTTTTTCAAAAATTTGACTTGGTATAGACATTTCATGGATACCGATCAACTCAGTAGACTTGCCTCTAACCGATACATTTTGCTAGAACGTTGCTGAAAAAAGTTCATGGCAAAAACTACAACAGTGATATTCTAGAGGTCTAATATTCTTCTATAAATGACATTTATTTGCAATAAACATAGCTAAATTAACAGAGCTGGGGGTGAATATACACAAGAATTTTTAACATAATAATTCATCGGAATATCTGGGAAACTATAGTCCATATAGCAAATAGTATATGTCACTTTCGTGACCAGCGAATTTATAGCACGAGGAATTTAATACTTGGGGATTTTTAAGTTTTGTCACCCTGTGTATTTTGCATGGCATCTGTTTGATCTGCCCATTTTCCAAACTTTAATTTCGATTAAACCCCATTTTCTCACAACCTGTACACTATGGACATTTACAAGTACTTGAGTGTAAAGATCTTCATTACTCTCCACTTATTCAACTGATGTACCATGAGATGATTACAATCTTAACATTGGCATTGTCTTACATGTCAAATGTATTGAAGATGAGTGAAGGACGGGTGGACACATGTACTCCATCCACCACACGCAGAGTTCGAAAAACTCTGTGCCATGTGATAATGATGATGCTGACAACCATGACAGTAACATTGCAATAAAATACAATAAATATTGCAGCATCATCAGCAACAGCAGCAGCAGCAACATAAGAAGAAGTAGCTACATCAAAAAACAAGCGAAGAAGTCATATTACGACAATGGATGGCGCTGAAAATGATGATGCTGTCGATGGCGCATCATTGTTTTGGGAATCCAAGAAGATGAGAAGATTGTACAACAGCTGATCGATATCTTCAATTACACCATCATCATCATCATCATATTCATCAACGCCACTACATAAATATTAACAACAAACGGATGAATGTACGAACTAAACAAGGTACGAGTAAAAACAACAGTGTTTTGCAACATTTCTTATCTGTGTCAGGGATGGAAACAAGAAGAACTTTGGTACTACTTTCATTCGCCTGAATAATGTACAGTAACATTAATTTGTTTCGCAGTGAAATTGACAAGTATCATATCAGCATTGAAGACAATAGTCATGTTTTGGTTACAAACAAGCGATTGTCGCTTGCTAATTTGCAAAGAAAACGGCAATTTAGCGATAATTTATTCAAAAATATGAATAACGATTGAAAACGGTAAAAGATGTCAAAAAAAAAATTGTTTAAACTTAGCGAATATGATCCGCATTGGAAAAATGCTGCTCACAGTCACTGCAATTTCAGCCTCATCTTTAAAAAAGTATGGCCCAAACACGCCGCGTGACCAAAATCTTCACCAGACAGTTGCTCGTTGTGGGTGGGTGCATTTGTTTCCCATGGATTGCATGAGGATTTTCTGAGCCCCAAATTCGACAAGATGGAAATGCGCTTCATCGGAGATGACTTTTTTTAAAAAAAAAATTAGATTGACTTCACTTTGCTTCATTACCTATTGACCGAATTGCCGGCGCTTTCCATGGGTGAGTAGCCCTTCGTGAAATTTGAAATTGTTAAAAACGATGCCGAATTGATGTTTTCGAGTTTTCGGCGACACTCTCGTTTACAACAGAAATGTTTTCAAGAGGCCGACCGGTACGTTGACGCGCAGGGGTCTTACTGCCCATAACGGGCCCAGTTTCTTCAAATTTTTTAACCACTCATTAGGTGCACTATCTCGACTGAAAATTCTTCCAAGTTTGCGAGCGGTCTCAGCATAACTTAGCAAATTTTTGTAATAAGTCTTCACAATTATAACGCGTTGTTCTTTCGTAAAGCGCTCCATTTCTAATAATCGGAATAAACATATGTGACAGCTGCCAAATTTTGGAGTTACCACTTGCAGAAACAAAATCACATGAGGTGTCAGGGGACATCCAGTTGGAACGAAGTTCCTTTCGCCATATATTATGTACTAGTTAGTTTCAACACACCCAAAGCACCCGCTAAAAAATACCATAATTTAAATTTATTTTTAAGAAAACATACTTTTTGTAAAAGGATAAACTTTTTTTAAGAAAATTTTTGTTTATACTTAGAATATATTGTTTTTTAAAAAAACAGTAAAATCATACTCCTTTTTAGAAGAATATGTATTATATTTTCCAGAAGAGGTCCTTTTTTAAAGAGAGGCACTCCTTTTTTAAAAGCTAATCTTGTTTTTTCAAGAAAATGTAATATTTTTAAGAAGAAGTACTTTCTGTAAGAAAAAGCCATAAGAGTATGAATTTTTTTTTACAAAACAAGTACTTTTTTTAGGAACAGGTACTTATTAACGAAGCGGTACTCTTTTTAGGAAAACGTTATTTTTTAAGAAAATTTACTTATTTTCAGAAAGGCTACTAATCTCAAGAATAGAAAAGAAAAGGTATTATTTTATTTTTAAGAAAAGGTACTTTAAAGAAAAGGAATTTTCGTAAGAGAAGGTATTTTTTTAAGAGAAGATTTTTTTTTTAAGAAATGGGAATCTTTTTAGAATTGGTCCTGTTTCCAAGAATGAAAAAATAAAAGTGGGTTCCCATTTTTATTTGTCTTAGATCCTGGTTATGTTTAAAGTTGTAATTTCCTTTAAGGCAATAAGAGATCAGTTTTCTCCGGTTAGTGAAACAACTGTAAATGCCGCGGGTGGGATTCGAACTCACATTCGCTGGACGATCGTTTCGATGTTTGTGAAACATCATCTTCAGCGGCGGCTAGCCCGTTAAGCCTCTGCGGTGTGTAAGTAGCGACAACCAATCACTCTGCACAATCACTAAATGTCTTCGGTAAGTGACTTGTGTGAATACACAACGCAGTGGCTTAACGGGCTAGACGCTGCAACGGCAAACACTGCTCGGTTAACATGGCCCTATAGCGCGCACCGTCCACTGTTGCCGTTTGACCAGCGGCGTTCTCGAAAAAAATGCCCTGATGGCTCCTCCTAATGGCTCCTCGTGCATCACTCGTGGATTTTCGGTGCCCCAGAAGCGATAGTTTTGCTTGTTCATGTACCCGCTGAGGTGGAAATGAGCCTCATCGCTCATTATGATTTTGGTGGAAAATCGTCACTTCGTCCACGAAGTTGAGGATGGCTTGGGCGTTGGTTACACGCGTTTGGCGGTCGACAGGCAGCAGCTGATGCACGGACTGGACTTTGTATGGGAACATGCGCAGGTCTTTGACCAAAATTCGCCATGGGGATGACCGGCTGATGGCTAATAGCGAGGCACGGCTCTGGTCGATGTTTCCGGCGGCAGCTCGACATCCTCGGCAATAGCGGCGATATTCTCGGCAGAACGGGCGCTCTGGGGCCTACCACTCCTGGCAACGTCTTATGTGATCCCATACTCTTCAAGGATAGTGGCCAAACGGCGCAGTGTTTGCGCACTCGGAGTCAGACGGCCGGGGAATCAGCGACGGTATTCGCGCTGCGCCAACACCACAGACGAATTGTTACGCAAAAAAATAGACACGATTATTCCGCGTTCTTGGGGAGTGTATCGCTCCGTGGCTTATTTACTTGTATTCTACATCTGTCTAGTCTACAAATGCCAAAACAGATTTGACATTGGCGGCCATTTGCAAAAATAACAGCAACTTCCAATAGGGTGGTCACTTTTGAAACACCCTGTATATCGAAAGTAACTTCGGTCCAACCGAGTGACCCCTGACACCTCATGTAATTTTGTTTGTTCTAATTTTAGTCCACACAACTAAAATTCGACTCTAAACAAACTCGATCCATAATTGGGTCGGTTGTGACAACTGAATGCAGTCGTTCTCTCAACTAAATTTTCTATAATCAATTTTGCTATTTTGCCATTTTGAATACGATTTTTCCATAAATTCGGGTTGTTGCAACCAAACTTGGTATCAATTCGGTCGTACTAGCCGAATTTGGCTTTAAGTTGGTTGCAACAACCGTAGTTATGAAAACTAAGGTTGCTACAACCGCATTTCTCAAAAATGCAGTTGTTAAAACCAAATTTTTTGTCATTTCGGTTACCAAAATATAATTTTATATATTTCAAACCTGACGATTGGGACAAACTCTGATTCGATTGAGATGACCCCAGGTGCGGTTGTGACAATCTCGAAAGCCGGTTGTCGCAGCCTCTAATTTCGGTTACCTCAAACGACTGTGTTTTGTGGGTGTACTATAAATGATGAAATGAGACACGTTATATTCGGTGCCTATTAATCTAACCAGTCTAGGTCAACACAAACTTATAGCGATAGGAGAGAAACAGAACGAGGGTACTGCAGGAGGCGATTATAGAATTCACTTCAAGCTATGTAATGGAAAAATAATCATATATTATTTGTATTTCGTTGTTCGACCTTTTTGTTACCAATAAATAATCTATGTTTTCCGAATAAAGCAAATCTGACCTACAAATAAAGCAAATCTGACCTCAAGCTCGGAAAATATAGATTATTTATAGATATTCATATATTTTTAAAAGCCGCTGACATGGGAATATTGCCTTCAAATACAACTCAATGTAGTGACAGAGTAATTAAAAAAGTACATTTCATAGTACACTTTCATTCAATATCGTACCAACTCTAACTCTGTGTACACTTTAGTGTAGCAGCAACTCACACGGTTGTTGGTATAATTGATGAAACGACGAACACCTTTAGTACAACATTGTGTATGTTTATCGTTACTTTCGCTGTGGCTTTTCTACACTGGCACGTGACGCCTGAATGAAAACGAAAGTAATGTTGCTGTTGTTCGTGTATGTTTCTCCGTGTATTTACTGTTGCATGCCGCAAATGCCTCGAACAACCCCAAGATAAAATTATGCTCTGAACTTACAGCTACAAACAGAAGTTGTTGGCGATGCTGCCTGCAACTGCTGATGATGTTGATGTTGCTCAGATGTTCCGTTGTTCCGTTGCTCTAATGTTGTGTTGGTTGGTTGTTGGTTGGTTACTTGTGTGTTACGTGTACGTTTCCTGTATTTTTCTGGTTTCTTGTCGTATCTATTGTATAATGTTCAAGTACTTAGCTAAGCATGCGGCAGCATCTTTTTATTTTGTTTTTCATCTCGTTTTCCGATTCATGGCACTGCAATGCATCGACGGGAAAATACATTTTATGTGTGGCTAAAGTTATGTTGTTGTTGCTGGCTGTTGCTGCTGTTCGGCAGTGTTGCACATTGTGTTGTGATGTTTTATGGTTGTTGCATCAAAATGTGGAAAAATATTCACGTCTGTTTTTCTTTAATTTTATTACTTGATTGTTGTCTAAATTTGCCAGGCTCAATTGTTATTACGAGTGCTCTACACTAAGCTATACAATGTTTAAATCATAGTACAATAATTCGACATTTAGTTTTGGATATTGGTAAATTAAAATTTAAAAAAAAATAAAAAATAAATCAAGATTTTAAACCATGGTCAAGAAAAGTGCACCAAATTGAACAAATACTGGGGCAAACTCTTCTACAAAGAGACATGGGAGTAATAGAATATGGGATGTACAAACACACTCACAGAACTAATTGTTTGAAAAGAAGTTGTAGCAACAGTAAATTCGGTTGTTGCCGCTGAATTGAGGTTCCCACAACCGAATTGCGATTGCCACGACTGAATTTAGTCCCACAACTGAAATTCGGTTACAACATCCCCATTTCATAACCGACTCGGTTGTGATACCTGCATTTCTTATTATGTTCGTTCTATCAACGAAACTTTTTATGATTTCCGTTGCTCCAACCGAACTTTGAATTAAATCGGTTGCGACAATGCGGCTGAAATAATAGTATGTATTTCCATTCAACCGGGTAATTGATTATTGACATCAGTATATGACATCAATTGAATTGCAACTATCGAAGTTGACATCAATTCAGTCCCAATAATCGAATTTGGCCCTAATCGGATGCAACAACCGTATTTATGAAAAACGCTGCAACCAAATTTCTCATGACTTTTGTTGGTACAACAGACGTTACACGGAAACGAGCCTGCTACTGAAGTAATGCTTCTCAATGCGCGGAGTTTGAACCGCTTCTCCACTTGTTGTTTCCGAGAAAGCAAATGTTTGTACATAAACGCTGAAAAATAACGGCCCTGCAACATATTTCAGCAAGCATGTAGTACATGTTTGCAAGCATTGCTTACGTGAATTAAAGATCTTCTGATTTTTGTTTCATTATTGTCTGTCACTGTGGCCGTCGGGGGTGCAATGGTTAGTGTGCGCGCCTCTTGTGCATGAGGTTCTGGGTTCGATCCCTGCTGTGACCAATTTCTTTCGGCGGCGATCACCTCGCATAGTGACGACGACGCTATCGAGTATTTAGCCATGAAATCGTTTTTCAAAATATCGTTAGCAATCGGCGTAAAAACTTTAGGTCCCAGTCAATGTGTATACAAAAATAGTAATCGCACAATTCACTGGTTGGGAGAAATTCTCCCCAACTCTCCCCAATGGGAAACCATTTATTTTATATTGTCTGCCACCTTTTTGTTTTCAGCAGTTTACAACAAACAAAGCCACATTTGGGTCACAAATACACATATTATAACCAATTAATCATTGTGTCCCAAATATATATTGAATATCAATATCAATATATTGAATATCAATCACAATGTGTTTGGACACAAGTATACTATGTTTGCCACAATCTACAAACACGTTATATTTGCATCCAAACAACAAAAAATACAACATTTTCACCGTGTAATACATGATCTCAATACAGCTACTTTGTAAAACAGGACCAAATTCACTGATTTGCAGGTCTGTCTATTATATTGAATTAGAGGTTGTCACACCCAAATTAGAGGTTGATACTGCCAAATTAGAGACCCTCACAATCGCGTTAGATAGAATTGGTTACAAGTTCGGTTGCTGTAATCGAAATTATAGGAAATTTGGATGATAGAGGTTGCCACAACCGAATTACAAATTGTTACAATCAAATTATAAGTTGCTGCAAACGTATTAGAGGTTTTTTCAATCGAATTACGAGTATAGGTTGTCGCATCCGAATTAGAGATTATCACAACCGAATTAGAGGTTGTCACAACCGAATTAGAGGTTGTTACAACCGAATTAGAGGTTGCTACAACCAAATTAGAGGCTGTCACTACCAAATTAGAGGTTGTACTGCCAAATTCGAGGTTCTCCCAATCGCGTTAGATAGAATTGGTAACAAATTCGGTTGTTGCATCCGAAATTATAAAAAATTTAGAAGATAAAACGAATGTAATTGGAAATTCAATTGTCACAACCGAATCATATATAAAACAAGGGTGTTACAACGGAGTTTGAGTTGTGGGGACTAAATTCAGCCGTGACAACCGTAAATCGGTGGCAATAGTCAAATGTTCGGTTTTCAAATAATTGAATAATGAAATTCTAAAAGTGCTCATCTTCGATTTTCGGCCATTTATATGTTTTTTTCTATATTTTTAATGGGAAAGAAGAAACGCATCTATGATGACCGAGAGGGGCTCATCCTTTAGCATGAAAATGATGGGGTTGTTCATTAAAATCTTTCGAAAAGGTGAAGAGAATAGGCATAATAGATTCTATAGTTCTCATGGGGAATGTCAACAAAGCAAAAACTCACTGAACAATGAGGTGCAGTGGATACTTTTCTGACATCTACCGGCAAGCAAGTCAAAGACGTTTATTACATTATACAGTACGTGCTAGAAATCAGTTCAGTCACAACCTGTAAGAACACCAGTAGGGTTTTGACAGCTATTTAGCAGATTCTTATTTCAATGAGCAGTAGTTCAAGTAATTCCGGAAGCGAAGTAGTTCCTCGTAATAGGAAACGTGGCATAAACAATGTGGAGAAATACAAACGTGTTGCAATCAAAAATGCCAAGGTTAAAGGTCTTGCTCATAAAATCTACGCCAAAAAAAGAGGTACATGAGCGCCGAACTGGAGACATCTACAGGTAAGATGTTCATTATCTATTTATACTTTGTATGTTTTTATTTGTATTTACTCAACTATTCGTAATTACACGGTCCTACTACATAAGACTTACTTATTTGTTTAATATTTTCCCCGGAACCGAAATGTCGCCTATCAAGTCATAAAATGTTACCATTTTCAGTTCGATCTCAATAATTCTGGGAGCGTGATTGCTCGTCAGTTTATTGACAATGATGTGTTCATAAAAACTTTGACGTTGACTACGGTGATAGGAATTTGTGCCATGTTCTGCGTAACCGCGTTTTTTCCTTATTATCCACGAATGCTTCCAATAAATCATCTAAAAATACAAGACTTAAAGAAACTGAAGGAATACATCCTGAACATGAGACTGGGATATTTTGCAATGACTATCAACAGCATTAGCGGATTCTACAGAAGAGAATTTTTGAAGCTATTGAATTAAGTTAAATTAATGTAGAAAAAATAAAATATAATAAAAAAAACCAAATATATAAGAAAACAAAAAATAAAAGATAAAAAAAATATACAAAAAAATGTAATAAAAAACAAAAAAAAAATTAAGTAAAAAAATATTAACCTCTAAAATTCAATCTAAACCTTCTATACTTTATATTTCTAATTTCTTTTCTTTTTTGTTAGAAGTACAGCAATGTACGAGTAATAAAGAAATTAAAAAAAAAAATACTTCAATCAATTATCATTATTTTTTAAATAACTGTACTCATGTCATACTATTCAACAGAAAATGTTCTACATCAGTTTTTTAATAGATGGTGTTCTTTTGGATTATTTGGAACACGTTGTATCACTTGCCTATCTTTAGATTTTTTATTGATTCTGAAAGGCCTCTTAAAGACCTTTCCAACAAGCCCACAAATCCGACCACTGGTTCAGAAGTAAGCAACTTCACCCTACTACCCTCCGACCTACAATCCGAAAATTTTGAACCCGCTTCCATTTCGTACCTTTGCATTTTCGGACATGGTCCTAGTGGACTTTTCTTCATGAAATGAGCCAAGGAATACGCTGGAGAAATTTGTCCGGAACTTACTGAATCACCCTGTATAAATTATTACACGACCATTTGTTAATGGTCTGGGTACTGTTTGAAGGTACAAAGAATCTCTTTTTCTCCTTATCCGGTCACGAACAACCCAGAGGGGTCAGGGACCTTACAAAACGAAGATAACATATTTCGCCAACCATTTCGATCTTTTGCCTTATCTCTCCAGTTGGCAATACTAAGTGTACGCAGGAATTCGTCAACTTGATCCCTCCAGCGGAGTCGTGGTCTTCCTATTTGTCGTCTTCCTTCGAGTTCGGTTTCGACAACCCTTCGTGCTGGTTCGTCTTCATCCATGCTACTGACAATGCCTAGCCAGCGCAATCGCGATATTTTGATCCGCTTAACTATGGCAATGTCGAGATATAGCTCATACAGCTCGTGGTTCATGCTTCGCCGATACTCGCCGTTCTGCACTATAGGGCCATACATTTTTCGGAGTACTCCTACAGTTGTTTCGTCTGCTTGCGATAAGACCCAGGATTCTGCGCCATAAAGCAAGACAGGTTGTATGAGTGTCTGGTTCAGTTGGACTTTTGTTACTCGAGAGAGGGCTTTATCTCTATAGTGCTTGCTTAGCCCAAAATAACATCTATTCGCTAGCAGAACCCACTTCCTTACTCCTTCTCAATTCTCGAAAACACTGCAGTAACTTCTCTAACTGTGCGTCCAATGATATCTACATCATCCGCCATCTAACGTTTGTTTTTTTTCCAACTAGTGCTTATTTCGTGAATGGTAACACTTAGCTCATGTCTGATTTGACAGATAATTAGTTTTATCCTTCCGCTGAACGCATATGGTTGTGTATGCGCTTGAACAACGTTGGGAAATATTGCGACTTTACTTTGAAAATAATGGTAATGTTGCATAATGTGAAGATGCCGATTTTGCCAAAAAAAATCATCTTTTGAGATGAAGCTGATTTTGATCTTGGCGGGTATGTAAACAAGCAAAATTGTCGCATTTGGGGCACAGAAAACCCGCACGCATACATTGAAAAGCCGATGCACCCAATACGAGTCACTGTTTGGTGCGGATTTTGGTCCAGAGGCATAATTGGGCCATTTTTCTTCGAAAATGAGCAAGGAGTGGCCGTTACACTCAATGGCGATCGTTATCGGGCCATGTTGAACGAATTTTTGTCCACAAAAATTGAAGAGGAGGATATTGGCAACATTTGGTTTCAACAGGACGGCGCTACGTGCCACACAGCCGAAGCTGCACTCGATGTTTTGCGCCCTGTTTTTGAAGATCGCATTATCAGCCGCAGAGCTGATGGCGTTTGGCCACCTCGGAGCTGCGATTTGACACTGTTGGACTATTATTTGTGGGTTGCCCTCAAAGATAAGTGTTACGCCGACAAGCCAGAGACAATTGACGCTTTAAAGGACAATATTCGTGAAGCCATTGGTAAAATACAGCTGCACACAATCGATAATGTGCTTAAAAATTGGACCGATCGTGTAGGCTACTGCATGTACCTAAAAGAAAAACTGCTAAGGGAATGCAAACAGTGGAGAGTGTGAGTGTAAATTGTCATGGTGGAGGGTATATAAGCTTCAGCCCGTCCGAATTTAACACCGTTTCTACTTGTTTTTGTATACACCGGGCAATGCTGAACATCAAATGACTCGCTTTGTTTGGCCATAGCAACGACAACGAAACAACCAAACACACAACATCACACATACTTTGTCCGAAGTAGCTGACGTATACGTGTGTCACATAACCACATGTTTGCCATATCAACAGCAACGAAACAGCCAAACACACAAAATCACACATACTTTGTACGAAGTAGCTGACGTATTAGTGTGTCATCATTACGTCGACTGCGCAAGCCCAAATGAAATTTTTCGTGGCTATGCTTTATATCTCCGTTCAACAATAGCAACAGACACATGTCCATACATACATTATTATGTTAATACATACGCTATAGACACAATTTCGTTTGCCTCACCCCTGCCACACCACTCTTTCATTGCTCTCTTGCTCGCTCATTTTTGTTTAGCACGTCATTATTCTCTTTCGCAGTCGCAGAAAATCTGGCTTTAGCAGCAGCATAAAATCTGGTTTTTGACTTTGATAGATTTAGTCCCTATACGCCGCTATAGATGTTAACACATCAAAAAGAAATTTGAGAAAATATTCAGTAGTTTTTTTTTATAGTATTTTCATCAGCATACGCGAGCAGTATGTGACTTTAACTGCTGATGGTTTTATTCATGTTGACAGCAGCTTTTCTAGGAATAATCTCTATTAAGATGTTAAAGAGATCGCACGATAGGTTGGCCGCCTTATAATCGAGGTACAAAGAATCAGTTTGATTAAAACAACTCGGTGGTTGATATTCGGGGTTTTTCGTTTCCTGGAGATGAGTCGTTTTCGAACTTTATTCTCCCTTACGCCCCTGTGCGTGAGTAATCAGTATTTTTTGCTGGAACGTTACATATTATACAGAGGAATACTTGGAAAATGTTTGCAATACTTTTGTTTTTGGAGAAGGCAGGTTAGGAATTGGAAATATCATTTGTTTTATTATTATTAATCATTACATGTTACATGATATGGATTATATTCAGAGATACTGGGAGTAGAGAATCATTTAGTACATGCAGGCTTTTAAGAGAAGGCACATTTTGGTATTTGCAATTTGAAAAAGTATTCCCTTCCGTCTGACAATGGGCAAAGTACTGGACTCTAATACGACGAGGTAGTTTATTAAAAAAAAAAAATGGTTTCCCATTACATCCCATGAAGGGACCGGGGAGAACTTCTCACAATCACTGAGCTGTGCGCTTTCCAGTTTTCACCCACTGATTGGAACCTACAGTTTTACACCGATTCCGAACGGTATTTTGAGAAGCTTTTTTTCATGGCTATATACTCGATAGTGTCGCCGTCACTATGCGAGGTGACCGCCGCCGAAAGAAATTTGAAGGTGGTCAGAGCAGGGATCGAACCCAGGATCTCAAGTACAAGAGGCCCGTACACTACCCATTGCACCACCAACGGCCAATAAATAAATATGACCAACTTTATTTTGTTGCAATTTCGTTCAGCATTTTGTATTGTTATTGTTTTTCAGAAATCTCAGAGTTTTATGAAATCTCGGGTTTATGCGAATAAAACGGAAACAATTCCTGAATTTAAATACGAGATGCTACGCGTCATCGGTGGACAATTTCTCGCTTCATCTGTTCCTGCTACTTCGTCTGCCTTCTACATCTGTTCCTGCTCCATCTGTTCCTGCTTTATCTGTCCCTGTATCATCTGTTCTTGCTTCGTCTGTTCCTGCTACACCTAAATCATCAGTTCCTGCTTCATATATCCTGTTTCATCTGTTCCTGCTCCATCTGTTTCACTTTATCTGTTCCTGTATTATCTGTTCTTCCTTCGTTTGTTCCTGCTACACCTAAATCATCAGTTCCTGCTTCATATGTCCTGCTTCATCTGTTCCTGCTTCATTCTCATCCTGCTATATCTGTACCTGCTTCCTCTGTTCCTGTGACACCTGTTCTTCCTTTATCTGTTCCTGCTTCACCTGTTTCAACAGATCCTGCTTCCTCTGTCCTTACTCATCTGTTCCTGCTTTTTCTGTTTCTGTGTCATCCGTTCTCGCTTCATTTGTTCCTGCTTCATTAGTTCCTACTTCATCGGTCCTGCTACATCTGTAACTGCTCCATTTGTTCCGGCTTCATCTGTTCCTGTATCATCTGTTCTTGCTTCATCTGTTCCTGCTCCACCTAAATCATCAGTTCCTGCTTCATATATCCTGTTTCATCTGTTCCTGCTCCATCTGTTTCAGCTTTATCTGTTTCTGTGTCATCCGTTCTCGCTTCATTTGTTCCTGCTTCATTAGTTCCTACTTCATCTGTCCTGCTACATCTGTTACTGCTCCATCTGTTCCTGCTTTATCTGTCCCTGTATCATCTGTTCTTGCTTCGTCTGTTCCTGCGACACCTAAATCATCAGTTCCTGCTTTCTCTGTCCTTATGCATCTGTTCCTGCTTATTCTGTTTCTGTGTCATCCGTTCTCGCTTCATTTGTTCCTGCTTCATTAGTTCCTACTTCATCTGTCCTGCTACATCTGTTACTGGTCCATCTGCTCCTGCTTTATCTGTCCCTGAATCATCTGTTCTTGCTTCGTCTGTTCCTGCTCCACCTAAATCATCAGTTCCTGCTTCATATGTCCTGCTTCATATTCTCTCTTCATTCGCATCCTGCGGCATTTGTTCCTGTTTCATCTATTTCTGCTCCAACTATTCCTGCTTTATCTGTTCCTGTGTCATCTGTTCTTGCTTCACCTGTTCCTGCTTCTCCTGCATCATCAGTTCCTACTTCATTTGTTCTTACTTTAACTATTCCACCTTCATCCGGTCCTGCGTCATCAGTTCCTGCTTCATCTGTCCTTCTTCATCTGTTCCTGCTTAATCAGTTTCCGTGTCTTCTATTCTTGCTTCATCTGTTCCTGCTTCATCAGTTCCTGCTTCCTTAGTCCTGCTACATCTGTTCCTGCTTCATCTGTTCCTGCTTCATCTGTTCCTGTGTCATCTGTTCTTGCTTCATCTGTTTCTGGTCCACATACTTCATCAGTTCCCGCTTTCTCCATCGTACTGCATCTGTTGCAGATTCATTTGTTCCCGTTTTATTAATACTAGTCCATTTATATCATCCTTATCATCATATTAGTCTTTTTGTGTAATAATTCTGCTAATATCATCCAATACAATCAAGGTCCCTGTTCAGTCTATTATCTACTGCATGAATTGATTACTATTTGTGTTTCTGTTCTATCAATTTAATTACACTGTGCAACAGCGGGTGTCGGGCCTCAACCAAACCAAAACACCAAACCATTTCTACACCAATTATGGAGCTCTAAATATAATTTTTTTTGACTAGTGTATTCAGAAAAGTTAGCAAGAAATGTTTAAGCTACAATTCTTTTGAAGACAGCTACCGCAATTTATATACCGTTAGGCAAGAAATGTCAAAACACATAAAATATGTGAAATCAATCGTGACGTTTCGTGAAAGAAACGATTAACAGTGTACTTTTCCTCAGAATTACTTTAGAGGGAATTGCGAAATGGGAAAATAGCTACAATATTGTCAAAGCTTGTAATGCAATATTTCAAGCTATTTAGGATTTATTGAAGTAAAATCTGAAATAGGGCCAAGACCCACCTCCAAAATTTTCTTAGGCCTGTAAAAAAAAATTGTTACGTATAGGGGCAAAATCGAGCGGAGTTTTGTGATACCACGTCCACGTACTTTAACAATTTTTTGGTTTGGTTGAGGCGCGAAACAAATTCCTTTCATTTGTGTCACAGTGTTATTATACTTTAATTTTGAATTTAGTTTGTAATTGAAGATATGTAAAATTATATTTTTCCTGCCGTTTTTATCTGAGCAAATAAATAAATAAAAGAATAATGGCCTATCATCAGAGCCGTGGTGACCATTTGAGGGATAGTTTATTCCATACTTAATCGGAACATGTTTTCTTTACAATCCAGTACAAATATCACAACATTCTCAAAGTTAAGTGTTTTTATTTTAAATTGAAAAGGTGAATTCTTAATGAGATACCTTTAATGAGCTACTCAGTGGTATGCAACCTAGCGTGTTTTAGTTGTAATATCATTGAAATCCCACACTTTTTAACATGTGGGTTTAGTTCAATTTGCGTCTGTGTAGCTCATTTGTCACATACCTATAGTGTTGTCAACCATATAACTTTGAAGAATATGATTACTATGATTTATCGATCAATTCACAGTTATAGGCAACAACTTTTCAATACTTCATATTTGGTTTCACAAATTGTCAACAAAATTGTGATAGTTTGAAGGTTTTTAAGTAAGGAATGTATCTTTCAGATGACTATTTATAGGTGAGATGAACTGTTAAGATCAATCATTTTGTTCAACGCTTTATCTTATGATAACTTTAAAAAATCTAACTCATAGTCGGCCTTGAAACACATGCTTATCCCATTCATTGTAGCATACACGTACCTGCCTACCTGTCTACTCAATCATCACCAATTACAATTTGAACATTATTTGTCTATAATTTACCTTAATCATACATATTCATTTAAACTCATTGCTACGCTCAATCATACTCGTATGAAGACTTTTTACACTGTTGCGAATGATGCCCGTTGGCCACGAAGGAATTGTGGTTGATTTCCCCCATTTGTGGAAGACCACGAATTGAAGTTTAATAAAAATTGTCTATTATAAAATTTATATACGACTCTCGTAAATGGCACTTTGTTGCTGCTTACTTTTGTAATTTTATCTCTTAGCTGGCGCCGCATAACTACATATTTATCAACAACAGCAATTGCTGCTCGTGCAACACAATTTCTTTGGTTGTTGCAACATCAGCAGCGTCAGTGTACAACAACAACAACGAAATATCTCCACCAAAAATATCTGTAATTTTAAGATGTACTTGGTACAAAGTTATGTATGATGCAGTGATCAAAGGAAGTTGTTTAGTTTCGTTAGTGCCATTTGGCATTTGCATTTCAAATTAAATGCAAAATTACTTTTGGTGGAGCTGCACAAAAGATCTGCAGCAAAAACACAACAAAAACTCCTAATGTTTGTTAAATTAATTGCTATTTTCATTATTTAAATGTGAACTTGTGACTTGAACTTGTGTGAACTCTCTAACGATGGAAAACAAAACATTTTTTCTCATAATAAATTTTGGTCAATGTTCAAAATAATCTGAGGTGTGTTGTTGCTAGTATTTTTGTTTTTGTCTTTAGGAATACAAACCTCTTCCTTTTTGGAAGTGCTTAATTAACAAATGTTTGTAATGAAATGGAAAGTTGACGTATCAAAATGATAAACAGTTTTGGGAAACAGATGCATTATAAAGATACATCAACGGTATTTGTTTCATGAACTTTTTAAATCAAACGAATTGGATTTCACAATGCAACGTTTTTGGGGAAATTACCTAGCATCTCAACCAAAGCCAACTTCAAACCATAACCACCACAAAACTTTGGCGATCAGTTTTACTCTACCACATCTCACATATTTTGTAGCTTATAATACAACACAACTCTGGCATGGAATTATAAAGTTTAAAGTTACATCTATATTTCCAAAATATCTCAAAATTTCGCCACAGTCGCAGCAAAGAATTAGGTGTGGAACTTTTCAAACAGTTCTACCTACACGTGGTTTTACTACTGACTCTACTTGTTCGAGTTTATTTCAAACACAACAAGTTGCTTTACACAAAACTAGAAACAATAAAACAGAAAACTAGAATCCCAGCGGAGTTTAAAGTAAATGGTTGTTTAAATAGGGGGTTCGAATTTGAACCGCCGTTATTTCGCAGCAGATGACCAATTTGAAATGACACATTAAAGCTCTAAGCTCGATATTCAGTTTTTATGAAATTTTCGTTGCCACAAGAAAGAAGTACGTGTATAAAAAATAACGAAAAATTTCTTGCACTGAAAATTTCGATCACTTTTCATATGAAAGCCGTTGTGGCCGTCGGTGGTGCAATGGTTATTGTGCGCGCCTCTTACACATGAGATCCTGGGTTCGATCCCTGCTCTGACCACCTTAAATTTCGGCGGTCACGTCGCATAGTGACGGCGACACTATCGAGTATTCAGATATGAAAAAGCTTCTCAAACATATAGTTCGGAATCGGTGTAAAACTGTAGGTCCCAATCGGTGAGCATAAAACTAGAAACCACACAGCTCACTGGTTGGGAAAAGCTTCCTTCATGGGAAACTATTCATTTAATTTTTTTTTCAGTTAAAAACAACAAATATCAGAGTAAAAGTACAGGTATTGTTTTCCTAGATATTGAAAAAGCTTTCGACACGATATGGCACAATGGTCTCGTTTTTAAACTTAATAATTTTGGATATCCGATCTATCAACAAAAAATGATCAAAAGTTTTATGTCGAACCGAACATTTGTAGTTGACATTGATGAAAAAATGTCGTCAAAAAGAATTATCACTACTGGCGTTCCACAAGGATCAATTTTATCATCTATATTATACTCCATAAATACTTCCGATTATAAATTAAATAAAAGATCAACACTAGCATCATATCAAGTGGACAATGCTCAAATAGCATCATTAAAAATATGAGAAAAAATATCGCACATGTTGGGAAATACCTTACTAAATGGAAAATTAAAATTAATGAAGGTAAAACACAGGCAATAATCCTCCCGTTTAATAAGTCGCCCAAGCGAATTCCAAGCATTTCACTCAGCGTACACGGTTGTCATATACCCATTCAAAACTCCATCAAATACCTTGGCATAATAATGGATAAACGATTATCTTTTACATACCATGTATTCTATACATGCGACAAAGCCATAAAATGTGGGAGAGCACTTTTCCCTCTACTAAATCGAAAATCTAAGCTAAACGCCAAAAATATACTGTTATTATATAAAATGTGCATTCGACCAATTTTAACGTATGGATGTCAAGTTTGGTCATCGTGTTGTCCCAAAACATATTTAAAAAAACTGCAAATCATTCAGAACAAAAATCATAAAATAATTTATAGCCTTAACAGACGCTACTCAACCGCCCTTCTCCACAGGCGATTTAAAGAAGACTTATTTAATACCGTAACCTGTAAACTTACACAACGATTCGAAGATCGAAACATGTTTTCAAGTCACGATATTCTAAGAAATTTCAATAGTTAATTCCTTCGTCAACTTCAGAAATTAAGTTAATAGAAGCCTTTAATGTAAAAATTTTTTTAAATAACTAAATTGGGGTTTTTCCTCTATATTTTACCCTAATCTGATTTAAATTTTTTTGAACGGACTCCTATTTTTCTACGAAATTAGTTTCCGATTCTTGCAATACTTTATTTAGCAAAACCTCAAGACTTGTAAATATTAAAATTATATTTTAAGTTCTTAAATTGGAATGTCGTTAGAAAAAAAAAATAAAAAAAAAAAATAGGATAACAATATTAACGATAGGGTCATTATTTGTTAAAATAATTTTCTATTTATCAATATGTTTGTTTTGGTAAATTTCTGAGACGTACTTATAATAATTCGTTACACTGTCTTAGAATTTTATAAGGAGAGTGGGAAATTTTTTTTTGAAAATAACTTAAAGTCAACCGAGTTTAAATTCAACGCCAATGTTTTTTATTTATCATCTTCAGACATTTGTTTTGAATGATTTGGAAGCGTTTAATGTGAGACTTTGCTGCTCTGTACCATATTGACGATGCAAATGATATTATTGGGCGAATATTTTTGGTGTGTAACCACGGAATGTTTTTTTACAAAGGCCACATACAGTGTCCCTAATGATTTTATAGATTTTTCGCGTGAAAACTCAATATTATTCTTAAAAGTTAATTTTTTGTCTAAAATGACACCAAGGTATTTAACTTCCACTTCTTATTAATATCCTTTTTTACCATAATGCCAATAGCATTATTTAAAAATTTAACACAATTTTTATAAACATCTGTTTGTTGCGAGCCATTCGACCGCTGTTCTTTTCTTTTGAATCTATTTCGCTGGCCAATACGCTGGACAATATTACTAGGTAGACAATTGCTTCTTGTTATTGAAGTTGTGTTGGTGAAAATGTATCGGGCGGAGAAAATAAGGTTTATACAAGATTGCATTTCCCTTTCAATTGCCTTTTTAGAACTTAATCGTTCTGTTTAAAAGTGAATGCTTCTATTTATTGTACTTGGCTATACGCCCCAGTACTGAGCACAAAATTGGACGGCAACGCGTATTCTAATGTTCTTAAACTGAGTGGCTTAGTGATATTGCTAAGAACAATATCGACCACTGACGGCATTCTATTTACTTGGTGAGGAAACCATGTGTGGTTAACTGGATAGTAAACAAAGAAGTTTCCCCCATAATGAAGATTGTTGAGAGCTGGACCAGAAGAACTAGCATTGGGACAGTTCCACGTTTGATGCTTGGCATTAAAGTCCCCGAGGAATATAAAATCTTTCTTGCATGGTGTTAGAGCTTTAATGTCATTGCAGAAATTGTGATTGTGCTTGGGAGAATATGCTGTGGTGACTATAACATTTGTACTGTTAATAGTTATTTCAATAGTCAAATTTTCAATGTGTGATGTTTTTGCACTGGAATTATGTAACATTTTCACAATGAAAATGGGTAGTAACATTTTCAAAATTCCAAAAATTTCAATACACAATTTCAAAATGATGTCAATTTACCTACCGACTTTTATTGTTAACGTTACAGTTACAGAATTCTGGTGCTGATCAAGAAATCATAAACATGATACGGTTTGTCAAATAATTTAACCCATCTCTGCTATTTATCACAATAGTATTTTTCCAAGGGATTAGGTGCACTTTTTATTTTTAGACTCGCTACAGTTTTAGAACCGATTCCGAAAGGCCTTGTTTTGTTACTCTTTTTCATTCATAATTACTCGATAGTGTCGTCGTCGTTTAGTGAGATGGCCGTCACCAAAAATCAATGTTTGATAGTCAGAGCAGGGACTGAACCCATGTCCTTATGTGCATGAACTAATCTTTCTACAATCAATAAGAATATTCAATATATCATCCAACACTTTTAAAACTTATGCCCAATATTATCTAATTTCAGTGCAATCTGGTCAATTCGAACGAACTATCATAGTTTAAAATGCTGTTCCTGCCCTAAGGAAACAATTCACATTATTTTCGATAAATATAAAATTTTAGCTTCCCATTGCTTAAAATTACCATTTGAATGGTAAAACTTGTATGTTGTAGTCGCTTACATATGGCTCCCATCATCCCTTTCCATTCGGAAGACCTCGTCCCCACCCAACGAGTATTGTGGGTGTCAGCAGCGCAATTTGGTGTTACGAGTATTTCCTTTCAATTGCATGCAACAAAAGTGTAAGAAAAACAATTTATACAATCAAAATCAAAAGCCATAACGATGGAGCTTTTAGCCTTTCAATAGACGACAACGCCTCCATACGGTTGTGGCAAATATAAATGGTCTGTATATGAAATTTATATTTCTACGAAAAAAAAGAAAGGAACAAATATTTCAAAATAAATATTCGTATATAATTTTTCATTTTTTTGACAACCTTAGTAACAACAACACGGATAACAGCATAACCCTGACCGTGTTATATCAGCTGTGGAAGAAATGCTCGCCCCCCGTCCACACAAAAAATCAGAGTATCCTTGAAAAATGTGTTCATACATAACTTTTTGAATGGACCATCACCATAACAATTGCCATCACCATCACTGTAATACTGGCATTCTTTTATGCCATAAAGCATAAATAGAAATGTGCCAAATTAGAGGAGAGAAAAAAGTTGGTTGGTAGGTATTATTGCTCGTTGTTGTTGCTGGTGTTTTAAAACGAAAAGAATTATCGGAAATAACTAATGTTCAAATGCACTACATTTACACTGAGCACGAACATTGGGGGAATGGAGAGAAATTCTTTTAAAAACATCTACTGTCTTCAGACTGTAAACTGGGGAAAGTAATTACATCAGCATCACCTTAGCTATCACCTAAAAATAAAAGAGAGAAAAAAGTTGTAAAAAATTAAAATGAATACATAATGGAAAATAGTCAAATGGACTGAAACATTATCCACGCTATCAAAAGTTTTTATGTAGTCTTATACCCTCTTCTTGACAAAACCCTCTTCTTGACAAAAAAAGTATAGCAAACTTATGAATAATTGACATCACAATGACGAAAAATTTACTTCAACTTGATGACAAACTTACATGAACTTCATGTAACGTTGTCGTTGAATCAACGTAAACTATTGATGATTTATTGATAAAAGATTTATAAATTGATCTTCATCAATTTAATGAAATGTGTCGTTGGTTGGTAAATGCGGAAATGTTTCATCAAATTGATGACGGAATTCATAAATTTGATAAAGCTTTTCCTTCAGTGTCGAGGTCGATACTGTGACATGTTGGAAAACTTTGTAGTCCCCGAATTGCATCGATTGAGCCTACAACATATGTGGTTCTAACAGGATGGTACCACATCACACACCGCTAACCAAATGATTGGTGTTTTGCGAAAACTTTTCCCCGGCCGCATTATGTCAAAAAGAGAAGATTTCGACTGGCCCCCTCGCTTTCCTGATTTAACTGTCCCCGACTACTTTCTTTGGGGGATACTTGCGGAAAGGTCTACGGCAACAAGCCAACTATATTTCAGATGATAAAAAAAAAATGTTTTAAGATATTGGAGCAATAACACTCATAATATACCAAAATATTATGGACACACATATTCGTTGGCACAACTATTCTTACAGCTAGCTAAAATGTGGCGGTTCCTTGGACTATTACAGTATTCAGATATGATTTCCAATAATTTTGGTTGAAACCACAGCAACAAGAAATAAATGCGATATGTCAATCGAGTTTTAGTTCCAGCGACCAAATTATCCTGTAGTGGTGAATAATCTATTAGTTGGATGAACCAAAAATTTAGCAACTAATTCGGTTGTACCATAGATAAATAAAATACCATAGATGGTGAAAGATAAGTGGTGGATTTGAGAGTATAGGGAAATTTTCTAGATAGCGCCGGAGTGGTGGATATTGGCAAATTTCCTTTTTTATTGTCAACATACATATATCAAAAGCGATATGCTTTTCTATTATTTATATTTTATTTTCAAATTTAAACAACAGAGTCAAAATGAAAATGATTTTTGAGTGAAAAATGGTCGAACGGAAACAGCACGTGCCCTCTGGTGAAAATGGTGATTAAGCAAATGAATCATCTATGGTTTTTATTTATCTATGTTTGTACCCAATAATATAATGGCATGCTCAACTTATTACTTGAATTTGATGGCTGTCACAACCATTTGTTGATTCCATATCCCATTATGCATTTTATGGAAAGAGACTAAACAAGTATTTTGTTTAGAATTGTGTATTTTTTATTTATTCGGCCTTTTTATTGGTACCTTTTTATTTAATTATACACGCTCAAGGCCATCTATATCTCAATAAATAGAGATATAGTTTTTTTTTTAAAAAATAAGATGTTTCGCAAATGCATCCTTCTAGCTATTTCAGATCTAGCCATAGTTGTTTGTAATTTGTAAATAAAACAACAAGAGAATTATCTTACTATTTTTTATTATGATAGAACGGTCTATGACAAATATGTGCGAAACAAAATACAGGCCAAATGCTCTCGACGGCTTCGGTGGCATACCACTATCCGATGGACAATATTTTCAAGGCCTCTGGGACATAATTGGGGTTCAATGTCGTTAATGTGCCGAATTATCTCATCCATTAGCTCTTGAATTGTTCTTGGTTTATTGACGTACACTTTTAAATATCCCCAAAGAATGAAGTTCAATGGTGTCAAATCACATGATCGTGGTCATTGAATTTCTCGCGCAAAAGTGGCATTGTTTCGTTGTTTGTGTGGCAGGTGGCACCATCCTGTTGGGACCACATATCGTCCAGGTCCATATCCTCAATTTCTGGCCACAAATTCTGACCAAAATTCAAATTCTGACCAAAAAAATCAATCATTTTCGTAAAAGGCTTCAACAATCTTACGCGCTGCACAATTGTGTACTTCTCCATGGTTGAATTTGTCAAGCACTGAAACAAAGAAATGTAAAATTAAGGTGTGACTCACAATTAACATCGTACATTATAGTTGGTCCACCCTTTATATCCAATTTCTTTTTCGGGACGCCCCGGGATAACAAAATTGGAACTACTAAAGCCCATTTCTTAGAAAAACTCCACAAAACTTCTTCATGGACAGTCATAAACGATAGAAAACTCTGTGTTTTAAAATATCTCCGGTATGTTGGTATTTAGCCTGGAAAACTATCGAGGCTAGGTCAATCTCTTAAGATTCGATAATTGCGGCTAAGTTTTTGTTTTTTTTCTAACACAAACTTTTAAATTTTTTGCAGTACGTTTTTTTTTGGAATTTTTCCACGAAAGAGGACTTAGGATTTTGAAATGAAGACTCAAAACTTTACTATTCTCCACTATTAATAGCGCGGCCAACAAAAATCGCTGATTTCTGAAGATTGCCTAAGTGTGCCGACATTGAATCCATAGAAACATTTTTGTACTATCCGGAAGTCGAAAATACAATATTTTTTTCAGACAACATAATACAGGGTGGAGCGCGGAAATTTGCTTATTTGGGAATGAAATAAAAAAATTATGAACCTTAGAAAATTTTTTTTATACTTTAATTATAGTGAACAGTAAAGGAAATTTTAAATTACATGGTTTTAAATAGTGTATCTCGCAAATGTCGACCTTCGCTATCCACACACAGCTGCATACGATTTGTGAAATTTTCATGAACTCTAACAAGCATGTCGACTGGTATTCTGTCAATTTCAGACTCAATATTATTAATTAGGTCTTCCAAGGTTTTGGGACGGTTGACATACACCTTCGACTTCAGGTAACCCCAAAGGAAGAAATAGCATGGGGCTAAGTCTGGTGAGCGTGCCGGCCAGTTCACATCACCCCTCAAAGAGATAAGCCATCCAGGAAGCATTTGCCTCAAACAATTCATGGTAACCCTCGCTGTGTGTGCAGTGGCACCATGTATCTTCTAATTGCATTGCCTCAAGAGCCGACTGAAAAAATCCTGTATCAAGTACCTGGTTATCCGGTACCCGGTTATCCTGGAAAATGTAAGGGCCAATGATGCCCATTCGTGATATGCCCGCAGTACCGCATATTTTGTTTGTTTACACAAACGCTTTTACACACACGCTGCACTGCAATGATCGAGAGCGCATTTGAAAAATACGCTTTAACACAAAAAGACCCCTCCTCACGTGTCCAATGCATGATGGCAACTGAAAGGCAGACGAATACAAATCTCCCTTGAGCCACTATAAGCCACGCACACTCTCCACTCTCTTTGACCAACAGTGCCGCCCATGGTACAAAGAAATGGTAGAAGCACTAGCCCAGCTGATTTGAACTTTTTTCTGGACTGAGTGTGAGTAAGTTTTTCTCTTATGTCAAAGTTTGTTTACATTTGTTTGTCTGCAACCCCCGTTCGGCGACAATTGCTCTTTTTGAAATATTTCTCTGCAAAAATTACATAGAAACGTTTAAATTTTCACACTTGAACACTTTCAATATATCAAATAACACTCAATCATTTTCTAATTGGCACTTTTTGCAAATTTGTTTACATTTTCATCATTTTCCTATCAGCTGACTTGACACAACACAGACACTGAGCAAAAACAAAACGCCTGTTGTTTTTGGCTTGTTGTATTTGTTGTCGTACTGCATCTACCATTATATTTCTACCATGGTGCCGCCACAACCTGCAGTGCAAAAAAGCAAACTACCACGCTCCACGCTGTATTTAAGTACTTATATCTTCGTGATCGCATTTTGCGGGATGGGGGCTAAATGAAAAAAAATTAAACAACTTTATTGCGAACTGTTGCTATGGTTTTTGTCTAGACTAACACATATTGGGAAATTTCTTGTTTAATCGGAAATTTTCTAGATGGAGCCTGTAACCAATATTTAGTATATATTGGAGTTTTGAACCCAGTAAAAACTAAATTTAGAAAAGCCAAAGTGAAAGAAGTTTGAAAAAAGAACATTTTCTTAAACAAGTGCCTTTTCTTAAAAAAAGTAAATTTTCTCAAAAAAAGAAATACCTATTCGTATTCTTAAACATAGTGAATTTTCGTAAAAAAAACCCTTATCTTAAAGAAGTAACTTTGCTTTAAAAAAAAATACATTTTCTTACAACAAATTGCATTTTCTTAAAAAACTACCTTTTCTTTAAAGGGTACCTTTTTTGTGAAACAAAATATGTTATCTTGAGATACGTACCTCGTCTTAAAAATTTACCTGTTCTTGAAAAAAGGACCAATTCTAAAAACAATTCCCATTTCGTAAAGAAACCTTTTCTTCAAAAAAATAAATTCTATTAAAAAAAACAAATAGAATTAAAAATATAATTCTTACAAAGGTACTTAATAGTATTGTCTTAAAAGTACTTCTCTTAAAAATAAAGCAATACCTTTGCTTTACTTTTCTTCAGGTAAGTAGCCTTTCTGAAAATAAGTAAATTTTCTTAAATAATAACCTTTTCCTAAAAAGACTACCACTTCCTTAAAAAGTACCTGTTCTTAAAAAAAGTACTTCTTTGTAAAAAAAAAATGCATACTCTTATGGCTTTTTCTTACAGAAAGTATTTCTTCATAGAAATTACCCTTTCTTACAAAAAACATTAGCTTTTAATAAAAGAAGTACCTACCTCTCTTTAGAAAATTACCTTTTCGGGAGAACATACTACATATCATTCATTCCATGAGAAAACGCCACAAATCTGACCGAAGGTCTTCCGATTTTCTTCAAATTTTGCACGGAGAGACTCTATGGAGCCAAATATACATTTGCGTGTTTAGATTTTTAAAATTGTTAAAGATCGCGATTGTATTAGCGTTTTTCATTTTTCTGCAAAAAATTTGCAGAGCCACATTTCCATAAGTGGACCGAATTTTTCAAAGATTTAAAAAGTTTCTGAAAGCTGTTTTTGTCTATTTTATGATTTGCAGTTTAAAAGTTACCACTATAAAAAAAAAAAAATTGTATGCAAATGCAGTTTTAAAGTGCATTTTGTAGTGCGTTTCCCCCTTCGATTTTCAAAAAAAAAAATTTTTGTAAAATTTAGAATAGTATTTATTAAAAAAATGTTCTCTTTTTCTGGGACAAAGAATTTTTCTATTTTTAATGATTTTTTAAAAAAAAACATGTGAAATATTTCATATAAAAAGTTGTGCTACTTTTGCTTGTCACAGAATTGTACACACATATGTACAAATGTGTACATAGATGTGTATACACGCTGAACACAATACATGATGAAATAGGGAAGAAGTATTTCATCATCCAATTCTAGTAGCATGTAGTTCCCTAGGAATAAGTATTTGGCATCAAAAAGTAAAAAAATAATAGTAATGCGACAAAAACTGTTTAAAATATAGCAATTCAAAGTTACATACCAAATAAATTTCTTTCATATTTTGTACAAACATTTTCAAAATCCTAAAAAAATTAAATTTTATTTTTTTTTATATGAAAAATCAAGTAAGTCTTTTTTTAAAAAATCATTACAAATAGTAAGCTGCCTTGTCCCAAAAAAAGATTACTTGTCTTTTTTATAAAAAATTCTGAATTTTGCAATGATGTTTAATTTTTTAAAATCATAGGGGGAAAAAGAAGTGGAAAATGCATTCAAAAAGTGCAGTTGCTATAAAAATGCATTTCTGAAATCAAGCCCTCATTTTTAGAGTACGGATTCTACAAATAGACAACCGTATCATTCAGAAACTTTTTAAATTTTTGAAATAGTCCATCTACTTAAAAAAATATAGCTCTCCAAACTTCACAACTTATTTAATTTTTTTAGGTTTTTCAAAAATGAAAAACGCGAATAAAATCGCGAGTTTTTTAAATTTCAAATATCTGATAATGGGATTCTCTTAATGGCTCCATAGAGTCTCTCTGTTGTCAATATAAACAAAATCGGAGGATGTGAATTCAGAAAATCACTTATTTTCAACTTTCTCTCATGGAATGAATGATATACTTTTTTTTTTTTTTTGTTTAAAAAAAGTTTATCATTTTACAAAAAATATCTTTTCTTAAAGATCGTATTTTTTATTTTTTTTGCACACGCCTTAGGCGTGTAGCAACTAACTAGTACATAATAGTGTATAGCGAAATGTACTTCGTTCCAAACCGGGTGTCCCCTGACACCTCATGTGATTTTTTTATCCAGAAATTTTCGAATATCCTTTATAATATAGTTGTATAACCCTTCACTGGCAGATACTACTCGAACACACTGTTTTTTCTCTGAGAGTCAACAAGCACATCTAATATCAACGCGGGTGAAATTTTCATGAGGTTACCCTAGTTATGCTACTGAAAAATGTTTTTTTGGAGTTTCAAATGTCGGGGGGTCTCAAACGACGCATATTAAAGAGGTGATTACGGGAAGTATGAGGGTACTTATACTCCTCTACCGGCCGTTAAAGTTTCGATTCCTAGTACATTTTTGAAAAAACAAGAAATTATTATTTTGGACAATATTGGGCTCAAACGACGAGTCATCATCATGATGAACATATATAGAAAAAAAATTTTTCAAAATTTTGACAGACCATTTTTTTTACGTCGTCTTTTTGAAACGTCTATCATACATATTTTGTATTCCTCACTTTGCTGTATTTTACATAAATATTCCATCAACTATATATAAAATATGTACATATATTTGTAGGTGATTTTGCGAAACAGAAAGACAAACCTGCGAATCAAATGAAATTTGTTGAAAAATTAGCTATTTGATGGAATATTTATGAAAAATACAGTAAATTGGGGAAGACAAAATATGCATGGTAATGATTCAAAATGACGTCGTGAAAAAAATGCTGTGTCAAAATTTTGAAAATATTTTTGTCTATATATATGTTAGCAAGGATTGCCTCGGGCTTGTTCACATATACTCGCTTCTTCAAATAACCCCAAAGAAAATATAGTTGAGTGCTGACAAAACTGGCGAACGCGCTGTCCAATTAATGTCCGAATTTCTGGAAATTATTCGCTCTCCAAAAATTTGACTTAAAACAGTCACTGTGTCTCGGGCAGTGTGGACAGTGGCGCCATCCAGCAGAAACCACATGTCAGGTGTATTTTCAAGAGTACAAAATTTTCTATCATCGCTTTATCGCTCTCCTTTTACGGTTACAGCACTTCAATCTCCATTTTCGAAGAAGTTAGGCCCAATGATATTTTCGGATGTAAGTGAAAACTGGAAAGCGCACAGCTCAGTGATTGTGAGAAGTTCTCCCCTGTCCCTTCATGGGATGTAATTGGAAATCATTTATTTATTTTTTTTAATGCCACACCATACTGTGCACCTAATGGGGTGAATTTTCAGAACCCCAAAACCTACAGCTCTGCTTATTAACACAGCCATTCAAATGCAAATTACCTCCATCGCTCATAATCAGATTTTCAATGAAGTTAATTTAATTTTTGGTCAACTGTAGCAATTTAACTGCAAAATACGTCTATATTTTTTAATTCTTGCACCAATTGCACCTTACGTGGGAATAACAGCTAGTGACGTACGACACATTCCTAGCTGAGCAGAACGCCATCTGGTCGATGTATCTGGTGGCTCGTTAACACTTTGTTCGTTCATTATTTTCCGAAGTGTGAATTATGCGAGGTCTTCTGGTTCGAGGCAAATCTCTTACGGTGCCATGTTGGTGGTGACAATGAACTAAGCAACGAATCACTGCTTCAGAGGGCAAAATTCTGACGTTAAAATGCCGATGATATGCTCTTCGCGTTAAAATAATTGGTTCTATTAATCTGCTTCTTTGTTCAGTTGTGAGTCTCTCCATTATCTATTCTCCAGGTGTGAAAAAATGACAAAATATATATAAACGAAAAAGTTATTAAATATTTAAACCCCATGGTGACTTTTGGCCCACCCTGTATGTACAACTATTAGCAAACCCAACTATGGGATTTTGCATAACAAAAAAAAAAAAATATATTACAGTCAAAGAAAAATCATTGTGTTTTTTTTTCTGTCGAGGCACAGACAACTTGGCCGTCAGTGGTGCAATGCTAGTATGAGCGACTCTTGAGCATGAGAACGTAGATTCGATCCCTGCTCTGACCACCTTACATTTCTCTTACACTGGCGACACTATGGAGTACTTAGCCAAGAAAAAGCTGCTCAAAATACCGTTCGGAACCGATGCAAATGGGATGGGTAATGGGATGTTTGATTTAAAAAAAAATTCCCTTTAACAATTTGCTTGCAGAAATCTATACATTCACAATCACAGAAATCTTTTTCTCCCAGTGTAATAAGAATCACAACAACACACTGCTATAATAAATGGTCTGCAAACAGCCCAATAATCATGCAAACTATGTATGACTTACACTCGTACAATTACTTAATAATACTCATGGGACAACGACTACAAAGCCAAAAACAACTACAGCAGGAATAAAAGTGGCCGGTAGTGCTGAATAGTATAAGAGGAAGAAGAAGAAGAAAGAGCTTGACACGGCCTAAATAATATTGATTTTGGCAACGCCAAACAATCACGAAAAAAGAAGGCGGTTTACATGTTTAGAAATTCAACCAGAAATTATGCTCGACAGCCAAAAAAAAGTGGCTCTTGAAAGGTTGCAGGAACTGAAGTACATCAGGGATGGTAACTAAAGAAATTGTCATCAGTTGTAAAGTCTATAAAGTACAAAATAAAAATAAGAGAATTTTAGGTGTAAAACAAAAAAGTACTTAAACGAAGTCGTTAAATACTGAAAAAACACGACCTCAGTAACATATTGCAGGAACCATGCATGTGTTTTGCTATTTTGTTTCTTTGGTGACTGCCACCCTTTTTGATTTCAGCAGTTTACAACAAATCCAATGGATTTTATTGGATATTGGATCCAGTAAAAAAAACTCGCAGCTATTTAAATATTTAAAAAAATATGTGTTTTTATTTTAAAGGAGTGGTTCCAGAACAATTTGATAGAAGTTCTCCGTTGGCCTGCCCAATCCCCCGATCTTAACCCAATCGAGAACTTGTGGGAGATCGTTAACTTAAAAATCAACCGAGAAAAGTGCAAAACCAAAGAAAATTTATTTGAAGCCGCAAAAATAGCCTGGGAACCAATATCACCTGATATAATTAATAACTTAATATCTTCTATGCCTAAAAGATGTGCGTGTGTCATCCAGAATAAAGGATTCGCAACGAAATATTGATTTCAATAGTTTTTTTTGTACCTTAAATTGGGGGTGCTTTAGTTTAGTCCGCTTATATTTGCGACTTAAAATATTTTTCGAACTATAACTTTTTTTGTATTAAATTCTGAATTCCTTAAGTTTGTGTTTTTCAATAATAAAGATATAAATAAACAAAATAATAAAAAAAAAAATTGTATTACTCTGTTTTCTTAAAAAAATTATCATTTAAAAAAAATGTACTGGGGGGTGCTTAGGTTTTGGCCGTTACTGTATATAGTCGATGGTGAAACGGGTAGTGTGTGCGGCTGTTGTGGGAGAGAACGTGGTGGTGCCTGCTCTGACCACCCTACACTTCTTTCGACGACGGCCTCCTCGCTTAGTGACGCCGACTCTATCGAGTAATAGACCATGAAATTGCTTCTCAAAGAAACCCCCGTTCGGATCCGAGGAAAACTTTAGGTCCCAATCAGTGAGTGAAAACTGGAAAGTGCACAGCTCAGTGGTTGTGAGAAGCTCTCCCCTATCCCTTCATGGGATGTAATGGGAAAATGTATATTTTTTATGAATCCTTGTTTGACGTAGAATACGTCTTACCTTACGGTATGAGGAGTCATGTCAGGTTTTTATTGTTGTAATCTTTATTTCATTGAATTTGAGGAAACGGCGAGATGAATTTTTTTAAAATTTTTTTTGTAGGTAAATGAAGATGTTATCTTTCGTTTGATATATATTTCATATTGGTTGATATCTTCCTAATATTTAAATTTCTCAAATGAAAATTGTTTAAACACATACACTCAAACATATGTGTGGTGTTTGGTTGAGTGTTTTTGGTTGCTCAATATTGCATAGGAACATGTATCTAGAAAAAGTGAAACGAACAGCAAGCTAATGTTGCTTGGCAACATATATCTATTAAAAAGTGAAACAAACAGTAAGCTAACGTAATAAAGCTTTTTTGCGAAAGCTTCAATAAAGCTGTTGTAACATTAATTTTGAATTGTAAAGCGTAAAGCTTTCACACAACGCTCGAATGCTAATGCGAAGACTCGATAAGGTAAACCATTTTTAATATTAGGCCGGCCCTCTCAACATTCGCAGAACTTATTTCAATAAAAATATTAATTAAAATACATAAATTAAAGTAAGTTTAAAAAAATTGAACATAATATTTTTTTTTTAAACGGACTTGAATCAAATGCCGTTGGTAAATATAAAAATTACAGCAGACAGTTGTCCGAGGCCTTCGGCCACGGACTGTCCCTGCAGGCTGTGTCAGAGACACGGCCATTAAGTTTAACGTAGAATACGCCATCCGATAAGACAGAAAACATATATAACAATAAAGGATAAATAATATAAGCAAATGAATTGATTGTTATATATGTTTTCTGTCGTATCGGATGGCGTATTCTACGTTAAACTTAATGGCCGTGTCTCTGACACAGCCTGTAGGGACAGTCCGTGGCCGAAGGCCTCGGACAACTGTCTGCTGTAATTTTTTTTTTTGATTCTTCGAATTAAACAACAATTAAAAATTAAGTAAAGAAGGTATCTTTTGTGGGTGGTTTACGAGATATGAGCTAAAAATTTTAGTTTTCGTGTGAAAAACTGATGTAAGTCCACACTTATGCTATGCAGTTATGGGACGAAACTGGTGAAAAAAGATAGAACAAATTAAAATATTTCGAAATTTTTGCAATTACTAGATGCAGTTTTTTGAGGTTAGTTTGTTTTGCACTTTTTTTCTCCTAGTTAGGTACAATTGTGCCGCAGATAGGAAAACAAAATTCCAATTGTTTTCCGAGATACGGCCGTGAGAAAAATTACATGTTCTTCGGAAAAATTAAGTTTTAGTTAAAATATACGTGAGGCCATAAAATCCGAATAGCAGCTAAACTACCAAAACCCAAATTGGGGTTTGTTAGTTTCGTTAAAAACGTCGAGAAATTTCATACGAGAAGTAGTTTACACTCTACGACTTCAAAAATGTTGCATAATGTAATTATATTCGGCCCGGCCCGTTAAAGGCGGCATGAAAAATTACTTGAAACTAATAGTGAATGGACATACAAAGATATTGAGACACAAATATGAAAACATTACCTCTAACAATCTGTAGTTTTGTATACTAAAAATTGACCAATAGAATTTGTAATTTTACCACATGGTTATACGAACAATTGTATTAGGTTATCATCCCAACAAAATATTGGATCGCTAAGAAGCCATTGTGGAACATCTTATAGTGTTCTGCTTCATGTTCTATCTACCATTGATTAATCCATTTTAACAGATCCCAAAAAATGCGGTATAGTAGAAATTCATAAAGTAGAGAAATTTAAAAAATAATATAAAACAGGCCAGGCCTACTTTAAACTCTTAAATTTGAAAAATTTTCAAAGTAGCCTATGTTTTAAGACATTAGGGCTGTTTTATTTTGTCCATTAAGCTATTGCCACTTATGACTTTGCAAAAAAAAAAATACAGCAGACAGTTGTCCGAGGCCTTCGGCCACGGACTGTCCCTGCAGGCTGTGTCAGAGACACGGCCATTTAGTTTAACGTAGAATACGCCATCCGATAAGACAGAAAACATATATAACAATAAATGATAAATACCATAAGCAAATGAATTTATTTATTTGGCAGTTACTTTTAATAATATACATAAGCTTATGGTAGGAAAAATAGGGTAAATATGTTTTTAAATTAAAAGAGTAAGGATAAATGATAAATAACAGACGCAAATCAATTTGATTTATATTTTTTATAATTATATATCCATGTTAAATTCAAATTCACATTTAACATTTTGTTTCACTTAAATACGTAAGTAAATATACGAAATTTCAATATTTCATCAATCAAAACAACAGCCGAAGGTTTGTGTCCACACTGAAACAGCAGCATAGTTTGTGTTCACGCTACAAACTCAAACACTCAACCAAACACCACACATATGTTTGAGTGTATGTGTTTAAACAATTTTCATTTGAGAAATTTAAATATTAGGAAGATATCAACCAGTATGCAATGTATATCAAACGAAAGATAACATCTTCATTTACCTACAAAAAAATTTAAAAAAAGTTATCTCGCCGTTTCCTCATAATCAATGAAATAAAGATTACAACAATAACAATCTGACGTGACTTCCTATACCGTAAGGTAAGACGTATTCTACGTCAAAAAAAAGACCTGCAATTAATTCTTCGAAATCTGGCAACATTTGCTGTAATGGCTGAAAAGAACGCGATTCGGCAACACGTTTGTAGCTAGTGCCAACAAATACATGGTAGCAGCAAATGTTGTTATACTTGTACACAAATATAGGGTTGCTATTTAAATTTCGAGTCCAGCAATAAAAAAAATAATCCTTTATCATTGGAAATGGTTTTATTGTTTTTCAAAATATTCTCCGTGAAGAGCAATATACTTCTTTCTGCATGCGCTCAAACAAATTTTCGAAGCAGTTTTTCCACTCCGATTGAGACACCTTCACACGGTAGGCAGGAAGCATCGATAGGTTACACAAAAATGTCGACAAAAACTACAAGCAGGGTTGTATTTGTCGATGATTATAGGTACAAAATCCATTGGACTTGAAATCCTACCCGCTCCTTTTCAAAAGTTATTCATATTTTTATATTTCAGATTGTGACAATTTGGAATGCATATCAAAACTTTTACAAAGTCTCAAAAGTTAACGTACATTATTTTACGATTATTTTCTAGTTTTAGAAATTCTCATATCAGGAGTTAGAGTAAGTAATAATGAATAGTCAGCTGAATAGTCGGGTGAATAGTCAGCATCGGCTTTATAAATGCGATCATGAAGAAAATCGCACTAAAGTATGAGCTCTTTGTGGGGAAAAAAAATATTTTCCAAAATAAACCTTCCCATAATTTCTTGCGGTCTGAAAAACATATTGAAGTTATGAATTTAATATTTATAATAGTGAATTTCCAAAAAATTTATGTAGCTCTTGCCGACTAACTATAAGTGAATATGGAAACGATATTTTCAAAAGACCTCGTCCAATTATGCCCAATTACGAGGATCTTAAATTATCAACAGAAACAAGAACGATGAGATGTAATTGTTACATCTGTCTAACAGCACGATTTACGAGTCATAAAGAAACAAAAAAAAGGTAGAGGTCAAATTATGGATTTCTCTACAAATATTGACGTAAACAAGTGTGGTAAAGGCAACTAAACCGAGAACTTCTACTCAGTTATGCAACAGTTGTTATCAACAAATAGGTAAAGGCATATCACATTCTTGCATAAGTCCGTCTACTTCTAATGCTCGTGAGAATGTTTTGAATATAGTACAAAAGTTACCCGAGAAACAGCAGAACCAAATAATAACTACAATTTTGAAAAAAAAATATCCAACAATGATAACAAAGATGAAGATAAGCTCGTGTTAAATACTCTGGGATCGAAGGTTCGGGTAACTGTAAATAAAAAAAAAATAAAAAAAAGATTTTCTGCCGAAAGATTAGACAATTTCCAAGCTAATACTGGATCGTCGACAAATGACATGAAAAAATAACTAAATAACTTCATTCGTAGTTCTGCTGGCAGAAAATCAGTTCCCAAGAATTGCAATCAACATTTGTATGAAAAATCTAATATGCTGGAACAGGTTCCTACGAATTCGAAACGATACCGTGCTATAAGGCCATAGGCAATAAAGCCTTATGGCCTTATTTCTCATCCCTTTGAGAAATAAGACCATATGGCTTTATTACCACAGAGCAAGTGCAATAAAGCCATCATGGTATTATTTCACCTTTGATAATTTTCTATGTGCTACTTATGTAGTGTATTTGATTTCTTTTATTGGCAAAACAAATTTAATTCAGTTAACAGAAAATTTAAATATTTACATACATATGTATTTTCTTTTCTACAATAATTAACAATATATAAATGTGGCATCCGTAATGATGGCACGACAAATGGGACTCAATGTATGCGTTCCGTTTTTCTCAGCTCTTCCTTTTATTTGTTGGTAGCATGGCTGACAAACTTTAAAATGTTTGCATGGATCAAACAGTATTTTTCTGTCGTTTTCGCAACAAACAATACATGACAGATAATGTTGCTGTTGCATTTCCGCGTCAGTGCCTTTTTCTTCGCTGCTATTTGCATCTGATTCAATGTCGTCACCGCTGTCAATTTTATTTATAAAATCTTCCCCAAGCATCCAGTTCTTCATTTTGGAGAACTGTGCGAGTACAGTACTCAGGGTTATTTTCTTCTCCCTTAAAAGTCGATATCGGTTTTGTATGAAAATACTTCGCATTTTTCCGTAAGAACTTCTGGCAGTGTATACAGATGTGCATCCGGAAATTGCTTTAAGCAAATCACTTGATTTGGTTGCTTCTAAATCGCATAAGAAATGCAGAAGAATTGCAGAAATCCGTAAAAATTACCATGCTTTGGAAGCTTCCTACGGGGCGCAAGAGTAGCGCGCCGCTCGCGGGCGCAGAAAGACCTGGGCGGGCGCCCCCCTCCCCCGCTTGATCCATATCTCTTCAACGGTTGACTCTGACAGCTCATTCTTAACGTGGAAAATATCCAATTTTAACAATGGATTGTACGGGTATGGCGTTATTTCCACTTCGATTGTTAAACTCCTATGGTGTTATTACACTCTCGTGTTGGTAATAAAGTCATATGGTTTTATTTCTCAAAGTGATGAGAAATAAGGTCATATGGCTTTATTGCCTATGGCCTTATAGCACGGCATCATTCGAAACATCCAAAGACGGTATTAAACAGAGACCAGTTGTGTACGCTACTGCATCAGAACTCGTAGACTTTGTCTTTGAAAATCGAAACATAGAACATATTGAACAATCAAAAATAAAAGTAATGGCAGATGGAGGACAAGATTTCTTCAAATTTTCTCTTCCAATATCAATTCCAGAAGACGACTTGAAAGAAAATGACTTAGATAAAAGTACAAATGTTTCAACTTACTCTACAAATAAACGTAAGTTGAGTAGTGAATTTAAATTGCTTTTATTAGGCATAGTGCCTCGGATTAAAGAGTCCTACGATAATTTTAAAATTTTGGTTGAATTGTCGAAACTCAATGAGATATCCTTTAAATTTGCTGGAGATTTAAAGCACGTTCTATTGGTCAATGGACAGCAAACTGCAATGGCTTTCTACCCTTGCCCTTATTGCTTCGTCACATTAAATTAATTAAAAAGTTATGATAAAATGATTGAGGAAAATTATATAAGGAGTGATGACAAAAATCTTGATTTAAAGACCTACAAGCATTTAAAAGATGACTGCTTTAAATTTAAGAGCTTGGTAATGACAAAAAAGGCTAAAGAATGTCACAGTACAATTAATCACCCTCTATTTATTGAAGACGGCACTACTGAAGATGATAATTTGTACGTACTTCAGAAGTGTATTCCTCCTGAACTACACCTATTACAAGGGTTTCTCAAACATCATTTCTGGAACGGTATAGTTAAAATTCCGGAAAGTGGAAAAGAAAGAGCGTTATTGTGGCCGAATAAATTAGGTATATCTCATAAGAACTATCAAGGTGATATTTTTGAAGGCAACCAATGTCGGAAATTACTTAACGAGGCTGATAAATTGCAGTATCCTGAAATTTATGAGCTTGCAGGATCATTTCGTTTAATGACTTATATTGCTGCATTTAAAGCTATGAATAAAATTGTTGAAGAGTATTTTGCTGCCAAAAACGCTGATATTACTGACTTGAACAAAAATTTAAAAGAACTTCGTGAAGCCTTAACAAGTACTGGAATTTCTCAAACACTCAAAATTCATATTATCCTGGAACATTCGGAGGATGCAATCATATTCTTGAATAATTATTATTGATGGGTTAAGTTCATGGTCCGAGCAGGCTGAAGAATCAGTTCATAGCGAATTCAATAAATATTGGGATAGATTTAAAATGAATTTGCTAGATAAACCATCTTTTATATATCGCTTAAAGAAAGCTGTCGTTACATTTTCATCACAGCATGTTTAAATTTACAAACTTAAGTTTACAAAACTCTAAATAATATTTACAGAACCAGTAACATATCTTAAAATCTGAAAATTAAAAAATATAAAAAACAAAAAATCTAAATCATCTTAAAATCTAAAATTAAAAAAATATAAAAAAACAAAAAAATCTAAAATAAAACAAAAAAATTAAAAAAAAAACCAAAAAATCTAAAAAAAAACAAAAAAAAAAATAGAAAAAAGAGGTACAAAGTAAGTTGCCTCTACGTGGTGTAACTTGGAAACGATTAAAATCGGCTAAAAACTTACGTAAGATTCTTCACATGCCGGTATTGCTTTATCAGTTCACGCACAGCATCGATGGTTGGTTTCCGGCAAATCGACCGAAAATGGACGACCTTCACGAAATTCATCCCGGAGCCGGCGTCCGCAACTGAACTCTTGGTACCAACGATTTACAGTGGTTTTTGATGGTGTTTCATCACCAAAAGTCGAAACAAGTCGATTGAGACAATTGTTTGTGTCTCGATAAACCACGCCGAAAATTTAATTTTTGGCTGAGATGAATTTTTCAATTTCAATGTTTATGCTAAAAAAAAATCAAACTTTCCAATGGTAGTTCCAGTTTTCATCTGGCACCAATAGTACTGCCAGAACCCGAAATATAAATAGCAAAACAAAATGCATATGATTTTTAGAAGTGAATGATTTTGAAAAATATACGCAGTCTTCCATTAAATAAAATAATTTGAATGAACTTACCACGTCTAAACTATTTGGAAAATTTTTGTTTTTGAGAGTCTTCTTCTTGATAACATTTTCATTCACAAGAAATGATAACAAAATGCATCTAAGATAACTTTTTGATGCCATTTCTTGAAATTGAACATGTGGCAACATTGTCATTGCTCAAGTCGGAATTTAAGTGGGAAATTGTAATGTCACTTAATATCGCTTAGCTGCCCCGTGCAAATTAAGCTATAATTATATTTAGCGGGGTAAAACAAACAAACAAATAACAAAATTGACAACAATTGAGGGTAAATTATAACTATTTCCCTGTTGGAGATTTTACATTGTTTCATTCAGTAGGTTATTGATAAGGTGACTGAAGTTTCAAGAGAAAACTAAAGAAATAAATTTTCTAATACTTTTTAAACATTGTTTTTGGAAAACCAATATATAAAGGAATTTTTTGGAAAAAATCGCTTCTTTATTTCTGTTACGTTGTTTGTGGTAAACAAACAGTCTGTTCTTAACACTTAGTACAAATTTCACGATGGCGGGTTTTCTCTCTCATATTTTGACAAGCCTCTTGGCTAATAACTCGATCACGGAACCTGTCAAAATGAGGCCCGTGAGGGTGTTGAAAACGTTCCTTAAGTGAAAGAGTCGCGCAAGCTAGTCATTGCACTACCGACAGTCACTTTTATTCTACATATGTATAACAATAAATTTTCAAAACAATACCAATAACCAAGTCCAGTCCCAAATGTACTTCCAGAAAGTACCAAAAATAGTACTTGCCGAACACAATATAAATTTAAATTTTCTCAACAACCAAAAAAAAAAAAAGTTTACTAAAATACTTTCTTTATTGCCGTGTATAGTAACAAATCCATAAGCAATTTAGAAAAAAAATGATAAAAATATAAATAAAGAATTGCAATTTCCTCCCCATGTCATACAAACAACAATCAAAGTCAACAACACTAGCAGTGCAGCCTTAGGTTGATAAGAGCTACTTTGGTTTGGCTGAGAACTGGCGTCGTTTGCAGTTTTTGGTCTTCGTTTCGGCCTAAGAGCCTCTGCTTTCCTCTATTCAACTTCAAGTGCATACTTGTACATATGTGATCCCTTTACCGCATCACAATCTTTGCTGTTCACATTCTGCAGTAGCGTTATGCGGTATTATATCTTATTTGGCGACAGCCTTTCCACCTCCTTCTTCTACTGCTACTGTGTGCCGTGATAAGAGGTGGACGGACATTATTGTAAATAACTACACTCGCTCATGAGAAGTCTCCAACTTTGGTAGGTTTTATTTGCTTGAGAATGATAATTCGGTTGCCTGCATTCACGATTTGAAGAAGTTTTTGATTAACATCACCTTAGTACATTCGAAGGTAAAATTGTCATCAGCAGATTTGGTCTGTTAACGAAAGGTTAATGTCTCTTTGCACAGTGTTTGTGTCAAGTTATCCACGATGAAATTTGGATGATTGTAAATAAGATGACAAGTTTCAGAATATGATAAAGATAAATGGTCCAAATATGAACAGCTGTGCATTAGAGTGGCATTTTTTTGTATGAAAAATTTTTTTTTTTCTTTCTACTCAAGGATTGCCGGGCCGCATATTATGCCACTTGATGAAAAAATGTTATGCTATAAATTTGGGGAAAATTGGACAATGTTAACACGTCGCGCCCGAAGGTCAAAGTTCAAAAATTTTGAAATTATGTTTTTCTAAGTGACAGATTGTTGCAATATACTTATTTTTCGGCAGATTTTGCGAAACTTGGTGGGTTTGCAACACAGAAGTTACTTTGTATCTGGTAAAAATTTAGGCAACATGGGGCAACGTTAACACGTAGCGCCTTTAGGTCAAAGTTGAAACATTTTTAATTTATCTATTTCCAATAGACAACTTGCAGAAACATACTAATTTTTATTCGGATTTTTATGAAACTCGGTACAAATGTAACAGTGAAGTTCCTCTTAATCTGGTAAAAATTAGGACAAAATTGGGCGACGTTAACACTTACCTCCTCAAGGTCAAAGTTCAAAAATTGATGAATTATGTATTTCCAATAGTCAGCTTCGAGCAACATACTCATTTTTTACCAGATTTTTACCACAAACTTCGTAGAATTGTAACTATGAACTTGTTGTTTATCTGGTAAAAATAAAAAAAAAATAAAAAAAAAAAAAATAAAAAAAAAAAAAAAAAAAAACTTTGACCTAAAGGCGCTACGTGTTAACGTTGCCCCATGTTGCCTAAATTTTTACCAGATACAAAGTAACTTCTGTGTTGCAAACCCACCAAGTTTCGCAAAAACGCCGAGAAGAAACTAATCCTGTATAATCGGCTGAAATAATCATACGTAAAACTAGGGAAGTCTTAGGGCAACGTACACAGTAGGGTGTTCATTACGGGAGTTTCTATTTATGTAACAAGAATCATAGTGACACTAGGTGCCCCCTTACATACCAATCATAAATTTTAATATTTCTGACGTTATATTTTAACATATTTTTTCTTCGTTACATTGGCTTAATAATTCCACTTTAGGAAAAAAAATTAAATTATATTACATCTTTTGGCGCGGATTGTCGCAACAATAGTGTAAAGCTCAACTAACTTTGGTATTGGGCGATAAAGCTCCATTTAAACCACTGTATATTATTAGCTGACTAAGTTCAAATGTATATCCGTCAATCAGAGCAGATAATCTACAAATTATCTGATAACAACTGATAGCAAAAGACCTTGGTTATTAGCTTTAGGTTAGATTAGGTCGAGAAAGATGAGTCCATATATAGCCTATTCGCCTCCTGGCCCATTTCTGCATATACGTCTAAGCCAGTGTTCGATCAGCTAATTTATTTTCATACAATACAAATACTTGTAGATAAAGTTGTTCATCGTTTCAATGTTCCCTTTGTTGCAGTCGCCTTTGACTTACACCACTTGGAATTACAAAAATTGTTGACTTAAATTTTTCATGTCGTTTTGATGAAAAACTGTAAAATTTGGACTTGTTTGTAATAGTTGAGTGGTAGTATATATTTGTGGTGTATTTTCACAAGAATTTTAACACAGAAATCAAAATCAGCCATTACCTCTATCTGGTATTATTAAACACACCAAATGTCATCATATTATGTGCAACACACCAAATGTCATCAATTTACTGAGAGAGTTGGGGGCTCTATACGTCATTACTGGATGCCCTTTACCTTTCAGAAATTGCAGTCGCCTTTACCTAATATTCCAAATGAAGTTTTTTATGCTTTTTATTGTGAGAACTCCTTTTCGCCGGCTGTTAACTTAATTGTTTATAGCTGATATTTTGTCCCGAATATTCATGATATTGCGATATATTGTGAAACAATATTTTCTAAAAAATGGTAGGAAAATGGCAAACTTTTTTAGCGTTAATAGTTTTGGCCACAAAAAGGCGGTTGAAGTTTCCACCGACGCTGTCGTGTCTGACTAGAATTGGTCGATTCCGAACAGACGATACACGACTCCACTCCGACTCCAACTACAACACTTTGAAAAGGCACGACTCCACTCTGACACCTGATTTTCGTTGGCTCCCATTTTTGAAAAAATTGTTATGTTATTAACGACGTGTCGAGTTAAGACAATCGCGAAAGAAACAAAAATCTATCATTTAATACAATGCAAACAAAAAAACCGGCTACTGGTTACAAATGGATATGAAAAATTATTAAACCAGATAAAAAAAAATTATTTTGATCGAAAATTTTCTATTTTAACCCAAGTCCTGAGTTGGAGTCGGAGTGCTCCAAAAAACTCCTCCAAAATATCAAACTATTTTACCGTGAACGGTTTTGGTCCCAAAAAGGCCATTGACGTTGCCACCGATGTAGTGGAGTCTGGCTAAAATTGGACGATTCCGAATCCAGCATTTTGAAAATGCACGACTCTACTCCGACTCCAACTCCAGCACTTTGAAAAGGCCGACTCCACTCCGGCTCCTGCTTTTCGTTGTCTTTGATTTCTGAAAAAATTTTTGTTAGTAACGACGTGTCAATATATGGCAATCACGGGAGAAATCAAAAATCTTTCATTTAACACAAGACAAAAAAAAAACCGGTTACTGGTTACAAATAGATATGAAAAATTTTAAAAACGGGTTAAAAAAATTATTTTGGTCGAAATATTTCGATTTTAAAGCAAGTTGTGTACCTCGTTTCTGTAGTTCTCGAATCGAATAAGTTGAAACATGTGAATTGAAACAAAAACGCTACGAATCGGTACAGAAAATCGCTTCTCACATGTGACTGCTTCTACAGCAGTGGTCACCAAAAAGAGAATGCTAATCAAATGTGAATGTATTGGTGTATTTGTACTGAATCCAGAACAAAGCGACATGACCATTCTTCGTTGAAAGCTAATGTGCTACTGAATGAAATTTTCTTCTCTCATACGCTCTTTGATATGCTTTTTGTTGACGTTCGTGTTGTGTTCGTGTTGTGTACGTGTAAAAAGCCGATCGTGTTCGGCCCCTGGGGGCTATGGACGGTGACCACTGTTCTACAGCATTTGTTTTGCGCGAAATTTCTGGGACGTACTGTTTTTTATGTTTATTGGAAAAATGCGAGACAAACTGTTTCTAAAAAGTAGGGAGTCGAAAAATTTTAAATTTAAAACGCAAAAAATACTCACAATTGTTATATTTCAGAAGCGGTCAAAGTTACCAATGACATTCAGCTGTCAAAATATTCAGCAAGGTTTGCGAGTTCATCATGCATCGTCTCAAGCCTTATTACAAATAAATATCTGTTTGCTGAAATTATGTAATTTTTTGATACACAATGTACTTTTCGGTACACATTTTAGTAAATGTATGCACTTCTTTGGTGTTGTTTACGAATTGTTTACTACACGTAAAGTACTTTATTTATGGTACAATTTATGTAATTTGTTGGTACTTGTTACGTACTTTTGGTAAATTTTGTAAATTTTTGACGAAATTTAAGCAAATTTATGGTGGAGTTGATGTACTTTATGGAACAGAAAAAACGGTCTTTGTAACAAATTCTCCCAAACATATTCTGCAGGAACCATGTATATGTTTGGAACACACTTCAAACATTTACATGTTTGCAAGTCCCAAACACAGGTGTATTTAAATGCAAACATTTGCATGTTTACTGACAATTATGTACGCGTTTACGTGGAAAAATATTCGTGCCTCATCCCAAACATAATAATATTTAGAAACGAATTATTCCCTCTTTCTTTGTTTATTATAATTAAAATCTATAATTAATACAACAATTAAAATATTTAAAATTACCCTTTTTACATTTACTTTTGTTTTGATTTGTTATGAAATGAGAATCTGCTGCTTTTTTTTTCTTCTTTCTTTGTTGTCTCTCAAGTTTATGTTTTCAAAAGATTTCAACTATGCCTTGGTTATCACTATGCGTTGGTACACAGACATTATACTTATATACAACGCAAGCGTGTATTAATTACTTGGGTATTTTTTATATTTCACAAATGGTCTACCATTCCGATTTTTTTAGTAGAGGCTCGGGCTGAAAAAGGGATTCACGTTGTTGCCCTTTCCAGTTTCTTTCCTCAAAATCGTTTCTCACTTTGGTGGCACACATAAATATATGCGAAACACATTCACAAACCCCAAAGCAACATCATAAACCATTTAACCGCCCAAGCGTTTTATTATTTTTTCACTGATCAAGCGCTTTTGATATCCTCTGTCCGATGAACCATTGACGACTGAATACAAAACGCAATACATCAGCCAAACTAAGAAACACTGACTTCATCTGCAATTTGCACGCACATTAAGGAATATTTATGACTCACTGACTCAGAGAATAATGCAATAACATAGTGACACACTTAAAGATAGACGCTCTCGTTGCCCCTCTTTTATTCTCTTGCTCTAGAGAGAGCATAATCAGTGTAACAAACACAGCTGCATTTGTATCACCAACACAAATATATTTGGGTCGCAAACAAATATGTTATAACATATTAATCATTGTGTCTCAAACATGTATATTACATGATATATTTGCATCCAAGCAACAAAAAAATACACATTTTTCAGCGTGTACAGGCACATATCTCCAACACTTCGACTCCGCTGGTTTCCACAAAAATATTTCAATACTTATGGACAAAATGAAGTTCAAACGAGTTGTCATGAAGAGTTTATAATTGAAAAAATACTTAAACAATGTTGGATGGATATTTTTAACTGGTGGTCATAGAATTCTACACTTATATATAAATATGGCCGTCGGTGGTGCAATGGTTAGTGTGCGCGGCTCTTGTACATGAGATCCTGGGTTCAAACCCTGGTCTGACCACCTTCAAATTTATTTCGGCGGCGGTCACCTCGCATAGTGACGGCGACACTATCGAGTATATAGCCATGAAAAAGCTTCTCAAAATACCGTTCGGAATCGGTGTAAAACTGTAGGTCCCAATCAGTGAGTGAAAACTGGAAAGCGCACAGCTCAGTGGTTGTGAGAAGTTCTCCCCGGTCCCTTCATGGGATGTAATGGGAAACCATTTATTTTTTTTATACATATTTAGAAATTGTTTCCATTTGAATACATAAAAAAAGAATCCTCACTCCAAAAGTATCATACACGCTGGAAAATATATGTGAATATATGTAGGTTTGTGGAAATGAGATAAATTCGACAAAAATTAACTTACAGCAGGTGGAGGTACAAGAACAGTTGACTTAACTTTTTCATTTCGTTTTCGTATAGAACTGTGAAATTTAAGTGTATTTTGTACTTTTTTCCTGACTTTTATCGTTGGTATTCCTTTGTAATGTATTTAACACAACTATTTTGCCACCAAAATACGAAATGCAGTTGTTGTTGCTTTGTTCGACGTTGTGTATTATAGCCTCTATCTGGTATTATTTAACCCATGATTTCCACCATCCAATGTTCACTTGCAACCATACCTATAACGTTTCATTTATTGAGAGAATTAATGTGTCTATACTAAACTCGTCTATAATTTTACCGAGTAAAAGTAGTAAATTATCATTCTCTATTGAATTGTCAGTATAAATTGGAAAAATAATTTAATATCGGCAAATGAATTGTTTTTATTGTAAACAGAAACGGAAATATATAATTTAATATCGCTGTCAAAATGTGTTTGGGCACAAATATAGTATATTTGCGACAAGCTACAAACATGTTATATTTGCATCCAAACAACAAAAAACACAGATTTTTCAGCGTGTGGATGTTTCGGGCGAAAACCATGTTGTGGACACCTTTCTGATATAAGTTGTACCTCATTTCTTTTTTTTTCGTTCCCGTTATTTTTTGAAACTTGGTCTCTCACAGAGAATTTTTTGTTATTTCTGGCTAAACTCTCTTTTACTAGTTTTACTATTAAAAAAGTACGAGAACAAACCTAACCTATACTTGTGGGCAAACATATTTCTGTTTGCTAATGTATAGTACATGTTGCAGACACAATGATCAATAGGTTACAAAATATATGCCTCTGTGACCGAAATGTGGTTTTGTTTCTTGAAATCTGCTGAAAACAAAACCGTGGCACACAACAAAGAAATTAAAAAGCAGCAGATCTTCAACACATGAAAATAATGCTTGCAAACACATACATGGTTCTCGAAGTGTGCTGAGCCAAGCAGCCAAAATGACCCTCGTAAAACAATTTTGGTAATTCCATTCATTTGGTCTTCAATAGGCATCATTTTAGAGATCGTCCAACAAAAGAGTTGTCGGTAAACCTTGATGTATACGTATATAATTACGCAAGATTTTAAATTCGTATCATGTGTGCGCTAAAGAGTTGTTCAGCTGATAGATCAGGGTTATTAAAAATGGAACTCTAAAGTTTGAATTGATGTGAAATATTTTAAAAGTAATGAAGGGTTTTCGAATAAAATTATTTACCGGGATGAGGCTCATTTGCTTCTAAACGGCTTCGTTAATCAGCAATATTGTCGGAATCACAATCTAATCTAACTAAGTCAAATCTAGTCTCAGTTCAATTCGTTTTATCTTCTTAATTGAATTCAATCGAATTGAATTGGTTTTTATTGAAATGAATTGAATTGGTGTTTCAATCTCAAAATTTCACAGCTGTATTTAAATTTAACAATAGCGTTTTATTTTTAAATTGAAATGTAAATCATATTCCGAGTGATTGTTGAGAAACATATGCATCAACAACATGTCGCTGTTTGGTGTAGATTTTGAACTGGAGCCATCATAGAATCATTTTTCTTCGATAATGTGGGTGGCCGGAGAATAAAAGTTAAGGGTGCTCTGTCGCGATATAGTAATTAAGTTTTGTTATTCCCAAATCGAATGATATACAATGATGTAGACGACATATGGTGTCATCAAGACGATAGTAAATACATGTCGTACATAACGAGAAATAATTCAATTACATTCAATCTTGCATGAATTTCGGAACATTTTTTGAATTTTTTGCGACCTTTATCATCAATTGTCTTTTGATGAATATTTATAGCGAAATGTTACATCTCAACTATTTATCATTGTAGTTTTTTCTTTAATATCATAAATTTTATATCGAAATATTAAACTGTAACGAACATACCAAGTGATACTTACGTAAAATGTATAAAAGTGAAGGTGATTTAATGCCAGATGCAGTCACACTTATGCCGCAAGTGCAGAGACTGTAACATTGACAGCGACAACGACGATGTAACACATTTAAAGATTGACGGTCATTAAATATTTGGATAGTTTAAGTATCAAATTAAATCAAGGCGAAATGTAATGAGGCCAGCTACACCACCGCACGAAACTAAACAATGGAATGCAATGTTGCCACCACCACCAACTGACAGACAATTCCCCCCCTTTGTGTCTGTCTAACTGCATTGTAGGTCCACGCTTAATATCTCAATATCTTCAAAGTTGCGAGTATCTCACAAAAGTCGTATGTAATCACGTAAGTATAAAGATTTAGATGCTGCCGCTACCGTTTCCATCAGTTTTATAGTTTTGTCTGCTTGACTCTTAAACGGAGCAATTATAATGCAATTAGTAATCGTCAATTACATCCTCACTCTCGAGCCGTTGCTGCGTTTAAATGTTGATAGCATTCTCTGTTGCTGGTGCTGTGCATGTACTATGAGCAACATCAACTCTCAAATACTTTCTAGCTTTTGATGGAATCATTATTTGCTTTAGTAAGTTTTAAAGTTTACATGGTAAAGTGAACCCTGACTATTATTCCACGCTCATAATCTCGTTTAAATATGTAAATTGTTGGTGATATGGAATTAAAATGTTTATTTTTGGCTTTGAAATGATATGGTATTTACTTTATTATTAGGTAGTGTAAACACGTGTATGAGATTGCCCCTCGTGGTGACGGAATGATGACACTGATGCGGAACAAAGTAATGTTATCATAAATAAGTAAATATACTGTAATACGCTCTAACATTTTCAGATATATAATTATTGTTTTTGTTAAAATGTAGTTTAGCTTGGAAATAATATTAGTTACATATATATTGAATTTTATTGATAGAAGTTACGGGGCCTTAAAATTAAGATTTTTGCCAGTTTCCAACTGCATCCTATGGAGGGAAAGGGTAGAGCTTCTCACAAGCTGTGAGATGTTGTCTTTCTTTTTGTAGGCTCACTGAAAAAAGCCAACACACTTCATCTAGTAAACATTTTTAAGTTCTGTAAAAAATCGATTGTAGATTAGGAGGAGTGTGTGCTCAAAATGTGGAGAGACCAGTTTTCAGCACTACTCCACTCACATTCTTCCACTGAAAATCAGGCGGTAATGATAGTGGAAGATAGTGTAGATTGTACCAACCCCCAACCAACACGAGATTAGAACAGCGATCTAATCAGATTTTCTTTCTTTCAAATTTAAATATTTTCGAGTTGAAATCAGTTTAATGTGAATTTTAGTACAACTTTTACATTTTAGATCAGACGCACATTCCAAATAGGAATATAATATACATTTTTTATTTAAAATCGAAACGTTATTGTCAAATTTTAATAGAGTTGTGAAATTTTCATTTTTGAATAAGAATAGACATATATTTGAAATGGTCGCAAAACATATGTATTGTAAGTGCTACATGTGTAATTTAATTTAAAACAAAAGAAGCCGAAAAAACCGGTTTTACCGGTTTATGGCAAAGGTGAAAACCGAAAACCGGTTTCTTGAAAAGTTGATTTTTCGAACAAATCGAAAACCGGTTTCTTAAAAAATTGATTTTCGAACAAATCGAAAACCGGTTTATTAAAAATTCCGATTTTTTGGACTCTACCTCCAATCCCTGCACAGTGACTGTTTTTAAAGCAATAAATTTTTAAATATAAATATATGTATGTCCGACCGTCGGTGGTGCAATGGTTAGTGTGCGCGCCTCCTGTACATGGGATCCTGGGTTCGAACCCTGCTCTGACCACCTTAAAATTTCTTTCGGCGGCGGTCACCTCGCATAGTGACGGTGACATTATCTTCTCAGTATACCTTTCGGAATCGGTGTAAAACTGTAGGTCCCAATCAGTGAGTGAAAACTGGAAAGCGCACAGCTCAGTGATTGTGAGAAGCTCTCCCCTGTCCCTTCATGGGATGTAATGGGAAACCATTTATTTATGTCTGCCGTATTGGATCAGTCATATTGAATTTTGCATTTTCTATTTCTGATTCTTGAGCAGCGACCTCGAGAACCGCTAGTGTAATGCGTTTAAGGTTAGATATTGAAATCTTTCAGTATCCTTAGTATCCTTCAATATTGCTTGTATTCTACACCTCTACGTTGCAAGACGTATTACAAAAAAAACTTAAATGCCTAGATATTTTGTGTCATTGACTTAGGACCTGGATATCTCTTGATCCGCGGAAGAAGAACCAAATTGATCACTTGGTAATAGATGGCAGGCACTTTTCTAGTGTAATGGATGTACGTGTGATTCGAGGTGCCAATATCGACTCGGATCATTACCTGGTGGCTGCGTAAGTTCGCACGAGACTGAGCAGGGAGAAAAACTTACGAAGCCGAACACAGGAAAAGCTGGATATTGACAAGCTACAAATACCAGATATATCAATGTCCTATGGACAGAAACTCTCTCTCCTGCTAGAGCAGAATACCCCCCCTCCCGAAGACCCAGATTCGCAGTGGTAGCACATCTTCCATTCTTTGGAAACCGCTGGAAGGACTGAACTTGGCTATCAAAACCCACAGAAGGATAAGCCATGGTACAACGAAGAATGTCGCATTACACCTGATGGAGAAGACGTATGGCAACGAAACAGTCAGTTACAACGCGTGCTGCGAGCGAGCGGTACAAGAAGCTAATATGGGAGGAAAACCAACTATTTAGGCGGAGAAAATTGCAGTGGGAGCAGAGGGAGAGAGTGAAAAAACCGAAATGTGCAGGATGAATGGTGAATCCCGAAAGCTTTTCCAGAGGGTAAGAAGATTGAATGACGGGGCTAATAATGGGCTGCCCTCCTGCAAAGACGAGAATGGGAATCTGGTGACTGACAAGCAGTGTGTGCTTAAAATGAGGAGAGTCCACTTTCCAGCACTACTCCACTCAGATACTTCCACTGAAGATCAGGAGGTAATGATAGTGGAAGATAGTGCAGATTGTACCCCCCCAACCAAGATGAGATGAGAACGTCGATCGCCCGCCTTAAGAACAATAAACCCGCTGCTGCGGATGGCCTACCCGCTGAACTTTTTAAGGCAGGTGGCGAAGGACTGATGGCCCACATGCATCAACTTATATGCGGTATATGGCTAGAGGAATCTACGCCCCACGATTGGAGTCTCAGTGTATTATGTCCTGTATTCCAAAAGGGTGATCCGTGTGTCTGTTCCGACTATAGCGGTATCAGTATTTTATCCATCGCGTATAAGGTCCTGTCGAGCCTATTATATGAAAGACTAAAGCCAATTATTGAAAACCTGATTGGACCTAATCAGTGTGGTTTTAGACCAGGCAAGTCCACAACTGACCAAATATTCACGCTACGCCAAATCCTGGAAAAGACCCACAAAAATCAAATCGATACATACCACCTTTTTTCGATTACAAAGCTGCTATCGACCATACGGGGCAAACTGTACGAAGCTATGTCTGAACTTGGTATTTCGGCAAAACTGATCCGCCTCTGTAGAATGACGCTGAGCACCACCAAATCAGCTGTAAAAGTGGGGAAAAACCTCACTGCACCATTCTGTACCTAGCGAGTACTGAGAAAGGGCAACACACTTTCGTGCAATCTCATCAACATCTTAATGGAGATAATAATAAGAAAAGCTGCAGTAAATACGAGCAAGACCATTAACACGAAAAGCCATATGTTGCTGGCGTACGCTGACGACATAGACATCACTGGGCGAAATTTGCGAGAGGTTACTGGAGTATTTTCAAGAATCGAAAAAGAATCAGCGAAGGTGGGTCTTGCTGTTAATGAGGGCAAGACAAAATTGGTGGTGTCAACGACCAGAGAAACCTCTCGACTTGGTCCTTACTTCAACGTTGACAACCGATTTAATTTTGAAGTGATAGATTAATTTGTCTACCTTGGATCCGCCGTGAATAAGGACAACAAAGTCAGCCTGGAGATAGATAGGAGAATTGTGCTTGCAAATAAATGCTATTTTGGGCTCAGCAAGCAGTTTAGGAACAAAGCCCTCTCTCTCGACGGACAAAAGTCCAGCTATATCACACTCTCATTTTACCTGTCTTGACATATGGCTCCGAAACTTGGGTCATATCGCAAGCGGATGAAACACACCTGGGAGTTTTCGAGAGAAAAATTCTCAATAAAATATATGGTCCTGTTAGGAAAAACGGCGAGTACCGACCTCGCTGGAACCAAGAGCTATATGATTTATATTCTGACGTGGACATAGCTAGGCGAATCAAATTAGGCCAAATGCGTTGGCTAGGCCATGTTATCAGAATGGATGAAGATGTGCCAGCGCGAAAGGTTTTCGATAACGTACCCGATGGAAGCAGGAAAAGAGGACGACCAAGACTCCGCTGGAAAGACCAGGCAGAAGAATCCCTCCGTATCCTTGGTATTACCAACTGGCGAGAAAAGGCGAAGGATATAGCCAGTTGGAAGAATATGTTGAAATTTGTTTAATTTGTACGTTTAATTAATATGTGTAAGATGTCTGGCCTCATGAGGTTGTAAAATAGTCAACAAAAGCAAAGTAAAAGACTTAAGTTAATATAACGATAAAGTTAACTTTTTCATCATAAAGTTAAGCCATTACTTTGTTATATAACTACAAAGAAGAAATAATAAGAATATTCGAAATCCTTACGATGAATTTCTAACGTTCAACGAACTATTCGTTCAATGCTCGATTAGTAAATTACATGGACAAAATGTAGGTTAATAGAAAATACCTTTCTCTTGGATTCCTTTAACCTGACAATGGCATTTTAAATAATATGTGCATCATATTATTTTTTTTATACCCATCACTCCACCTAAACTTTTGTTCAATGTTGCTGTTGTCATTCCATTCCATTTTATTTACCTTCACCCATTTCAGTCACATAATGTTGCAAGTTAATTCTGGGTGTCACCTACCATACAAATTCCACATTACAACCGCATTACAACCTGGATGTTGGCTGCAAAGTGTTGCCAGCAACAATGTGAGTTGTTATGTTTATACAACGCGCGGTGAGTGAAATCATTTTCGTCCTTTCTTTTGTTTCTTAATTACACCGGTTGGTTACTTCTATTGTTTCACAAAAGATTGCTTGAAACAAACGAAAAACAAAAACCCCGTGATGGCATTGTTCAGTTTCTGCTGCAGTTCGTGTTCGTCAAAACATTTCCCACAAAAACGCATCAACGCAACTCAAGAACAACAGGAGCAAACGCAGGAGCCGGAGCTGTAACACTCGGCAACAATGACAGCCTCACGGCGAATAATAAGAGAGTAAACAATGTTTTCTTTTCAAGTTCCCATATGGAAGGGGGTGGAGAAAGCATCATTTTATGTTGTGTGGATGTGTGTGTGCGTGTGTGGGAAAAAGGAATTAAATCATTCTTATATTCTCCAACATGCTGAGTATGAGGGGACTCCAAACGCAAACGGCAAGGAATGTTTGCGGCATGAATTTGAGCAACAGCGAATGGATGAGAACACGTGCGCCAAGGAAGTCGTTTTACTTCGTCTAACAAAATTTAATTCATGGCGAAAATTTCTTTCGTTTTCCATTTGGTTTTCTTCCTAAGGTCTTCTTTTTTGTTGGCATGGAATGATTTTAGTTTTTGGTGTCATTGTTGTTTTTTGACATTTAGGTGAAATGTGAGTTTTAGTTCTTGGAATGCCTTTCTCTGTCAGTTATTGAACGACTTTTTTGTAACTCGAAACTTTTTTCAGTTTAGGGGCTACTTTTTGGTCTGAATTTCCAGCAATATTTCGCTGAGAAATGCATATTTGTGGAAGTTATATTTATTGTCTTCTTTTTTTCCTTTTTTGTTAGGAATTTTAGTGTAAATCTCTACTTAAGGAAATTGATGGGTTTGCTTGAACTTTCTCTTCTGTTTTGGAATACATTTTGGGTTGAGGTAATCGTATATAAGACAAAAATTAATTCCCAACTGGAACAAAAATGACTTAAAGACAATGCATAATGAATAATACAATTTTAATATATTTATACTTTAATTTGGAAACAAGCGAATATCATTCCCATACCGAATACCAGGATTGAGTACACAGGCCTATTGCCATACTCTGTTTTTTTTTATCCAAAGTATTTGAAAATATATTGCACGGCCAAATACACTCACAGAAAAATGCGGTTGAGGCAACCGAATTAGCCGTAACCTCATTGGAAGTTGACACAAGCTCATTGGAGGTTGCCGCAACGTCATTAGAGGTTGACACAACCTCATTAGAGGTTGACACAACCTCATTAGAGGTTGACACAACCTCATTAGAGGTTGACACAACCTCATTAGAGGTTGACACAACCTCATTAGAGGTTGACACAACCTCATTAGAGGTTGACACAACCTCATTAGAGGTTGATACAACCTCATTGGAGGTTGATACAACCTCATTGGAGGTTGACACAACTTCATTAGAGGTTGTCACAGCCGAGTTAGAGGTTGTTACAACCGAATTTAGATATTTTCACAAATGAATTTTGAAATTTGTTTTAATTATTACCTGATGATTTATTTTCAAGAATTCTTATAAAAAACTTACAAAACGAGGAAAAAAAGTCATTTATATAGGACAATCTTTACGGTAATACATTTGATATAAAGGGTTTTCAATAAGAGCGCTACAAAAGTTTTTTTAAATAAAACAAAACCGGTTTAAGATACCAATGAAATTCTTTATTCCTGTGAAAGTACGTTCGATGTTATTATGTATGGAACTCGATTTCTTTTGCATGGCCACCACGGGCACGCTTGCAGAAGTCCAGACGCTGAACCCAATTTTCGACGATTTTCAAGCATAAATCGGCCGATACTGCTGCAATTTCACGTTCGATATTCGTACGAAGTTCATCAATCGTCGCTGGCTTGTTGGCATAGACCATAGACTTGACGTAGCCCCACAGGAAATAATCTAACGGCCTCAAATCGCACGACCGAGGCGGCCAATCGACTGGAAAATTTCGTGAGATAACACGTTCACCAAACTTGGTTTTCAATAAATTGATTGTGGCATTCGCTGTGGGGCTGGTGGCGGCGTCCTGTTGGAACCCCATGACCTCCAAGTCCATATTATCCAATTGGGGCCAAAAATATTCGGTTGTCATTGAACGGTAGCGATTCGCATTCACAGTAATGTGCCGGTCTTGATCATCACGGAAGAAGTACGACCCAATGACGCAGCCGGCCCATAAACTGCACCAAACCGTAATTTTTTTCGGGATTTAATGATGACTCATGGATTACGTGTGGATTGCTGTCTGACCAATAACGCATATTTTGCTTATTGACGAAGCTATTCAGCCAGAAATGAGCCTCATCGCTGAAGATGATTTTCCGATGAAAATCCGAATCATTTTCTAGTTGTTGCTCAGCCCAATTCACGAACATACGACGCTTATGGTGGTCAAGCGGCTTCAGTTCTTGCGTCAGTTTGATCTTGTAAGGATGTAGGCTACGAGCTTTTCGCAAAATTCGCCACAACGACGTCACAGAGATGCCCAACGCTTGAGAATGAAGTGTGAGAGGCACATTTGGGCTTTATTGAACTGAAGCCTCAGCGGCAGTAATATTCTCGACACTACGGGCACTTCTTTGTCTCACTGGCACGGGAACATTTTGTACTGTGCCTGTGGATTCAAATTTTTCCACTCGACGCTCAATTGTTGATCTGGTAGGACGATTATGACGACCATAAATTGGACGTAGCGCTCTTAAAGTTGAGGCCACTGACTCCAAATTTCGGTAGTAAATTTTAATAATTTCGACTCGTTATAGGCTCGTATATCATTCCATGATGAAATGGCAAACCTTACTGAAGAGAAATGTCAATAGAGTGGGAAAAATATTGCGTCGTTTGCTGTCCCTATCGATTGACTATTGTAGCGTCTCTGTTGAAAAACCCGTTACCTGCCACTTCTAGCTTTTTTGAAGTCCCGGACATCACGGGCCATCGTACCAATTCCGACGTGTAGTATCTGTTGCTTTACCTAAACCTACTATTGCAGCACATCTGAAACACCGAACCTTGAAAAATTTCAAAACCGTTGATATTTTATTGGACATTTTCTGCAAAACAAAATCCGTTTTAAGACAAACTATAATTACAATATTTGCACTCACTCACCTTTGTTAATAACTAGAAAAAAATCTTGATATTGATATAATATTTCTATATATAATTTTAAACGTCAGGTTTGAAATGCATATAATTATGTTGTGGTAACTGAATTAAAAATTAATTCAGTTGTACCTACAGAATTCATTACAAATTCGGTTACAGCAACCGAATTGATGCCAAATTCAGTCGTTGCAACTGACTTAAGGCTAAATTCGGTTATTGCGACCAAATTGATACCAAATTCGATAGTTACAACCGAATTGAGGACAAATTCGATTGTTGCAACTAAACTGATGCCACATTCGGTTACTCCAACAAATTTCGGTTGTTGGATCCGAATTAATTCCAAATTCGGGTGCTCCAACCGAAATTTTAGAAAATTTGATTGACAGAACGAATATAGTTGAAGATTCAAATGTCAGAACCGAATCAATTATGAAACGAGGTTGCTTCAACCGAATTTCAGTTGTGGGGACTAAATTCGATTGTGGCAACCTCAGTTCGGTTATAGCAACCGAAATTCGGTGGTAACAGCTGAATTTACGGTTGCTATAACCTCTTTCCAAACAATTAGTTCTCTGGGTGTAACAGAGTAAGTAAAACCTACATACATTGACTAGCTGGCCCGTGAGACTTCGTCCTGCCTACGAAAGTATTGATTTATATACTATTATCTTATTCGATCAGATCAAAGTGCTTATTTTTGAATGCACTTGAATATATTAGAAACAGGAAATGATTATTACCCGCAAATTTCACTTTTTATTGTTTTTAATATTTTTTTATTGCTTTTAAAAAAAATCCTGTTCGTAAGGCTGGTCAGGTTTTTAATACAAATTTGTGAGTTGTAACAAAAGTTATAAATAACTATCTGACATATATTTTCCTTAAGGGTAAATGCTGAAATAGACACTCAATTTTGTTTCCATACCATAGAAAAAAAAAAAAAAAAAAATTCAAATTACATTCCATGAAGGGATTGCGAAGAGTTTCTAACAATCGGTAAATTGTGCGCTTTTTATATTGAGACTTAACACCGGCTCCGAATGGATAATTTATTTATGAGAGGCTTTTGCATGGTGCTACCATCACTTTGCGAGGTGACCGTTGTCGAAAGAAATGTCATGTGTTCAGAGCAGGGATCGAACCCACAATCTCCCGTACAAGAGGCGCACACGCTACCCATTGCAACACCGACGACCACCCTTTATACAATTTTACAATTGCATGAAAATCATAATAGTTATTCGTCTTTACTTAATAAGCTCTCAAATACATTTGGCTAAAAATAGAAGTGAGAATATTATTCTTTTTATATTAACAATGATCATTAATTATTTTTTTTCGCGTAAAAAGTTTAATAACTTTTATATTTTTTATCCGATTTTCATAAGCTTTTTGATTCAAAATAAAATCTTCTTAACAAAATGTACAATAGGGGCATAACCAAATTGAATACCTATCACCATGAAGTGGCCACTGATGTGTGTTTAAAGAAAACAGTTTATTTGAATCAATTTTGTGAAAAACCCTTCACCACAAATCGTTTTTGTTCTTCTGTATTGCAACAATTTTCCATTTCAATTGGGTATAAATTAAAAAAAAATATGTTGTTTTTTCAAAACACAAAAACTATTTTTAACAGACGAATATCGTATAGCTGACTGATGTCAAAAAAATGTGAGTGGTGAATGAATTTTTTTTACGAAAAACATTCGGTTTGGTATGGAATAAACGATATGAACCGTAATTCAGAAAAATAAAACCCATCCCGCGTTTTTTATAAGTTAATCTATTTTCTTTTTCAATCTGTATTTTTTCTCCTTTGTATAACAATAGCTGTTTTAAAATATATTTTTTCAAAACATCATATTTTAAAAACAATTTCCAACGGAAAAGAATAATAGTAAAATCGACGCACTTTAAGTAGAGATTAAAGATCAGTGCTGACATCACTAAAATATGATTGAAAGATATTACACGATTGAATATTTAAATTCGCCACCAGATGGCGACACTCAACAATTTCCCATTGTAATACATTAATCTACAAACAAAGTGTGTGAAATCAAAAAAAAAAATTTGCTTTTGTACACATGGGAATATGTTTTCTTTACAAAAATAAAAGAAAAGCAAAATGCTAAATGAAAAAAATGCTTGAAATTCAGAGACAGACCATCCAACTTCAAAAAAATCTAATCTTTCGTCTCTTTTGAACTTTTAACCTTCGTGATTTCACCAACAGTATACATCAAAAAATTTGAACTAAAATTTAACGAAAGATATCCACTTTTGTATGTAATGAAGACAGTGAAAGTGGCCTCTATCTCGTCCCTATCTACTACTTGTTGCAGCAGCGGCCATAATGAGAAGTTGGGTCTAAATCTAGAGTTTTTAGGTGAACGTTGGCAAATCTGATCTGATATTTTATTATTGCAAGTGCTTGTTTGTTGTCCATCCTAAATAAATCGCAAGGACGGTTGCAAAAGCTACCAAAAATGTTACCACAAAAGGTACCCAAAAAACATACAAAGACAGTACCAACAAAGTGACAACTCACAAATTGTATCAAAAAGTGATGAAACCAACAAAAAAAAAGTACCCAAAAAGCTACTAAAGTGTAAAAAAGTACAAAAATTGTTATTAACACCATAAATGAACGGAGAAAGATACCCAGAAAATTCAAGCATGATCACATAGATGTTGAACAACGGAACAAAAAGTACTAAAAAGGTACCAAAAAGTACATAAAAAGTACCAAAAAGTACGAAAAAGGTACAGATGACTACAAACAGACTATAAGAGAAATAGCAAAGAAGGAAGCAAGAAGTACTAAAAATGGTACCAAAAAAAGTACCCAAATCGGTAACAAAAGAAGTACCATAAACGTATATAAAAAGTACCATTTATTTTGAAATGTAGTCCCCAAAATTCAAAATTCCATCTCTTTGGTTGTTTGGTTTTGACGAAAGTACTATATTTTTCCCCTATTTGTATCTCCAACAGTTTAAATCTTGAAAATCACGTATCTTCGTATGCCCGCATTATAAGATGAATGTGCAACCCAAATTTCAAATGGGACCACAGCCGTTTGGTATTCACAGTGGTCCCATTGTGGTCCCGGTTTGCCATATTTTTCCCCCTAAAAGTAAAAAATGTTTAAGTCACTTATCTCCCCCCACCGTTTGTATGCGGTAAGAGGAGTGTACACTAGATAGGGTCGGCCTCCATACAAAAAAAAAAGTTGGGCGACTCGCACCCAGAATTAAAGATTAAGCCATAACAAATCCGGGACCACAAAAAAAAAACTTTTTTCGCGCACCCTAAATACGGCCGAATTGTTTTTTTTTTGTGCTGCGTCGTCATTTGAAGTCCGATTCGAACGAAATTAAAACCATTGTTTTTGTTTTCACAATAGCTACATTTTCTTCATACACAAATGTCTTTATTTATATAATAAAATGTCTTTATTTATATAATAAAAATTATCCCTCTTAGGGTGGTAGAAAACGCTTTAGAAGAAGTTACAGGTAGAAGTTGACGTCAAAGTAAAAAGGATCCCTCGATATTTTCAATGTATATCAATGATCTGCCTTTGCAGTTATCATATTGCAGCATACATATGTATGCTGATGATGTGCAGTTGATTTTAAGTTTCCCTATAATTTTCCTATACGTTGACAAACTGAATCAGGACTAGACATCTGCGCAAGACGTCTTGTATGGCCACTCAAAACATTTCCTTATTTTCAAGTCATGTACTGTAGCGAAGTTGCAGCAACCAAATACTTCAGTGTTCTGAGAAAAAAGCGTACGTGCATGTGTGGTGATGTACACGAATATTTTGTCGTCAACACCCCGAAATACTTGGTTGTCGCAACTTCGCTACAGTACCTACACGTTTTGAAAAAAAAGCAAATGTCTTGAATGGTCATTCAAGACGTCTTGTGCAGATATTTAATCACGGCCTATTCAAAATATTTCGTAGTCCATCGACTGCGAATGGACTTTGTCTAAATCCGCGGAAATCGAAATGTTTATTCAGAAGAGGCGCTCTATACACACTTCAATTCAACCCATTGCAATTGTGTTCAAGGCAAAAAATCTGGCGATCATTTTCAATGACACTCTTACATGGTCGGACCTCGTTAATGCCGTTGTAAGCCACACGTATGCAAAGCTAAGATCGCTCTGGAAGACCCAATATTTTACACCACAACATATTAAAATCCTCTTGGCTCCATCGTACATTACACCAAGTTTACTTTATGGATGTGAACTTTATACTTGTTGCGATTCAGGGAGTAGGAGGATACTAAATTTGATTTTTAAGAATATTGTTCGATATGTTTATGGGCTGAAAAGATTCGATTCTCAACACTGTTGCTTGGAGATCGTTTAGAGAGCCTTTTTAAAATCAGAACACTCTTATTTCTTCAAAAAATTATTTAAATTCGTAAAACATTTTATCTTTTTGAAAAGTTGAATTTTTAAAGAAGTAATAGTGGTCGTCGGTGGTGCAATGGTTAGCGTGCGCCACTCTTGTTCATGAGATCTAGGGTCTCTCCTCTGGCCACCTTAAATTACTTTCGGCGGCGGTAACTTTGCATAGTGACGGCGACACTGTCAAGTATTTAGCCATGAAAATGCTTCTCAAAATACCATTGTAAACCAGTGTAAAACAGTAGGTCCCAATCAGTGAGTATAACATTAGAATTCGCACAGCTCACTGGTTGTGAGAAGATCTCCCTAATCCCCTCATGAGATGTAATGGGAAACCATTTATTTATTTCTTAATCATGTTTGCCGAATCTGGAAACATCGCACGAAGACCGTACCATCGAGATCCCTATGTACAGGTTCAAGACACAATCGCGGCTGTAGCATAGCCAATTCAGGCAGTTGGGGTTAGCAGAGGAATTAGTTTGATGTTTGACTGCAAAAGTTTATACGTTTCACACAAATAATGTTTGGATGCAAATACAACGTGTTTGTGGCTTGTATTCTTGTGTCCAAATATATTGTATTTGCTATTCAATATTACATGTTCGAAACACAATGAGTAATAGGTTATAATATACATATTTGTGACCCAAATGAGGATTTGTTTGTTGACAACTGCTGAAAACAAAAACGTGACAGACAAAAATTTAAATAAATAGCAGATCTTAAATTCATGAAACAACGCTTGCAAACATATGATACATGGTTCCTCAAATATGTTGCTGGATCGGGTTGATTTTGCAGCGTGTAGGAGCAACCCACAGACTCTGGAACCTCTCAATGAGAATATCCCAAAAGAGTGTGAGAACTTATCGCTTCAATAAAATATGGCTACAATATGTTTCATCAGAGTTTAGTGGTCAGTAATTCCGAAAACTTCACAGTAACTGCAACTGATGGCAAGAATCGTCCTTCTACTCCAAACTTTTAATTTGAATCCTGTTAATGCCATCCATTGGCATTTCACTAAGGTATTACTCGTATATGAGTGTCCTGAGTTCCCCCAATGTCCTATCGAAATATTTGTATATGGGACTTGACAATCTTCAAAATTGTCTTTAATTTCCCTAACACAAAAAGGTGTTGACGTCTTTATATCTACAACGTAAAGGCAGATATAAAAATTATGAAAAATCATTGATATTTTGATACTGCACGCTGAAAAAGCTGTTTTTTGTTGTTGTTGTTTAGATGCAAATATAATATAGTTTGTCGCAAATGTAGTATACTTATGTCCAAACACATTGTGTTTGCTATTCAATATTGCATGTTAGAGATACAATGTTTAATTGGTTTTAATACATGGTTTTGTGCTCCAAATGTTGTTTTGGTAGTTAAAAACTGCTGAACAAAAAGTTACAGACAACAAACAAACAAAAAGCAGCACCTCAACAATACATGCAAATAATGTTCCAAACATATACATGGTTCCGGCCATTTTTTTTACCGTATGGGTAAAACAATAACCGTAGGAATTAATAATTAATAAATAAATTATTTCGTGAATTGTAACACTTAGCTCATGTCTGATTTGACAGATAATTAATTTTATCCTTCCGCAGAACGAATATGGTTGTGTATACGCTTGAACAACGCAGGGAAATATTGCGACATTACTGCGACATACTGGCCTGCGATCGACTTACAGAAGATGCCGATTTTGCCAAAAAAAATCATCTTTTCAGATGAAGCTCATTTTGATCTTGGCGGGTATGTAAACAAGCAAAATTGTCGCATTTGGGGCACAGAAAACCCGCACGCATACATTGAAAGCCGATGCACCCAAAACGAGTGACTTTTGGGTGCGGATTTTGGTCCAGAGGCATAATTGGGCCATTTTTCTTCGAAAATGAGCAAGGAGTGGCCGTTGCAGTCAATGGCGATCGTTATCGCGCCATGTTGAACGAATTTTTGTTCACAAAAATTGAAGAGGAGGATATTGGCAACATTTGGTTTCAACAGGACGGCGCTACGTGCCACACAGCCGAAGCTACACTCGATGTTTTGCGCCCTGTTTTTGAAGATCGCATTATCAGCCGCAGAGCTGATGTCGTTTGGCCACCTCGGAGCTGCGATTTGACGCCGTTGGACTATTATTTGTGGGGTGCCCTCAAAGATAAGTGTTACGCCGACAAGCCAGAGACAATTGACGCTTTAAAGGACAATATTCGTGAAGCCATTGGTGAAATACAGCTGCACACAATCGATAATGTGCTTAAAAATTGGACCGATCGTGTAGGCTACTGCATAGCCAGCCGAGGCAGCCATTTGAATGAAATTATTTTCCATTATTAACCGGAAGGATTGTACTTTCAAATAGAAAAAGAAATTTGAGAAAATATTCAGTAGTTTTTTTTTTATAGCATTTTCAAAAAAAAAGTTATTTGGCGGACCCTTTACATTCCATAATGTACAAGGGATAACTAGAATAAGTAGTATAATAAGCGTGACATATCTCAGTTAAATCAAAATGGGTGGCTGATTTTTCAGAAGAAATTCAAAACTTTGTCATTAGTTATTTTACATATTGAGAGAATGAATCCACAAATATTTTGTTAGGCAACGTTAAATTATCAGTCAAATTTCCTAAATATGCAAAAATACCTATACGAGTTACTGGAAAAGCACACATTTGACATACACATTGACAAAAATGGTTTCTAATATGTTGCCCCAAATCCCAATCAAATCAAGTCTACTGCAACCACATAATGTTTGGTGCAATCTCCAAATATATATAGTTTGCACCAAAGTTATTTCAAACCAAAAAATATTTACGGTGTCGGTGGTGCGTTGGTTACTATGCGTGACTCTGCTACATAGGAACGTTCAATCCCTGCTCTGACCACCTTTCACTTTATTCGACGACGGCCCCTCGCCTAGCGACGACGACACTGCCGAATAATAAGCAATCTCAACGCTTTTCAAAAAATAAAAAACATTCGGAACTGGGACAAAATTGTACGTCCCAATCAGTGAGTGCAAAACTAGAAAGCGCAAGTTCTCGCCATGAGATTCAATTGAACAATATTTATTTATTTATTATAAAATATTTTATTTATAAACAATTGCATACTTACATTGGGGCGAATGGTTGGTTGTTTCCCAACACTATATTGAAATAATTGAAGCCCCTGGTGGAAGAAGGTGTTAACTCAGTTTTTTCGAAAACAATATTTTCCTTCTTTTAATGTTTCCATGGTATCTGATTTTGTTTTAGATAAGAAAAAAAGTTAACATCTGATATTTAAATTATTAAAATTAATTTTTTTTTAAATTTTTTTTAAAATCAGAAGGAAAATATTGTTTTTGAAAACAACAACTGATGCCCGTGGTGGAAGAAGGTGCCACCAGGGGCATCAGTTGTTTCCTAAACAGAATTTTGTTACCTTAAAGTAAATGTTTGTTTGTATCTAAACATTGTTTATTCCAACATTATTATATTATGTTGAAGAAAGGTTGCAGACAAAGTGAGACTGCATTCTTATTCATATCATTTATAATACATAAACCTGAGGATGAATAGCGACGCTAATCGAAATATTGGGAATATCTAATAAATCTTGAAAACAGTCAAATCCGCTGGTATTTACATTTTCTGACCTCAACCCAAACTAAATAAAGGGTTATCCATTTCGTGGTTTCAACAGTATAGGGCTGGAATTCGACATCTGTCAAAGTAAGTTGTTAAACCAATTTTTATTCTTTTCAGTTGAAAGTCTGACACTGACGTAATTGGATCGCTTAACTATCACACAACGCATAAAAATTATTAAAATCTACTACAAAAATGGTGATTCTCGCACAGCCACATATCGTGCTTTAAGAGGAGAATATGGTTTACATAATCGTCCAACTACGCAAGCAATTGGCAAAATTGTGAAGAAATTTGAAGACACTAGAGCGTTTACAGATATTGTAAGGCCTGTGCATCATCGGTTCGGTTGTGCCGCTGAAAATATCGCTGCTGTAAGTGAAAGTGTTGCCGAAGACCCGAATGTGTCGATTCCTCGTCGTTCTTAAGAATTAGGACTGTCTTACGGCACATTATAGCGTATTTTGCATTTGGATCTACACCTATATCCATATAAAGTCCAGCTCACACAACAACTGAAGCCAGCTGACCATTCACAACGTCGTAGATACGTGGAATGGGTGCTTGAACAACCGGTGGTGGACGGCGATTTTTCGAACAAAATTTTCTTCAGCGATGAAGCACATTTCTCACTCGGTGGGTATGTTAATAAACAAAATTGTCGTATTTGGGGTTCTGAGAATCCTCAAGTAATTGAAGAGAGGCCATTACATCCAGAAAAAGTCACTGTTTGGTGCGCTCTTTGGTCCGAAGGTGTGATTGGACCTTACTTCTTCGAAAACGACGATGGAACGACTGTCACCGTCAATTCGGAGCGTTATGGTTATATGATAACTGACTTTTTCTTACCTGCTATTGAAGAATACTACTTGGAGAATATGTGGTTTCATCCAGACGGTGCCACATGCCACACAACTCGAGCGAATATGGCTTTATTGCAATAGACATTTCCTGGCTGCGTAATTTCTCGTCCTGGCGATATCAACTGGCCACCTAGAACATGCGATTTGACACCATTTTTTTTTGCAGATAAACCTTTAACTCTTGAGCACTTAAGAACCAACATTCGCCAAGTTATGGCTGAGATATCGCCCAATATGTGTCAAAAAGTGGTCGAAAATTACGTCAAAATAATCAATGATTGCAACACTTCGCGTGGAGGTCATTTAAATGATGTAGTGTTTCACGCATAATGTCAACGTTCAAACTTTATAATAAAAAAGAAATATGAAAAAAAAATGTTTTATAAGTCTTTTATTTACGTTTACTTTTGAAACCGCCAAATGGATAAGCCTTTATATACAGGTTAACAATCAACATTATTATAATTATATTCTAAACATAAAATGTTTGCGTGGAAACATGAATTGTGTTGTACCAAACATTGTTTCCTTGAAACAAATGTTACTAAACCAGATTTACTTGTGTATTAACAAAAAATTGCTGTTTTTCAAACATTATACATATATTTGAAGAAAATCTTACTTGAAAATCAAATACTTATGTCATCAAATAAACTTCACGAACTCCAATTAGTATAATAAAAAGATGAAAAGAAACAAAAACAGATAACAATTAAAGGAAATCAATTAGATTCGATTACGAAACGAAAGATTAATTTAGAAATATATATTAATGATGACATTTAATTGGTTTGAAATTTTCGTAATTTGGTCAGTTTTTAGTGTTAATATATGAGAAATTTGCAAGGTCAAGGAAGCTTTGAAGATTTGAGGCATTTTTCTAAGTGGTAAATTTTTGGTTTTCGTGGGAATAATAGATAATTATAGAAAGCTCACTCACTGATATGACCAGTTTTGAACTCCGTGACAAGTTCATCATCAGATGCCGAAAGTGGCATTTTATTTATGGTAAATGGAACAAAAATATCGGAGCTTAGGAATTGTGGTAGAAAAGTCATCGTGAGTGCTGCAAAAAGGAGGAAGTCCTTCCCTAGAAACTTTGTTCAAAAATATCGATGCTTATGAATTGATGTACGAAACCCATAGTGATTGCTGCAGAAATTTCCCTTCTCAAACACATTGGATTTGTTATAATGCAATGGGAATATTTCAATATTTTTGCTAAAAATGCGTTACAGTTTGACTAAATTAAAATTAGAATGTCAACGGTCAGTTTGTGATTGTATTGCAACTTAATTGTTCTAATAGTGTGTCAGATTAAATGGTTGTTGAATTTGCTAACTAAACAGCATTCTACAAAATACTAGAAACATTCAGATTGCGCGAGAGGGATTTATGAATGCTGGAGAGTTATGATTGAAGACTTGGGATTATTATAAATACACGATCATCGTCACAGTTCAAGTCTATATATTTTCAAACACTCAAAGGCATGCAGTGTCGAGAAATATAAAAGGTGTTGAATATCGACGAGTTGTGTTAGGAAAGTTTTAAGATTTGTACGAATTAAATAATGAGTGATAATGTCATTATGGTAGTTCAAGGTAAAATTTAAGTTAATTTCAGAATATTGCTGTTCCCTTCAAAGACAAACTAATGACGATGAAATAGAACGAATATGCTCAAGCAACCATTTTTGAGTTGAATGACCTAAACTTGTATTTTGAAAAAAATTAGTTTTAACATAGTCCTCCAAAACGGAGTATAAAAACTTAGTTATGTTTTACTGCTTGTGTGTTTTTTGTGTGTTTTTTTAATAAATTCGAAAGTAGTACGGTTTCCTTATAAAATAATGTGTAAAAATACCGCCACAGTTGAAAAAATTGTCAAAAAATTGAAAAAAAAATTGTTTCTTGAATAAAGAAAGCCACACAGATTTCTTAGATTTTCTTAAATAACGTACACTCTGGTTCACTTACTTAAAGGCACTAAAAATTCCATATTCAGCCGCCTGTATCTTTTGCAATTTGTAACCGATTACAGAATTTTAAATTGGAAATTTAAGCTACACATCTTGAGATATAAAAAAAATCATGACAATAGTGGTTTCTTAACTAAAGAAGTTTTTTTCACCAATTTATAAAAAAAGTCCAAAAATGTGCTATTTTTTTTGGTTCACTTGAATAAAGGCACTTTAACTAATTTTAATGAAAAACAGTGTTTCTTGTTTTTTAAATTTATTTTACTTTATTTAAGAACTACACTTTTGTTTTTAATAACTTCAAATGTACGGGTTTTCATTGAGAGATAAAGAGAATTTATGTAATCCAATGAAAATTGATTACAAGCATCCTTAATGGCCTGAATTAGTGACTGCTTGTCATCAAATGGTCTACCTCCTTCATAGACCTTACGAGATAACCAACCCCAGACATTTTCGATAATGTTTAGATCTGGCGAATAGGGTGGCCAGTCAAGAATATTAACATTTTGGCTTGCAATGAATTCCTTTACGACTCTGGCATTGTGTATAGGGGCATTATCCTGTTGCAATATCCAAGATATGGGTCCAAATAGTTCACTGAACTTCGGAAAAGCCGCTTCCAATAATGTTTTATAGCTTGCACCAGTCATTTTTGCACTTTGAAATTCAAGATCGATGGTGCCATAGTACGTAATAGCACCCCACGCCATAACGCCGCCCTCTCGGCTGAGATGTCGGTTCAAAAAACGCTTTTCTTTGCTCAGATAATGGAAATAATAGTTATAGCCATCAGGCCCATCCAAATTAAACTTCTTCTCATCCCTAAACACAACGGTTCTCCAGTCATTTACATGACCTCTTGGCTGCACATCCCATACCATGTAGTCTCTTGCGAATTGAAGCCCCTTTTCCTTAGGAGGAGCATTAAATGGCGGCTTTTTTGTAATTGCAGGTATTTAAGATACTCACAGCTCTTAATTACTCTGCGTATTGATGACTTCCGCGCTTCCACTCCAGCTTGAGCTGTTATTTTTGACAAGGATATGGCAGAATTAGAAGCAATTCTGACGATTTTTCTTTGCTCATAAGTAGAAGACAAGAAGACAATGAAAACCTTCCTTTAACATTTTTTCCATACCCCTCGGGGTCCTTGATGCAATTGTCGACAACTGTTGGGCTCCGTCCAATTTTTTTAGCTATTGCTCGGTTAGAATGTCCTTCAGAATGGTAAAAATCGATTTTAGTTTTTTCCGACAGATTTAAAATAATTTGTTTTGCCATTTTTACTCGTAAAATGATTAAGATGTAATAATTTGTGATAAACAAACGTTCCCTACAAAAAATCATCGCTTACTTTAAAAAGTAATAGAAAAATAACAAAGTGCCTTCATTCGAGTGAACCAAAAAAAAATAGCACATTTTTGGACTTTTTTTAATAAATTTATCAAAAAAAATCGTTAAGTTAGGAAACCGCTATTGTCATGATTTCTTTATCTCAAGATGTCTAGCTTCCATTTACATTTTCGCAATCGGTTACAAATTGCAAAAGATTCAGGCTGCTGAATATGGAAGTTGTAGTGCCTTTAAATAAGTGAACCGGAGTTTAGATATCGTTTGAAAGGTCTAAGTTCCTGCTCTCCAAATTCTTTGAGAAACTGAAAATCGGTTAATAATTTCCTAAGTTACAGTTCTTATAACCGCAAAAGGTACGAAAATCCGTAAGTCAAGACTTTGGGGGCGTTTGGGAAATTCCACAAATGGATTCTTGTTTTACTCGATAACAGCTACAAGAAAAATGGTATCGTTTCCCAGGTATTTTGGAATGTCACACAGTGTTATTTAGGGAAGAACACTCACTGGCATGACTAGTTTCGAACTCTGTGACAAGTCTATCATTAGATGCCCATGTACTGTACCTGAATTTGTACTGTTGGTAGATCATAATTCGTATATATAAAGCCTTTCTATTGCAGTTTACATATGCGAATTGTATCGATCGAAAACCTCTAAGTACCAACTCAATGTGGAAGTCAATTATTGAAAAAATTATGTGATTTGCTTTAAAATGTTAAATACATCTATGATTGCAACTGTTTACAAATTATGAATTTTATACATCCATTAAACAAGCAATTTAAAATTGTTACCACCCTTCTATGTGTATAAATCGCCTGAGGCGAAAAAAGAATATTAGTTACTCCTTTGAATAAAGTGTGGACTATTTTTGGGGGCAGCTAATAAATAAAAAATTTCAAGAAAATTAGTGGCAGGTAACAGAAATTATCGCCTTACTTGTATCTTTCACCGTTAAACAACGACGCTTTTATATCCTTAGGATATAATTAGCTACAATGTAAAGTTTAATAACTATGTAGATAAATTATAAATATTATGTTTCAAATGTTCCACACTGGCTGCTGACTGACAATCATCGGCAACTTATGAATTTCGAAAATTTTGTGATAGTGTTCGTTATACCACTCTGGCTGTTGAGTTTAAAATTAAAGGCAAATTAAAGATACATTTTAGTTAATGCGTCTAAATTTTAAAGAGCTTAGAAACAGGTGACAGCTGTATACTAGGTATTTATTTTATGGCGAAATGTCCAAAGTCTATAGCTGTGGCTTTGCGGCAAATTTTAAAGAACTGTATTTACCTAAAGCCACCATGTACACGTAAACATAGAAGTTTGATATTACCACCGAATACTTATTAGCGAGCAAATTGTCTGCCATTACAGCAAATGTACTATCATAACAACAAACTGTTAGCAGTTGTGATTTAGCATACGTTCTGCAAAAAATCCTTTGCAGTTTGTTAAAAAATATGTTCAGTAATAAACAACGGAGAAAACAAATAATTTCTATTATTAGATTAAAATTGTCCAACCAATTTTACCCTCAATGTTCCCAAAAATTTAGCTACTTAAATATTTGAAACTTCCCACTTGTATTTCGTACACTTAAAAATATTACTTACTTACTTACTTATCCGGTCTTGGACAACCCCGGGGGGTCAGGGACCTTACAAAACGAAGATAACATATTTCGCCAACCAGTTCGATCTTTTTCTTTATCTCTCCAGTTGGCAATACCAAGTGTACGCAGGGATTCGTCAACCTGATCCCTCCAGCGGAGTCTTGGTCTTCCTATTTTTCGTCTTCCTTCGAGTTCGGTTTCGAAAACCCTTCGCGCTGGTTCATCTTCATCCATTCTACTGACATGGCCTAGCCAGTGCAATCGCGTTATCTTGATCCGCTTAACTATGTCAATGTCAGGATAAAGCTCATACAGCTCATGATTCATGTGTCGCCGATACTCGCCGCTGTGCACTATAGGGCCATAAATTTTTCGGAGTATTTTTCTCTCGAAGACTGCTACAGATGTTTCGTCTGCTTGCGATAGGACCCAGGATTCTGCGCCATAAAGCAAGACAGGTTGAATGAGAGTCTGCTGGACTTTTGTTACTCGAGAGAGGGCTTTATCTCTAAAGTGCTTGCTTAGCCCAAAATAACATCTATTCGCAAGCACAATTCTCCGCTTGATCTCAAGGCTGACGTTGTTGTTTTTGTTCACGGCAGATCCGAGGTATATAAATTCGTCCACTACCTCGAAGTTATAACGGTTATCAACGTTCACGCTTTGGTCTAATCGTGTGGAGGCCCTGTTCGTTGAAACCATTAATTTTGTCTTGTCCTCATTCACCGTCAGACCCACTTTTGCTGACTTTTGCTGCTGATGGTTTTATTCATATTGACTGCAGCTTTTCTCATAATGATCTCCATTAAGATGTTAAAGAGATCGCACGATAGGGTGTCGCCTTGCCTGAGGCCTCGCTTAAATTCGAAAGGTTCGGTAAGATCCTTACCAACTTTCACTGCGGATTTGGTGTTCGTCAAGGTCATCCTGCAAAGGCGTATGAGTTTTGCAGAAATACCAAGCGCAGACATTGCTTCATAGAGTTTCTCTCGTATAGGACTATCGAAGGCTGCTTTATAATCGATAAATAGATGATAGGTGTCGATTTGTTTTTCGTGTGTCTTCTCCAGGATTTGGGGTAGCGTGAAAATCTGGTCAGTTGTCGATTTTCCAGGCCTAAAGCCACACTGGTATGGTCCAATCAGGTCAGCGATAATTGGTTTTAGTCTTTCGCACATTATACTTGATAGAATCTTATATGCTATGGATAAAAGGCTTATTCCACGGTAGTTGGCACAAATACTCGGGTCACCTTTTCCAAATATGGGACATAGTACACTGAGACTCCAATCGCCGGGCATGCATTCATCTAACCAAATTTTGCTAATGAGCTGATGCATGCACCATATCAGCTCATCGCCGCCAGCCTTAAACAGCTCCGCCGGTAATCCATCGGCTCCTGCGGCTTTGTTGTTCTTAAGCCGGGCAATAGCTGTTCTGACCTCGTCTTGGTTAGGAGGGCGGCAATCGACGTCGTCGTCCATATTGTGATCGATTGTCCCATCGGCATCGGATATCTCAGGTACTAGTAGCGCGGAGAAATGCTCTCTCCATATTCTCAACATGCTCTGCACATCTGCGACGAGATTTCCGTCCTTGTCCTTACAGAAGGGGGGCCCTGAACCATGACCATTAGTTCGGTAGAATTATCGGGCTTCGTTCTTCCTTCTGTATGTCTCAATTTTCAATTTTCAATGCTCCTCACGTATGATGATGATTTAGACATTACTGGGCGAATTTTGCGAGATACTATTGCAGTATTTTCGATAATTGGAAACGAATCAGCGAAAGTGGGGTTGACAGTAAACGAGCACAAGACAAAATGAATGGTTTCGACTCGCATAGCATCCACCCGATTGCTTGAAAGGGTGAACGTTGATAACTGGAATAATTTCGAGATAGAGGACGAATTTATTAACCTCAGATGTGCCGTAAACAAAATCAATAACGTCAGCCTAGAAATCAAACGAGCGAATCAAAACTGGTGTTATATCGAGCTAATCTGGCATTTCAGAGATTATACCCTCTCGATAAACGAACACCCGATTCTATCAGACTCTTATACACCCTGTCTTGCTGTATGGCGCAGAATCCTTGGTCATATCGCATGCTGATAAAACATCACTGGAGTCGTCGAGAGAAAAATGCTCCGAAAAATACATGGTCCTACAATAGAAAATAGCGAGTATCGATGACGTATGAATCACGAGTATCCCGACATGGAGGTAGTTATGCGTATCCAAAAAAAAAACACGTTTACGCTGGCTAGGCCATGTCAGTAGAATGGACCAGAATGAACCAGTGCGAAAGGTATTCGAAGATGTACTCGAAGGTCCTCGAAAAGTAGGACGACCAAGACTTCGCTGGAAGCCTTCGAGAGCTTGGTGTTACTAAATGGAGTAGAAAAGCTGCAGCCGGTTGGAAAAAACATATCCTCATTTTGTAATTTGTTTGAATTTTGTTGTGTGGATACATATAAAATGTGTCTGTAGCTTGTCGCAAATATAATACACTTGTGTCCAAACACATTGTGTTTGCTATTCAAGTTAATAATGTATATTTTTATGACACAATTGTAGCTTTGATTTTTGAAAAGTGCTGAACACAAAAACGTGACAGACAACAAAGCAGCAGATGTTCAATTCGTAAAAGTAAAATTCTAGCAAACATATTTATGTTTCCTGCAATATGTTGCTGGGGCAGTAAAAAGGAATAAGAAGAGTAAGTGAGAAGGAATATTTAATATATATTCACTTGATTCTTTATAATTTATACCACTAAACCAAAAAAAAACATTTTTATTAGTTTTGATTTATTTGTAGTGTTGGAGTCGAAGTAGGCGTCAGAGTTTTCATGATTTTAGGAAACTCCGAAGCCACTGCTTTGTCGTGCCTTGTCGTGCGAACAGCCGTAGGTCCATATGAAAAACACGCTGAAAAATCTGTCGGTTTTTGTTGTTTGGGTGCAAATATAACATGTGTTTGGAGCTTGTCGCAAATATAATATATTTGTGTCCAAACGCATTGTGTTTGCTATTCAATATTACATTTTTGAGACACAATGATTAATATGCTATAACATATGTGTTTGCGACCCAAATATATCTTGATTGTGATACAAATACAGCCGTGTTTGTTGCACTGTTTATGCTCTCTCGAGAGAGCTAGAGTATAAAAGAGGGACAACGAGTGAGTATATCTTGTAAGTGTGTATCTGTATTTTTGCATTATTCTCTCAGTGAGTGATTCATAAATGTTCCTGAATGTGCATGATGTATTGCGTTTTAATTACATGTATTCAGTCGTAAATGGTTCATCGGACTGAGGATATCAAAAACGCTTGATCAGTGAAAGGATAATAAGCAAACGCTCAGACGGTTAAATGGTTTGTGATGTTGCTTTGGTTTTTGTGTATGTGTTTCGCAGAAATTTATGTATGCTACCAAAGTGAGAGACGACGTTGAGGACAGAAACTATAGAGGGCAATAACGTGAATCCCTTTTTCTGAATGAGCGTCTACAGAAAAAATCGGAATGGCGGACCATTTGTGAAATATAATAAAAAACAAAACAATTTATTAACACACGCTTGTCTTGCATGAACTAGATTTGTATGTCTTAAGTATGTTGTTCGAGTACCAACGCATAGTAGAAACCTCCTGAAGACAAAAACGTGAGATACAACAAAGAAAGGAGAAGCAAGAGAGCACCAGATTCTCATTTAATAAAAAAAGTAATGCATTCAATGCAAGTAAATGTAAAAAGGGCCATTTGGAATATTTAAATTTTTTGTATTAATTATTTATAAATGTGGATATATTTATATATTGATAAAAATAATTATAATAAATAAACAAAGAAGGAATAATTCGTTTCTAAATATTATTATATTTGGAAAGAAATACGCATATCTTTCCACGAAAGTATATGGAGGTTTGGGGGAAACACTCGAATGCTTCCACGTAAGTATATGGATGTTTGGGATGAAGCACGCATATGTTTCCACGTAAAAGCATAGATATTTTTCAGTGAACATGCTAATGTTTGCATTTAAATGCACCTGAGTTTGGGACTTGCAAACATATAAATATTTGAAATGTGTTCCAAAGATATACATGGTTCCTGCAGAATATGTTACAGAGACCTTTTTTTCAGCGTTCAACTCTGGCTCTTAGAGTGTACATAAGGAATTAAATTTGCCACTCTGTATATAATTTAGTATTTCTCTAAATTAAGCCAAAGTAATTTGAATAGCATCAGCCAAAGAAATTTTAAAACATTTCGAAACAAAAAACTTTGTTAGGAAAGTTTGAATTGAAGCAGCATCTTTTGGGTTTTACCATTACCTTTTTAATTGTGTACCATGTCGGAAAAAAGGTCAATGCATTTTGACCAAAATGTAAGTGAAACAACAAAGTAATTATGTGATATGTTTTAACATTATGGGAGAATTTCAAACCTGTCCATGTGTTGGATTTCATTCACCTTTTTCTTGTTGTGCTATCTCGCAACATTAAAAACACTTTTGGGGAATTTCGAACCAAACACGAAATTATTTCACCCTTAAAGACCACAATCCAGACGCTTAATGAAATATTATATAGTAAATAATGATATATGTGTGAAATGAGATGGTCTGATGAGTTTTTAGTCTCTTGAACCTCAAAAAAAAGAGAAAAAACTCCGCTAAAGATAAAAACTAAAAACACAAAAATCATTTAGACACGAAACAGCCGCACAATAGATATCCCCGCACATGATAAAACTGTTGAGGATAATGATGGCGCTGCTTCTAAGGACGACTATAAAGAGCGTAATCATGGAGATGTGTTGATGATGCTGCGAACGAATTAATGTCACTCATTTGTTTCTCACATGTTACGGTCGTCTTTGAATGAATTGCATGTTGTCAGACGAGCCCGCATTTTGTGTTAGATGCTCGCCCTACAATTTTTTAGAAATTCCTTTTTTAGATATCTGGGAAAGTGGGTTAAAGACTGTAAATTGTGAAAGAAGACAGGGGGCAGTTTATGACAACAAAATATTCGGGTAAATTATGTTGTAAATATGACAATGAGAGAATGAAAATGGCAGACATGCAGGGTTGGCATAAAATATAAAATTGTGTAATGAAATTTTAATTTGATAACAATTTGTATTCTGAATACTAAAGTGAAACACAGACTTGGTATTTATGAGCAGGAACGTCAGCTATCGTTCCTGTTTATTCACGCTGAAAAATTCGCATTTTTTTGTTGTTTGGATGCAAATATAATGTGTTTGTAGCTTGTCACAAATATAGTATACTTGTGTCCAAACACATTTGATTTGAGACTCAATATAACATGTTTGAGATCCAATGATTAATAGGTTATAATATATGTATTTGTGACCCAAATGTGGCTTTGTTTGGTGAAAACTGCTGAAAACGGAAACGTGGCAGACAATAAAGAAACAAAACGCGGCAAATGTACAATTTCCTAATACAATGCTTGCAAACATGCACATGATTCCTGCAATATGTTGCTGGGGCAGTTATTTTTCAGTCTGTTGTCGGTTTACTCCCCTTTTTTCCCCCAAATAAGAATGTAATCGAAGTTGTTAGCATCACTATAATGTTTACAAAATGTTGTAGTAATATTTTTTTTAAATACATCAGCCAGATAAAAAATCACAGTGGGAACAGAGGGAGAGAGAAAAGACCGACATGCGCAGGATGAATAATGAATACCGAACATTTTTCCAGAGGATAAGAAGATCGATAAGGCGCCGAATAATGGGCTGCCCTCCTGCAAGGACGAGAATGGTAATCTGGTGACTGACAAGCAGTGTGTGCTTAAAATGTGGAGAGCCCACTTTTCAGGACTACTCCACTCATATACTTCCACTGAGTATCACGAGGTAATGATTGTGGAAGAGAGCGTAGATTGTACCCCCCTCCCCCCAAACAAGGTGGGATTAGAATGGCAAGATTAGAGAGATAGAAGCCGCTATTGCGGATGGTACACCCACTGAACTTTTTAAAGCAGATGACGAAGTAGTGCTAGCCCACGTGCATCAATCTTTAAGCAGTATATGGTTGGGGGAATCTATGCCTGACGACTGGAGTCTCAGTGTATTATGTCCTTTATTCAAAAACGGTGATCCATGTGCCTGTTCCAACTATCGCGGTATTAGTCTTTTATCCATCTCGTATAAGGTCTTGTTGAGCGTATTAATGTGAAAGACTAACGCCAAATATTGAAAACCTGATTGGATCTTATCAGTGTGGTTTTAAACCAGGCACGTCCAGGACTGACCAAATATTCACACTACGCCAAATCCTGGAAAAGACCCACGATCCGCCTCTGTGGAATGACGCTGACTAACACCAAATCATCAGTGAAGGTGGGGAAAGTCCGAACCATTCTGTACCAACCGATTACTGAGTTAAGGCGGCATACTTTAGTGAAATCTCTTCAACGTCTTAATGGAGATAATAATGAGAAAAGCTGCAGTAAATACGAACAAGACCATCAACACGAAAGCCATATGTTGCTGGCGTATGCTGACGACATAGACATCATTGGGCGAAATTTGCGAGAGGTTACTGCAGTATTTTCAAGAATCGAAAAGGAATCTGCGAAGGTGGGTCTTGCTGTGAATGAGGGCAAGACAAAATTTGATGGTGTTAACGTTTAGAAAACTCTCTCGACTTGGTCCGCACTTGAACGTCGACAACCGATTTAATTCTGAAGTGGTAGATGATCCGCCGTGAACTAGGACAACAACGTCAGCCTGTAGATAAATAGGAGAATTGTGCTTGGAAATAGATGCTATTTTGGGTTCAGCAAGCAGTTTAGGAACAAAGCCCTCTCTCGACGGACAAAAGTCCAGCTATATCACTCTCATTTTACCTGTCTTGACATATGGCTCCAAAACTTGGGTCATATCGCAAGCGGATGAAAAACACCTGGGAATATTCGAGAGAAATATTCTCCGTAAAATATATCGTCCGAAGGTTAGAGCCAGTTGGGGGAATATGTTGAAAAGTGTTTAATTTGTCTGCTTAATTAATATGTGTAAGACGTCTGACCACATGAGGTTGTAAAATACTCAATACAGGTAAAAAAGCCAGATAAAAAGTTATCGGCCAAGCTCAAGCTCGTGAATGACAAGTCTGTGGATCACCTAATGTTCAGAATTCTATATTGAAAAAGATTCAAAATTTGTGTTTTAACCGGAGAAAATGCACTCAAAGACAAAGTTTGATACACTCCGGTTCACTTATTTAAAGGCACAAAAATTCAATATTCAGCAGCCTGTATCTTTTGTAATTTGTAACCGATTGCAGAATTCTAAAATGGAAATGGAAGCTAGACATCTTGAGATAAAGAAATCATGACAATAGTGTTTTCTTAACTAAAGAAGTTTTTTTCAGCGATTTATAAAAAAGGTCAAAAAATTTACTATTTTTTTTGGTTCACTTGAATAAAGGCACTTTATTGTTTCTTTATTATTTTTAAAGTAAGCGATAATTTTTTGTAGGGAGCGTTTGATTATTACAATTAATTAGATCTTAATCATTTTACGAGTCAAATTAAATTAAATTAAATTAAAAATTTTACGAGAAAAAACTAAAATCCATATTTAGCGTTCTGAAGGATATTCTAACCGCGCAATAGCTAAAAAAATTGGACGGAGCCCAACAGTTGTCGACAATTACATCAAGGACCCCGAGGGGTATGGAAAAAATTTTAAAGGGAGGGTTTCTTGATTTACGCATGAGAAAAGAAAAATCGTCAATTGCTAAGAGCTCAAACTGGAGTGGAAGCGCGGAAGTCATCAGTACGCAGAGTAATTAAGAGCTGTGAGTATCTTAAATACCTGAAATTTCAAAAAAAGCCGCCTCTTAATGCTCCTCGTAAGGAGAAGCGGCTTCAATTCGCAAGAGACTTCATGGTGTGGGATGTGCAGCCAAGAGGTCATGTAAATGACTGGAGAACCGTTGTATTTACGGATAATTTGGATTGGTCTGATGGCTACAACTATTATTTCCATGATCTGCGCAAAGAAAAGCGTTTTTTTAACCGACATCACAGCCAAGAGGGCGGCGTTATGGTGTGGGGTGCTATTACGTACTATGGCACCTTCGATCTTGAATTTCAAAGTGCAAAAATGGCTGGTGCAAGCTATAAAACGTTATTGGAATCGGCTTTTCCGAAGTTCAGTGAAGTATTTGGTCCCATATCTTGGATATTGCAACAGGATAATGCAACTATACACAACGCCAGAGTAGTAAAGGAGTTCATTGCCAGCCAAAATGTTAATATTCTTGACTGGCCACCCTATTCGCCAGATCTAAACATTGTCGAAAATGTCTGGGGTTGGTTATCTCGTAAGGTCTATGAAGGAGGTAGACAATTTGATGACAAGCAGTCACTAATTCAGGCCATTAAGGATCAAATTTCGTTGGATTACATAAATTATCTTTATCTCTCAATGAAACCCAGTATATTTGAAGTTATTAAAAACAAAGGGGGTTATACCCACTACTAATATTTCTTAAATAAAGTAAAATAAATTTAAAAAACAAGAAAAACTGTTTTTCATTAAAATTAGTTAAAGTGCCTTTATTCAAGTGAACCAAAAAAAAGAGCACATTTTTGAACTTTATTTATAAATTGCTCAAAAAAGTTCTTTAGTTAAGGAACCACTATTGTCATGATTTTTTTTATATCTCAAGATGTCTAGCTTCCATTTCCATTTTAAAATTCTGTAATCGGTTGCAAATTGCAAATGATACATGCTGCTGAATATGGAATTTTTAGTGCCTTTAAATAATTGAACCGGAGTGTTTGAACAACAAACAATGCTTGCTACTTATTAGCAGGCAATTTGTCTTTCATTTCATGCTAACATAACAACAAACTGTTTGCAATGTTGATACAACACCACAAAACACTTTAAATAATTTTAATGAAATTTTGAAATATGCTTTCAAAACCAAGAAAAATTTGATTTCTAGAATAGCAAAACTTGTTATCTTTCCGATTTTTAACAGGCCCTTCTGGTGTATTTACTGACATATTACTTTTGAGTTTCTTTATCTATGAGTTATTTGAAAATCACTCAACTTTCATTATTTACAATTTCATTAATTCACGAAATTACACTACAATTGCCATGCCTTCGTTTCCTATTCCTAAGTCCCTCCTCCGTTATTCAGTAGTCATTTGGCATCCATATTACAATCAGCTACGATGTGCAAGAGGCAGCAGAAAATACAACATTTCATGTACAAAAAAAATATATAAAAATTAAAACATTATATTTTGTAATAAGTATGTCAATGTCAGTTTTAACCCAACATTTCAACTCGCATTACCATCTGCAGTATCCAACTGTGATCCAGCGCAACTACACAGAACCTACAACACACCTATCCAGTTGCACTTGTACTCATGGCACTATGTTGGTCTTATGTTGCATCCACAATTATGGTGCAAATCTGGTCGTTCTACATTCCAACTGTAAATGATCCTTATAACGAATGCTGACATTTTTGCAGACAGACAGACAGACGGACGAACGGACGGACGTAGAGAGACAATTCCCTAACAAACTCATACAAATGAAAAGACGATTTACCTCTACTGGAGTTCAATTGCTGCTGAGCGTGTATTCTTTCTTTTTTTCCTTCTTCTCCTTTTTTGCTGTTTGTTAACATGTAACTACGCTTGTAAATGTATGCGATTTGCTGTATCTGTATCTGTAGTTGTGCGTTATTGTCATTGTAGTTGTTATCACGTTTCTGCTCCATTTTAAGCCTTGCGATGTTAACACACAGACAATAGCAGCCGAGGGCTTGTCACGATGTTTCTTACCGAGCGGAACGAAACAATGGTAAAACGGTCATCCGCAACAAGAACTGAACTTATGTATGTTGGTATGTGTGTTGGCTGCAGAGATGCGCTCATGCTAACATCTGAGGTTGACTGCTCTGCATGCTATGTTGCATGGCGTTTTTGTCTTGTGGGAGGATAATGCGAGGGGTGTTGCTAAATATGAGAGCAGAACGCATAGTCCTTTAATAGTCAGACTTTAAGTGGGTATCGGATTACTTAATCCTAATAGAAAGACAATTAGAGGTTAACTAAAGGATCCGAAATCTAACGTTTTTTTCAACTAGTGCTTATTTCGTGAATGGTAACACTTAGCTCATGTCTGATTTGACAGATAATTAGTTTTATCCTTCCGCTGAACGAATATGGTTGTATATACGCTTGAACAACGCTGGGAAATATTGCACCATTACTTTGAAAATCATGGTAATGTTGCAGAATGTGTGCGAAACACTCGATGTTTTGCGCCCTGTTTTTGAAGATCGCATTATCAGCCGCAGAGCTGATGTCGTTTGGCCACCTCGGAGCTGCGATTTGACACCGTTGGACCATTATTTGAGGGGTGCCCTCCAAGATAAGTGTTACGCCGAAAAGCCAGAGACAATTGACGCTTTAAAGGACAATATTCGTGAAGCCATTGGTGAAATACAGCTGCACACAATCGATAATGTGCTTAAAAATTGGACCGATCGTGTAGGCTACTGCATGGCCAGCCGAGGCAGCCATTTGAATGAAATTATTTTCCATTATTAACCGGAAGGATTGTACTTTCAAATAAAAAAAGAGATTTGAGAAAATATTCAGTAGTTTTTTTTATAGCATTTTCAAAAAAAAAGTTATTTGGCGGACCCGTTATGTAGTTTGTTTTTCAGTGGTGAGTTAATGTAAGCTGCCATATTGTTAGCCAATATGGCAACACTTGTTCTTTTGTTGGAAAAACATCTGTTTGGGTCTAAATATCACAACAACAAACAAGTACAAATAAATCTATACTTTTATATGAACTAATATTATAAAGAGGATGTGTTTGTGAGTTTGTTACTTTGTATGTATTGTGTAATCTCCTAAACTACTCATCCGATTTTAAAAACTCACCAGTAGAATGCTATGTTATCACTGAGTGATATAGACAATTTTTGTTTTGTTTTTCCCCGCACTAAAATTCAGGAGAAATTCGGGTTTGTCAGAAATAAATAAAACTGTTGTAGTTTTTGGAACGAAATTTTGATATCAAGGTTCTAGTAGATTGTATCGGTTAGTGGCAAGTGAGATTTTTGAAAAATCGCGATTCGCTCTTATTCACAATTTAGTGAAAGTATCTATCTCATTTTGTCAAGAATTTTGATTTTTTGTTTAGGTTGCATATGATGAATAATACCATTGTTGACAATCTGAGATACCTTCACTAAATTGTGAATAAGAGCGAGATGCGTCCATCGATTTTTATGAGCGTGATTCATTTTGTTGTGGCCGTCGGTGGTGCAATGGTAACAGTGCGATCCTGTACATGAGATAATGGGTTCGATCCCTGCTCTGACCACCTTAAATTTCTTTCGACGGCGGTCACCTCGCATAGTGAGGTAAAACTAGAACCGGTGTAAAACTGTAGGCCCTAAACAGTGAATATGAAACTAGAAAGCGCACAGCTCACTGGTTGTGAGAAGCTCTCTCCGATTCCTTCATGGGATGTAATGGGAAACCATTTATTTATTTTTTACTTCATTTTGTACATAGATGACTTCAGGATTTGCGAATACATTTTTAAACTTCTTGCTGTTTCTTATGTTTCCAGTTTTTTGTTTTATACAAAAAAAATGTAATTTTTTGTACAAAAAATATTTTTCATCACCATTCTTTTTTTTTTAATTGCGAAACTGTTGAATTACATTGAGAAATATCATAGGAATAGATTAAAGGTATTGTAGTTCGGAATTTTTCAAAATTTATTCGGACAAAATCAGACACGTTTTTCTCGTGTAATAATGATACATACAAACAAATGGCCATTTTTAAGATACAAAGTGGTCTTTATGCGCTATCTAGGGTGACTAGACACGTTCAGATTGTATTAATATGTTCACAAAAGTTGTTCAGCTTTAGCATGGCTACAATTTTGCTAAATATTACGAGTGACAAATTTGGAGTCCCTTGAAGTTATGCAGGAAAAAGTGAAACTGCAGGAAAATCTGTGAAGTGGGTAAAAAATTGAGTTTTTCAAAAATTTTACGTTCTACAGACATTTCATGGTTACCGATCAACTCAGTAGTCTTGCCTCTAACCGATACAGTCTATTACAACGTTGATTCGTTTTTCAAATACAACAGTGTTATTTACAAGATAACAACACAAATATTTTTTACAAGTTTATTGTCAGTATTATTAAGTGGTTTGAACATAAACAAAATTTATAAGGTATAAATCCACTACAGTTCGCCAAGATGCAGAATTCGACTAAAGGTAGTATACTGGGATTCCTTAACCACGTGATACACGTTCCATGCTAACTAGTGCATTCAAAACAGGTTTTTCGAAAATTTAGGTTTTCGGTTTCTTCTAATTCGTATTTTAAGACCTCAATGCACTCGGAATTGTATGCGTAATACTTATATTTCACTATAGTCCCACCGGTTCAAATCGAAGCTGTGATGCGACCAATGGCTGATTATGCGGTTTTCGAATACAGTGCGCATAGATCGATTGCAACGTTGGCTGTGTGGCACGTAGTGCCATCCTGTTGATACCGTACGTCGTCCGTTTCATCCTCTTAAACTTTTTGAAACACATCCATAGCACGATACCACTCGCAATTGACAGTAACGCCGACTCCTTTCTCAATTTCTCAGAAAAATTAGTGTATGATGCCGTCATGCCAAAAACCGTATCAAATAGTCACTTGATCTGGATGCATCGGCTTTACCTCGACGACGAGTGGATTGTCTGAGCCCCAAATGCGTCAATTTTGTTTCCGATAAAAATGCTCATCTTCATCCAAGCGATCTGCAGCCCATTCAGCCGAGCGAAAACGCATCGGACGATCGCGAGGCTTCAGTTCTTGGACTGTTTTCACTTTATATCACCGAGGTCTTTATGCAAAACTCTGCGCAATGAAGTGAGAGAAATGTTCAATTGCTGAGAACGGTGGCTAGTTGATATTGATGGCTGCTCGAGCACACTTTCAGCTACAGCGACAATGTTTTCCACTGAATGCACTGGACGATCACGTACACAAGTTCTTTTGTCCAATAAGGACCCTGATTGACGAACTCGCTTCACAAATTGATCCACAAACTGCGTTGATGGAACTTTATTTTCACCAAATTTATTTCGTAGATTTCTTACACGCAAAGAAAAAAACGTTTATTGCTCGGTTACCGTAACAATACTTTGATTGATTTGTATTCATTTAGTAATCGCAAACGTTCATGTAGTTCTCCCAAATAAACTCATATATCCCAAATGTGTATCATGTTGTTACAAACGAGTTCTCGTTTGCATCAAACGAATACAAAATTACATTTGCCGCAAATTTAAAAAAACGTTTGCGATAACTGAAATTAGCCATTTTTCTAATGAGTGAGAGATTACGAAGAGCATAAATTTGTCTCATTTCTCATTCTGTCGACTGTATACACAGTCTTATCCACTCGCTTAGTATACACACTCACGCTAGACATAAAGGTGATCACACACTCTAATGCTTTTACCTTGTCAATATATCTTGGATGGACAAATGACGAGTTGTAGTTTCCTGCCCTTTTAGTTGTTATTTGAATGCAAGACGAGACAGACGTGTAAGTAGACAGTGAAAAAATAGACAAACATTCCAACTTTTTTTTAAAACAAACTTTATCGATAAAACCAAAATCATAAAAGTTGGAAATTTAAACAAAAATGCGCTTATGGAAGCCATAAATAAAAGTTTTAATGTAAAGGGTTTTTCAACAGAGACGCTACAAAAGTAAATCGATAGGGACAGCAAACGACACCATATTTTTTCCCACTCTTTTGACATTTCTCTTCAGTAAGGTTTGCCATTTCATCATGGAAAGATATACGAGCCAACAACGAGTCGAAATTATTAAAATTTACTACCGAAATTTGGAGTCAGTGGCCTCAACCTTAAGAGCGCTACGTCCAATTTATGGTCGGCTCATTTCTGGCTGAATGGCTTCGTCAATAAGCAAAATATGCGAATGAGTCCATGAGTCATCATTGCATCCCGAAAAAATTACGGTTTGTTGCGGTTTATGGGCCGGCGGCGTCATTGGGCCATACTTCTTCCGTGATGATCAAGACCGGCACATTACTGTGAATGCGAATCGCTACCGTTCAATGATAACCGAATATTTTTTGGCCCCAATTGGATAATATGGACTTGGAGGACATGTGGTTCCAACAGGACGGCGCCACGAGCCACACAGCGAATGCCACAATCAATTTATTGGAAATCAAGTTTGGTGAACGTGTTATCTCACGAAATGGCCCAGTCGATTGGCCGCCTCGGTCGTGCGATTTGACGCCGTTAGATTATTTCCTGTGTTGCCGTCGGTGGTGCAATGGTTAGTGTGCGCGGCTCTTGTTCATGACCACCTTCAAACAAAAAAACAAATATAAATTTCTTTCGGCGGCGGTCACCTCGCATAGTGACGGCGACACTATCGAGTATATAGCCATGAAAATGCACCTCAAAATACCGTTCGGAATCGGTGTAAAACTGTAGGTTCCAATCAGTGAGTGAAAACTGAAAAGCGCACAGCTCAGTGATTGTGAGAAGTTCTCCCCGGTCCCTTCATGGGATGTAATGGGAAACCATTTATTTATTTATTTAGATTATTTCCTGTGGGGCTACGTCAAGTCTATGGTCTATGCCAACAAGCCAGCGACGATTGATGAACTTCGTACGAATATCGAACGTGAAATTGCCACAGTATCGGCCGATTTATGCTTGAAACCCGTCGAAAATTGGGTTCAGCGTCTGGACTTCTGCAAGCTTGCCCGTGGTGGCCATGCAAAAGAAATCGAGTTCTATACATAATGGCATCGAACGTACGTTCACAGAAATAAAGAATTTCATTGGTATCTAAAACCGGTTTTGTTTTATTTAAAAAAACTTTTGTAGCGCTCTTATTGAAAAACCCGATACAATTAAGGTTTCTTGCAAACGTTTTTCCAGCTCTAATTTTTCATAACTCGTTTACTGCAAACGATTTTCAATTCTCTCAAGCTTTTTCTTAGTTTAGAGTAACTACAGCTCGGTTGCTGTAACTGAAAGAACAGTTGGTGTAACCGTTATTTGTTTCTCGCAAATGTTTTTTAGCTGTAGTTTTTTATAACTGCAAAGGTTTTTCAGTTATCGCAAACTTTTTTAGTTTGGAGCAACTACAACTCGGTTGCTGTAACCGAAGAAACTGTTAGCGGAACCGTTTGTCGTTTATCGTAAAGGTTTTTTCAGCTCTCATTTCTCATTACTCGTTTACGGCAAGGTTTTTTAATTTTGGAGTAACTAGATCTCGGTTGCTGTAACCGAAACAACAGTTGCCACAACTGTTTTTCGTTTATCGTAAAGGGTTTTTCAGCTCTCATTTCTCATTACTCGGTTACTACAACGTTTTTCAATTTTGGAGTAACTAGAACTCGGTTGCTGTAACCGAAATAACAGTTGGCAGAACCGTTGTTCGTTTCCCGCAAACGCTTTTTGCAGCTTATATTTTTCATAACTCGTTTGCAGCAAACATTTTTCGGTTCTCCCAAACGAAATGCAATGTGTGGCATAACAGAAGTTCGTTTCTCCCAACTACAGTCCCCAAACGAATTGCAGTTATCTGAGACGTCGTTTGGGTGGAACGAGTTTTTTCTTTGCGTGTACAGTTTAAGTTGAGGCCTCAACACCTTAGAAGATATTTTTTAATACTCGTATCTCCCTATTTTTTCTTAAAGTTGTAACCTTTAACTAATAATCTGTCACTGTGAAAATGTCAAATTGGCCATATGCCTCGAAATAGCGGGGGATTCAAATTCCAAATCTTACATGCTTAGGTTTAGGTTATTTATTATTTAATATCAGTTGTGTAAAATCCGAAAAATCGGTTAATCGACATGAAATAATCGGTATTACCGGTTCTTCGAATATAGCAATTTTTAAAAACCCGACGTGCGATTAACCGTCCGTAATTCCGTTAATTGGTTCAAATCTCAATTGGTTCATAGTATCGCGTGCAGTTTGGCATGTTGCTAGAGAATTCAAAAACCGAAACCGAAAACGGGTTCACCGGTTTTTTGGACGTCCATCAACCGCCGGTTTTCTAAAAATTAGCACTGCTGAACAACCGGTAGAACCGGTTTTTTTTTTTAATTTTTTTTTTGAAAAGCTTAGCTTTCAAAGAAGTAAATGAATTCTTCCTTAAATTTATTTGTTCGAATTGTTTTCACAGAAAAAATTAAAAGAAAATGGAAAAGCAATTTTCTACTTATATAGACAATTTAAATTTAATTTCCAAAAAGCAAATTTTAAAGAAAACAACAATTGTGTGAAGAATTTGTACATAGAATTTAATATTTTGAAAAGAAATGGTCTATAAACATTATGCTTTGGTGCGAGTTTTCAATTTAGTTGTCACAACATTTACAGATTTCCCCAATTTGTATAAAGTAACACAGTGCAACACGAAAAAATATAATCATATACGCCCACCACTACGTTATAAAATACCAAAAAAAGACCCGTATCTCCCAGTTTTGCCCAAAGTCTTGCACTTTTTTTATGGGTCCCCAAAGATTTGGGGCCTCGGTGTCATTTTGCAAAAAAAGTGATCATTTTGTCAGGCTGATATCTTGCAAACCGTTGGGAACTTTGATTTACTCTCTGAGGGACTTCGTTTAGGGCATTTTGCAAAGGTAAGCGGTGAAGCTATATTTTAAGAGAAAAAAAAACCATAAGTTACCTTCCATCTGGCTGAGAAAATTGAGGTTATGTGCACATTCTTATGTATTTTTTTAAAATTTCTGAATTTCTGAAAGGTCTCCCAAAGACCTTTCTAACAAGCCCAAAAACAAAAAAATCTGTTCAGAAGTTAGCAATTTTACCCTAGTACCCTCCTACCCCCAATCCGGAAATTTTCAAACCGCTGCCATTTCGCCCCTTTGCATTTTCGGGGATGGTCGTAGATGAACATATTATCATGAAATGAGCCAAGGAATACGCTTGTGAAGTTTGTCCAGTCGTGACAGAACCAACTTGTAAATTGTAGTATTGAATCTAATGAAAAGTAAATTTAGAAAAGCCAAAGTGAAGGAAATTTAAAAAAAGGCAATTTCCTTATATAAGAGCCTTTTCTTAAAAAAAGTAAATTTTCTCAAAAAAAACCTATTCATACCCTTAAACAAAGTACATTTTCTTACAAAAAAATACGTTATCTCAAAGAAGTACCATTGCTTAAACAAAAGTTAATCTTACAAAAAGTTAATTTTCTTACTAAAAGTACATTTTCTTAAAAAATAACTTTTTTAAAATAATCACCTTTTCTTAAAAACTATATTTTCTTACAACAAATTGCCTTTTCTTAAAAAACTACATTTTCTTTAAAGACTACCTCTATTGTGAAACAAAATAACTTTTCTTGAGATACGAGGGCGGATCAATAAGTCCGTGACTTTTTGAATGAAACAGTTTTTTTTGCAAAAAAAATTATTTTTCAACATAATCTCTTTTTAGCTCAATACTCTTACACCCCTATTCTGTGTATGTGGTAACAATCAAATTGTAACCACAAAATTGTTACAAAGCTGTCACCATTGTTTGTATGAGGTATTCTGGCAACACGGTGACAACGAAAAATTCACCTCGTAACAAATAATTCACCTCAGGGACAACAAAACAACAACATATGGTTTTCTGCACAAAATGAACGCGGTAAAAAAAGGAAAATTAAGTATTTAATGTATTTATGATTTATTGAATTAAAATTAATACATTATTATTAGGGGAATTTGAGCGCACCGCAAAGGCACAGCTGGAATGCTATATTGCCTTCCTCAAGGAACATCCAGAGATGCTAAGCGGAAAGAATACACCTGCGCATCCGCGCCAAATAGAAGAAGAAATTTACTTTAGCGCCAACTCTCTGATCTACATCAAAATTTCACCACCGACGAAAGCTTCTGCACTGAGTTCAAAAAGTTGGTTTTCCCCCCGGGGCCGGTCCAACTTCTTGAGATATAGGACTTTAAAGCTTGAGTATATAATCGTTCGTATCTCCGGTATTTATAATCCGATCTGGTTGAAATGGGAATCATTACAAAGGTCGTTCTAAGCTCTATAAATCAGTGCATAAACATATTTATTTTTATTAACCCATTGGGGAGCTAATTAAAAAAAGTTTTTTAACCTCAATTTTCTGCTAAAAATTATTATTTTTTTTCAACAAAATTACCCATTATACTTATTTTTTGGCAGGTCCGATAAAAGACAAGACCTTAGGCTCTTTTAAAGGTACATACATATATTACTCACCAATATCCCTTCAAAGACCGGAGATATTTACGTTAAAATTTTGTAATACATTTCGCGCTTTTTTAATCTTTGTAACACAAAAGCAAATTCTTTCTTCTTTCTGCTGCATTTCCATAGCACAAAGTAACAAAAGTCCATCCTCCATTTAATTATGCCCTCTTGTCGTTTTGGTACAAAATATATTTTTAATTTTTCCCGTATACAGTTTTATTTTTTTCTTTCAGAATTTATAAAATGTTTAGTATCAACTTTCCGGCAAGTAAAACAGCTGTTACGCGCTGTTACCTCCTCTTTGGCAGGTAACAGTTTTTGTTACTTTTGTCACCAAAAAAATGTGTCAGAATACCGATTTGTGACAATTGTCACTTAGCTGTCAAATAGTAACCGTGGTGACTTTTGTAACCCTGCCAGAATAGGCCTGTTAGCCGAACGTTTCTCCAATTTTTTTATCATTTCGAAAAAATAGAACTTTTCGAGGTCCATAAAATATGCATTTGTTTGATCAATAATTTCATAGTTGGAGCTAAATCTCTTTCCACCGAACCATTTCTTTAGGTCTGGAAATAGGAAATACTCACTGGGGGGCTAAATCCGGAGAATATTGCGGATGAGGTACCAATTCGTAGCCTATTTCATGGAATTTACCATTTAGACTACACACGTGTGCACCCGTACGTTTATGGTCAATTGAGAGCAAACGCGGCACCCATCTTGCAGACTGCTTTCTTAAACCCAACTGATAATTTTAAATCGAAACCACACAGTTATATGAAATGCCTATGGCATCAACAATCTCACGCACTTTTACCCTTAGATCGACCAACACCATATCGTGGATTCTTCCGACATTTTCGGGTATTCTTACAAAACGGACCCACAAAACGGACCCACAAATATAATTATCCTTTTTAAAAAATACATTCTAAAAAAAAAAAATTTCTTAAAAAATGTTATAATTTTGCAAAAAGTATCTTTTCTTAAAGATCGATTTAAATTATCGTATTTTTCAACGGGCGCCTTAGGCGTGTTGGAACTACCTAGTACATAATATATAGCGAAAGGAGTTGCGTTCCCACCGGGTGTCCCCTGACACCTAATGTAATTGTTTTTATTTATTTTTGTAGCATTTCTCATAACGTACGGTTGAAATGTACAGTGTTACAAAAATGTCATATCCCTTAGTGTACACCTTTCAAATGCCTTTTATTTTCAAAAATAAACAATTTGTACATTGTCTACTATTTCAAAGAACATTGTTTTATTTCAAATTAAAAATATGTATTTTTAATGCTAAAATACCTTAACTTGTTGTACGAGTATATATGATGTCCTCTTCCCCAAAACTTCTGTAAATACTCTGTGCATTATGAATTTGTCTGCATTTTTGTTATGCTATCATGTGACATTTACTATTTTATGCACCCGCACACACACACACATAATCACTTGTGCCAAACAAACAACGATGTCATCATTATCATGATGTTGGGCATCGTCATTGACCTACGTAACTGGCAGCATCATGGTAGTCATTATCATCATCATCATCTTTATGCTGCATGGTAGACATGTGCTTATGTTTCATTCTCATTCAAGGGAATGGAATGGAATGAACTGCAATAGTAAAACACTTGATGGAGCACAGCATAGAAACGAACTAATACATAAGTAAATACAAAGGATAATTACACTGATACACATACACTGAGAGACACTTATAAAGTACATGACTATTACTCACACCATCGCCACAGCAAACAAACAAACAAGCACTGCTAGGACAACACATGTGTGCACTGGAAAATTTATGTTCTTTATGTTGAATCCTAAGTGGTCATCCGACTTAGATTTGGATTTTTCTGTCTTTTTACCAAAAAAAAAAAACAACAACAACTACTACAACAATATACATTATATATTCTTTTTAATTAAACAAAGAGAGTAAGAGAAATGAATAGCGAGATATTTACGTTTACAACATGAAACATTTGCCTGGTATTTCAATGAATTGTTCATTGTTTACGAGTGTAAACATGTGTTAGGGTAAGTGAGATTGTAAATGTAAGCAGCGTGAAGGATGTATGTAAATCCTGAGATTTGCTCTACAACATTATTTATGTGTCATTGCTATAATGTTAAGGCGACCATTGTGTTTCGCCGAATTTTATTGTTTTGCATGCAAAAAGGCTTTAACTAGGGGAATCCTTTTGTTTTTCTTTTTGTATTTTTTTTCATTTTTCCTTTTCACAGCTTCGCTCAATGTTAAAGTTTTAACATTGAATTTAATATTTATGTTGGCAACATAAATATTTACACAAGGTCAGACACATACACAGGCACACATTGAAAATAACAAATTACCACGCACATTTGTTTACGCGTTCGCAAATAATACTTATACTTATGACACACAACCACTCCCGGCTAACATTCACATTCACATATACTATGTACACACATATTTAAAACAACAACTTAAGACTTCACAGACATCGAACTCACACACTCCACTTCAGATAAATAAAGTGGAGTACCCTATGAAATTATAAATTTTAAGTGACTGTCATTAACAGATAAGTTTAACGGAAAATTATATGAAAAGTTGTAAAAAATGCGAAAAGACACAATTAGTTAAAATTTTGTACTTCTATTAAATTCCAACACTTGGGTAATAATAATACTTTGCATTACTGGATATAGTGCAAATGCAAAAGAATTACCATTGATCGGAATGACAATTAAAATATGTGGAATTTGCATTTGCTCAGGCAATGCAAATGCCGGTTGAGAAATCGGATGCTTTTAATTGTTTTGAATTTGTTTGACTGCTGACACTCCCATTTTTAAAGCATTTTATATGTAGAGGTTTGTGGCTTTGATATTAATTTCCTCAAAGTACTTTCAAATGCATAAACCTGTACGGTATAAAATATTTGAAACCCCAAATTGCCAGATATGAATGAAATGCTTTGAAAATAAGTACAATTGCCAATGGTATTGTAAGTTTTTTGAATTTGCATTTGGACAGGAAATTCAAATTAAACTACAAATTATAATTGTCATACAATTAATTTGCCCCATGTATGGGTAATAATGACTTGGTTCTGTTCCGAATTAATCTTCACCCATTTTACCTTTCATTGGTTGATTAAAATGAGGTCTGATTTTAACCATTTGGCAATACAAAGGTAATGTTTTTGCTAAAACTTTTCATTACAAAAATCTATAAATAACGGGGTTTTCAATAAGAGCGCTACAGCTTTATTCCTGTGAAAGTACGTTCGATGCGATTACGTATGGAACTCGATTTCTTTTGCATGGCCACCACGGACACGCTTGCAGAAGTCCAGACGCCGAACCCACTTTTCGACGGTTTTCAAGCATAAATCGGCCGATATTGCTGCAGTTTCACGTTCGATATTCGTACGAAGTTCATCAATCGTCGCTGGCTTGTTAGCATAGACCATAGACTTGACGTAGCCCCACAGGAAATAATCTAACGACGTCAAATCGCACGACCGAGGCGGCCAATCGACTGGGCCATTTCGTGAGATAACACGTTCACCAAACTTGGTTTCCAATAAATTGATTGCGGCATTCGCTGTGTGGCTTGTGGCGCCGTCCTGTTGGAACCACATATCCTCCAAGTCCATATTATGCAATTGGGGCCAAAAATATTCGGTTATCATTGAACGGTAGCGATTCGCATTCACAGTAATGTGCCGGTCTTGATCATCACGGAAGAAGTACGGTCCAATGACGCCGCCGGCCCATAAACCGCACCAAACCGTAATTTTTTCGGGATGCAATGATGACTCATGGATTACGCTGTCCCTATCGATTTACTTTTGTAGCGTCTCTGTTGAAAAACCCTTAAGGTTCTTCATTGATTAAAAAAACTACTATATTTTTATACCCTCCACTGTAAGTGATAGAGGGTATATATCAGTTTGTCATTCTGATTGTAACATATAGAAATAAGGCTTTGCGACCCCATAAAGTAAATATATTCTTGATCCTTATAACAACCGGAGTCGATATAGCCATATCCGTCTGTCCGTCTGTTGAAAACATTCTCACGACTTCAATCGGCGATAACGCAGTTTGGTTTTTGGCCAGAATGTTCCACGTATTCCTGAGCAGTTTGGTATTGAAAAAATTTTATGATTGGAAACGTAAAAAAACTCATAAAATTTTCACATTAATTTTTGTAGTTTTATACTAAACTACTCCTTTTGCCGTATGGTGAATTTCCATGTTGAAAATCTTTGTTGTTCTTTATAATAGGTAAGTACTTTAGAATGTTTAGATGTACTTTCATGTGTTCATACATTTATATGAATTTTGTCACATTTCATCTAAGGTCGCTGTGGCCTGATCGGTAACGGGTTGCGCGTTGGAGTCTGAGAGTTGTTGGTTCAACTCTCGTCCTAGCTTGTTTTTTAACAGTTCTTCAAAAAATGCTTTTTTATTTTAAAAAATTCTTTTTTATTTGACTTGTAATTAAGTAACTTATTTGTATTTAAGTAACTTATTTTTATTTTTTTTAAAAAAGTAAATTTTCTTAAAAGAAAGTACATTTCTTAAGTACATTTCAAAGTACATTTCAAAGTACATTAAGTACATTAAGTAAATTTCAAAGTATATTTCTTAAGTACATTCCATTAAGTACATTTCTTAAGTACATTTCTTAAGTACATTTCTTAAGTACATTTCAAAGTACATTTCAAAGTACATTAAGTACATTAAGTAAATTTCAAAGTATATTTCTTAAGTACATTCCATTAAGTACATTTCTTAAGTACATTTCTTAAGTACATTCCATTAAGTACATTTCTTAAGTACATTTCTTAAGTACATTTCTTAAGTACATTTCTTTCTTAAGTACATTTCTTAAGTACATTTCTTCTTAAGTACATTTCTTAAGTACATTTCTTCTTAAGTACATTTCTTCTTAAGTACTTAAGAAATGTACATTTCTGTACATTACTTAAGAAATGAACATTTCTTAAGTACATTTCAAAGTACATTAAGTACATTAAGTACATTTCAAAGTACATTTCAAAGTACATTTCAAAGTACAGTTTCTTAAGTACATTTTCAATGTAAGCATATGAGCATTGTGAGCATCCTGCATTTGTGAACAAGTAATTGCATTTGTGAACAAGTAACTTATTTTTATTTTTTTTAAAAAAGTACATTTTCTTAAAAAAGGTCCTTTTTAAAATTTAATATTTTGCTGGTTAACACTAAGGTGGAGGGTATCAAAGATTCGGCACAGCCGAATTTAACACTTTTACTTGTTTTAAATTCAAATTGTTGTATTAATAAAACTTGAATACCCTACTAAGCTGCATTGCAGAGTGGTGCCGATTGGAAAAACCACGGTAATAATATCACAACATTTAAAGTATTGCTCTGATCATTTTTGAATGTACTAGACATTTGGAGAGGAGGGAGTCACGTTTTCCGAATATTGCATTCATAGGTACGTTGTTCCAACTCAGTTGGTGCTACAGGGTGTCAAATGTGTCCACTTTGGTGCTGTTGAAACCCTGCTACTTCTACACTTATAGTCTTATTACAAAGAGTTTTTACTTTTGAGAATATACTATTCAAGAAATACAAAAAAAATATGTTATGTGTCGGAATATCTTCTATTGTTATTAAGAGAAAAGATAAATTATTAAGATATCGTTAAGATAAAGTTAAAAATTGACAATTTTTCCAATGACTTTTTTCAGTTTGTTGTTAATAACTCGGCTATTTGAGGAAAGGGAATATTTCTGAAAACACCACTGAATTAGAATCACTTCAATAAAGAATACAGTTTTAAGTTATCTCAAGCCGTTTGGAAATGCGGACTTCTCAAAGTTGATATTTTTTTTAACCTGTAAGAAACACAATATTTTCCCGAAAACGTACCATGATTCATTCACATATTTTCTTTAGTTTTTCCAAGAAACCTATACATATTTTTAAATTTTTCTGAAAGACAAGTGTTGAAATGCATCCTAAGTCAGCATACACTGAACATGTGAAATTTTTGAACAAATTTTTCCCTTTCGTTCTTTTTTTATTTCTATTGTCGACTGAAATATTCTTAAATACACGCCAAAAAAGAAATAGATCCTACGCATAAATGAGCTCAGTAGAGCTTAATATGTGAAAAGAGTCGAATTTTCACAGAAGATTTGTTTGGTATTAAAAATTCCATTATTCCATTCCATTATTTGGAAAATACCTTAATTGGGTTTAATTTACTATTAATTACCCAGTTAGGAATTTACTAAATACATCATCAGTGACATGTGGCCGTCGGTGGTGCAATAGTTAGTGTGCGCAACTCTTGTACCTGAGATCCTGGGTCCGAACCCTGCTCTGACCACCTTAAAATTTCATTCGGCCTCATTCATCTCGCATAGTGACGGCGACACTATCGAGTATCTAACCATGAAAAAGCTTCTCAAATTACCGTTCGGAATCGGTGTAAAACTGTAGGTCCCAATCAGCGAGTGAAAACTGGAAAGCGCACAGCTCAGTGATTGTGAGAAGTTCTCTCGTGTCCCTTCATGGGATGTAATGGGAAACCATTTTTTTTTTAATCATCAGTGACTAATAAGTGACATGTCAGCAGAGTCCCTGCTGACTTGCCGATCCGCTGACATACAAAAAACTTCATGACACCTCCTAACATATGCATACATTTGGTAAAAGGTAGGCAAGAATTTTCCGCAGTTTGTCAATAGTGGCGATCACGCTGTGAGATGTACACGAGTCGTCCTTCAGTCCCTATTCATCAGTGGGTAATTTATCCAAGACGTTTCCAAATGTGGTGACCTTATGTAATTTCCTATATAAGAGTTATATTTGAGTATTTGGAATGAATGACCCCTAATTTAAAAAAAGCTAAAATAAATATTATATTGATAAATATTGATAATAAGAAATGGGCACATTAATGAACAGATGTGTAGTTATCATACATGAGTTGTTTTAATTTGCATTAGATTTTAATTTCCATTACTTTATTTAATGCAAATGCAAAAGAATTATCATTGTTCGAAATGGCAATTAAAAAATTTCTGTGGGTGTATGGATGAAAGGATTTTCTTAATTCAAATTGTGGACGGTGGGAAACAAGAGCATCCGATCAGATCAGCAAAAACAAAATTAGCAAAATACCTAAAAGATAATTATTTTTAACATAACACAATATAAGGGGTGGCTATGTAATATTTGGAATTTAATTTAATTTCGCTTTAAAAAATAATAATAGACATTATGACAAAATTATGATTTTATTGGAAGTACCTATCATAGACATTTATGACTGAAACACAACGTCGATCAAATAGCTTAATTTGCAGTGCCTTATTGGATCAATTATTCAATACATTTTCGATTGATTGAGGATTTATCTCAAGAAAGACCGTGTCGATTTCGTGTTTTAATGCCTCAATTAAAGACGTGTAGACGTTCGAGCTGAAAATGCGACACTTTTGTTTGTTAGAGTAGCCCACGAGGTGAAAATGAGAAATTCCAAATTTTAAATAGCCTCTAATACTAGAACTTTGATCAGAATTGAGTATGGAAAACAGGGCTGTGGCATATTCGACTAACCAAAAGTTTTAACGAGCTGCGTAAAAATAGAATAATATGAGAAAATATGCGTCATTCAAAATGTATCATTCAAAATCTATTCTTTTGATGATCTCTGGGTCTAAAAAGGTGCGATTTTTCATTTTGAAATGCGACATTTTATCAGCGAAGAACTTTTCAAAGCGAAGACAGGTCGATAGTAAGATCTGTAAAAACGAAGTTGGAATCTAGTCATGCCAGTGAGTGTGCTTAATTTAATTGTCTATTATTTCAACAAAAACCAACCATTTTCCACTTAGAAAAATGTTCCCGACCTTATAAGCTTGTAGTTAGTATTAAATAATCATCTGTAAATATGTAAATAACATCTAAAGGAAAATTGGTAGTAATTGCTTGAATTGGTTTTTCGAAGACGAACTTCTAACTGAATTCATTTAGCAAAAAACGTATTAACTTAGCAGGGATTAAAGAAAGCTCAAGTTCATCTTAAAGCTGTGTTAGACTATTAGAGAAATTACTGGATATATGAAAATATTCATTTTATAAGAGCAAATGGAATAGTGTAAACTTGAGGAAAAATATTTGCAGAAAACATTTTAACAGATCCGTTACAATTCTCTAATTTGCATTATAGTGAATTATAGTGAATTCTCAATTCAAATGAGATTTCGTTTGCATTTAGTTTGATGAATTTTTCAATAGCATCATTCCAAACAACCGCTGATGAAGCTATGTGGCTAGATCTGAAATAGCTATACGGTTTGCCAGGAATCATACGAATACATTTGCAAAACTCCTTTTTTTTAAAAAAAAAACTATATCTCTATTAATAGAGATATAGAATGGCCTCGAGCTTGAACAATAAAATTATAAAAAATTCTCTAATTTAAGTGGTTTTTCTGATAAAATGATGTGATCGCGGTTGCGTTTTGAATGAAAGGAACAAAAACAAAGAAAACGTAAAACCCTCGTTTATTTCGTCACTTTTTTCAATTGTTTAATCTTTGTCGACAATCTTAATTTTTCTTTACTCTGCTTTTATTTTACAACTGTTGTATTTTGCTTGCCAACATCTGTCTGGTTTTTGCATTCTCAAAAACTGGTAGTGTAAATCGAAAGCAGAAACATCGTACGATTTCTTTCCAATTGAAGAGACCATCATTCCAATTCTCTCTCCGCGTATCGTTGAACTTACGCTGATAGTCTAACATAGCATTTAGAAGCGATAGAAAGCTGAGCCACAGTTGAAATTGTTTTTTTCTTTTGTAATTTATGGAAACGGTTTCACGTTTAGGAAACAAGTATTGAATAATTTTGAGCTATTTATTTTAATAATAATTAGCTACGACTAAGGATTAAATTTCAAAATATACGGTATAGTACTATTCATTTGAAATTGAGTGTAATTCCATATCTGACGACATTTCATCCGTAAATATTTCAACAACAGCCCACGATTTGTTGCCTCTTGCAATAATTTTCACAGGACTTTGGGCAATGAAGTGAAAAGAAAATGTAATACAAACTTTTTTAAAGCAAAACAAAATTGTCATTTTGTAAACGATCTATCAACTTTAATTAAAAAGTTTTCTTAGTATTTATACATGTAGGCAAATCGAAGCCCAGAAGTATGTTAAAAGCTTAAATAAATACTGGTTTACTTTTGAAGAGTAACTTTCCGAAGATAATTCTCTCATATCCACAGAGGACATAGTAAGATTGTTGCATGTATTGAAAAAGATTCTAGGTCGAAGATTTATTTTAACTTTCAAAAACTTTCTGCACTACAATGAGTATTAACTTATTTGAATAATAAAATAAATCCTTTAGTCTTTCTATCATTTTTATTGATACATGATAAATTATACAGATCTGCAATCATTTAAAAAAATGCGTTAAGGCCTAAAATAACTTTGTGTCATTTCTCAATTATGAATTACAGTATACTGAAAACAAAGGATGGGTATTGGAGAGCTGATTTTGGGAACGGCAAACCTTTTTGTACAAATGTAGAAATGGTCCCGCACCGGCCGTTGAACTTTCGATTTCTAGTGTATTTTGGCAAAAAAAATTTTATATGGAGCTCAAACGACGTGTCCTGATGGGCATAATTACAAAAATATATTTTCAAAAATTTGACACAGCATTTCTTTCACGGCGACATTGAAGTCTTGATCAAGAATATTTTTCTGGATTTTTCGGAATTTCTTAATGAATTTCGCTTTTAGTTATATTCATATTATATATTTGATAGCTTTTTCATGTAAAATACAAAATAAAACAAATTTAAAATTGGGAAGATTTCAAAATGCTGTCGTGAAAAAATACTCCTTTAACCTTTTGCGAAAATTTTTTATTTTTTGAATTTGAATTTGAATGACACATTTTTCCAAGTTTCAGTTAATGTATAAGAAATTCATACTTCAATCTTACAAGGTCAGGTTGATTTTTGTTGGAATAATAAACAAGTTCAACATCAGGTGCCTAACTACTGTGCTAGAATTGATAGCATCGATAAATCATGAATCTTGTATAAGTAATTACAAACTCAATTATGAATTTTGCATATGCGAATTAGTATCGATCGAAGATCCTTAAGTATCAACAAACACTGAAAGCTCTATAGCACTGTACAACAGTGGGTCTCGGGCCTCAACCAAACTTGGATGTGGTAACACAAAATTCCGCTTCGTTTTGCCCCTATACGTAACAACTTTTTTTTACAGGCCGCAGAAAAATTTGGAGGTGGGTCAGGCCACTATTTCAGATGTTTCTTCAATAAATCCTAAACGGCTTGCAATATTGCATTACAACCTTTGACAATATTGTAGCTATTTTCCCACTTCACAATTTCCTCTAATGTATTTTTATGGAAAAGAACACTGTTAATCGATTATTTTGAAACGTCATGAAAAATAGGATATATTTTATATGTGACATTTCTTGCTTAACGGTAAATAAACTGCTGTAGCTGTCTTCAAAATAATTGTGGCTTATAAATTTCTTGATAACTTTTCTAAATACACTAATCAACAACAATTATATTTAGAGCTCCATAATTGGTGTAGAAATGCTGCGTTTAACCATATTCTTTAAATATTCACCTATATTATTCAATATTAAACAAACTACAAATTAATATCTTCTACGAAGTTGTAGTGTTTAATATACTTAACAATATTGTCAAATACACTAATCAACAAAAATGACATTTTGGGTTCCAAACTGATTGTACCAATTCAGAAATTTAAAATTTTTAAAATTTTCGCTTATAATTATAATGTTCTCCAAAGTTGTACAACTTAAGGCTTTTCGATAAAATTGCCAAATATATCAACGTTTCTCTCGTATCTCTCGTAACGTTTCTCCCGTATCTCTCGTATTCTCTTGTATCCGTAGAATATGCTATTGGAATAGATGTTTTCATATTTGTTACATGCAGTAAAACTGCTTTTAGGCTATTAGTGGAACTACCAATAAAAAAGCCTCCATATAAGCTACAATTGTTTTGAAGACAGCTACCGCAGTTTATTTACCGTTAAGCAAGACATGTCAAAACATATAAAATATGTGAAATTTTTCATGACGTTTCGTGAAATAATCGATTAACAGAGTACTTTTCCTCAGAAATATATTAAAGGGAGATGTGAAATGGAAAAATCGCTATAATATTGTCAAAAGTTGTAATGCAATATTTCAAGCTGTTTAGGATTTATTGATGTAAAATCTGAAGTACAGCCCTGACCCACCTCCAAACTTTTCTTCGGCCTGTAAAAAAACATTTTTAGTACCACAACCGAGTACTTTAAAAAAGTGTTGGTTTGATTGAGGCCCGAAACAAATTCCTTTCATTTGTGTCACAGTGTAATCCAACACAAGAACAGACGGCTTTTATCCACCATGTTCCTCTTTTCGTCTTGCATACTCGCATTGTTGCAGTGCTTTGAGGTGAGTTTTTACTAAATGAATAAAAATAAATAAATGGTTTCCATTACATCCCATGAAGGGACTGGGGAGAACTTCTCACAATCACTGAGCTGTGCGCTTTCCAGTTTTCACTCACTGATTGGGACCTACAGTTTTACACCGATTCCGAACGGTAATTTGAGAAGCTTTTTCATGGTTAGATACTCGATAGTGTCGCCGTCACTATGCGAGGTGACCGCCGCCGAAAGAAATTTTTTTTTGGAAGGTGGTCAGAGCCGGGTTCGAACCCAGGATCTCATGTATAAGAGCCGCGCACACTACCCATTGCACCACCGACGGCCATATGACAGAGTTGAATTTTTCGGTCGCATCGATTTTTGATGACCGGACTAGAGTCAGTTACGTTTAATTTCAAATTCAGAAACGTAACTGTCATTAGCCCGGTCATCAAAAACCTATGCAACAGAAAAATTCAACTCTGTGGTATCTGATGATGAACTTGTCACCGAGTTCGAAACTAGTCATGCCAGTGAGTGTGCTTAACTGAATTGTCTATTATTCTAACAAAAATCAACCAGTTTCAATTAGAAAAATGTTGCTGACCTTGTAAGCTTGTAGGATGAACTTTTCGTATATTAACTAAAACTAGATTATATTGACGCGACAGTACAAACAGGCGTTTTTTTTAAACAAAACTGATTCGAAACTGATGTGCCACCCCAAAATCTACACCAAACAGCGACACGTTGTTGCTGTTTTTGTTCCTCAACAATCACTCGTGTATTTTCTGAATCTCAAATGCGACGATTAACGAAGCCATCAATATGAAAATGATCCATGTTAACAGAGCGGATAAGCACTTGCGATTTAGTGCTCAAACGCAACAAAGACGGTCCATTTTTGAAACGGATTGCCACTGGAAATGATAAATGTATTCTTTATAACATGGTCAACTAAATGAGATCCGAGTCCAAGCATAAAGCGCACAAACTTCATCAAAGGCTGACCTGCACCAAATAGCGTTATGTTGTCCATTTGGTGAAGTTTTTAGGGAGTAATTTACTTTGAATTCTGTCGTCTACAGCCAGCAATTGATGAACCAAATAACTGAATCTGTGACGTATGAGCAATATTAATATCATACATAACACTGTGTGTAATTTTTTAAGTCATGGAAATATAACCATAAACGGCCACCACTACGTGATAAAATACCAAAAAAAAGACCCGTGTCTCCCAGTTTTGTCCAAAGTCATGTACTTTTTTTCATGGAAATATAACCATAAACGGCCACCACTACGTGATAAAAGACCAAAAAAAAGACCCGTGTCTCCCAGTTTTGTCCAAAGTCATGTACTTTTTTTCATGGAAATATAACCATAAACGGCCACCACTACGTGATAAAAGACCAAAAAAAAGACCCGTGTCTCCCAGTTTTGTCCAAAGTCATGTACTTTTTTTATGGGCCTCGGTGTAACTTTTGCAAAAAAGTGATCATTTTGTCAGGCTCATATCTTGCAAACCGTTCGGAATTATGATTTACTTTCTGAGGGAAAATTGTAGCTCTTGTCATAGAAACAAAAATTGTGAACATATAAAATCAAAAAAACTTCATCTTCAAGGTCAAAATTCAAGGTCAAGGAAAAAGTGAAAAATGTCAGGAAAATTCTCTAATTTCACTCCGTGTAATTTTTTAAGTCATGGAAATATAACCATATACGGACACCACTACGTTATTAAAGACCAAAACAAAAAGACCAGTGTCTCCCAGTTTTGCCCAAAGTCATGCACTTTTTTTTACGAGCCCCCAAATATTTGGAGCCTCGGTGTCATTTTGCAAAAAAGTGATCATTTTGTCAGGCTCATATCTTGCAATTCGTTCGAAATTTTGATTTCTTCTCTGAGGGAAAATTGTCGTTCTTGTCATAAAGAATACAAATTGTCAACATATAAAGTCAAAATAACTTCATCTTCAAGGTCAAAATCGCAAAAAAAAACTTTAAAAAATTCGATTTATTATTTCCTCTTTTCCCCTGTTCAGGTCCATAGGTAACAAACCGTTCAAAATTCAAAGAAACAATCGACTACAGAAATGTACCTAAGATCCCAACAAAAAACTTTCTACAACATATGAACTTCCTATGAATGATTCTTATGTTGTGTGCTGCGTACCTTGTTGCGTGTGCTGAGTTTACTGCTTTGCCTGTGCTGCAGTGGTCGGTGAGATAGCATAGTATCTCAATGTTGAAGTAAACGGTGTTAAGAATCATTCCTAGGAAGTTCAAATGTTCTACAAAGTTGTTTACTGAGATCTTATGTACATTCTTGTAGTTGATTGTATCCTTGAATTTTGAACGGTTTGCTACCTATGACAGAAAGTAAATCAAAATTCCAAACGGTTTGCTAGATATGTGCCTGACAAAATGATCGTTTTTTTTGCAAAAATGACACCGATGCCCCAAATCTTTGGGGGCCCATAAAAAAGTGCATGACTTTGGGCAAAACTGGGAGACACGGGTCTATTTTTTTTGGTCTTTTATCACGTAGTGGTGTCCGTATATGGTTGTATTTTTTCATGTTGCACTGTGTAATTAAATGTGTCGTATTATCAATATGGCCGTCGGTAGTGCAATGATAGTATGCGCGGCTCTTGTACATTCTTTCGACGGCGGTCACCTCGCATAGTGACGGCGACACTATCGACTATTTAGCCATGAAAAAGCTTTTCAAAATATCTTTCGGAACCGGTGTTACAATCAGCGCACAGCTCAGTGGTTTGTGAGAAGCTCTCCTCAATCCGTAACGGGACACCATTTTTTTTGTTGTTTTTTTCCTTTTGACTTTATATTATTCGATCTTTCAATTGTTATGTTTTTAATAATCGGTCGGTTCAAGATCAATATCTATTAAAAAGTACATTTTCTATGAAAAAGTAAATTTTTGTATCACTATAATTCCGATTCCCAAAGATTATGATGGAAGTTGTGATTTAAAATAGAAAATTCATATTGATTCATCAAAGTAACATGCTGAAAAATCTGTCTTCTTGTTTGGATGCAAATATAACGTGTTTGTAGCTCATCGCAAATACAGTATACTTGTGTCCAAACACATTGTGTTTACTACTCAATATTATACGTTGGTTGCACAATAATTAATAGGGTGTATTATACACGCTGAAAAATCCGACTTTCTTTGTTGTTTGGATGCAAATATAACGTGTTTGTAACTTGTCGCAAATGTAGTATACTTGTGTCCAAACACATTGTGTTTGCTATTAAATATTAAATGTTTGAGACACAATGTTAAATAGGTTGCAATATTTTCTTTTGTGACCCAAATGTAGCTTTGCTTGTTTAAAACTGCTGGAAACAAAAGCATGACAGACAACACAGACACAAAATAGCAGTATGTTTTCAATTCATGAAAACAATGCTTGCAAATATATATGTTTCCTGCAATATGTTGCTGGGACCATTTTTTTCAGCGTGTATGTATCTGTGAGCCAAATATGGATGTGGTTGTTCAAAATTTCTGAATACAAAAACGTGTTAAACAACAAAGATACCAAAAAAAGCAGCAGGTCTTCAATTAGTGAAAACAATGATTGCAAACACAGACATGGTTCCTGCAATATGTTGCTGTGACCGTTTTTTTTAGCATGTACATATACTATTTACAAAATACACTGTTTTTAGATATTTAAGTAAAACAATAAGATATCTCAACAAAGGAAAATAGAATATTTTATTTTTATGTAGTTTCCTTATGTACGTTTAGGACGTTGCCGCATCAATTGAATTTTTAGAGCACACTTGAAACGGGATACAAGAGAAATCTTAAGATTAATCTTGCTGACCCAAAATGTAGCTGTAACAAAATATGGCTGAGAATTGGTATGTATTTGTTTGCAATTATGATGATTTAGGGTGACTATTTCTCAAGAAGTCTGGTTACGTTTTAAATTTTAAAATTTAATACAAAATAATATCCATAACTGGTAGTGTGTCTATAACTGTACGGTAACCAGAGATGGTGATAATGGGGTTAAGACATTTAATTCAACGCCCCTATCCAGGGTTTTCTTTCTATCAAACATTCACACTTTGAACACGAAGAAAACCCATTAGAAAAAATCGTAGAAATTAGTGCCAACAGACACTTATATAAGTTCCTCAAATAAAAATGATGACAGCGTCCATAAAAATATCTTGGCAATTGACAAAGTAGTCCATACAAAGAATAAAAGCAATTAAATTAGTATGCAATCAAATATCAGAAATATACGAGGGTTGGCCTAAAAGTCAATATAGAATATGAGAGATTGTTCATAGTGGTAGATTGTTAATAACGGGTGGGCCATGTACAAGTTGGAATTTAAATTAATTTCACTTTAAAAATATACTAGTAGCAATTTTTTTCAAAATTATTGGAACGAAGTTTTGGAACGAAGTTCCTTATTGCACGTTGCGGGATGGGGGCTAAATGAAAATATTTTAAACAACTTTATTTTAACTACTTTATTACATCCTATTATTATCATCTATATTGGGTACTTTTGGTTTGGTTTAAAGGGAAGTATTCTAGGTGGAGCCTGTGTAGCATATATAGTTTAGTTTTGAACCCAATAAAAAGTATTTCGAAAAGCCAAAGTTCAAGACTGGCAAATCTCTGAAATACAACCCTGAGCATGGAATTACATTTGGCAACACAATTCCTCTTACACTCGGATTTTTTGTTTGGTTTGTGTCTAGACTAACATATCGGGGGATGTGTTTTGTTAAATAGGAAAGTTTCTAGGTGGAGCCTGTTTATTACATATCCTAGTTTTGAACCGAATAAAAAGTAAATTTAGGAAATCTAACGTGGAAGAAGTTTAAAAAAATAAAATTTTCTTAAGTGCGTTTTCTTAAAAAAAGTAAATTTTCTCAAAAAAAAAATACCTATTGATATTCTTAAACAATCTACCTTCTCTTAAAAAATACCTTATCTTAAAGAAGTACCTTTGCTTAAAAAAGTAAATTTTCTTACAAAGAGAACCTTTTCTTCAAAAATTTATTTTTTTTAAATAAGTACCGTTTCTTAAAAAAGTATATTATCTTACAACAATTTGCCTTTTCATAAGAAACTAAATTTTCTTTAAAGAGTACCTTTTTGTAAAACAAAATAACTTTCTTTGAGGTAAGTACCTACTCTTAAAATTATACATGTTCGTTCGCAAAAAAAACATTTCTTCAAAAGAATATACCTTCTCTTTTTAACAATACCTTTTCTTAAAAAAATTCCTTTTCTTAAAAAAATAATACCTTTTCTTTTCTTTTGTTTTCTGTTCTTGAGATAAGTAGCCTATCTGAAAGTAAGTAAATTTTCTTTAAAAAATAACCTTTTCCTAAAAAGAGTACCACTTCTTTAAAAAGTACCTGCTCTTAAAAGAGTACTTCTCTGTAAAAAAATCATACTCTTAGGCTTTTCTTACAGAAAGCACTTTTTATTACTAATTGTAGCTTTTCTTAACAAAAAAACATTCGCTTTTAATAAAAGAAGTAACTCTCATTAAAGAAAGGACCTTTTGAAAATATAAGACATATTCTTACAAAAGGGACCTAAACATATACTTTTTTTTTAAAAAAATACATTCAATAAATAAAAAATTTCTTAAAAAAAGTTTACCATTTTACTAAAGTATCTTTTCTGAAAGATCCATTTAAATTTTCGTATTTTTCACCGGGCGCCTTAGGCGTGTTGAAACTAACTAGTACATAATATATAGCGAAAGGAACTTCGTTCCAACCGGGTGTCCCCTGACACCTCATGTAATTTTTTTTATAGGTCAGGTACGTCATTGACATTTATTTATGAAACGTAACATCGTTCTAAGGGGATTTCACGACTTGCTTTACAGTACCTCATTCGATCTACCAAATTTGTCAGTACATTTTCGACTGTTTGGGCCTTTATGTCGTGAACAACATTGTCGATTTTGGGTTTTAAGGTCACAATGAAAGACATGGGGATTTTGCGAGCCATAAATGAGGCAATTTTGTTTGTTAACGTAGCAACCGAGATGAAAATGAGCTTCATCGGAAAAGTTGAATTTTAGGTAAACATTCTCATCTTTGAAACTCAGAACCTTGGTAGAAAGTTTTTAATATTTCCCAATTTTCTTCAAGCGTAAAGCGACCCATATCGTAAATGTCTAACCTTTAACTAATAATCTGTCACTTCATAAATGTCAAATTGGGCATCTCCTTTGAAATAATGTGGGGTAAAAATTCCAAATTTTACATTACTCACCCTTCCGATGGATTTTGAATGCAATCCGGTTGGAAATTGTCCCTTGGAGGCTTTTTGATGCCAATTACAAACGTGGGCAAATAAGTTTGTAAATACGCGACAGGCCTATTGAAAAACTGTTTGAAATCCGGTTGTAGCAACCGTAAAATCAGCTGTTTCCACCAAAATTAATTTGTCACAACCGAATTGAGGTTGTCACAAGTAAATTTAATCGCTCGAGCTAAAAAGCATTTTCACGACATTTGATTCATATGTGCTTCTGTTACGCCAACCGATACTCCAATTGTTTTAGTTACATCGACTACATATTTTATTTTGTCGGTTCCAACAACCAAATTTACCATTAGTTTAATTACAACAATTTCTAATGAATTTTGTTACCACAAATAAAACTCAAATTAATTCGGTACCAAGAACCGAAATTATTTTCAATTCGGTTGTCGAAATCAAATTCTATATGTAAACTAGCAAATGCCCTAATTGTGGTACCTTCCTCCAAGGAGAGAGGGATAATTGCGGAATTCCATAACGGTCCGAGTGTTGGACATCTGGGAATAACCAAAACCATAGAAAAGCTAAAGCAGGCGGTAGCCGATTAGATAGCGAATTCCAGCCAATGTATGACAGCTATCGGGCCGACGCGAAGAAGACGAGGCTAGATGCAGCAATACAACTCTGCTATACAAAGGTATTTAAAGGGTATCTAAAGGGTGTCTCAATAAGATTGCACTTTTTCAATTTAGTGTAATTTTTCTTGTGCAAGTGGCAACTCTGAAATTTGGCAGCTGTCACATATGTTTATTCAGATTATTAAAAATGGAGTGCTTTACGAAAGAACAACGAGTTATAATTGTGAAAACGTATTAAAAAAATTTGGAAAGTTATGCTGAGACCGCTCGCAAACTTCGAAGAATCCTCAATCGAGAAAATGCACCTAATGTGACAAACATTCGAAAAGAGGTCAAAAGATTTGAAGAAAGTGGGTAGGTCTTGAATGCATTGCTGCTGTAAACAAGAGTGTCGCCGAAAACCCGAAATCATCATTTCAGCGTCGTTATCAACAACTTCAAACTTCACGAAGCACTACTCAGCGAATTTTGACAAAAGAAGTCCACCTTCGTGTTACTCAGGAGATCAAATCTGCAGACCATGAAAAGCGCCGTCAATACGTTCAATAGGTAATGGAGCAAAGTGAAGTCAATGCCAATTTTTCAACAAAAAAATCTTCTCCGATGAAACGAATTTCCATTTGAGTGGCTTCCTGAATACACAAAATTGTCGAATTTGGGGCGCAGAAAATCCTCTTGCAATCCATGAGGAACAAATGCACCCACAACGAGTAACTGTCTGGTGCGGATTGTGGTCAGGCAGCCTGATTGGGCCTTACTTTTTTGAAGATGAGACCGAAATTGAAGTGATTGTGAAGGGCATTAGTTAAAGGAAGATGATAACTGAATTCTTGTATCCTCAACTGGAGGTTATTTATCTGGACGACATGTGGTTTCAGCAAGACGGCGCCACCTACCACACCGCACATGAAACAATCGATTTATTGCAGCAACGATTTCCAGAGCAAATTAGCTCAAGAAATTCTGATGTCAACTTGCCTCCAAGATCATGCGATTTAACGCCACGCGATTTCTTTAATTGGGGTTTTGCGAAATCTCGGGTCTATGCGAATAAAACTGAAACAATTCCTGAGCTCAAATTCGAGATCCAACGCGTCCTCGGTGAGATTCAGCCACATCTCTATGAAAATGTAATGGAAAATTTATATACAAGGTGGCGCAAAAGTAAACTTCCGATGTTTTTTGGTTGTAATTTAAAAAAAAAATTAAAAACTTTGATTCTTCTTGTGGATTCTTTTTATTTGATCTTTTAATTTTTTTTACATCAAGTCGAGAATATGATGTCATGTAAATGGCCGCCGCCACAGTTGATTGTCATTTGAGCCCTTTTTATGGCATTTTCCACCACTTTGGCCAAAACTTCCGGCGATACGTCCTCACATTCTTGACGGATATTGTCTTTAAGAGCTGCAAGAGTCTGAGGCTTGTTAACATAAACCCGCGACTTAAAAAAGCCCCACAAAAAGAAGTCTGGAGCGGTCAAATCAGGCGATCTTGCTCGCCAGTGCAAATCGCCAAAACGGGAGATTAGGCGCCCGGGAAATGCATCCTTCAGCATATCGGTTGTGGCACGTGCAGTGTGTGCCGTTGCACCGTCCTGTTGGAACCACATGTTTTCCAATCCCAATTCATCAAGTTGCGGCAAAAAGAACTCGTTGATCATTGCTCTGTAGCGCTCACCATTCACAGTAACCGTTTGGCCCGCGACGTCTTCGAAGAAAAAAGGTCCGATGACTCCTCCAGCGACTGACTTTGAGCGGGTGTAATGGCTCTTCGTGGGTTACACGCGGATTTTCAGTGCCCCAGAAGCGTAAATTTTGCTTATTTACGTACCCGCTAAGATGGAAATGGGCCTCATCACTCATGATTATTTTGGATGAAAAATCATCTTCCTCTTGGTGGTGATTAAGGATGGCTTGAGCGTATGTTAGACGCGATTGGCGGTCAGCAGCTAACAGCTGATGCACCGTCTGGACTTTGTACGGAAACATCTTCAAATCTTGTACCAAAATTCGCTGTAAAGACCGTCGACTGATACCCATTTGCGTGGCACGTCGTCTGGTCGATGTCGACGGCGCTTCCATGACATCCTCGGCTACAGCAGCAATATTCTCTGCAGAACGGCTACTCCGGGGTCTGCCAGTCTCTTCGAGGCGAGCGGCTAAACGTCGCAGTGTTTCACCAGTAGGCGTTGAACGGCCAGGAAATCTGCGACGAAATTCACGTTGTGCCAAAGTCACCGACCGATTATTGGTCAAATAAATAGTCAGCAATATTCCGCGTTCTGGAGCAGTGTAGCGTAACATTGTTTATTAACGTGTATTTCGCATGTGTTTACTACACAAATGTCAAAACAGAACTGACATTAGGGGCCAATCGCAAAATTTATAGCATTTTCTGATAGGAGGATTACTTTTGCGCCACCTTGTATATATAAAATACGTGTGTTTATTTTAAAATTAAAAAGTGCATTCTTACTGAGACACCCTATAGTACAAATTTATCATATTCAATTTTCATCTTCCAAAAATATACCCACTTCATCAGTATTAATTCCTTTAACAGTCAGAGAATTTAATATCAAGATGTCTTCACTGTGAAAAGTTTTTAATTAAAAAATTCCACATTTGTCGATATTTCTTTCATACATCTACTTGGACATGTTGGGTCAAAATTTTGTAATCACGCCTCTTTTCGATGAATAGAAAAAACAGCTTCATAATTAGCGTCTGATTCAACCTTCATTATCGTCTGATTCAATTCTTAATTAACTTCAACATAACCTCCATATTTAATCACTACATGTATTTGCCTTAAATCGGAATGAATAGTACGTATAGATGGTGCCAGTAGTTTGAACAAAATATTTTGGTGTTGAAAAGTGCCAAACTTATAAAACATATGTTTTAAAATTTAAGGGTATTTTAGTTTAGTTTAGTTTAGACTTTATATTTGAGCCATCAAAAGTAAACAATCTGAGGGAATTTGTAAAAAAAGTTAATTTGTTTGTCGAAAAATTGGTCCAGTCCAAGTAATATTAAACCCGCACTAGATTCTACACTGGGGGAGTCTGCTCCTTCGTTTACGACTATAAGATATTTGATAGCACAGCTTGAACGAGGCCGTATGAGCTGCCAAGACCAACACCATAGTGGTCGACCAATTGAGGTGTCCACGACCGACACGGTTAAGAAAACCCACAAAATGGTATTGGATGATCATCAGTTGAAGGTGTGTGAATTAGCTGACATGATATGCATTTCAAAAAGTGCTATACATCGTATATTGATCGAAGATTTGGAGAGGAGAAAACTGTGCGCAAGATGGGAAGGAAGTAAAAATAGCGTCGTGAAGATATTTCAGTAGAGTGTTTGGCGATGTTTCACCGTAATAAAGCCAATTTTTGCTTCGATTTATAACGATGGATGAAACAGGGGTCCACCACTTCACACCTGAGATAAAGGAACATTCAATGAAGTGGACTGGAATGGGAGAATCGTGCCCAAAGAAGACGAAGATGGCTCCATCTGCAAGCAAGGTCAAGGCGTCTGTTTTTTTGCGACAAGCTTGGGATAATTTTATTAATTATCTTCAGAAAGGAAAAACCATCAAAGGCGAATATTATGCAAATTTATTGCAGCGTTAAAGTGATGACATTGTGGAAAAAAGGCTGCATTTGGCGAAAAAAAAATACAAAAAATACAATGCTCCAGTTCACACATCCACTATTGCGATGGCCTATATTAAAGAATTAATGTTCGAATTGCTTCATCCCGCACCCTATTCGCCAGAGTTAGCTCCCTCGGACTATTTACAACTTCCAACCCTGAAAAAATGGCTCGGTGGTAAAAGATTTGCCAACAATGAAGAGGTAGAGTCTGCAGTTGATGGCAATTTTAAGGAGTTTGATAGTTCTTACTATAAACAGGGTATCGAAGCTATAGAATATGGCTGCATAAAATGTATCGAGCTAAAAGGAGATTATGTTGAAAAAAAAGAACATTTTACAAAACTTTTTGTGTCTTTTTTGTTAGTTCGGCTAGTTTTCGAACGGCCCTCGTAGATATCGTTTGAGTTTGAAAAGAATTTCTAATCTACACAGAATCTACACAATGTTGAGAAGAAACAAATTAAAAAATAATCGTTCATTTCGCTGTTTCAAATTTTAGGGTATTTTGCAGCTTTTGAGTCGTCCAATACCATCATAGGCTTAATCCTAGATTAAGCTGCTTGATTTGTCGATCGAGTCAAGAGTTGTCTCTTCTGGGATACGCGTTCAAGTTTTTCAAAAATCCCCTTAAATACAACTTCCCCGTCACACAATAAAACCATTGGAATGGTGAACCAATGTTTTCTAATCGAAGACAAGATTTGATCCTTCCTATTAGAACATTTTTAGCGTGATAAAATCGCGAAGTAGTTTAAACGAAACAATGGTAAGTGGCTAAGACAATGTGTCCCATTTTCCTCAAGCCCTTCCAATTAGATATGTACATATCTCGATTATGGTAAAACCCCACTGGACAAAATGCGCCAAACCAAAGTAAAAACAAAACCCCTAACTTTTAAGATCCGCCTTCGTAATGTAATTATCTTTATGCAATTACAGTTTTCTTTCAAAGAAAAGAATCAATAAGATATTTCGCCAAACTTAAGTAAATAAAAAAAGACTTAAGTATAAAGGAAATCCGATAAAACCAACACTAACAGAAAACCTAACATTCAATCCTGTATTAAATCCCTTAGGATTTACAGTTCAGCCTTTGCTTACAACAAAATATATCCTACGTGGCGAGATAGCGTTAAAATCCCAAAATAGTGTTAAATGCCGCAAAGCCGAAAATGCACGTGGTTATTTGACCAAAGCAATTGTAGGCACAGACAAAAACAAATACTTGGGAGCAGCGCACATTCGCATGCATATACTCTTACACACACACACACAGACATCCACAGCGGAATTTACAAAGAGATAACAACTACGATACTACATTAATATCGTACGCAAACTATGCTAGAACATCAGCAACGCCACAAGGGTACAAACGAAATGAGACAAAAACAACGAAATTGGACTAAAACAAAAAGAACAACTGCACCCACTACGAAAATTACACAAACATTCATATGTATATGCTTTCTCACACACACACACTCAGCCAGGCACAGTTGAATAAACATAACATAAGCAAATACACAAATACTGTCTTAACATCTGAAGTACCTGATAAAAATGTTATGTTAAAAAAAATAATGTCTGCAACAGCAGCCGACTCTGTAAATCCACCCCACCACTGCTGATAACAGAAAAACAAAGCAGTGAAACAACAATAAAACACATTAAATGACGAGGGAACAGAACGGTTTATCTGAGGTTTTGATAAGAACACAAATATTTTACGTTAACAGGGAAGTTGCTGGAGATGCTGGCGCTTAATGTTCTGTCAACGCAGATGTAAACAGTGATGTCTGTACAGGCACTTGCAATAATTGCCTGTGATGATAAACGTGGCACTTTGGTACAATCTTTAAAGTACTTTATGCACTATTGATGTATAGTCAGGGTTCGTATTTCGTGGGTAATTGGTTACCCTGGGTAAACAAGTTAATAATAAATTATATGGTTTTCCAATTTTTATGAAATTTTGGAATTAAGAAACATGATTTCTATTTTCAAATATGATTTTATGGTTCAAAAAGTTCAAAAATGGCATTTCCAAGCAATTTTTTAATTAAATTTCAAAATAATTTTATGATTTCAATAAGAAATAACTAAAACTTATTTAAGAATTAATTAAAGTTTCCTAACATTTTGTTTTTTAAATTTAAAAATTAAAATTTTTATAAATATATGTTTTATACTTAATAAGACTTTCATACATGAAAATCTCTTTCAAATTTGAATATGATTTTCGAATTTAAATCAGTTTAATGTATATTTGGATAAAACTTTTAAATTCTATATTAAACACGTATTCCAAATTGAAATATGACATAATTGTTTTATTTAAAATTAAAACGTAATTGTCATATTTACATAGAGTTCTGAAATTTGGAGTTTTAAACAGGAATAAGCATATGAAATGATCGCTAAACATGTGTTCTAAGTGCTACATGTGTAATTTAATTTAAAGGAAAAACAACCAAAAATTCCACCAGTTTTTCCCAAAATTAAAAATTGAAACCCGGTATCTTCAAAAAAATTTTTCGAACTAAAAGAAAACTGGTTGCCCAAAAATTACGGTTTTTTGGACACTCTAGTAGTTACCCACGACGAAGGGGTGTGACCCATCACACATGGTGAGTAGGTAAGCGGTCATTTTTACCCACTACCCATCGCCGTGATCGAAAATATGAAAAAATTAGAAAAAATTAGAAAAAAATTACATGAGGTGTCAGGGGACACCCGGTTGGAACGAAGTTCCTTTCGCTATATATTATGTACTAGTTAGTTCCAACACACCTAAGGCGCCTGTTGAAAAATACTGTAATTTAAATGGATCTTTAATAAAATATACTTTTTGTAAAATTTTAAACTTTTTTTTAAAGAAATTTGTTATATGTGACCTGGTCTACGGAAAGGGGGCTTAGGTGTCAAAAAATCAATTTTCACTTTTTGGTTGATTCGGATGGAAGATGAGATGCTTTTTCACGTGGTGAAAAGTAGAAAATCCTAACTTGCTTAGAAGTGTACTAAAAATGTTGAGAAAGAAGAGTAAAAATACGACAAAATATAATTTATTGGTAATGAACAAAATACATTGAATTATAAGCTATAAAGACATGATTATACACTAGAAAAACGTATTATGGGCCAAAAATAATAATGCTGAGTAGTTTATGTATTTTTCTTTGTTGTCCTTTTCCTTGAGATTTTTTTACGTGTTGATCCTGAGGAAGATGGACCTGGTTCCTCGTCTGGTTTGAGAACATCTTCACTAGTTTTTGCCTTCCGTTTCTTCGATGGCAAATCTTTCGGCAATGGAGCCACAATATCTACTTTAGATATATCCGAAACTAAGCTGCGAAGATTGTGATAGATGTACCACTGACGTTCCAAAGATAAACCGGCTGGTTGTATAACTTTCGGCATTTCAGGATCGATAGGTTTTAACAGAAGCTTAAAGGACTGCACTTCTTCACTGTCTGCGAATTTCTTTGTTTTTACACAATCTGTAGAGATTATGAAATGATGGAATTGCGTTATTCCAACAAGTGACTTGTACGGTGGTTTAAAATAGCTGTCCCATTCATACCAGAAGACTTTTTCAGCCGATACAGCTTTCTTATAACCCCCCGGTGATGATGCCTCGACACACTGCAGTAAATCTGCATACATGTCGATGTTACTGACGGCATACTTACTTTTGAAAATACCGAAGTAACGATCAGGCGCGAACTTAGTGTGCCCGGTAAGTAGAAAATTGAATAAAATAGTTTTGTTAAGACCCCGAGCCAAACACCATTGCAGATATGATAGTACAGTGTTATTCTTATTCTGCCCAATACAATTGTCACCGAAAAGAACGAGTGTTTCAATGTCTTTATAGTAGGTTTGCAGGTGATAATGCAGGATGCTCACAACACAGTTAGGTCCTTTACCAACGTCATCTTTTTCGTCTATCATGTAATTGTACTGTAAAAAAAAAATATAAGTAAGATCCTGTAAAGGCGAGCAATTTGAGTTCCTATGATTCAGTTTGAAATTCTAACCTGAACTTTTTGTTTTTCGTCTGTAATTCCGAAGACTCCGCACTTCTTGGTTGCTTTGAAGTATGCTGTACCAGGTTGTTGTGGACTGACAGGGTAGTGAACGGTTTGGGCAAAATCAAATGACAGAACGACTGCTGTAGGGTCAGTATTTCTACACCAACTTTGATAATATTCTCGTTGATTTCGGGCTCGGTGGAGGTGATCAAGAAATTGATTAAGCTTCTGTTCGCGTTCAATGTCAGTAACACCTTCGCCTTGCGCAATCGATGTTGTGTTTCCTATTAAAAGAAAAAATACTGAATTTAATCTCAACGTTTGATACAACTATAAAATGAGAAAATAATGAGCTACTTACCACGGCAGACATCGCAGAGATCATCCGCTGGTTTCCTAACTGTAACATGGGGTATGTATTTGGACCATATCCGTCGAAAACTGAAATTACTCATCTTCAATTCGTCATCACTGAGTGAAGAAATGTATTTTCGATAAATTGAGGACTTCGTCTCGCTGGATGGCAGTTTCATTATCCGAAAATCCTTAAATTTTGGGAGTCGTACGGGCAGTGGAAGAGCCATTAAATCGGCTATAGACTCGATGAATTTAACAGCTTTTTCGATGTCAGCCGGTTTAAATGACTTTGGATGTGTACTCGGTTTATTTGCCAGTCCGTGTTGGCGCACTGTTACACCCTGTGCGTGAAAATGACGTACTAAATTTTCGTAACGCTTCGTCGTACTGGCATGAACAAAAAGGAAAAACGAACGACAAACAGGTACTCTGTAGAAGTTTTTGAATTCTATGCCTCATAACTTCTGTATCCTGTCTCTGTCCATATTTCTTCCGCCCAGCAAGCTTTGCGTATACACTTTCTAGCTTTTCGTTACTCATAATTCCAGCTTCGATGTGACTTAGTATCACTAAATCAAGTTCATTTTTCGACATCTCTAAACAATTGTTCCGCGTACTCTCGATCATTTCCCGTGGTATCAGTGTATGGCATTCATTATTACAACAATCTTTTGACAGAAATTTTGTTACCAGCTCCTCCTCCTTTACATCAACAACATACAGGTCCATCTTAACAAAAGTTTGTTCGGTATCATGTTCTGCCTGAGATACACATGCTTCGTCTTCGTCATCATCGCTCTCTTCATAGTTTTCATCATCGTTTTCATCATCCTTTTCATGGAAATATTGTCCGTATACGGCCCTGAACTCCTCATCAACACTCATGTTTCATTTCATGCGAAATGCGAAGACGATAATCAACAGAAACAGTAAACGTCACTTCTTCAGTGTTACTTTTTTAAATGTTCCACACTAGCAACTTACACGATGAGCTATAATAATATTCCGACCAACAACAACACTTACTGGACCAACAACAACACTACTGGACGTCCGGCGCGGAGAACAATTAACGAGATAATGAGAAACTGACGAAACGAGTTGCTTACTTTTAACAGCTTTTTCACAGAAAACTAGTTTTCGCACGTAAGCTCCCTTTTCGTAGACCAGGTCACATATATTGAATGTATTTTTTTTAAAAAAAAAAACATATCTTTAGGTCCCTTTTGTAAGAATATGTATTATATTTTCGTGATAAGGTATTTTCTTTGATGAGAGGTACTTCTTTTATTAAAATAAAAAAAATGGTTCCCGTTGCATCCCGTGAAAGGATTAGAGAGAGCTTCTCACAAACCAGTGAGCTGTGCGCGTTCTAGTTTCACCCTCACTGATTGGGTCCTACAGCTTTACACCGGTTCCGAACGGTATTTTGCCAAGCTTTTTCATTTCTAAATACTCGATAGTGTTGCCGTCACTAAGCTAAGAAAAAGTCTAAGGGTATGAATTTTTTTTACAAAAAATACTTTTTTAAGAACAGGTACTTTATAAAGAAGTGGTAATCTTTTTAGGATAAGGTTATTTTTGTAAGAAAATTTACTTATTTTCAGGAAGGCTACGTATCTCAAGAAAGCAAAAGAAAAGGTGGTAATTTATTTTTAAGAAATGGTACTTTTGAGAAAAGGAATTTTTGTAAGAAAAGGTATTTTTTGTAAGAGAAGGTATTTTTTTTTTGAAGAAAAGCCTTTTTTACGAAGGAACAGATACAATTTTAAGAGTAGGTACTTACCTCAAGAAAAGTTATTTTGTTTTACAAAAAAGGCATTCTTTAAAGAAAATGTAGGTTTTAAGAAAAGGCAATTTGTTGTAAGATAATGTACTTTTTTAAGAAGAGGTACTTATTTAAAAAATTAGTTTTTTTAAGAAAATGTACGTTTTGTAAGAAAATTTCCTTTTTTAAGCAAAGGTACTCCTTTAGGATGTTATTTTTTAAATTTCTTTCACTTTGGTTTTCGTAAATTTACTTTTTATTCGGTTCAAACTACAATATGTAATATCGTAAACAGGCTCCACCTAGAAAATTTCCCATTAAACAAGAAATATGTTAGTCTGGACACAAACCAAAATTACGAGTGTAAGAGTGCTGCCAAATGTAATTCCCTGCTGAGGGTAGTGTTTCATGGATTTGCCAGTCGTGCACTTTGGCTTTTCCAAATTTACATTTTATTGGGTTCAAAACTACAATATGTAATACACAGGCTCCACATAGAAAACTTCCCTTTAAACCAAACCAAAAGTACCCAATATAGTTGATAATAATGGATTGTAATAAAGTAGTTAAAAAAAAGTTGTTTAAAAATTTTTCATTTAGCCCCCATCCCGCAACGTGCGATAAGGAACTTCGTTCCAAAAAATTTTAAAATATGGACAGGTCTAATGCATACATTGTTATGTTCGCACAATTTTCGTTGCTCTCCTGCTACCTCATTTTTATATTACCACATCATTATTCTCTTTGCTCTGAGAGTGCTCCGCACCCACACAAGACAACTATTCGGTGCCGCTGCATCAATGTGTTTTTTTCGCAGTCTGACAATCTATGTTTCGCATTCGGAGAAATCTGTGTTCTATATAGGGGTGGGTCACCCTTATCATTTAGGGGTATGAAAAATAGATGTTGGCCGATTCGGAGACCTACCCGATATGCACACAAAATTTCATACAAATCGGTCCAGCCGTTTCGAAGGAGTTTAACGTCAAACAATTTGTGATCGCAGTCGGAAAACCTGTGTTTGGATGTGCTCACTTTGTGAGTTCAGTCTCTACCCGCGCGTATAGATGTTAACACGTCAAAAAGTGATGCCATATTGAAGACATCCATTGGTTAGAGCCCCCTTTGGAGGTAAAAACTTTATTTCTTTTGCTATTTTATGCACCGTTTCCAAATTATAGCCATTTTTGTAATTCAACGATTTTGTTATTTTGTTGATTTAAAACAAAAAAAAACATTCTTCAATACGAATTGGACTACTATGTCAAAAACCCTTAGAAATTCCCAAAAATTAGTTATTTTTCGATTGGACGCTCCGTTTCCAATATATATAAATTTTTTCTAGTTTTTTCATATTTTCGATCAAAAATGCAGATGGGTAATGGGTACAATGGTAATGGGTAAAAGCTGTTTACCCATTCCCCATGTGTAATTGGTAATCGTGATGAGTAATACCTCATTGTCGTGGGTAGCTACCCATTATTTTCCCCATACCCTGTGGGTAAAGGGTAAACGTTCATTACACATAAACACCAACGCTGTGTATAGTATAGATCGACTCACATTATACGGTGAGGGAAAAAGGGTTTTTTGACCACTCCCCCCGCAAAATGTACCATGGTTTTTTATTGATGATTCCAAAAATATTTTGTGTCTAGCATTAGGATCCCCTGAGCTGGGCCGTTTTTTCAAAAAGGTATTATTTTTTTTAGTTTTTCAGAGAAATTTGTACTTTAGGTAAAGACAATGTATACAGTATTAGTATGATATGAAACGGTTTTTTATGGTGCGTTCAACGTCATATAAAAAATGTCAAAATTTGTCCTGAGACATCCTTTTTCAGGGATATTCTGCAAAAAAAATAATTTTTAAGTTTTTGGTTAATGTATGAGAAATTCATACTACAAGCTTACAAGTCATGTACATTTTTCGAATTGAAAAATGGTTGGCTTTTTGTTGGAAATAATAGACTATTCCGTTCAACACACACTCACTAGTTTCGAACTCCGTGACAAGTTCATCATCAGATGACTAACTACTGTGCCTGAATTGATACCATCGGTTGATCATCAATCGTATATATACAAACTCAATTCTGCAATTCGATCGAAGAACCCTAAGTATAAATCCAACAACAAGAACAGACAGAATTTTTCCACCATGTTCTTCTTTCGGAGTTCGAAACTTGTCATGCCAGTGAGTGTCTGTTGAACTGAATTGTCTATTATTTCCAACAAAAATCCAACCATTTTTTAATTCGAAAAATTTACATGACCTGTAAGCTTGTAGTATGAATTTGTCATACATTTACCAAAAACTAACAAAATCGGTCAACAAAATTCAAATTGAAATAAATTTTTAAATTTTTCTGATTTAAATATCAGATTGGAGTAATTCTAAACATTCAGAATTTGGTCCAAGAGGTATTACAAAATAAAAACAGTATATAGTACAGTATATAACAATGATTTTCTTGTCAAAACCATTATCAACCATTTTGACCTGTTTGGAGCGTTATGTTCCCTTCGTATTGAATTTTTGATAAAACGCGAACTAGTGCGAATTTCAAAAAAGCTGAAACATGTATTTACTTAAACCGACTACGGATTAAAATATGTCAATCTGGCATTTGCATCAGAAAAATCTCCGTACTGAAAAGCTACAAAAAATTTATTTTTTTTGCAGAATATCCCTGAGAAAAGGATGTGTCAGGACACGCTTTGGCATGTTTGATATACAGTGAGACCCGCCTTAAGAAAACCTTTCATATGATACCAATATTGTATACATTTTCCCTAGTTAAATGGTAAAATTCTTTGAAAAATTAAAAAAATACATTTTTTAAAAATGGTTCAACTCACGGATCTTACTATTCAGTAAAGTAAAGAGCCCCACCATCTATTTCGAAATGCATAAAAAATCAATAATTTAATATGAACTAAATTTTGATTCAGAAATGTTGCTATCTTTCTGCTGCTATTTTTTCTTTTTATAATAAAAACAACTTTCCAAATTAAAATGCTTCTTTGTTTTTCTGTGCATTAATACAAATCGAAAATGTACAATTTCCTTCACAGTAACCATTCCTCTTATCACCTGAATTAGCGATAAGAACGAATACCGTTTGCAGTTTGCTGTTAGCACAACCAATGCAGCATCGTCTCTGTACATAACAGAACAGAGCTCTGCTCCAGTTCTCAGGTTGTACTGTGGTCGTCGTGCGCAGCAGCATAGCAGAGCCAGCACCTTCGCTGTTATACGTTCGTTTTGTTACCAAAAACCTCATCGTGACTGCAAATGATACCAAACTATAAAAGGCAGTGCTGCGACTCAAAGAACATCACTGTTATTTCAAACGCGCTCAAACCAACGACTCGTCGTGTCAGCTCACACAGAACTAACAGAGGTGTACCCATCTGAAAACTAAACGCGGTGATTTGTGATTTCCGTTACTTTTTGTAAAAAAAAATAAATAAAATAAAAGTTTTCGCTATAACTTCAAATCCAGGCGGTAAGTGTTTTCATAATTTCCTCAACAACAAAAAAAAAACGATTCATTCCCAGCCATAAAATGGACTACAAATTAATTATTAATCTGAAAGAAGTGTTCAAAATTTGAAAAATAATTTACTACCTCAACACGTACAACATGGAACTTGTGCTTCTGCAAGTATCCAAGCCTTGAGGCTATCATCACAAAGTTGCTCTTCTTATCATCGTCATCATCATCAACATTTTTGCATGCACGGAAAATTTTCCATTTAGCCAAGAAAAACAGATATTGTGAGTTATGATAATGAACAACTTAATTAAAATGCTGTTGGTCAAAGTTTAAATGAAAAGAGAAATGAAACAGTTCTTTGCTGCTGAAACATGGAAAATAATAAAATCAGTACATGCAGAAGTTTGTTAAGAGTTTAACCAAGTGTTGGTTGGAATGGGGGGGGGGGGAGGAGTGCTTACTAGCTATGTTAACTCCAAACACAACATTAAGGATATTCATTGTGAATTTTGCACCATGGTTGGGCAGGTGGATGCTAAGCGTTATGGTCTCGCAGTGTCCTCGCATTTCATTCATTTGTCATCCCTTCAAAACAAACACTCGGAAACGAAAAAAATTTACGCACTTTTATCCAACATTTCTTTTCCTTTTGCCTATCATGTTAAAAAATGACTCAAATTTGCGGCCGTTTTTTCGTCATTTGGTGGAGTGTGTAAAGAATGTTATGCTATTTATCATAACAAAGTTTGCCAACAACCATAGCAATTCAAACACGTACTAAAAAACCCATCATCAAACGCAGAAATTTAGCAAAAAAAAAAACGCCAAATAAGTGAAACATTTTTCATCAAACCGCCAATAAATAAACCAACACTCGTGATGAGGATGCTGATGATGATGCTTGTAAATAATTGGCAACATTTACAACTCACCCTCATTCAAACTACATCTAGTGTAATTGTGGTTTTATTGATTGAGTTTGAAATTGTTTGAATACACAATGATAATTATTATGAAATATATATATATGTATAGTGTAGAGTTTTTGTAAATGTAGTCAATATTTTAGTGGTCTCGTTAATGGCTTTTGGATTAGCATAATTTATGTTTCACATTACCTCAAAATATTGATTCGGTTTCTAAATACTTTCTGATAATACACATCACATCGACAATGTGATGGTAGTCAGTGGAATCGAAAGACTAATTACACACCACGACGTGATTCAAATGGAACAGCTTAGTATTAAAAGGCATGTAATTAATTAATGTAATTAAATATGTGCACACTTTGGAAGAGTAACTTTAATAAAATTGATGTACCTCTACGTCCGGTTAAATAACATCCCCCCATCCCCCATTAATCCAATGAAATTACCACTTTACCTGTATGAAAATGTTGTAAATTCATCTTCGCTATAAACGTTTTTGTATACTAAACACACACAGTTGCACTTACTTCCAGCAATATTCCCCTGTTTTGAATCTGTTACTTATACGTCACATAGTACGGTAAATTAATATAACTTATACGCCACATATTTTACTTTATATAAAACAGCTTCAAGACCAAAATGAGAAATTAAAAATCAAAATTGTTACTATGTCCAAATATGACCTAAATTAAGATATTTTAAATGTATATAGTCTTATAGACAAGACTTTCATAGTTTATTCGAAATACAACGTGCGTGAAAAGCTCTTCAAAGACCAGAGATATTGAAGTTTAAAAAAATTTGAAACTATACAAATTATTAAGTATTATTAATTATTAACTAAATTTTCGCCAGCGGCGCTATTCATTTCAATTTCATTGATTTCAAATTCAAATTCATTTAAAAAATATAAGAATTATTTCGAAAAAATCGCGCGAGTTTGTCGAAATGTTCTCTGGTCGTTTGTGTTAGTTGGCATGATATATTTTGTATTAAAGGCATTTCAACATAATGAAATTTCTGACAAAAAAAGGCGAGGTCAAAAATCGAAATATTGAAATTGGCACTCAATGGGTTAATAAAATTAAATGTTTTTGAAGCCACTTCGAGGTCAATTCTGAGAGCTTTCCATCGATACATATGTATATTGACCTGGTCGGATTACTGCTGAGACATATATGCCCGGTATACATCAGATTTTTGTAGTCCCATCTCTCGGGAACCGTTGACCCGTACGGGAACAGGATATATTGTTAGACTCAGCGTAAGTATTTTTAGAGATTAATTGCGTTTTGTACCGATCAGAGCGTTGTCGGTAAAATAGACCGTTGCCTTGAATTGGAGGGAGAACATGTTAAACTCTCATTTTGGGCGTGAAGCTGGTTTATATAAAGTAAAATATGTGACGTATAAGTTATATTAATTTACACCGTACTACGTGACGTATAAGTAACAGAACCAAAACAAGGGAATATTAATTGTAGTAAATGTAACTATGTTTCGGGTTACTAGTATAGGCCCATATCACGGGAACCATGGACGGTTTTCTTTCTCCCTCACCCTAATTAAATCAATAGACGGGTAAAAACTACTATTTTGGTGAGTTGTCAGTAAAGTAGATTTGCTCCCAATGCACGAATATGACAACCTATATTCTCCGGAGAGGATGGGTAGTAAGGCTGTTGCCTACGCAGATGACGTGGCAATAGAGGTTAGATGGAAGTTTTCTAGTATCCTTGGCGACCTCGTGCATCAGTCCTTTATTCTTGCTTCTGATAATGGTTTTGGCGTGAACCCAACTAAGACGAAACTGAATCTTTTCAGTGGGAGGTATAAGGTGCCAACTATTGTACCCGTCTCCTTGAAATTACCTTCTCTGAAAGCGCATTTTGCTCGACATAAAGTTCAATTTCAAATACAATATTCTGAAAAGATCATATAAAGAATGTGAAAGAGCTAAATATCTTGTAAAAGGGCAATAGGAAAACGCTGGGGTCTGAACCCGCATAAAGTTCATTGGATGTACATGGCAGTAGTTAGACTGATAATGGTGTATGGCGTTATCGGCTGGTGGACGGCTCTACGGAAATCAATCTATTCCTCGATATTGACAGCCTGTTCATAGATCTCAAACGAAGGCTTTCATTCGCATTCTAGTCACTTTGGGTTCCACAATCTGTGTTAGTGTTTTGGGAGCATATAAAAAAATATTACATTCCATGAAGGAATTGGGAGAGATTCTCACTGCCAGTGAGCTGTGCGCTTTCTGATTTTATTTATTTTTATAAAAAATATTATGATCGAAATAGTGAAATCTAAATAAAGTGATAAAAAGAAAATTATAGAACTTCGTTTTTTTTCATTCCTAGGCCACAAACCGATGATATAATTACAATCACAATAATATGATACAGTTGACCGTATCTACAATAAAAAAATTTGAAATTAATCATACGCCCCGGTGTCTAACATGTACAAGGTGGCGCAAAAGTAAACTTCCGATGTTTTTTGGCTGTAATTAAAAAAAAAATATGAAAAACTTTGATTCTTCTTGTGGATTATTTTTATTTGGTCTTTTAATTTTTTTTACATCAAGTCGAGAATATGATGTAAATGGCCGCCGCCACAGTTGATTGTCATTTGAGCCCTTTTTATGGCATTTTCCATCACTTTGGCCAAAACTTCCGGCGATACGTCCTCACATTCTTGACCTATATTGTCTTTAAGAGCTGCAAGAGTCTGATGCTTGTTAACATAAACACGCGACTTAAAAAAGCCCCACAAAAAGAAGTCTGGAGCGGTCAAATCAGGCGATCTTGCTGGCCATTGCAAATCGCCAAAACGGGAGATTAGGCGCCCGGGAAATGCATCCTTCAGCATATCGGTTGTGGCACGTGCAGTGTGTGCCGTTGCACCGTCCTGTTGGAACCATATGTTTTCTAATCCCAATTCATCAAGTTGGGGCAAAAAGAACTCGTTGATCATCGCTCTGTAGCGCTCACCATTCACAGTAACCGTTTGGCCCGCGACGTCTTCGAAGAAAAAAGGTCCGATGACTCCTCCAGCGAAAACAGCACACCATACAGTGACTTTGAGCGGGTGTGATGGCTCTTCGTGGGTTACACGCGGATTTTCAGTACCCAGATGCGTAAATTTTGCTTATTTACGTACCCTCTAAGATGGAAATGGGCCTCATCACTCATGATTATTTTTGATGAAAAATCATCTTCCTCTTGGTGGTGATTAAGGATGGCTTGAGCGTATGTTAGACGCGATTGGCGGTCAGCAGCTCACAGCTGATGCACCGTCTGGACTTTGTACGGAAACATCTTCAAATCTTGTACCACAATTCGCTGTAAAGACCGTCGACTGATACCCATTTGCGTGGCACGTCGTCTGGTCGATGTCGACGACGCTTCCATGACATCCTCGGCTGGAGCAGCAATATTCTCTGCTGAACGGCTACTCCGGGGTCTGCCACGCCTGGCAGCATCTCGTGTTGTGCCAGTCTCTTCGAGGCGAGCGGCTAAACGTCGCAGTGTTTCACCAGTAGGCGTTGGACGGCCAGGAAATCTGCGACGAAATTCACGTTGTGCCAAAGTCACCGACCGATTATTGGTCAAATAAATAGTCAGCAATATTCCGCGTTCTGGAGCAGTGTAGCGTAACATTGTTTATTAACGTGTATTTCTCATGTGTTTACTACACAAATGTCAAAACAGAACTAACATTAGGGGGCAATCGCAAAATTTATAGCATTTTATGATAGGAGGATTACTTTTGCGCCACCTTGTGTAAGTAAATGTTTGTACCATTTAAGCGGCGAATGATATTTGAATAAATAAATAAATTAAATAAATTCCTACTAAAGATGCTACAATTACTTAATTATCATATACATATATTCCTTTTGTTAATATAATGTCATTGGCTGTGGGTGGTTGCAACGGTTAGTGTGCGCAGATGTTATAGGACAGAACGTGGGTTCTATCCCTGCTCTGACCACCTCACACTTCTTTCGAAGACGGCCACTTCGCTTAGTGACTGGGACACTATCGAGTAATAAGCCATGAAATAGCTTCTCAAAACCCCGTTCGGAACGGGTGAAAAACTGAAGTTCCAAATAAGTGAGTGAAAACTGGAAGGCGCGCAGCTCAGTGATTGTGAGAAGCTCTCTCCCCTATCTCATCATGGGAAGTAACGAGAAAATATTTATTTTATTATTTTATTATTATTTATTTAGATCGATAGAATTAAAGATGTTGCAACTATGTTGACTTATATTGACAACACTATATGAGGGATCTGAGCACATGTGTGTTCGTCTCAGATTTATGAAAATGTTTATTTTGGAGATTTAATTTTTTAAAATTATCAACATTGAACCACCGTAATCTTTGCTCCTCTCGGAGTTATCTCGGGTTAGTTAAAAAAAAAAATGTTGGTTAAAATGTCTTTAAAGAATTCTTCAGATAATAAAAATTCTCAATACTCATTCATTTTGACTCTTACTGATATAGTTTTCATTACGCAGTCAGTCAAACGAATTCATGCAATTTTGGTTGCATTACTTATACGTCACCTCATCCAATGGAAGTTAATATAACTCATACGTCACACACAGGAATATCATCAAAAGTCTTCGGGCATGTATCACACTCGTCATTTACAAACATGGGGAATCTAAAGTCTATTTAAATGGAGAATGGCCAACTGTGAAACTGAGCATCGACATGGGATTTGAAACTGTTACTGCCGTTTCACTGCAATGCTAGTTAAATCGCTGGCAAAGCCTTGCAAGTATTGTTTTTATGAATTAAAGGTCTGCTGCTTTTTTGTTTCTTTGTTCTCTGTCACGTTTCTGTTTTCAGCAGTTTTCAACAAACAAAGCCACAATTTTTGTGACCCAATTGTGGCTTTGTTTGTTGACATATTAATCATTGTGTCTCCAAAATTAAATATTGAGTAGCAAACACAATGTGTTTGGACACAAGTATAGTATAGTTTTGTGGCAAGCTACAAACACGTTATATGTGCATCCAAAGAGCCAGATTTTTCATCGTGTGTATTAATGGTCAGTCCCTACAAATTATATATATATAAAAACTTTTAATAAAGGGTGTCCTAAACTTTTTAATTTTTTTTATCGACTCACAAAGTTTGTCGATATTTTTAATGAGCGCTTTTCTTAAACATGGCTGAATTTCATTGATAAAGCGCGGAATTTCCTAATTTCAAGGCGCAGGTGGTCTTTAGATTGTTCGAATAAAAAGAAAGTGTATGGACGTTAAATCCTATGACCTGTGTGGCACATCTCATCACCAAGATGATAAATCACGCAAACAGAAAATTACTGATGTAGAAATTGAATTGTTCTCTAATTGTTTGACATGTCCCAACCTGTTGACAGGACATGACGTGCACAATCATATTTTTAAGTACGGAAAATAACTGAATTAAAAAGTGACAGTAATTAGAACCATTAACAGTTATTACATGGCCGTCGGTTGTGCAATGGTTAGTGTGCGCTCCTCTTATACATGAGATCCTGGGTTCGAACCGTGCTCTGACCACCTTAAAATTTCTTTCGGCGGTGGTCACCTCGCATAGTGATGGCGACACTATTGAGTATATAGCCATGAAAAAGCTTCTAAAAATACCGTTCGGAATCGGTGTAAAACTGTAGGTGCCAATCAGTGATCTGACTTTAAATACGAAAAATGTTTTTCAGTGCATTGTCAAATAGTCTCACTACCATGTGGCAACAGTGGAATATCTACGAAATATAACCGGTATTCATACATTTATTGGCTAGTAGTTACACTGCATTAAAACTGACGCCATTTGCAAAAGAGAACTGAAGTAATAAAATACAAAAGATTTAATAAAATTGGAGAATATTTGAGCAGAAATAAAGTTCTAACCACACTACGATTTCATTGACACGATTATTTCAACTAGGAAGGTGATTGTAATTGTTCCCATTAACATTTAAAAAAACTTTGTGTTTGTTCTTCTTCTTGGTTTCTGTTAAAATCATATGGTCACTCGATCATAGTTTAAATGCCCAACTATGGCTGTTTAAACAGCAATTAATTATTAACCTAAAAAGTAAATTCAGAGTTTAAACTATGTTTGATCGTTGATCAAAGAGGATTTTCCACTCAAAAATTAGGCCTTAGTCTGTTTTCGTTACTCATACGCCACTTAATGCAGAGAAATTAATATCACTTATACGCTACGTACAACAATATCCTTACAAGCAAAAGTCAACGAATTATAGTGAAAACTTAAGTAAAAGCATCTAACAACTGTTTGAGTTTATTGGATTTATTAGACATTAGGTTTGATTTGTGACTATAACATGCAAAAGAGAGAAATTCTATAAAAAGGAAAAAATATTATATTATAAATATAAATATATAAATAATGCGTATCCGTCTCCGCATCGAATTTATGAGGGAACATTGAATCTATTGCTAAAATGTATTCTCTATGAATTTTCTTACACTTGGGAGCTTTAAATAAAAACCACAGTAATTTCCTAAGTATCATTTTAAAAATGTTAAACATTTAAAATACAATCAGATAATATTTAGGGCCGTACTTGTTCGCGCGGTTCTTGTACATGAGAATGTGGGTTCGACGACGGTCACCTCGCTTAGTGTTGGTGACACTATCGAGTACTTAGCCATGAATAAGCTTCTCAAAATACCGTTCGGAACCGGTGCAAAACTGAAGATCCGAATCGATGAGCGTAAAAACAAAAAAACACACATCTCACTGATTGTGAGAAGCTCTCCTCAATCCATGCATGGGACACAATTTTTTTACTTCATTTTTAGGTGGCGCAAGATTAATTTGAGCGACTCTTGCACATGTTACAGAGGGTTCGATCTTTGGTCTAACCACCTTAAAATTTTTTAGACTGCGGTCACCTCGCATCGACGACACTATCGAGTATTTGGCCATGCAAAAGCATCTCAAAATACCATTCGGAACCGGTATAAAACTTAAAGTCCCAGTCAGCCAGTGTACAAATTTAAGGCGAATTCCCTTCATGGCACGTAATGGAAATGTATACAATAGAATACATTCCTCTTGTTTGGATTTAATGTACATTCGGAAATTTATGATGAATGATTTTAGAATCTTTTTGAGGGGCACAGACTGGTTCGCCAGCTTCGGCACCTGCTTGGAACAACGGGATGGGTGTATCATATGGCTTAAATGCCCCTTAACCACACGAACTTAATTTACAATTTCAATAAAGAGGGATTAATATGATATCCAATGGTATGACAATGGCCCTCTTTGGACTAAGTGTGTCAATAGTGGCAGCCACGTCTACCTAACCTCTACTCACTTTTTATGCGTCCGTCTCCCCATTGTCCGCAACTGTAGGTTCGACACAAATGTTGCCAAAATTAAAACCGCTGCAATTGTTTTATCAAAAACTCTTCGTTTGTATCTATTGCAACAGATCTTTTAAATTTTTTTTTAAGAAAAATATTCCCATTTTTTAAATTATTTTAACTTTAAATTGTTACATTTTCGAATTTCCGTTAAATCGAATATCAATATATTCAGCCGAATTTAATTAACCAGTAAGTCAACGCTTGATTTCACTTGTTCTCATTAAATATGTTATAATTTTGATTACTTATACGTAACTTGACCAACCATGCCGCTTTTGGTGTGAGTATCCCGCTTCAATCCCGATTTTTCCAGCAAAGCCCCGTTTTATGACTTTTTTGCCTTGAGATCTAGTCTAGTATAATTTACCTTGGATATTATAGATTTTGAATATAAACTTTCGATCGATTCGAAGTTTGTGAACATCATCATCAAAGACTTTGATGTAGACTAGTGACATCTGCTCAAAAGTGTAAGTAACTGAAATAATTTCATAGGGGTTTTTTGCCGATTTGGCTTCACATTAATTTGATATGTCTCATTTGTTTCCGTCGGATGGGTCACAAAAGTGGCGTAATCAGATGCAATATATTTGAACTGATCTCAAAACAAACTAATTTCCATTCACACTGCAATCGCCGACTTCAAATTCCGGTTCAGAGAGAAATTTCCTTCTTGGCATTAGTTAATTTTTTAGTCTGGCCTTTTATAAATATAAAAAATTATAATATAAAGAAAATATTTTTTTATCAATATAAAATTATATATTAAATAATGATTAATAAATCGAAAAAATATATATTTTGTTTTTATATCCAATTTAAACTATTTTAAAATTCAATATTTTATATATTTGAATATAAAAACTTTCGTGAAGAAGATTTCCAAAGGAAATCGATATATTGAAAAGGAGAAAAAAATAGAAAATTTTTAAGAAATTTTCAAGAAAAATTAATAAAATAAAGGTCGAAAAAATAGAAACAAATTATTTATTTAAATGTTAACCCATTTGTTAAAAATACCAAAATCTGTTTGGGTCAAAATCCCGCTGTCGATCAAAAACTGTTGGTCAGGTTACTTATACGTCACCTAATCTAACGGGAATTAATATAACTAATACGTCTCATAAATTTCAAATTTTTATTTTTTTTTTTTTAATAATTTATACTAATTGTGGTGATTTTTATTTATATAGTAATTTATATTAATTTCTGCAATCACACGTTAAACAAAAATTATATCTTAATTAATAAAGACATTAAATTTACCAGGATTTAAAAAATAAACCTAATCCATAAATAATTTCATTATGCTACATGCACAGGCATTGCTGTTATCTTTTGGATTTTTATCTAATTTGTTTCAAATCCTCCCACAACTTCACATAGAGTTGTCTATACTAAGTGTGTCTGATTCAATTCAAATGACTCCCCTGTCACATATGGCAATTTTGTAAGATATTTTAATTAATCATCCAAGAAAAAGAAAACATAGGCATATGCAAAGGCAAAAACACTCAAGAGAGGGAATAAAAGGATCAACATAAATCTTATACTAATCTATTTTTTTATACTTTTTTTGTTACACAAGCGTCAGACTGGTACTTATCTTACATAAGTCAAAAGGTTAAGCTGCCAGGCACTGGTTTCTTTACATAAATCATATACAAATTTGATGACATCCATATGTCAACACAACTTTCAGTTTTGTTTTTCTGTTTATTTATGCGAGAAAAAAACCTCCCCTTTCATTTAACAAAAAAACATAAATATTGTCATTTACACAAATGTGATAGTCGGTATATTTTTATAATATTGTATACAAAATTGAGTTAATTGAGTTATAATAAAAAACAAATTGATTGAATTGTGATGGGTTTTTTGTTAGCTTCAGATTTTGTTATTTAATTTATTACAAGGATGGGTTATTGTTTTAACTTTTTTGAAATATTTAAATGTTTTTGTTGCTGAATTGTTGAAAATTTTAGTATGAAAATTTATTATATTTCAATCAGCATTTTATTTACAAAAGCAGCATTTTCCAATTTTCTAAAAACAAAAACAAATTGATTTTAACAACTTTCAGAGAACCGCAAAAAATACCTGCTTTTCCTATGCCTTTTTAAAAATTGAAATAGTATCCTTAAATTCCTAACTGAATGTAAATTTAGGTTGCCACGTAAAGCACGTAATGCTAATGTGTCGCAATGATTTAAGTACAATTCGCTTATTGATTATTCAGACAGCAGACAAGCGGCTTAATATAAGGGTCCTTTGAGAAATAGTATGCACATCATTCGTTGGCAAAATGTCCTTTATACTTGTCATATCCCTAAACGTTTAACGATGTGCCTCTAAGTAGTTGTATGTCGTTTGTAATCTTTGCCAAACAAGTCCTTACGACCAAAGTGCAAACTATTAATAAATTGATGTGGGTCTTTTGTTTTGTCAAACTGAATATCGGTTCATTTGTCTGCTGCCTTTTTCGTAGCATCATTCTTAATGGATTCTGTGTAGTTTTGTTATTGAACCCTTTTTTTAATAAAGTGTTCACATGTCTATCTACACAAGTCTATTTTTCCTTCTGCAAAATTGTATGCCTGCCAATCAATATAATAAACTAAGAGGTACGATATTATGTGGGTTTTTATTTAAAATTTATAATTTTAAACAACGAAATAAAGAAAATTTCCGTAGGGAATTTAAAAGTAAATCAATGCCTAGTTAGTTCGACTAGAAGCTCTCCTAATCCCTTCATGAGATGTAGCAGTACACCATTTATTTATTTATTTTATTATTAAACAAAAACGTTTAAACTTTTGTTGAGATAACAAGTAATTTGAGGAGCAACAGCAAAGCGTCAATACTTTAGTAAACGTTTTGATTTCACGATAAGCTAATTTTTAGAGCACCGAGGAATGGCTTTCCACGTAAACCAACAACAGAAGCCCACCAGCTAATTAGGAGAGCTTTTACAAATTGTTTGCTTCAAACTTCTGCTTTAAGACGCACTGATTGCGACCCACATTTTTACACTGAATACGAACTGAATAAAATGGCTCACCTAAAATAATAATAATACTAATTTTCTGGCTGTAACTTAATACATTTTTCATATGACACACAAAACTTCTTTAATTGGTTATTTTTTTCACTTTGTTATTGTTGTATTTTCAAATAACATAAGGGAAAAAATGTTGTTTTTAATTCTTATAATTTTTAAATTGTAATTGTTGTATATTTTCCTTTTATCATTTTAAAATAAAATAATATAAATTTTTTAAGTCGCAAATCGACTGCGCTAAAACCTACACATTTGCATCCTCTTATAAAACTCAGACAGCCGACTTTTACCCCTAAAAGACACCGTTTAAAATGGTAAATTTACACTTCGTCTTTGTTCAGTTTAAAACACATCAATTTGTGTAATTAAAAACTACGACTAATTAATATCAATTATACGTCATACCTAGAGGTTTGGTTTAAATTCAAATTACTTATACGTTACTATATAGGACACAATTTCAAAGGTTTTTCAATCATATAAAAAAATTACAAGGCCATATTGTCAATGTTCAAAATTTTTGCAAAAATCTTCAAAACATATACAGATATTACGAATTTTTCAAGGAGTTTACACAAACGAATTGAGTAAACCCCAAATGATTATTGGTAGTAAATGATTTGTTTATTCATCCTTACTTGTCTCTAACATTTAACTGTGGAAATTTCTAGTAAACACTAACACAAAACTGAGACTGCTAATAAATTGTATATGCTGGCGAATCAAAAGCAACATGTTTTACATGCAAACTACAAAACAAATTTACACATATGTATTAACATTCAAAACTAAGCAACATAATGTTACTACGAAAAATTCAAAAAATTTAGAGAGATGTCAGGGGGCCACCCGGCTGGAACGAAGTTCCTTTCGCTATATACGAAATATGCATAATTTTTTTTTCTATCACAATATTCTGTGCGTATGCGGGATTAAATTATTTCCTTAATAGGTGATTTTTGAATTTAGTGCTATTTTTCAACCTAAATAACAAGTTGCAAGTAGAATTTGAACTCTCATTGTATGAAGATCATTTGGCGGTCTTGACGATCATTTAGCGTCTTAAGAGCCTTAAGAGCAAATGTGCCATTAAATGAAAGAATTTGATGGGGTTTTATTGTCGGTTTATCTGTTCAGAGATCTTGTAATATTAAGTTCCAACATTGTAGTGAGTATTGTATTTTGTGTACAATGCAATTAGTCCTTTTGAATCGAACATGGTGGAGAGTTTTAGAAATAACATAAAGACTTTAGAAGATAAAGCGGGTAACAACAATATTTAACACTAACAAAAATTGTAATATAAAAATATTTTTTTAATCAAAATTACATATGCATATATACTTCAGTAAAAGTAAAGTAAAATAAATAATAAAAATTTTAAAAATCTATATTATTTTTATATGACACTTTACTTTTCTAATGCAGGTATTATTTATTAAATACTATTTTTTATTCAAAATCCAAAACTCCTGCTTTTTGGGCCAAACTCCTGCTTGTCGTTCATAAGCAGTTGATCAGAATACTTATATGTCACCTATTGTAGTTTAATTGCAGTCAAGATAACTCATACGCCGTGTAAAGGCATCTTTTTAAAGTAAACTAAATTCAACTCTTAGCCACTTCGCGTTTGGTTTCCTTTCTCGCCAAAAGAATCCGCAGACTTCGATCGTAAACTTAAATAAATAAATAAATGGTTTCCCATTACATCCCATGAAGGGACTGGGGAGAACTTCTCACAATCACTGAGCTGTGCGCTTTCCAGTTTCACTCACTGATTGGGACCTACAATTTTACACCGATTCCGATTTGTAACCTCACTGGTTCAATATTTTTGGTCATATGGCTTTGTCTCAAATACCGTTCTAGCAGTTATGAAGATGAAAAATCTGTGCCTCTCGAATAAAATGATATAACTCATACGCTGCTTAACTCTATTCATTCTCTTAGGTTTTCAATTCCCGGGAAAGTTTTTCTTGTTAAAACTTTTTTTATTAGTCTGTTTTCTCATATACCTGGTCTTAAAAGCTTTAACTTTTGAAATGGAAAGCTTAAATGAACTATTTATGAGTCTATTGTATTCAATACTTTTTGGTAGTTCAATTATTTAATACCTCCGGCTGATCCTGAAAATGGTTGTCAAACTTTTCTCGCTATGGGAATATTACTACAAAAAAAATTCTTTGTAGAGGGCGGATCAATAAGTCCATGACTTTTTGAATGAAACATAGTTTTTTTTTTGCAAAGAAAAATTATTTATTTATCTTTATTATTATTATATAATTATTATCTCCATTTAGGTCAATACACTTAGCCCAACGTTTCTCCAATTTTTGTATCCCTTACAAAAAATAGCATTTTTCGAGGTCCATAAAATATGCAATTGTTTGATCAATAATTTCATCGTTGGAGCTAAATCTCTTTCCACCGAGCCATTTCTTTAGGTTTGGAAATATCAAATAGTCACTGGGGGCTAAATCCGGACAATATGGCGGATGAGCTACCAATTCGTAGACCAATTATACAACTCCAAACAATCTTTTGAAGTTGATACACGATTACGTTTATGGTCAATTGAGAGCAAACGCGGCACCCATCTTGCAGACAGCTTTCTTAAACTCGACTGATCATTTAAAATCGAAACCAAACTTCCATATGAAATGCCTATGGCATCAACAATCTCACGCACTTTTACTCTTCAATCGGCCAACACGTGGGTTTTTTTTCGACATATTCGGTTGTATTGACCTCAATTGGCCGTCCAGAACATGCGACCACAACGAAAGTCAGTAAATCACTTTTTTACCATTGAAATCGAAGTCCCCGTAGTATTTGTAAAGCTTTTTCTTGGTTTGATAGACGGGGTTTTTCCCAAAAAAATAATGTATTATGAGCACTCGAAATTCATTTTTTCCATTTTTAAAAAAATGTACGAGTTTCTATGTTTTGAACAGTTGTTAAGCGCAAAGTAAATGACGGAAAATTTGACAGTAGTCTATTAACACTTGATGGATTTCATATAACTTATATTTTCATATAACTGCGAGGGACAAAGCATTTTAATTCTATGCTGATATATACAAAGTGAGCAGTAAATATGGTAAATTTATACAAATGTTACAATTCTGCACTCTGATTTTATATTAATTTATTTGCTTTCTGACTCAATAATCGAATATTCCAGTAGCCTCTGGCTTTTTTAAGAGTTTGTATACGACGAGGGATGCTGTCGATAATTTTGCAGTCATTTCCGCTGGTATCGCATTCCAAGTTTCTTTTACCCTATTCTCCAGCTGTCGGGATGCTGTCGATAATTTTGCCGTCATTTCCGCTGGTATCGCATTCCAAGTTTCTTTTACCCTATGCTCCAGCCCGTCTACGCCTTTTGGAGCATCTGGGTACTTGTCGAGCAGAGATTTTATGTAACTACTCAAAAAATTTAAATTTAAGTTTTAAACTTCAAATTTTTTAATTTTATTCAAGCTTAAGACCTTTTTAATATAAAATTTATTTATTAGCTTTATAACGTTTTCAAAAGGTTCGAGCACAAAAAGTGTTCCAATGATACCAGAGTTGTCTGTATAGTTATTCCGGATCTTCATCAGCAGACGTTTATGGTACGCTTTTCGGTGAATTCATCAAAAATATATATATATTTTTATATACATATATATATTATATTTCATCATATTAATGAGAATTCCTTTACACATATGTTCGAAGAATACCAAGCACTAACATTGGAAACACTGTCATGCACAAGTCTTTTTTATCATGTCGAATAACCATTCGTTTTAAACAGGCATGATTTGTTATTGTTTTGCCATCATCATCATCCGCACTATGGTTACGTGATGTGTTGGAAACTAAAACAGAAAATACTTAAATGAACTGAACGAGTTCATATTCTAGCCTGGCTGTAATCATTCGAATTGAGTTAGAATAACTCATACACCACGTAGGGAAACCTACTGTGTAATTCACGAGTTCTTAGTACATATAGACCGACCGGAAAGATTTAAATAGGATGTGTTGGTCATATAAGAAAATCTTGGGAAAATCTTAAATAGAAGTTTATTGAACAACCTGCCCCCGTCCATATTGTAGTGTGTTAAAAGTTGAATCAATTATTATTACTCATACGTCAGAAAGATAAATTATTTGTAATTCTTAAATTTTAGTTGTCTTTGACCCGAGTTATTTTTAAAAAGATGTAATTCCTTTTAAACTAATATATCGGCTTGTGACAAAATGTAAATAGACGTGAATAGGATTCGAACTCAAATTCGCTGGACGATTGTATTGATTATTAAAAAACCTCATCTTCAGTAGTGTCAAACCCGTTAAGTTTGCGTGTTCACTAGAGTGGGTCAATTTTTTTTTGCCGACCAAGAGTATAACAGAAACGTAACCTACGGAAAATTTTATGAAAATGTTCCCAAAAAACGATGGCTCTAAAATCAAAATCGAGTACGTGATGTTTCAGTTGAAAATTTCTACACATATTAGGTAAAAAATCGACCCAAAATCCATTCTTTTGAAACTTGATACTGTTTGATTTCGATGAATTGCTGCCTAGATATTGCTGCCTTTCCAAGGACGTTTATTTTAGGTCGAAACTCCCCACGGTTCATATTTTATAGCTGTGTGAAGTTGGTCATCTGCAGCATTTTTGTGAAGACAGACCTGTGTTAATGTTAGAATAACTTTTGAATGCGATATTAGATTTGCCGTTTAAAGTTTTATTCCTAAAGAGAAAGTTAAAACCTATCAGCCGATACCTTGATCATTATATCAGCATGACCTGATAACAAAGAACATTGTTGTAATATACTTTTCCCTAATCTAAAGCAACTAACATTTTTCCAAATTTTGTGTCTACTTACATAGGACAAATTAAAAGTTTGTAGTCCTGATACCTTTTTAAATCTAAATATCTATAAAATTATTTCAAATTGTTTTAATAAAACTTTTGTTATGTGTTAATTGAAAAATTAGTTAAATAAAACTAAATACTTCTCCTTACCTTTCATCTATGACAAAATGCAACGTTACGTAGCCGACAGTAATGTTCCCTAAATCAACAATCTAAATTTACTGGAGAAACATTTTTCAACAACTTTTCTTACACTTGTGCCCAACATTAATTTATTTACATACATTTATACCTGTCTGCAAGATTTTTAACACAAACTTTGATGTAAAACATCCCTTAAGGCGGAAAAACAGCTCCAATCCTCTGAAAATAATCAGTATCATGAAAATAATTAAGAGCGAGGTGTTTAATAGCGGATAAGAAACTAAATTTAAAAAGGAGATATGTACTTAAGTTCCTTTGATTTGATTAATTTGGGAGATAAAGAATTTGTCACGCCTTCCTTTACGATATTCTTTGCAACGTCTTCCAGTTGTCCTTTGGACATTTTCGGCTTATACGTTATTCGTAGAAGGTATTTTTCTTTTAGGCTCCTCAAAAAAATTTGAATTTTTAAACGCACTTTTTCGATTCAACTTGATTCAAACCTTGAATTTAGCTTTCCATCAAATAACTTCTTGTGTTTATTATCAACAGTTTTTTTTTCAGAATTTTATGGATATTTGTTAACCAAACTTTGGGAAATATTTGGGCTTTGTGGTTTTGTTCTATGTTTGTATTCCATTTATATTAGGGATTGGGAGAAAACGTACACACAGAAAATATATACATACATATTTATGAATTGCAGCAAACTTGTGGAAAAGTGAATAAACCGAGGAAACCAAATCCATTCACAAGAGCCACGTGCTTTAAAGTTGAGATTTTTTGGAGAAAAAAAAGGCGAAATCAATATGATGAAAAGGATCGCAACATAAGTGAGAAAAACTGGCTTCCACTTTTTGTTGAAACAAACTTTTTGCAACAAATTTTAAACTTAACTGAGTTGTGTATATGACACTGATTAGAACCAGTTTAAATTGTAAATTAATTAACAACAAAAAAAAACAAAATTAAGAAGAAGTTTTGCAAATGTATCCTTATGATTCCTGGTAAACCGTATAGCTACTTCAGATCATCCCTCAAAATCTAAATTTTCTAATTTTACACCTCGTTATAGCTTTAGCTGGCGAATTATAACATGAGTTCAAATTACCTTCGTTATATAAGTAAAGGGTGTTTGTTTAAGTGGCAATAGAAAAATTGAAATTATTAAAAATAACACAAAAATGTAATTTTAATAAAAAAAAGTTTTTTTTATTAAATGATTAAAATGATTTCGGGCATATGGCCACGACGGCGGCTGTTTATGACGCAGCGCATTCTTGACGTCCAATATTGGGCAACTTTTTCGAGCATTACTGGCGGCACAAGGGCGGTTCTAAAACTAGCCGACCTAACGTATATAGGGGTTTCCAATAAGGACTTGACAACTTTTTTTTAAAATAAAACGCAAACCATTTGAGATATTTCCAAAACTTTATGATCGACTTGAAATACAATCAAAACAGTTATGAATGGAAGTCGACTTCGTTCGTATGGCCACCGCTAGTACGTCGGCAGCGGTCGATTCGGTGGACACAATTTTCGATGACTCGGTCACACATTTCGCTATTTTGCGTTCAATGTTGACTCTGAGATCTTCCAACATCGTCGGCTTGTTGGCATAGATTAATGATTTGACGTAGCCCCAAAGAAAAAAGTCTAGAGGCGTTAAATCGCACGAACGAGGCGGTCAATTGAAATAACACGCTCACTAAACTTACTCTTCAATAAATCGATTGTAACGTGGGCTGTGTGGCTTGTGGCACTGTCCTGTTGAAACCACATGTCTTCCAAGTCCATGTTTTCAATTCAACAGTAACGTGACGATCGTTACAGTTATTTTTGGTGGATGAAGTGGTGATTCATGAAGCACATGTGGATTTTCACCAAACCAATAACGAATATTTTGCTTATTGACTAACCCATTGAGCCAAAAATGAGCTTCGTCACTGAAGATGATTTTGCGATGAAATTCATCATCTTGGCGCATATTCTCCAGAGCCTAATCGGAGAACGTACGTCGCGTCAAATGGTCCATCGGCTTCAATTCTTGAGTCAGTTTGTTCTTGTATGGGTGTAAACTAAGATCTATACGCAAAATTCGTCATAAAGTGGTCTTGGCGGTGCCCAGTTCTTGAGAACGCCCCGAAATCGACTGATTTGGATCGTTTGCTGGGGACGCCTGAAAGGCAGCGATATTTTCATCACTTCGACCAAACCCGTTGTCTCACTGGCACGGTAGCATCACACAATGAATACGTAGGCTCAAGTTTTTGCACTAAACTTGTTATTGCTTGTCTACTAGGGCGAGAATAACGACTGAAACTTGGAGTTAATGCTCTTAAAGTTGCGGTCACCGACTCCGAATTTCGGTAGGACATTTTTATAATTTGCATACGTTGTTCGTTCGCGCACTTTACCATGATGAAAATGTTGAGTTTACTGAAAAGAAGGACAGTAACAGTTAGATGATCAGTGAAATAGTGCACTCACAAATCAAATTCAAAGTTGTAAAGTTCCTATTGGAAAACCCATTAGATGGTGCCAGTAGTTTGAAAAAAAAATCCAATGAGTGTTCGAACTCACGGGCGATGTGTTAACACCTTTTTGCTACACGGTACCTGTTCGATTTCTATGAACACATTCGTAAATGTTACATTGGAAAATAAAAAACAGCGAGCAATCATATGATGACGTTACAGTTAAATAATATTAATACTTAAAGTTATTTAAAGACCCAGTGCAAGCACATGTGTCATTATTTTCTTGCTCAATACTTTTTGTTTTATTCCCACAAAAGTCAAAGAATGCAAAGCAACAGACACTTGTATATACATACATACATTGTTATATTCGTACATACGCTACACAAGTTCACAAACACGTTTAACACGTCATTATTCTCTTTCGCAGTGGCAGGAAATCTGGTTTTAGCAGCAGCATAAAATCTGGTTTTAGCAGATTTTGACTTTGATAGATTTAGTCAATATACGCGGCTATAGATTATTGATTATCTTCAGAAAGGAACAACCCATCAACGGTGAATATAATGCTAACTTATTACCGCGTTTAAGTAATGAAATTGTGGAAAAAAGGCCGCATTTGGTGAAGAAGAAAATGTTGTTTCATCAAGATACTGCTTCAGTTCACACATCCACTATAGCGATTGCCAAAATTAATGAATTAAAATTCGAATTGGTTCGCACCTTGTTCATCAGATTCAGCTCCCTCGGACTATTTTATATTTCCAAACTTGAAAAATGGCTCGTTGGTAATAGAATTGCCAACAATGCAGAGGTGGAGTCTGAGGTTGTTGTAGAGTGCCCAAAACCGAAACCTAAAAACCGCTGAATCAGGTTATTTGACATCGGTTCACCGGTTTTTACTTAATTTGTATCAATATCCTTAACAAAATTAATAATAAATTATGTAATTTTTGAATTTTTATGAAATTTTTGAAATTAAGAAACATGATTTCTATTTTCAAATATTATTTTATGCGCTTCAATTAGATTTAACGAGATTTCCAAACAATTTTTTATTCAAATTTCAAAATGATTTTATGACTTGAATAAGAATTAATTAGGAATCAAGATTTCAAACAAATTTTTTTTCAAATTTCAAAATTAAAATTGTTTTATCAATAAATGTTTTAAATTTAATAAGATTTTCATACATGAAAAAATTTAAATTTTAAAATTTCAAATTTAAATATGTTTTTCGAAGTGAAATCAGTTTAATGTGAATTTGAATAAAGCTTTTAAATTTTATATTACACACGCATTCCAAATTGGAATATGATATACATTTCTTATTCCAAATTACAAATTAAATTTCAATAGAATTGTGAAATTCTTAGTTTCAAACAATGTAATGTAATGTAAGTGCTGCATGTGTAATTTAATTTAAATCTAAAAAAAACCGAAAAACACGATTCCACCGGTTTTGCCAAAATTAAAAACCGAAAACCGGGTTCTTGAAAAATTAATTTTTAGAACAAACCCAACACCGGTTTTTTAAAAATTGCCAGTTTTTTGGACACTAGGTTTGAGGAGTTTAAAAGTTCTTACTATAAACAGGGTATCAAAGCTATTGAATATCGCTGGAAAAATTGTATCGTGGTAAAAGGAGTTTATGTTGAAAACTAAAAAAAATGGTGCCCATCTTTCTTGTGTTGTGTGTTTAGTTTTGGGACCGCGCCCGTATGTTACGAATACCACGAACCATTGTGGTCCTCCAAGGCGTCAATTGTTGCTGGTTTGTCAGCATAAACCAGTGACTTCACGTAGCCACACAGGAAATAATTGAAATATGTTAAATCGCACGACCTTGGAGGCCAATTGAAAGGTCCATTTCTCTAAATCAACTTATCGCCAAATTGTAATTTCAATAAATCGATGGTTGAGGGCCCTGTATGGCAGGTAGCGCCATCCTATTCGAACCACATCTCGCTCGGATCAATGTCATCCATATTTTTAAAAAAAAATCATTGATCATCGTAACGCGAGCTCTGGCTTAATGTTTGAAGATATAGGGTAATCTGATCCCACCAGCATGTAAACCGCTTCAAACGGTTCACTTTTCTGCATGAAATGGAGTCTGTAGAGTCTGTTGTGTATTGGACTCACTCCATATGCGGCAATTTTGTTTATTAACAAACTCGTTAAGCCAAAAAATGAGCCTCATCACTGCACACAATTTTGCGAAAAAATCTGGTTAGTTTCCAACTGCTCTAGAGCCCAAACGGCGAAAGAACGACGCACATGATGGTCTCGTGGCTTTAATTCCTGCACCAGCTGGATCTTATAAGGGTGTAGGCCAAGATGTTAGCGCAAAGTTTTCCACGTAGTGGACGGATAGAACTCCAATTCAGGGTCCGACGAGAAATCGATAAATTTTGGTCTTCTCCAGCGTCAACATTCTCTTCAATACGCACATTTCTTCGACGCGTTGGAGTTATTGCATCATTTAGAGAGTATGTTTTATGAAATCTATGAATAGTTTGACGGATGGCATGCTCAGATGGACGATTATGTGCGCCACATAAATCACGTAGTCGTCTATAAGTTCCGCGAATCGATGACTGATTTCTAAAGTAAATTTGAATAATTTGAAAGCATTGTTCAAGCGTATGAATCTATTCATGATGATTTGCTAGAGTACACTGATGATAAATGTCAAAAAGTGAGCGCAGTATGACAGTTCGTTTGACAGCTAACCTTTTCCTAAGTTCTATTTAAGCAAAAAAAAAAACGCCCTTTATTAATATAACGCATACGACAAGTATTGACAACTCACTAATCTCAATATGTCTGCTCCTACATGATAAATCTGTGGTCACAAGCCATAACAGCCTAAGTCGATTCTAAAATTGTTCAGGGAGAGCAGCTTAAAGTTTAATATATTTACTGGAAATCAGTAGGCGCAGATTTTGTGATATCTTTGTTACAGATAAGAAGAAAAGGAATTCTTTTACTTCTTAACAAAAAAAAAAGAGTTGCTTATTTAGGCACGGTGATTTCTAAACAAATCTTTTCCAATTTTGTCCTAACTCGAGTTAGGCTGTTATTGTTTGTGCGTTTCGTCAACATTTACAGCTTCATTGAAACGATGACCTATTTTACATCAATCTTCATCATTGGAATTTGGAAATAATTAGTAGGATCGATTCACAATATAGACGTAGTATTGACAAAATAAGAAGAAAAGAGAAAATAGTAAAAAAATTGCAAATAAATACATAACAGAAACAGAGCAATGTACAGAAAACATTATCCACGCTATGAGAATATTTTATGTGGTCTTATACCCCATTCTTGTGGATTTTTTTACGATGAAAAATAACCCAAAGTGTTTGGCTACTCAGTAACAACCCACTTACATCAAAATGATAACCAATTTACATCAACTTGTTGTAACCTTGTCGTTGAATAAACGTAAACTATTGATGAAATATGGATGAATGATTGATGAAATGTTCTTCGTTAGTTCAATGGAATGTGTCGAAGGTTGAGAATGAGGAAATTTGTCAGCAAATTACGGAAGGAATTCATGAATTTGATGGAGCTTTTTCTTTCAGTGTAGCTTAACAAATTGTACGGGTCTCGGTAATCCAAAAAATACTTATAATATAACTCATACGTTATAGGTAAATCATTCAATATTTTCGCAAAACTGTGTGCATTTTAATTTTGTGTCCATTAACATTCAAAGGCGTTCATTACATCAGCTAAATGAAGATCTTTGTTAAACATTATTGTGTGTAAAACCAACATTTTCCAAAAAGACAAAATGCAGTCATAACTAAGCCAAGACGCGCTGAAATTTAACAATAATTAGAATAGCTTATTCGCCGCATGAACATTTTTTTTAGCACTATTAATATAACTCATACGGCACATGCTGAAACCTTTCTGATCTCGATATGGATTTGTCCGCTGCCACAACGATTAACTTCAGCTCAGAAATGCGGAGACTGAAGTTGCCAGTGTGTTTTAAAAATCCACGTAAATTATAAATATATAGAAACCTTTGCTTTAAAAAATTAATAATAATGTTTCATACATTTATAATATAAGCAATCTTTGCATTTCATAAAAACAATACAATTAATATTTCAGTACAAAATTCTTATGATTTCCATCAAAGCAAGCTATGTTTCTTTTATGTAAATATTTCTAAAATGTTACCTTTGACTTTTGTCATTATCAAATATTTGATGGAATAAAGAAACTATTTAGTCCGTTTTGAAACATTGAAGTGGAGAGTTCTTATTCGGGATTATAATTAAAGGAACACACCTCAGCTCCTACAATACCCTACTAGTAGATACAAATTTTGGAAAAGTGGAGTTAATCAGTTTGACTTCGGTTTGGTAACTGTACTGTTTCATAGGGTTCCTCGATTTTAGCTACAGTACTTATAACAAATCTCGATAATATTTAAATGAATTATCCAAGTACCTGTGACTAAAAGGCTCTGAACTTTTAAAAAAATTATATAACTTATACGTTGTATTTAAGCAGTAACTGCAGCAACAGTAATAACAGTAATAAAGTGTGATTTGCAGGAGAAGTGATATTGTAATTGGTCTCTTTTCTGTAATTCATGACTGAACTTAGAGACTCTTGATTTAGTCACCAAAAACCTTCCAATTTTGTACGAATTTATACAAGAGACATGCTCCAAACTTTAGAGTTATGAAACTGTAGCATATCCGCCACAATGCAGCTTATCTCCTCATCCTCAAATCAAATTATAATATTAATCCCAATATCGATGTGTACGAATCCCGACAAACTTCAAAAAAAAAAAAAAAATAATATAACCCATGCATCGCACGCAAGTTAATCAATAATTTGGAAAAATGTTATTCAATTTAGCTGTGTTAATACATTAGCTATTATCTCAGCTAAATGTGCATGTTTGTTACACATTATTGTAGATAAAACAAATGCTCGAGAGTAAACAGTGTGAGGAGAAAACTTTTTCATTCGTAATTAAATCAAGACGTAATGCTATCTCCTAATATTTAGTATAACTTATTCGCCACATGATAACTTTTGTAATAATATTAATATAACTCATACGACATGTGATGAATAATTTTGAATATCAATATGTGTGCTCCTTAATGCCGTTAGGAGTTAATAGTTTTCGTTGCTGTTAAGTACTGTATTTCTTAAAAGAACTATATGAACAACTATATCTCTGGCTGTAAACTTTAACAAAACTAATATAACTCATACTTTACAGGCAAGCAGAAAAAAAGCATGTAATACATAACTCAACTTAATAACTTGTGATTTAGTCATGTAACACTTTCGACTACTGTACGAGTTTATACAAAATTAATGGTCTATACTGAAGGGGTTATGATAATTTAGTTTACCCTAGCTTATCTGCTCTTAACGACTTTGATTTGGTCATCAAACCCCATAAAATACTTGAAGAACTGTTTGATTTAACGCAAAAAGAATACGATGTTTTGAATTGTTTAAATATAGCTTATTCGATACACGTCATTTATTTTGATTCACCAAAGATTTATTTCGTCCACAATTTTCATTTAATTACATTTTTTGAATCTCTGTCGATGCTGCAATGGTAGTGTGCGTGGCTCTTGTGCATGAGAACGTAGGCTAGATCCCTGCTCTGACCACATTAAATTTTTCTTTCGATAATATCGAGTATTTAGCCATGAAAAAACTTCTCAAAATACCGTCCGGAATCAGTGTAAAACTGAAGGTCCCAATCAGAGAGTGTAAAAGAAGAACGCGCACAGCTCACTGATTGTGAGAAGCTCTCTCTAATCACTACGTGGGATGTAACGGGAAACTATTTATTTATTTAAATTTTATTTTTATTTATTACAAACTTCAAATTTACAGGAATCGGTGTCGAAGTGTGAGTCCCAATCAACAAGCCCTAAAATAAGAACCGCACGCCTCACACATTTAATTTAGTTCTCCACAATCTCTTCATTATATGTTATGGGAAACTAATGTGAAGTCGTTTCTAATACAAAGTGTTTGACCTTAAAATTAATATTAAGCTGACAAGAAGAAAATAAATGAGAATAAGAAAGTAATTATATAATTAATCTGCGGTTTTCTAGCTCAACATGTTTACCCCGTCACTCGTTGAGTTGGAAGGAAGTGCAACATTTTTGTAATTATTAGGTGCAATATTTTCACAAAAGAGAGCGACACCATTTCAACGGATTGAACTTATTTGACAATCGAACACAAAAATAAAATTCAAGTTTGTTTTATCACAATCGAAATCAACTTAAGCGAATCACAGACTTGTCAATCACTTACTCTTTGACACCGATTCCAATAGGATTTTGAGAACCGCTTTCATGGCCCGCGTTCACGCATACTAACCCGAGCACCAGCGTCGATCATGATGAGACTAACGCACAAAATGCTTGAACGAACTGAATTTAATATAAATCATACTTCACATAGAGAAAGTTATTGGAAATCTGCTGAAACCTCATATGAACATGAGTTTCAATATATGGCTGTCATATATTGTGTATATAGACCAATATATGGTCTGTGTAATTTAGTGGCGGACTTTTTTTGTTTTAATGGATTTCTTCATCGAAATTATTAATTTTGCCCTGACAAACCGCAGATTGTAATCGTGAAATGTGAACTTGTTGAGAACGATGCCAAATTGATGTTTTCGGGTTTTCGGCGACACTCTGGGACACAAGCAATGTTTTCACGAGCCCGACCGGTACGTTGATGCACAGGAGTCTAATTGTCCATAACCGATCCAGTTTCTTAAAATTTTTGGAACGAAGTTCCTTATCGCACGGATGGAGGCTAAATAAAAAAAACTAAACAGCGTTTTTTAACACTATTATACTACAACCCAGTATTATCAACTATATAGGGTAATTTTGCTTTGGTTTGTGTCCAGACTAACATATGTTGGGAAATTTCTTATTTAATGGGAAGTTTTCTAGGTGGAGCCTGTAACAAATATTTAGTATATATTGTAGTTTTGAACCCGTCGGTGGTGCAATGGTTAGTGTGCGTGGCTCTTGTACATGAGATCCTGGGTTCGAACCCTGCTCCGGCCACCTTCAAATTTCTTTCGGCGGCGGTCACCTCGCATAGTGACGGCATATAGCCATGAAAAAGCTTCTCCAAATACCGTTCGGAATCGGTGTAAAACTGTAGGTCCCAATCATTGAGTGAAAACTGGAAAGCGCACAGCTCAGTGATTGTGAGAAGTTTTCCCCGGTCCCTTCGTGGGATGTAAGGGGAAACCATTTATTTATTTATTTTTTTAGTTTTGAACCCAATAAAAAGTAAATTTAGAAAAGCCAAAGTGAAAGAGGTTTAAAAAAGAAAATTTTCTTAAATAAGTGAATTTTCTTAAAAAAGGTAAATTTTCTCAAACAAACACCTATTCAATTGTTAAACAAAGTACCTTTTCTTAAAAAAATAGCTTATCTTAAAGAAGTACATTTGCTTAAAAAAATTTAATTTTCATATAAAAGTAACTTTTCGTAAAAAAAAGTAATTTTTTTTAAATAAGTACCTTTTTTAAAAAACGACATTTTCTTTAAAGAGTACTTTTTTTGAAAAACAAAATAACTTTTCTTGAGATAAGTACCTATTCTTAAAAATGTACCTGTTCTTAAAAAAGTTCTTCTTTAACATTAACACTAACACTCTTATGGCTTTTCCCTACAAAAAAATACTTCTTCTTAAAAATAGTACGTTTTCTTAAATAAAATTTGTTTTTAATATAAGAAGTACCTCTCTTTAAAAAAGCACCTTCTCGGGCAAATATAATACATATTCTTACAAAAAGGACCTAAAAATAATTTTTTTTTTTGCAAAAAATACATTCTATGAAATAAATTTTTTGTTAAAAATGTCTACAATTTTACAAAAAAGTATCTTTTCTTAAAGATCAATATAAATTATCATATTTTTCAACGAGTGTCTTAGGCGTGTTAGAACTAACAAGTACATAATATATAGCGAAAGGAACTTTGTTCCAACCGGGTGACTCCTAACACCTCATGTAATTTTTGCCAACTCTTCGAATGGTTGACGCATTATGTGCACTTTCTCCACTGAAAATTCTTCGAAGTTTTCGAGCGGTCTCAGCATAACTTTCCACATTTTTGAAATGAGTTGTCACAATTACCACGCGTTGTTCTTTCGTAAAGCGGTCCATTTTTAATAATCGAAATAAACATATGTGACAGCTGCCAAATTTCAGAGTCGCCACTTGCACACAAAAAAAAAATTACACTAAATTTGAAAAGTGCAATCTTACTGAGACACCTTTTAGAAGCAAGTAAAGAAAAACTGCAGTCTATAATATAAGTGGAATTTTGTATTTTTTCCGAACATTCAATTTAAATTTCTTTCAGTGTATTTCTGTGCAATCAAATTATTTAACACGTGATTTTGAGTGCAATCTGTACAAAAAGTTTAATCTATTTTTTTATACATATTTGCCTATATTAGTATTTTAATAAGTTAAATAGATTAAATCCTTTATAATTATAAACTAATCTATAAAAAATAAAATAATTTAAACTAAAATGAGTTTCCAGCGATAAACCTAAATACTAATTAATTTGATGCATTTTTTTTTGCACAAAAATTTTATTTCCAATTAAATCGCTCTGCCTGTAATGTTCAGTTTTAATTGACAATTTATAAAGTTAATAACTTTCAGATATCAAATATGATTTGTTGGGTCATCGATTATGCCATTACCAACAAATGTAAAGATATAATACTTCACAGGAAAGGAAGCTTTTCCAAATACTTCCGTTTTGCATATAACGAATTTCCGCTTGAATTCTAAGTGTCCGTTATATCGCAACAACAACAGACAGCCGACTTTGTTAATATCTTTTAATATTTATAAGTTTTATCAAGCAGAAAAAGATACTTTATGCCATCGCAGCCCTTTTAAATGAGAAACTAAAACACAACAAACCCCATAACTTTGGCACAATCTCCAATCTTTGCCCAAACAAAACAACAGATGAATATAACTTTTGAAAACAAGATTTAAACATTTGGACAACACGACAAAAACAAACGCTTGGGTACATAAGGGTTCATTTCTCGAACACCGACATCAACAGCAACAGCTACACCAACACCAACATCAATACACCATCGCTATTATCCTCTTCGTATTCCAAGTGTTTATATAAATTAGCAACATTTGTCTTGTTCCCCAATGTCTGTCCACTCAAGTGATACACTGTTTGTTGGGCGGGGGGGGGGGGGGTGGTTGTGGGTTACAAGGTAAAGATTGTATTGCGCCTGTTGTTGCCGTTTTTAAAAAGGAGCCAAGGAATTTGTGAGTACAAGTATGTTGTATATTTTGCCGAATTGAAATCCTACGAAAGGACTAAAGTACGTCTAATGCTGTACAATTAATAACTTTTCTCTGTTAATCGCATGAAATGTATTTATAGTTTTCTGTGCTGCCTAAATTCGGCCACAGTTGATATGGAAATGTCGCCGTCATTAGATTCGAATTGGCCGATATAAATCATCACATAAATTATGGTATTGTATGGGAATTTTGCTATTATTAATTACGAAAATATGTTAAAATGGGTCGTTGGGTTGCTTTGGAATATTAAGATTTCATCATTTCTAAGACATTTAAATTTTTCCCCCGAATTCAAAAATGTGATTATATTTGGTTGATGGTTGATTTTATAAAACCCAAAAAATTTTGTGAATAGAAAAAGGACAAAATAAGACATCGGTAATTTGTACTCGTACATCATTTTGTCTTTATCGAACGATATCTTTTTCGAAAATTTTGAAAATATTTCACTCCTATGGTAGCCAGTTGACAATTTAGAAATATGACGGAAAACAGATAAGTCTGTTACCATGTACCCTTCAATAAAGGGGCTGAGCGGCAACGGCAACAGCCCTGGAATTCTGTAACTTTTTAATAAATTTTTACGTTGAATTGATAAATTTCGGAAATGTTGTATTGAAGTTTTATGAATTTTGACCTTTTAACGACCAATTTTCGTTTTAAACAGAAACAGAATTCCGGTGCAAGAGTACTGTGTCTTTGGGTGTTGATGATAGCAGCATAGGGATAACATCACCGGATCGGCAAGTTGGATATGGCGTGAATACTTTACAACGCGGTCAAGACTTCCGGATGATGAAAATCAATGCGCTTCTTCAGCACCATACTCTCGTCTCAACTCGAGAGGGGATGTTACAATGGAACGGATATTTATGTTTAATAAACTTTACAAGTCACGGTGTGTTACGGATAAAGTAGAAACAGCACAGCAAAGCATCAAGAGGAAGTTTGAAGAGCTTTCAAAATTAAAAATATCCACCAAGCAGGACGTTAAAGTTAAGGCTTATGACGAACTTATGACCACGCTCGAAAAAAAGTTTAAGGCTGAAGACACTTCCCGGTAATATTATAAAATGACAATTTTGAAAAGTTTATAGTAAATCATTGTTGAGGTTTCATTATATTCCATTATAGGTATTTTAACAATATTACCTTGATCAATTAAAAGTTGTGAAATTCAAAAAAAATTTGGCTGCTCCAAAATATTAATAGCTAAATGCAAGACGCAAACAAATTAAAAGGGAATTTTGTCTGCACCTGAGACTCAAACGAGAGAGAGATTTTTCCAGGAAGCTATTGCATTGATAAAGAACTTTTATTTGAGCGAAGAAAATTCTAGAGAATTGCCAGGAATGAAGGACTGTTGCGCAATTAAAACCAGTGATGGCGAAAAAGTAATGGTTCAAAAAAGGCTCGTTTATTGTAATTTACAAGAATTGTACCAATTATTTACACTTCAACATCCCGATTGCAAGGTTGGATTTTCAAAATTCGCTGAGCTGCGCCCAGTACAATGTATTTTAGCAGGAGCTTCCGGAACTCATACCGTTTGTGTGTGCGCATTTCATCAAAACACTAAGCTTATGATTGAAGGTAACAAAAATGCTTTGCAACATTAGGGTTGGTTTAAAAGTTTAAATTTCATTGTTTCATCAATTGCAAATCAAAAATTGTAGGTGGTAATTTGAAAGAAGTTACGAAATCGTGGAATGCTCCTATTGATGGTAAACATGCGTTGAAGTTGCTACTTGGACAGCTTATATGCTCCATTCCAAATGAAAAGTGTTATGGCGGCCAATGTTCTTCTTGCCCAAGCAAAAGCTGTCTGAAAGAGAAATTAGTAGAAGCTTTTGCTGACGATTTCAACATTGACACTATAACCTATAAGCAATGGATTTCCACGGATAGGTAAAAACTACTGCGATTCAAACTTTTTTCACCAAATTTGACATATAATCTTTTATTTAGGTGCACCTTAAAAACTCTTATTGAAAGTAAAGAAGAATTTATTTCATCTTTAGTGGAAAAATTAACGAAATTGCTAGTGCATGATTTTGTGGCAACACAACAGTCCCAGTATTTTAAGAACTGCAAGGATTCCTTAAAACCCGGCGATTTCAACGTGACGCTCGACTTTTCCGAAAATTACGCGTTCGTTGTACAAGAATCTGTTCAAGGATTCCATTGGAACAATAACCAAGCAACAGTCCACCCCTTCGTTATATATTATCAAGGTGAAGGAACAACAAAAGTGGAACATATCACCTACGTTGGGGTTTCAGACTGTCTTGAGCATGATACTGTCGCTGGTTTTATGTTCCAACAAAATATGATACAGTTCTTAAAGCAAAAATTTCCTATTGTCAACGCAATCAAATACTTTTCGGACGGCGCACCACAACAATATAAAAACAAAAAAAATTTTATTAATATCCTTCATCGTTATGAAGATTTTGGAATATCTGCTGAGTGGAATTACTTTGCTACAGCACCTGGAAAAGGAGCTTGTGATGGTGCGGGGGGACTCTCAAACGTGTAGCCAGACGGTACTCTTTGCAGCAAGGAACCAGAAGCGAAATTTTGACGGCAGAGCAATTGTTCATATGGGAAAATGAACATTTGGAATATTATAATGTGTTCTTTTGCTCAACAAATGACTATGACTCAGCTGCATTGTTTTTAAAAGAATAGATTCCAATTGTGCAAAACAACCAAAGGCACACTTGGATATCACCACGTTTTACCTTTAAATAGACAAGAATTATTGGTAAAAAAAACTTCAAACGCAACAGTATCGAAAGTTTTTAAATACTAATACCTTGATTTTGTTTTTGCTATTATAATGGGTTCGATTTTTGAAAATACCAAATATTTACAACCAAATAAATTGCAAAAATTATTAATTCATCTTTATTTGTTTGTTTGGAAATCCCTAATTCTTGCAGTACGTGTCAAAGAACGTAGAAGTATATACATACATATGTACATAGATGGAAACAAAAATGTCCATTAATTTGAGTCAGAAATATTAACTTGTTTAGAATTTTTAACAATTTTTTCATATAGATATTACTGAGGTTGTCCTACAGAAAGGCCTATAACTTTCTCATTTTTTGCTCTATAGACATAAGGAAAACGGGAAAAAGTTCATAAAAGACGTAGCTTTCACATATATTTTTTCGGATATTTCGAAGGATGGGTCTTTTTTGCTACACAGAGTTTTTTGACAAAAGACGTAATTTTTTAAAGAATTTGCAAAATCTATTTTTGCTTTTCACTTTTTTTCTAATATCTAACAATTCTGTTCTGAATATGCCTGAGAAATTTCAAAATTTTAAGTTAAGTCGTTTTCGAGTTATTATCAAAAAAAAAAGTATATGAAAAACGTGGTTTTTGGTCAATAAACGCCACAAAAAATTCCAAAAAACTTAAAATTTTGTGGAAAATTTTCTCTTATGATACTCCCCCTTTCCACCAAATTTCATCGAAATCAGAGACATTTCACTTCCAAAAGTGACTTTTTTTTAGCTGGATTCCCCCATATATAAATAATAAATATAAATATAAATATAAATATAAATATAAATAATAATAATAATAATAACAAAATATACATCATGACTCTATAGGGATTCATTCTCTACACCATTTCCAATTGAAATTTGAAAAACATTAATTTAATTTTGAAAAATATCAATTGAAATTTGAAAATTACATTTGAAATTTGAAATACATCAATTGAAATTTGAAAATTACATTTGAAATTTCAAATACATTAATTGAAATTTAAAAAACATCAATTAACATTTAAAGGACATCAACTGAAATTTAAAAGACATCAAGTGAAATTTAAAATTCGTCACTTGAAATTTAAAAATTATTTACCGCATTTATGTATTACATTTTTAGATTTCAATTTGAGTATTTTGAATTTGAATTGATGTGTTTTAAATTTCAACTGATGTATTTTATATTCCAATTGATGTGATTGAAATTTCAATTGACGTATTTTAAATTTCAATTGATGTTTTTTAAAACTCAATTGATGTATTTTAAAATTCAGATGATGTATTTCAAATTTCAATCGACGTATTTTAAATTTCAATTGATGTTTTTTAAAACTCAATTGATGTATTTTAAATTTCAGATGATGTCTTTCAAATTTCAATTGATGTGTTTCAAATTTCCCTTGATGTATTTTAAATTTCTATTAATGTTTTTTTTAAATTGCAAGTGCTGTATTTCAAATTTCAAATATAATCTCTAAATTTCCATTGATTTTTTTAAACTTTCAATTGGAAATGGTGTAGTAGCTACGAAATGAAAAGTTTGCCAACTGATCAAAATTTTCTGATGGTCGGGGTTGTCAAATTTGGGGTCCTACTGTGCTGTTCCACTGATGTATGTGGAGTATCAAAAACATTCTAATGTACTACGGAAAGCAGCAGTTTCATTAAATATTTACATAATTAAATATCAGATTTTTATAATTTTGTTGCAGACTTTTTGGGGGCATTTGAGAATCCTTTGGTGAAAAAATACCCTAAAATTTTCATTATACTATGATGTTTCCCCCTTGCGATAAGTCCATTCTTAAGATAGCATTTGCTCCCTTATGCTAGCGGTTTCCTTCACGCGTTTTATAAAATAACAACCTCCTCACTGGGTGTTTGCCTGAAAGTATGTGATAAAAACTGTCCTCGAAATAGAATTTCGTCTTAAGCACATATGTGTGTGTATGTTGCAGACTACATTTGTGAATGTAGTATGTGCGGGTGTCCTTTTTTAAATTTAATTTTTCTTAAGGGATATCATTTGAAATATCTTCTTTTGTAGTCTTGTGAGGATGTGATATGGATCATTTACAAAATCAAATAAAAATGAAGATATTAAATTTAATGTCACTCCCATGTTTTATATGAGGACAATGAACGTAAGTCACATTCCTTCAAAGACATTCAATGGTCAATCTTCTTTTTCCTGGCTTTGTGTACAACACAAGTGTTGCTTGAGACTAAATACTATTTATAATTTACAAAAGACCCCAAAAAATTTTTGAAGCTACTGGATTTTAAATTTATGTAACACAGAGATTATTAGATTTCAGGTACTAGATCGTGTCCATGACAATGGAGTGCAATGTGTGAACACCTGTTGTGTTAAAGACGAAGATAGGTATTCCAACTACACAGATAAACTTTAAAAAAAAAATAAATGGTTTCCCATTACATCCCATGAAGGGACCGGGGAGAACTTCTCTCAATCACTGAGCTGTGCGCTTTCCAGTTTTCACTCATTGATTGGGACCTACAGTTTTACACCGATTCCGAACGGTATTTTGAGAAGCTTTTTCATGGCTATATACTCGATAGTGTCGCCGTCACTATGCGAGGTGACCGCCGCCGAAAGAAATTTTTTTTTTTTAAGGTGGTCAGAGCAGGGTTCGAACCCAGGATCTCATGTACAAGAGCCGCGCACACTAACCATTGCACCACCGACGGCCACAATGGGAAAAATTTATTGTTTTAATATAAAATCGATTAATAATGGTTTTAGGATGTCGAAATAATTTCTCAGACTGATAACATATACAGAACTTGTATTCAAAAAAGCAAGATTCGTGAAGTGGATACAATTCTGGCAAATTGTTCAGAAACTTGACACACAGTCGACAATATGTTCCATAATATAGCTTCGTCTGGTGGTCTTTGGTTGTGTATAGTTTAGTACGTACAACTTTAAAAAATTACCACATGAATTTTAGACCGGACCGATCACAGCTCGTTGATATTGACTGGGAATATCTGTCTTTGCGATACGATGGCGTCAACGCAAATATAACGTTAGTTTGCAGTTTGTCGCAAATATAATATACGTCTGTGCAAATACATTGCGTTTGCTATTCAATACTACATGTTTGAGACACAATGATTAATATGTTATAATACAAGTGTGTGCGGCCCAAATATATATGTGTTTGCGACACAAATACAGCTGTGTTTGTTCCACTATTTATGCTCTCTCGAGAGCAAAAGAATAAAAGAGGGACAACGAGAGAGTCTGTATTGTAAGTGTACTACCAAAGTGAGAAACGATTTTGAGGAAAAGGCAACAACGTGAAGTTCTTTGTGTGTCTGAGCCTTTAATGAGAAAATTGGAACGGCGGACCATTTGTGAAATATAATAAAAAACCACAAGTAATTAATACACGCCTGGCTTGAATGATATAGATTTGTATATATGTAAGTATATTGTTTGTGTACCAAAGCATAACGACTCATAATAAATATCACAAACATATTGAATTCAGAGAACAATTCGTTTCTAAATATTACTATGTTTGGGAGGAAATACGCACATGTTACCACGTAAATATATGGAGGTTTGTGAGAAACACGCAAATGCTTCCACGTAACTATATTGAAGTTTGGGCTGAAGAACGCATATGTGTCCACGCAAAAGCATACATGTTTGCCAGTAAACATGCTACTGTTTGCATTTAAATACAAGTGTGTTTGCTTCCAAATGTTTGAAGTGTGTTCCAAATACATACATGGTTCCTGCAGAATATGTTTGGGAGAATATGGTACAGAGTATATATATATCCCATATATTTTCCGGAGCATTTCCCCCAATGACTTCCAGTGCTATTGCGTCTGCTTGTGATATGACCCAGAATTGTGAAAGATAGATTTGTTTCTCAGCAAACTGTTTTATTTTTGAAACACCATCTGGGATACTAACACTTACTCTGGCAGTCAGGCTGCTATAAAATGTTTGTCGTCTGCACACACAGACAAATTCGGTTGGGGTAGCCGAATTAGCCGTAACCGAATATAGAGGTTGTCACAAGCACACTAGAAGCAATCATAGAACAATCAGATTTTGTTTTAACAGATGTAGAGGTTGACACAATCGAATTATAGGTTGTCCAACCCAAATTATAGGTTGTCACAACCGATTTAGTGGTTGTCACAGCTGAATTTTGAATGTGAAACAACTGAATTTTTAAATTTGTTTCTATTAATTAGAAACGCATTAAGTGAGAATTGTTTAATGATATATTGATGATTTATATTCCTGTATTCTCATAAATAATTACAAATATGTTGAAATGTTGCAATTTAAATGTGATACTCTTTAGGTGATGCCATACTTTCTTCGTGAACCTTTTATTTAAAGGTTTTATTGTAATATGTTTTATATTGTTATTTTTTGTTCAAATAAATAAAGGACATAAATTCTTTAGGCAAACAACTCTATTTACATACCGATGGTTTCTGAAGTCCCGGTCATCCTGGGTCAACACACCAATTCTGACGTGTTGTGTCTATTAGTTAGGTCCTAACCCGTTCTATAAACAGAGCATAACAGCACATCTCAAACGGCCGACTTTGATAAACTTCGGAACTGCTGATACTGCACACTGAAAAATTTAGGCATTTTCTGCCAAGTACGATGTTTGGTCCCAAAACTCATAGTTACTATAATTGCAGCGCAACATTTTCGATCAATTCAGCTGTCAAATTCAACTCGCCATAATTCCTCGCGTTAGTTGAAGAAATTACAATTTGAAAGAAAAATGTCCAATGCGGATGGGCAGATGGTTGTACGGCATTTCATTGTTATAAGTACTTAGTTGCTAATTTTGGAGAAATGTAATCGAAAGGGGAGATCTGAAATTTGTTTTTGAAAATAATTCAAAATTAGAGAAAACTATAGGAACACGTAATATTCAAAACAAAATGTGCATTCGGTTCCACTGAAACACAGGTCCACCGAAGAGACACGTGGGAACAATAAAGTATGGGTACTCGAAAGAAGGCATTCTTCTCACGAATACAATGGTGGCTTTTCTTTTGATGTGTGACATCGGTGGGTCAAGAAACCCCAATTTGTAACCATATTATAGGGGTTCTTGAGAATCGGAAAAACTGCGGACGGCGGTGCTGAACCATTCCCAGAGTAGAAAATCGCTAAGCCCTGAGTTGAAACAGATTACTGTGGTAACCAACCAATTAACTACATAAATGCCTTGTTACATAAGTGCCATTTCTATTTAATTAGGTATAAATTAAGACTAAATTCTTCTTAATGCATTTGACCCCTAGTGGAGCATAGAACCTCAACATAGTTTCGCCATTCTCTTCTGTCTCGTTTGATTGATTTTTCGTTTTCCATTCGTTTCATGTCTTCTCCAATAATTCGTAGCCATGTTTGTGTTGGTTTTCATCGTCGCCTTTGCGGGTTCAATCCAGTTCTATCGTCTCCTTTTGATTTCATTTTGTATCGAAACTTGATTGCATTTCTCAAGAAGTTGTTTATTGGATATGGTATTTGGGCACCAGATCTTTAAAATTTTCGTCAGGCATTTGTTAACGAACGTTTGAAGTTTCTTCACAAGCGCAATCGTCATCATCTAGTTCTCACATCCGCATAGGAGCACCGATTTTACATTGGAATTGAAGATAAGTAGTTTAGTGTTGTTATAGATCGGTGACGATCTCCATATTTTCCACAGCTGTGCAAAAGCACCTTGAGTCTTAGATATTCTAGTTACTATGACTGTCGTTTTCTGCTCCGCCATCTGCGGAAATGACGCTACCTAGGTAGATGAAAGAGTTGACATTCTCTATAACGCCATCTCCAGCTGTAAAAGTTGCGTCAGGGTTGATCGCGTTTATTTTCAGTCACTTGGTCTTCACCGAGTTAAGCCTCAGGCCAGCACTACTAGACTCGAAGATAAGGGCGCCAATTTTATCCGCTTATCCACATGGCTTGTTGAAATTACACATACGTATGTCATCTGAGTATACCAGATCTTCTAGTTGGTTTTGGAGGTTCCATGTAATACCACGATTTTTCACGTCGTTGCCCGAGTTAAGACATCGTCCAATAGTATGAGGAATCAAATACGTGAGATGAGTCTACCTTGTCGTACTCCGGGTAGAGTATTGAACTGCTCTGATAACACTATCCAACAAAATTTAAGGTTTTTGCTTTGGGGGTGGACGATTCGTGCGCCAAATGATCACACTAGGTGAGTATAGTCAAACCCCATAAATTTAGACCGATGTGTAGCTTCACTTTTTGTCCGAGATAAATTTAAAAAGCGAGTATAAATATTGAACTGAGCGAATTCTTGTCATAGCATGTCTGCAGTGAAATTTAGGGATTTAGGGATTATTTTCGGAGGATATTCAAATTCTACTTCAAAGTTTAAAGGGTCCGTTTCGTTCTTTGTTCAATAAGGTACAAAAAATGTACACTAAAATGACCAGCTACGGATTCAGAATGTTCCACGAATTTATTCCTCATTAAATTTCATTATGGGTCGTCATAGAGCAAAATTCTCTATCTTAACTTCCAGACGTCCTTTTTGTCCTTTTTTGAAACAAGGTCAATAAAACTGCTTGAAAATAACCGACAAAATATCCAAATATCCTGCCAATTTATTGTGGAATAGATTTTACTAGAAGATTTCACAGACGAGATTCGTTTATCTTGAATTTGTATATGTCCTTTTAGTCCTTTTTTAAAAATTTAAATCTTGAGATCTTAAAAAAGTATCGGATAAAAAATTCAAACTTACCACACCAATTAAAAAAAAGTGCAGCTACAGAGCGGTCTAAATTGTTGGGGTTTGAATATACTCACCTAGTGCGATCATTTGGCGCAGGAATTGTCCTCCCCCAAAATTGGTGTTGCACAGTGTAAGCGGACATTATATACTGAGCCTTTAAAAGTCTTATTAGTTTTGGCGCCATTCATATCTGTATCAAAGCATTCCATATAAAGTCCCTGTTAATACTGTCGCATACTGTGGTATAATCGACGAATAAGAGTTGGAGGGCTGTCCTGAATTAGACAGACTGTTCTACTATTATTCGCAATGTATTCATGTGGTCGACGCAAGAGCGATTCGGTCGGATACCAGCTTGTTGTCTGCGAATTGTTGCGAATTGTTGAGTGCAGTTTCTCGTTTACGTGAATAAGGATAATCATAGTTAGCATTTTATTGATAATTCCTCTGTATTTTGATATTTCCAAATAACTGAAAAATAACAAGGCAAAATTTGCAAACAATAAAAATATTTTCCCAAATATCTCGAGAACCATAAGAGAAAGTCTAAAGCTTTTTGTCTTTTAAATATCCCCATAAAAAAATTCCGTCGCAGTTAAATCTGTCGAACAAGATGACCGAGGGAAATCAGAATTTTTTGAAATCAAATGTTCGCCAAAAATTTCTCGCAAGAAATCCATAGTTTGCCTTGGCAGTGTGCGCAGTCGTTCCATCTTGTTGGAATCACAAATTAGGGTGCTGCTTCAAAAATTATTCTCCATAAAAACAAAATTCACAGTTTTATGAGGGTTCAAATTCGCTGATAGCCGAGGTAGTAAATTTTAGGCTGAGCGGATCCAGTGAGGTCTGTGATGTTTCAACATGTCAATTTCTCCAGCATAAGACTTTGGCTATGCCCATGTGAAACTTTATCTGGATCGATGTAACAGTTTAAAGACGGCTGAGCTATTTCCATTTTTTTCGATACAAAAATAAATATTTCTACCATTTTTTTCAGTGTGTCGCAGAGTTCTGACACCTAACTCCATCTCGCAAACTGTATGAGAATTTCTTATGAAGTTGAAGAGAAGGGCTTTTGAATTTTTTGAAAAAAGAAATAGTAAATGTTAAAGTTAAAGTTAAATTCAAATTCATCAGGGATGATTTTTACTTATTTGGCCTTTTTTATGGTACTTTTTCATTTTATTGCACCTAATAATAGATATATATTTTTTTAAAATGGAGTTTTGCAAATGTATTCCTATGATTCCTGGCAAACCGTATAGCTATTTCATATCTAACCACAGATCTTGTTTGGAATGATGCTGTTGAAATATTCATCAAACCAAATGGAAACGAAATCTCATTTGAATGGAGAATTCACTATAATGCAAGTGTTCGAAAAATATTGCAAGCAAAACACACAAGAAAACATTTGCAGAAACTTCTTTCCATCTCAAGAGGTCCTCATTAAAAAATAATAAATGGTTTCCCATTACATCCCATGAAGGGACCGGGCAGAAACTTCTCACAATCACTGAGCTGTGCGCTTTCCAGTTTTCACTCACTGATTGGGACCTACAGTTTTACACCGATTCCGAACGGTATTTTGAGAAGCTTTTTCATGGCTATATACTCGATAGTGTCGCCGTCACTAAGCGAGGTGACCGTCGTCGAAAGAAATTTTAAGGTGGTTGGAGCAGGAATCGAACCCCGGATCTCCTGTACAAGAGGCGCGCACACTACCCATTGCACCACCGACGGTGCAAGAGGTCCTCATTAGACATGTTTTTTGTTGTTGCTTAAAAGACAACAAAATTTTTTACATACAATAATAATTGCATGCAGTTTCGTCATGCTCCATGTTATTCAAATTCATCAGGGATGATTTTTATTTTTTCGGCCTTTTTAATTTTACTTTATTTAAAAGAACTATATAGAAGAACTATTAAAGAACTATAGAATAGCATCGAGCTGGAACAATAAAATTAAAAAGTTAAAGTTAAATCTTATGAAAGTTTTGAAAACAAAGAAATTTTTGGTTATTTGTTATTTATTTAATGGACCTTAAACGAAATCCTTAAAATATAAAGAAAAGTAAATACGGGGATGATTTTTTATAGAGATATAGAAAATGGTTTTGAGCTTGAATAATAAAATAAAAAAGTACCAATAAAAAGGCTGAATAAATTTAAAAAAAGCATCCCTGATAAACTTAGAGCACGACGAAACAACAGGCAATAATACCAATTGCCTGTAAACAATGTGTTGTCTTTTAGACAACAACCAAAATCATTTCTAATGGGGACCGATGGATATCTGGAGATGGAAAGAAGTTGTTTGCAAATGTTTTTCTTGTGTGTTTTGCTTGCGATATTTTTCGAACACTTGCACATTGGAAAATTCTCAATTCAGATGAGTTTTCGTTTGCATTTAGTTTGATGAATTTTTCAAAAGCAGCATTTCAAATAACCGCTGATGAAGATCTGTAGCGAGTTCTGAAATGGATATACGGAGGATGCATTTGCAAAACATCTTCTTTTATAAACAACTATATCTCTATTTATAGAGATATAGAAAATGGTATTGAGCTTGAATAATAAAATAACAAAGTGAAAAGTAAATACTTGACAACTATTTGTACGCAAGACGGAAACAATTTTGAGATCAACAAAATGTATCATCCGCGACGCCTATTAAAATGACTATTTTCCTATTGTGTATTTTTATGCCTCTTGTCTTCGAAACACAATCATTTTATATTGAAAACACTTATGAACGTCTGTCTATCTATACGTATTTGAGGTGTTTGCGAAGGACTGAGGCTACAACAGATTGTTCAAAAGTGTAACAACTACAATTTTAAACAACAAAAGATGCTTTTATATGCTGAACACTTTCGACACATACCTAAGATCCACCACCCATCCCCCTTAAAAGTAAACTTTTTTAAGAGATGCGCGACAGGGACAGAATAGGGTCACAATATTAATCAAATGATTTTCAAATCTTTCCCTTTAACTATTTCCCGTGAGGTTGTTTAAGATGCCGCGTGACATTTGAATTGAAATGTATATTTTGTTTATACCGAACTTATTAAAAGTTTACAGAAAGACAAGCAAAGTCAAACCTTTAGGTCATAAAATGCCACAGATAAAAGAGACAAAAAGAAAATAACCAAGAAGAAATAACAAAACCAAATTTACCAATCAACAAATAAGAAAAACGACTGTTGTAAAATATTTGCTTTTGAAATTACAAGGAATTGTGCAAATCACGAAAGTGTTTCAAAAAAAAATGTTTGGTTAATTTTTGAGGTGAATGTTTTGATTATCCAATTTGTATGGTATGATTTTGAAGAATGAAGAATCGCATGCAGAATGCCCATCTGAAGGCACTTGTCATAATTCCTAATTACCATGACCAAAACAAAAATTTCTTAACTTTAACGAACTTTTCTCCAATATTAATGAAGCACCAAAGTGAAACTTCTGTGCGAGACATAAAAACTTTTGTTACCGTTTAATGAAGTGAGAGAAAAAGACCTCAAAATGTCTGCTGGCTAATAAAATCACACACAATTTAGTAGTCACCATTGATAAGGACAACAATGTCGGCATAATAATAATGAATCTTTATTGTGCTACACAAAAAGACAGTAACAATTTCGCAAGTTCAGTAGGTATTTATTTATTGGCTATATATTATCTAGTGGAAATATAAATTTCAATGAAGACATCAATAACTTGTATGTAATGATGTTAGAAAGATGATGTACAAAACCTTTTAACATCGAATAACACCATAAATGTCTGTCTAATGCATATATTGCAAGGAATATAAATATACTTTAGTCAACGCTGCGTATGATTTATATTATAATCATTAAAATCATTCATACGCTGTGGAGGTCAAGGAGTTTAAGTAGAATTTATGTTAATCAATGAAACTTAAACGAAATGCCACAACATTTGGAAAATGTTTGACATAAAAGTGGGTATTTTTATTGCAAAACTGTTATAACTTTCATACTTACTTACTTAGTTGGCCTCACACAACCCAGAAGGGTAAAGGGCCTTGCAATATGAGGACAACATAATATTCCAACCGGCTCGATCTTCAGCTTTTCTGCTCCAGTTGGTAACACCAAGCTCTCGCAGGCAATCTTCCACCTGGTCTTTTCAGCGAAGTCCTGGTCGTCCTATTTTTCGATATCCTTCGTATGCCTTTCGCACTGGTTTATTCAGAAACATTAATCACTCATTATTATGCAACCCAAACAAAAATCGCTATTCGTGTCGAATATATGGGCCGAAAATGGTGAAAAAGATATAAAGAATGAAAATTTTGAAATTTTTGCACTTTTGAGGCACTAGATGTAGGTCGTTGGGGTTAGTTCATTTTACACTTTTCTTCTCCTAGTCTATAGCTACAATTGTGACGAAGAGAAGAAAACAAAATTCTAATTGGTTTACGAGATATGGCCGTGAGAAAAATTGCATGTTCTTCGGAAAAATTACGTTTTAGCCGAAATATACATGAGACTACAAAATCAGAACAGCAACTAAACTAGCAAAACTCAAATAGAGTTTTATTAGTTTCGACAAGTAGTTCGAGAAATTTCAAACAAGAAGAAGGTTGTTGCATGGTGTAAGTATAAAGGGGTTGGAAGAATATAAACAGTTTTGATCTTCCTTGATAGGGTAAAACATATAATAATAATGGTAATTATTTTCAATTTTTTTTAAAGAAAATCTCACATTTGGAGTATTTGAAATTATCGTCTGACTTATAATAACCTTAATCGTTATCTGATAACATAATATCAAAAGATTTGCAGCATTTCTCACTGCTTGCTAATGTATGTAGTGGAAACCATTGGACTTAGATTACAATGAAAATAAGTATCAACTCAATTCTGTACATCGTGTCACACGAAACACTAATCCTATACCGTTGGAATTCTAAAATTTCCTAAAATTTCTACAAATTTCTAAAATTTTAAGAAGCTACTTTCAGATAAAGGAAGATCACAGTAATTTTATTCAAAAACTGTACTTAGCTCATTTTTTTCTGGGGATTAGGATTAGACTACTATCGTAACCAAATGAACATATCGTATTCAAAGTTGGCCAGGTGTTTTAATATTACGTAGCCGCCTGTGTGTTCATAACAAATATGGAAATATATATTGAACACAAATATTTCTTTCAATGTATCTCAGTAGATATCAAAGAAGTTACAAAATTGTTGGCAATATATTGATAGCCCTATCGAAGTTCTATGACCACAAATGCATTTATCTCAGATCTATCGAAACCTCTGTTTCTTGAGGTTTAAAATATTTCCACTTGTACAGGAAAATATTTGCATTATGTTTTTAAATTTCAGTTAGATATTTTACTTTGCATACTATGGGTTGTAGACCTACTGTGCAGAAACACTACGCACACCGTGACTGAATAATCAATTCCCAATTCTTTTCCACAAACTTTTCTTTCATAACAATCTTAATTACTAATTGTGTTTGCAGGTATTCCATCGCAAGTGTTGCACTCAACTAGTTCGTTCTCTTTGAGGTTTCGTTTTGGGTTGATTTATCAGAAAGTATTTTTCCTTAGATGTTTCAAATATATAAAGAATGATTACTATCACCCTCAACCTGTAGACAAGGAAGCTCAGCTAAGTGAAATAGTATAGCAATGAAGAAACGCAATTATGATAAAGTCATTTGCCGTCTGTGGTAAATCTTTTATGCGATAAATCTGCCTATCTCTCTTTCTGTCTCTGAATTCTGCACAATACGCAATTTTCCATTGTAATAATGAAAGAAAAATGCACTTAATGAAATTTAAAATTCAAATGTTCACAGCCATTTCGTAGTATCCTGTAACAACATGCAGTATATTTTTTTGTATTGCATTACATTATAAATTAGATTTGACTACAGTAATTTAATACATATGTATGCATATATATACATATGTATGCATAACATTATGTAAAATGAACGAATAGAGCGAGAGACGAAGCGAATGTGTTTAAACACTGCAGTTGACCAGGTGTTGCTAGTAACTATTAGCCAGGTCGTATTCAATTGACTCTGGGGTTGTGCATTCACATGTTAAGCCTTTAATACTCTTCCATTGTGAAGTTACTGTCATTATTTCATTAAATGTGTTGCATTATAAATGACCTGTAACTTTAGTGAATTTACTAAATTCTTTTTTAGAATTTTAAACAATTGCAGGCAGTGGTTTAAATCATTTCAGTTCACATCCTAATTGTAGACAGGACTGATTTAGTGTAACACCTGTGGAACTGAGTTTAACTAACTAATTTTTTGAAAATTTATCAAATCGAATAGGATTGGTGCACAGTCTGTCTACGTGCATGTGCAACTTTAAATGGCTAAGGTACAAAATAAGAATTCAGGAGAATGTAAATAAACGTTACTTGTGGATTTCAGTTCTATTTACATGAAAGGTCTGAGGAGAGATGCGGCAATGATGTATCATTTGCAGCCTTATTTCAATCCAATTGTTCAATATTTAGAAGATATTGAGATTTCAACATTAAAATGAGCATTGATGTGGCGGACTATTTCCATATAACGGGGTTTTTCAATAAGAGCGCCACAAAAGTTATTTTAAATACAACAAAACCCGAAATTCTTTATTCCTGTGAAAGTACGTTCGATGCCATTATGTATGGAACTCGATTTCTTTTGCATGGCCACCACGGGCACGCTTGCAGAAGTCCAGACGCTGAACCCAATTTTCGACGGTTTTCAAGCATAAATCGACCGATACTGCTGCAATTTCACGTTCGATATTCGTACGAAGTTCATCAATCGTCGCTGGTTTGTTGGCATAGACCATAGCATTGACGTAGCCCCACAGGAAATAATCTAACGGCGTCAAATCGCACGACCGACGCGGCCAATCGACTGGACCATTTCGTGAGATAACACGTTCACCAAACTTGGTTTCCAATAAATTGATTGTGGCATTCGCTGTGTGGCTTTTGGCGCCGTCCTGTTAGAACCACATGTCCTCCAAGTCCATATTATCCAATTGGGGCCAAAAATATTCGGTTATCATTGAACGGTAGCGATTCGCATTCACAGTAATGTGCCGGTCTTGATCATCAAGGAAGAAGTACGGCCCAATGACGCCGCCGGCCCATAAACCGCACCAAACCGACATTTTTTGGGGTGCAATGATGACTCATGGATTACGCGTGGATTGCTGTCTGACCAATAACGCATATTTTGCTTATTGACGAAGCCATTCAGCCAGAAATGAGCCTCATCGCTGATTGTTGAGGCCTCTTAAAGTTAAGGCCACTGACTCCAAATTTCGGTAGTAAATTTTAATAATTTCAACTCATTGTTGGCTCGTATATCTTCCCATGATGAAATGGCAATCCTTACTGAAGAGAAATGTCAAAAGAGTGGGAAAAAATATGGCGTCGTTTGCTATCCCTATCGATTTACTTTTGTAGCGTTTCTGTTGAAAACCCCTTTACCAGCAGAATCCGGTGCTCGAGTAACATTTCGAGTAACATTTGTTGATTTTAATGAAACCATCAACATTCAGTGCTACAAAATAGAGCGCCATTGTTCTTATTAACCTGATGCATAAAACAAATTGAAAGAAACAATCAAACATTAAAAACATTAAGACATTTAAAAATACAGTTTTAAATGGACTGGGTTTAAAATTTTCTCCAAAACTAATCCGGTTCCGCGTATTTTAAGAACCGGTTCTATCAACAACCGGGTATTTGGACCGGTTCCGAGAAGAATCGGCTATTTGGATGGGGCCCTGTTCTCAGCTACTTGCTGTCCCCAAAGAGGCTTAAGTGAAATATCTTATTATTAGAATATAACATTTGATAAAAAATACACATTTTGTGTCGAGTCCGGTAACGAGAACAACCGGGAATTTTTACCGTTTCCGAGAAAAACCGGGTATTTGGAATGGTTCCGAGAAGAACCTGGTACTTGGATCGGTTCCGGTTCTCAGCAAATTGCTGGCCCAAAGAGACTTAAGTGAAATGTGTTATTATTAGAATATACAATTTGATACAAATACTCATTTTCGTACCCTCGCCCAAAGGTTAATACTGTTGGTTCCTTTGGAAACGAGTCCTCTTATTCAGGAACCGTTTTCTTCAACCCGTTTTTCAGTTCCTGTAGAATCGTTTTTCGGTCTTTTTGGAACCGCTTTCGGTTTATTTGAACCCGCTAAAGAACAGTATTCGGTTCGTTTGGACCCGTCTTTCGGTTCTTGTAAACCACGGTCCCGTCGGTTCTTGTAAAGACCCCCGATTCTGTGCATCTTTATCAAACGCATTCTGCAGGAACCATGTTTATGTTCGGAAATAGAGATATAGTTTTTTAAAAAAGAAGATGTGTTGCAAATGCATCCTCATTCCTGGCAAACCATATACATAGCTATTTCAGATCTCGCCACAGATCTTCATCAGCGGTTGTTTGGAATGCTAAAAAAAATAAATAGTTTCCAATTACATCCCATGAAGGGACAGGGGAGAGCTTCTCACAATCTTTCCAGTTTTCACTCACTGACTGATTGGGACCTACAGTTTTACACCGATTTCGAACGGTATTTTGAACAGCTTTTTCATAGCTATAATGCTGCTTTTGACAAATTCATCAAACTAAATGCAAACGAAAACTCATCTGAATTGAGAATTTGCCACTATGCAAGTGTTCGAAAAATATCGCAAGCAAAACACACAAGAAAAAATTTGCAAACAACTTCTTTCCATCCCCAGATAACCATCGGTCCCCATTAGAAATGAGTTTGGTTGTTGTCTAAAAGACAACACAATGTTTACAGGCAATAACAATTGTCTACAGTTTCGCCGTGCTCTACGTTCATCAGGGATCATTTTATTCGACCTTTTTTATTTTATTGTTCAAGCTCAAGACCATTCTATATCATTATATCTTTGTCTTTTTGACAACAACAAAAATCATTTCCAATGGGGACCGATGGTTCTCTGGAGGTAACGTCTGCTATTTCGAAAGATGTGTTTGGCGGAAAGTACCAGCACACATACACGGATACTGTGTCGACAGTACCCCGAAGTACTTAGTAGTCGCAACTTCACTTTAGTACATGTCTTGAAAAAAATCATATGTCTTGAATGGTTATTCAAGACTTCTTGTGCAGATATCGAATGGGTACTCGATACTGAGTTAGCGTGATCGATACTGAAAAACATCGACTTGTAAATTATCGAGTAAAAAAATATCGGTATCCATTGTATAGTAATATAAAGAGTGTCTCAGTACCAATGCACTTTTTCATTTTAAAATAAGAAAGCGTATTTTTTGAGGTAGTTGTGATATTTTTATTGGAATGTAAAGAAGTCATGTTCCGATTAACTACGCAATAAAATATCTGTCAAATGGCCCCCACAGCTCTGATGACAGGCCATTACTATTTGTTTCAGGTTTATTCGCATAAACCCGAGATTCCACAAGAGCCCAAAGAAAGAAACCACACGGCATTAAATCGCATGATCTTGATGGCCAGGTGACATTAGAATTTCTTGAGGTAATTTGGTCTGGAAATCGTTGCAGCAATAAATCGATAGTTTCATGCGCTGTGTAGCAGGTGGCGCCGTCTTGCTGAAACCACATGTCGTCCAGATCCATACCGTCCAGTTGAGGCCACAAGAACTCCGTTATCATGTTCCTGTAATGAATGATGTTCACAGTCACTGCAATTTCGGACTCATCTTCAAAAAACGTAAGGCCCAATCTCGCCGCCTGATCAACATCCGCACCAGACAGGTGCTCGTTGTGGGTCCATTTGCATATGGATTGCATGAGGATTTTCTGAGCCCCAAATTCGACAATATTGTGTACTGACGAAGCCATTCAGATGCAAATGCGCTTCATCGGAAAATATGACTTTTTTTTTGAAAAATTGCATTGACTTCACTTTGCACCATTACTTATTGAACGAATTGCAAGCGCTCTCCATGGTCTGCTAGTTTGAGCTCCTGAGTAAGCTGAATTTTGTACGGATGAAGGTGGAGGTCTTTTGTCAAAATCCGATGCGTAGTGTTTCGTGTAATTTGAAGTCTTTGAGAACGATGACGAATTAATGTTTTCGGGGTTTCGGCGACACTCTCGTTTACAGCAGCAATGTTTTCAAGAGACCGACTTGTACGTTGACGCACAGGAGCCTTACTGTCCATAACCGACGTTGTTTCTTCAAATTTGTTTGACGCCTCTTCGAATAGTTGGCACATTAGGTGCAATTTCTCGACTGAAAATTCTTCGAAGTTAGCGAGCGGTCTCAGCAGAACTTTCCAAATTTTTTTAACACGTTTTCACAATTAGAACTCGTTGTTCTTTCGTAGAGCACTCCATTTTTAATAATCTGAATAAACATATGTGACAGCTGCCAAATTTCAGAGTTGTCACTTGCACAAAAAAAAATTACACTAAATTTCTAAAGTGTAACCTTACTGAGACACCTTTATATATTGCGTATATATTGCCGTTTATGTATTAAAGAAAATAATTTAATTTTTAGGATTTTTCTTTTTAAGTTTTTTCATTAAAACCATTTAAATATTCGCGCTCCTCCAAAGAATTTATGAACTGAATTTATGAACTGACAGGGAACATGTCGCACAATAACAACAAAAGGATTAACAACTCAAAATTTTCAAATTTACATTTTTATTTTGTAAATAAAAACAAAGGTCCATTATTATCTGCCGTAAATATCAACCGTCATTTTTACTCACATTTCACCAAGAAATTCCCGTAAGAATAGTCTTCTACTGAGAATTTTCATACATTTTTTAAGTGAACAGAACCAGTTGTTTACCTCTGGTGAAATATTGAGTTACTACACGTTTGTAGTTATGCTGGGAAATATAAGCATTTCCCTTGATGTCACTGCGAAAAATAATAAAATTTTGAATATAAAACAAATAACGTTTCCCATAAATTAGTATATTAAAATATAAACCCATCATCCCTAAACACAAATCACATCAGCGCAAACCACTGTGCATTAACATTTCCATACATAGCCCACAAAACACACTAGTAAACTATGTAAAAGAGAATTTCTAACTCGCCGAGGATAATTTTTAAATAGATACTCAGTATTAGTAGTTGTCTTTTTTGTTGTTCTTGCTTTAACAGCTGAAACCGTGTCTGTGTGCAATAGCATTTTTTGTTGTGTACGTAGTATTCACAACGCGACTAGTTATTGTGTGTGTTAAAGCGCGAGAGTATATTAGTTTTGTGAGTGTGTTTTTTTTTTGTATGTGTGTCCATATGTAAGTGTATTGGCGCCGTTAACAAAGTGTGCAAAAGTGTGAGTGTAATTTAAAAATTATGATGTGTAATTAAGCAAATTGCACCAAAAAAAGAAACAAAAAAAAACGTTGCATATAAACAATTGAATTTTTCCACATGAAATTACCGGATTTATATCTGCTATAAAGAAAAGATAGTTTGGTGTGTCGAGGAAATGTAATGGAGGAAGGAGATAATTTAAGCACACATGTATTTGAAACTAAAACTATGACATATTTTTTGTCTGTGTGTCAGCGTGTGCATGTGTGACAAAAACTTTTACACATACATATGTAAAACAATATTTCATGCTTTTGCCACTATAAATATTTTAATAGTTTAGTGCTGAGAGCGAGAGCAAAAAAGGAACATAAAACCAATTAAAAACTTATGACATCCCTAGGTATGGGGGAAAAAATTAAAAATAAATGATTTAACATTAAATGTTAGGAGAAAAAAAATTAATAATCTTTACACACAAATGCACATACGCACACATAAACCGAATGCTTCATTTCATATGCAAACCAGAGAGATTTTATTAATTGAATTTTGTTTGTTTGTTTAGAGAAAACGCAACTAAACAACGCAGTAGTAAACAAAATCAAGAGAGAATAAAAACCGAAACCTTGAAACTTAATGGTTTGAGACTTGACAGAATCGCATCTGCATAAAAGGACAACATTTCAAAATAATCATAAATATAAAAGTAGATTCTATGTTTTGGCTAAAATTTCAATGATAAAAGCCAGCAGACAACAGGTGGAATTAGTAACGCATCGCATTATTTTCTCAAAATATTGTAATTTATAAAAAAATTTTCAATCCCTTGATCTGTTCGAATTAATCCAAAGCTTTCCTTCAACCTTTTGAAAAAAAATTTTCAATCCCTTGATCTGTTCGAATTAATCCAAAGCTTTCCTTAAACCTTTTACCCCCCTTAACCAGGGTTCGTATTTCGTGGGTAATGGGTTACTCTGGGAAATGGGTTACCCTGGGTAAAGGGTTACTCTGGGAATTGGGTTACCCTGGATAATGGGTTAACCTTTGTAATGGGTTACCCTGGGTAATGAGTTACCCTGACTAATGGGTTACCATGGGTAATGAGTTACCCTGGGTAATGGGTTACCCTGGGTAGTGGGTTACCCTGGGTAATAGGTTACCCTGGGTAATATGGGAAAATAATAGGTAGCTACCCACAACAATGGGAAATTACCCATCACGATTACCCATTACCCACAGGGTAATATGGGAAAATTATGGGTAGTTAACCACGATGATAGGGAATTATCTATAAAGATTACCCATTACACTCAGGGTAATTGGGAAAACAATGCGTAGTTATATGAGAGTCTGATATAGTAGGATTTTCATTTCGGGAGAGAGGGTATTATCTCTGAAGTGCTGGCTTAGCCCGATATAACACCTATTTGTCAGCACAATTCTCCGTTGGATTTCCAGGATGACAATATTGCTTCTGTTTACGGCAGATCCGAGTAAATGAATTCGTTCACTACCTCGACATTATACATTTATCAACGTCCTTTCTTTCATTCAATCGGGTGGATGTTCTGCTTAAGGAAACCTAAAATTTTGTCTTGCCCTCGTTTAGAATTCTCAAAAATACTGTAGTAACTTCTCGCAGATTTCTCCCAGTGGTGTTTAAATCATCAGCATACGCGTGCAGCAAGTGACTTTTGCTGCTGATAATTTTGTTAAGATTGACTGCAGCTTTTCTCACAATTAATATGTTGAAGAGATCGCATGATAGGGTGTTGCGCTGCCTGAAGACTCGTCTCGTACTAAATAGTTCGGTGAGATCTATAGCAATCTTTACTGAAGATTTGGAATGCAAATGGCTGTAAACTCGGCAATCCGCCTAGGACATTCTTCGCAATGGATCACCAGCCAATATGGGCATGGGTCGATTTTGAGAGATCTGCGGCTATCCACAGTAAAAGTCGAATACATAACATCCACTTCGATCTTTGAGGCAAACTTCTCCATTCACTTCCCGAACAGGCAGGACCACAAGGGGCGCATGCCAGGTTATTATGGAAGGTATTTAGGATTCTATACTGGTAGCTCCATACTATATGAGAAAGTATGGTTGGGAGTCTATTGTAAAAAGCTGGGTATAGACCTTGCACATCGGAGTACCTATCCTTTGGCAGGAACGAAAAGTTATCACCGCCTGGGGCATTAAAATCTACTGTGGCAGTCAGGCTGCTATAAAATCTTTGCAATATATATTCCTGCCGCAACTGCCGCTCATCTCTAAATGAGATGGCCAACCAGATCGATATTCACATTTTGCTTCTTTCTGCATGCGAGCTCTGCCTTAAAACTAAAAAAAAAAAACCTTAGACAAATTATAGATAGTCTCATGGCGCAAACTGCAGGATCACCAGGCAATAGTGATCAAGTAATGATCTACATCGTACGATAAACCTGATATTCATTTCTAGACAATATATTTCTGTGCTAGTGGCTATGATTACTGGACACAGTTTTATAGATAGACAGGCGTCTAGACTTGGTTTCTCAGCCCATAATTACTGCCGAAGCTGTGGCGATGTAGAGGACAACGAGAGGGTCGAACATCACATATGATATTGCTCGGCCTTTTGTATGAGTAGGAGAAAATATCTGGGATCTTACTTCATGTTGGTTCTAACAGACATTCCGAAAGTAAAGCTGAATGATATTAGGACCTTTCTACAGAGTAATAACCAGTGTACGGCTTTTCTTCAGCCACATCCTGGAATATCGGGATGAGGTATCATATGACTTGAACGCCTCTTAATCATACCGCGTCATTTAAAAAAATAAAATAAATATTTTCCTATTATATCCCATGAAGCGATAGGTGAGACCCTCTCACAATCACTGAGACGTGCGCTTTCCAGTTTTCACTCAGTGATTGGGGCCTACAGTTTTACACCGGTTCCGAACGGTTTTTTGAGAAGCTATTTCAGGGATTATAGTGTCGACAGTGTAGCCGTCACCAAGCGAGGTGGCCGCCGTCGAAGAAGTTTAAGGTGGTCAGAGCAGAGATCGAACCGACGTTCTCTCGCACAACAGCCGCGCACACTAACCGTTGCACCACCGACAGCATCAGAGTCAATTAACAGGTTCAACAATGGGGACGGAATATGACGTCCAGTGGTATCGCAACGGTCCTCATTGGACTAATGACTAATGACTGAAATTGGGTTCCTCTAAGTCGGTAGTTTCATTTGACTGACCTACTATTTATTCGCAAATGACAGCAGATTCGAAATAGAGGAACCCAAATTTGTACTGAAAAGTGTTGATAAATTTTACGTTTTCGTTCGACTTGAAATGACAAGATTGTGAAGCCTAAATCAACTTTCTATCGACTAGACCATTTCCAATTGAAATTTGAGAAATATCAATTTAATTTTGAAAAATATGAATTGAAATTTGACAATTATATTTGAAATTTGAAATACATCAATTGAAATAAAAAAAATATGTGAAATTTGAAATACATCAATTGAAATTTTGAAAATAACAATTGAAATTTGAAAGACGTTAAATGAAATTAAAAACACATCAATTGAAAATTAAAACACATCAATTAAAAATTAAAACACATCAATGGAAATGTGAAACACATCAGTTGCAATTTAAAAGACATCAATTTAAATCCAAAATTCGTAACTTGAAATTTAAAAATTATTAACCGATTTTATGAATTAGATTTTTAAATTTCAATTGGTGTATTTTAAATTTCAATTGATGTCTTTTAAATTTAAATTGCTGTATCTGAAATTTCAAATAGAATTTTTAAATTTCGATTGATGTATTTGAAATTTCAAATAGAATTTTTAAATTTCAATTGATTTTTTTTGCAAATTTCAATTGGAAATGGTGTAGAACACGAACGAAAGTTTTTCGTTGAGATCGATGAACAGGCTGTAAGTGTGTGATCTGTGGCAGCCAGTTCAACCTAACGTAGATCTGATTAATATAGCTGTCAGTTTGTATCAGATTTTAAATTTATAACTGTTTGTTAGCTCTAACCCGCCATCGTGGTAATGAACCTTAATACACTTCTTCTCTTTAAATTATTCACCACCATACTTTTTATTTAAAATATTAACATGAACTGCATTAATTCTGTCGGCAAACATTTGCAATACCCTGTTAACACAGATTTTTATGTTTATGTTGCATTTGAACAAAGAATTATGAAAAGAACCTCCGGAAAATCTTCCCATAAACACTTTCTTGTGGCTTTTTTGCTCTTCGGTTTGCTCTTACCTTTATCGCCTTCAGATTTGTTGTTGTTGTTTTCTTGCTGCTTTATTGTTGTTTTGTTGCAATTTCCTTATGGTTTTTCCACCCAGAGCCAAAGACCTTCAATTCATTCAAACTAATTTCCGAGACAACCTCTAAATGTGCAATTTCTTAGATTGCCAGTTTAAGTAGTGTGTGAGCGATGTGGGTTTTAAGGATTAAGACGTCGTCCTGCGGAGGTTTCTAAATCTGTGTCAATTTCAATGTGTCTGTGTGCCAGTGTGCAGCGTGGCACAGAAAAAAGTGCAAATCTTTTCTTTGTACTACACGCCAACACAAAGGATCAAAAAGATACTGTTAAACAATTCTTTTTTTTACACTTGGTTTTTCCTCTTGTAAAAAAACTAAAGTTTATGAAAACCTCGAAGACCAAATCAAAGTCCCCTGCTGTAGACAGAGACGAATCTAGTGCAGCCTGCGAGTGGTTGTGCGTAAAGAGCACAAAAGGCTTGAAAAACAGTTTAACGAGAAATATTGAACTTAGAGAAAAAAAAGATTTGAGTCGAATATCTCCAAAACTATATGAGATACAGTTTAATAAATTCGAAAAAAACAAATAAATTTATTCCGAATTTAAATATCCGAAAAAATTGATATATCTGTAATACGAAAAACAATTAAACTTTTTTATACGCATAACAAACAATTACGTCAACAGATGTTTTAAAAAACATTGAATGAAAAAAACCATTTTCTATTTTCTTTAAACTCGGAAAATAAAAAAAAAATTTGCTTTGGAATATTTTCAAAAGTACACCCAATTTTCCAATTTTTAGTCTTAGTATCTGGCTATAATCCCTGACTCCTTAGTTACTATCGGATTTTTACAGAACTTCAAAATGTTTACTAGATCAAAAGATATTGAGATTTGACCGATGGAAATCGACACTTAGTCACTGTACGCGGCACAGTGGTTCAAACATTGGGAAACTTTATAAAACAATAGAACAATAGTAATGCCATCGCCGCTGGAGGAGTAGGAGTATAACAGTTTTCTAAACCTTTTGTATTTTGTTTTTTAATCATTTATCGTAAGTTTTCTTTATGTTTCCCAATATTATGTGTATGTCGGTTGCATTGCTGAAGTCCGTTATATGTATGTCCGTTGCATTCCTCAATGGGGATCGAAATATTGAATAAATACATTGGAAATTACACTGACCTCGAGCTTGATTTAAAAAAAAAAATACCAATATATTGTAATGGCTGTGGGTGGTGCAATGGCTAGTGTGCGCGGCTCTTGTGCATGAGAACGTGGGCTCAATCCCTGCCCTGGCCACCTTACATTTCCTTCGACGACGGCCACCTCGCTTAGTGATGGCGACACTATCGAGTACTTTGTCATGAAAAAGCTGTTCGAAATACTATTCGGAACCGGATATAAAATTGTGAGTCCCAATCAGTGAGTGAAAACTTAGAAAGCGTACAGCTCACTGGTTGTGAGAAGCTCTCCCCAATCCCTTCATGGGATGTAATGGGAAACGGTTTTTTTTATAATATATGTATTTGTGATCCAAATACAGCTTCGATGGCGAAACAAATACAGTACGTGATTCATAAATATACTTGAATGCGTATGTAAATGAATTTAGTGTGTGATCTGTTGCGTTTTAGTTTCATGCATTCAGTCCTCAAAGGTTCGTTTTCGACCTATGGGAGAAAACACACAAAGGATTTGACTTTGATTTTGATAAAATAGTCTCTGTAACATATTCTCCCAAATACATTCTGCAGGAACCATGTATATGTTTGAAACACACTGCAAATATTTATATATTTGAAAGTCCGAAACTCACTTATATTTAAATGCAAACATTAGTATGTTTACTTGCAAAGATGAATACTTTTACATGGAACCATTTGCGTGTTTCATCCCATTATTGTGTTTCCCCCCAAACATTCTAAAGGAACTATTGATGACTGAATGCATGAAACTAAAACGCAACAAATCAGTTAACATAAGAAACACTCAATTCAGTTGGACACGCATTCAGGAATATTTATGAATCACTGACTGAAATAATGATGCAAAAATACAGTTATATAACTACTTGCAATACCATTAGCTTAGACTGAGAAAAATCTCTCTTTGACCGTGTTTTATTATATTGCTCACGACAAATCATAGCGACAAAAAAATTAACGAAAGTGTACCAAGCACAGAATTATTTGAATCACAAACATAGCTGTATTTGGATCACAAAAATAGCTGTATTTGGATCAAAAAGATAGCTATATTTTGATCACAAACACATATATTATAACATATTAATCATTGTGTCTCAAACATGTAATATTCCAGAGCAAACACATTGTGTTTGGACTGTAGTATACTATATTTGCGACTAGCTCCAAACACACGTTATATTTGCATCCAAACAGCAAAAAAAGATTGACTTTTCGGCGTGTATGAATACTAGAAATCTTCCAGCTCAGTGATTGTACGCAGAAAAATGTATCCTTTTTTGTTGTTTAGACAAAAATATAATGCTGTTGTAGCTTGTCGCAAATACAGTATACTTGTGTCCAAACACATTGTGTTTGCTATTCAATATAACATGTTTGGGACACAATGATTAAGAGGATATAATATATATATTTGTGACCCAAATGAGGTTTTGTTTGTCGAAAACTGCTGAAAACAAAAACGTGACAAAAAAAAACAAAAAAGCAGCAGATTTTCAAATCGTGAAAATAATGCTGGCAAACATAAACATTGTTCCTGCAATATATTTCTGATCCGTTTTATCAGGGTGTGCAAATTTCAGTTTAAAAAAAATCTGAATTACTCAAAAAATAAAAAAATATTAGTAAAAAAAATCAGAAAAGTCTACTGAAATGGGAATCAAAAATGTTTTTCTACTTCATTTCTATTTTGAAATTCTTGCCGAAAAAACTTTGGATTGATTTTTAAGCCTTTTCCCGTGCTTCAATCGAGCTGAAACTTCGTAGGCAAACTAATGGCGACGACAAAAATAAACTATCAAAATATGTCCGAAATTGGACAAAGGGGCGTGGTCAAGTATAAAGAATTTATAGTCAAAACTATGTTTTTTACGGGTTGTTTTTTTCTATTTATATTGTAGACACAATGATTAATTGGTTAAAATATATATTTTTGTGTCCCAAAAATGGCTTTGTTTGTTGAGAACTGCTGAAGCTCACTGTGTCTTTGGAGACACAATGATTAATGGGTTATAACTGCTGAAAACAAAAACGTGACAGAAAACAAAGAAACAAAAAGCAGCCGCTCTTCAATTTCGGAAAAGTTCCTGCATTATTTTTCTGGGGCCTTTATTTTCAGCTTGTGTGAGATAAATTCTGTTTTGAGTTACGTTGGGCGGGGTATTCAACTGAGTTGATATTTGCCAGCTAACAATTCCTTATCTCCTGACGGAGATGATAGGCAAATTGGTCTAAATGTCGTGACTGATGTATGCCGATGTATTGTGCTGGTACTTGGCTGGCACAAAAGGATAGCAAGATGTACTCCTTTATTTTCGAATTATTGATATTCGCCAGTGAATTCCGCCAGTGCGTATTTGCCCTGTTACATGTGACGGACAAGATTTTTAGCAGCAGTTTTCAATAGAAAAATACTTAATCATATAAATAACAACATATAAACAACAACAAATAACAATATTAAGGCATCTATCGGCAGCATCGTTAGACACCTTATCGAAAAAGTCTTAATTATGACGTTAACGTAGCAGAATCTTTCAACATACACGGATTGCTTTGACAAGTCTAAAGTCAAACGACATTGTAATTTAAGAATTCCAAAAATGTGGAAATGAAAGATTCCTTTCACAGGAGCAGGGATAGGAAAATCAATTAAACCTGATGGAGCTTTTAATAACTTGAAAGGCAACAGCAATTTGATGAATGTTGTAAATGTAAATTTAATTTTATTAAATTTGGCAGATCAAGGCTTTCAAAAAAACATTTCAGACAGAAAAGACTTTAACTTACAGTTTTGTGTGACTAAATATTACATTTTATTTGTTTTTATACGGGGGCGGGAGCAAACCTTCGAGCATATATATTTGTATCATGTCCTGAGCCTAAACTGTCCCTTAACGTCATCTTTGATCGAACCGAAAACAATTAGCTGCTTAAGTTGTGGACTTAAGTTTAAATCCGGAATGAAGTTGTGGTGAGAGCTCGTAACAATTGTTCTGTATTTCACGCTAAGACCCAGAATCCGAAAGATGGTTTCTGCCTTAAGGTAGGCAGAAATAATTATTCGATATTTGTCCTGTATGAAGAATAGTAAAGACATCAAATTTCAGTTGTAATTAGTAGCAATTAGTTCCTTGTTTTGTCGTGAAATATTGGGACAAATTTGATACTTGACTTGGGGTTCCACCATAGCTCATTAGTACTATTGTAATTAACATATATCGAGGGTTTAACGACAGTACCTTGTAAGAAGAAACACCCAAACTTGGTATTTGTACTCAAATTATTCAGAAACCCCAGAGCCAGCTATTGGTAAATTAAAAATATTAGAACTCGAGAAATCATTTGGACGCGAAATCAAGACTAAACATCGTAAGTTTAAATATACGCGCTGAAAAACTTTTTTTGAATGCAAATACAATATGTTTGTAGCTTGTCGAAAATATACTATACTTGTGCCCAAACACATTGTATTTGCTATTCTATATTACATGTTTGACGCACAATGATTAATAGGCTATTAAATATATTTGTGTGACCCAAGTATGAATTTGTTTGTTTAAAACCGCTTGAAACAAAAACGTGGCAGGCAACAACAACTCATGAAAGCAATGCTTGCAAACTTATAGTACGTGTTTCCTGCAATACGTTGCATGTTTACTGCAATTTTTTTATTTTGAAACGAGGAGTGTTAATAAAACTACAATAAATTAATTAATTTGGTCCACCATATCTCTTTGACAACAAAATACTAAAGGTTTCTGAGAAAGACTTTTTAAATTTAGTGTAATTTTTTTTGTGCAAGTGGCAAATCTGAAATTTGGCCGAACAATCGACGCTGTCGTCAAAAATGTGATCGATTGTCCCATCGTCATTGGCTATCTCAGATACCATGCATACCATACCAACATGCTCTGCACAACTCCGATGAGATTTCCGTCCTTGTCTTCACAGAAAGAGTCCCTGAACCGTGACCATTAGTTCCGTTTTTGACTTGTCGGTAGATTTTTCGGGCTTTGCTCTTCCTTCTGTATGTCTCAATTTTCTCACTCTCGCGCTTTATCCACTGCCGTTTCTTACGCCTAAAGACGCGGTTTACCTCCTTTCATTTTTCCCTATGCCGCTCAGTTGCAGCTCGCTTTGCAATTGACTGAAGCGTTGCCATACGTGCAGCGTTTTTCATCATTTGCAATGCGACACCCTTCGTCGTACCATGGTTTATTGCGAAGCAGTTTTTCGGAACCAAGTACGGTTGTTGCGGCAGTTTTTATAGAGTCGGAAATGGGTTTGCACTGCGCATTAGGACCGTCATCGGGAGGGGGTGGGTTCTGTGCCAAAAGTTGCGATATCTTCCTTGAGTAGGCTGCGGCTACCTCTGGTAATTGCAGCTTTCCGATGTCTAGCTTTCCCTGCGTTTGGTTTCGTACGATTTTCGCTCTACTTAATCTTGTGCGAACCTTTGCTGCTACCAGGTAGTGATCAGAATCGACGTTAGCTCCTCTGATCACTCGTACGTTAATTTCACTGGATGAGTGCCTTCCATCAATTACCACGTAAGCAATTTGATTCTTCGTTCTTTGATCAGGGGATATCCAAGTAGCCTTGTGTCTTTATGTTGGAATCTTATACCCCAAATGACCATGTTTTTTGCCGCGGTAAAGTCAATCAGTCCCATTCCGTTGTCCGAACTGTCAGCCTGTAGACTAAAATTGCCAGTAGTTGGATGAAACACATTCTCCCTGCCTACGTTAGCATTAAAATCTCCTAGTACAATCTTAATTTCATGGCCAGGGCAGCGGTCATACGTTTCCTTTAGGCGCTCATAGTATATGTCTTTGGCATCATGATCTTTCTCTTCTGTCGGGGCATGCACACAAATTAGGAAAATATAAAAATATTTTCAGGATTGAACCTAGAGACTAGATGTCGCAGTCTTTTGCCAACTACAAATCCGCAACCAAGTTCATGTTTTTTCTCATGGCAACTGTAGTATCATACATTATAAAAACTAACAAAATCGGTCATAAAATTCAAATTCAAATAAACGTAACTGACACTAGCCCGGTCATCACAAAGCTATACCGCGGAAAAATACAACCCTGTGATATAGTAAAAACTCACCTCAAACCACTGCAGCAATGTGAGTACGCAAGAGGAAATGAGGAACATGGTGGAAAAAAACTGGCTGTATTTGTGTTGGAATTAAATAAGTATGGACCTTTCAGTGTATGTATGTTGATGGATCTTCGATCAATACTAATTCGCATATGTAAATTGCATAATTCAGTTTGAATATACACTCCGGTTCACTTAGTTAAAGGCACTAAAAATTCCATATTCAGCAGCCTGTATCTTTTGCAATTTGTAACTGATTGCAAAATTTTAAAATGGAAATGGAAGCTAGACATCTTGAGATATAAAAAAAAATCATGAGAAGAGTGGTTTCTTAACTAAAGGACTTTTTTTGAGCAATTTATAAAAAAAAGTCAAAAAATGTGTATTTTTTTGGTTCACTTGAATAAAGGAAGGGCTTTTTATAACTTCAAATATACGGGTTTCATTGACAGATAAAGAGAATTTATTCAATCCAACGAAATTTAATTCTAAGCATCCTTAATGGTCTGAGTTAATTACTGCTTGTCATCAAATTGTCTACCTCCTACATAGACCTTACGAGATAACCAACCCCAGACATTTTCCATAATGTTTAGATCTGGCGAATAGGGTGGCCAATCAAGAATATTAAGATTTTGGATTGCAATGGACTTCTTTACTATTGTGGCGTTGTGTATAGGGACATTATCCTGTTGCAATATCCAAGATATGGGATAAGCCGATTCCAATAACTTTTTATAGCTTGCACCAGTCATGTTTGCACTTTGAAATTCAAGATCGATAGTGCCATAGTACGTAATAGCACCCCACACCATAACGCCGCACTCTCGGCTGTGATGTCGGTTCAAAAAACGCTTTTCTTTGCGCAGATCATGGAAATAATAGTTGTAGCCATTAGGCCCATCCAAACTAAACTCTTCTCAACCGTAAATACAACTGTTCCCCAGCCATTTACATGATCTCTTGGCTGCACATCCAATACTATGTAGTCTTTTGCGAATTGAAGCCGCTTTTTTGTAATTTCAGGTATTTAAGATACTCACAGCTCTTAATTACTCTGCGTACTGAGGACTTGCTCGCTTCCACTCCAGATTGAGCTCTTATTTCTGACAAGGATAAGGCAGAATTCGAAGCAATTCTGCTGATTTTTCTTTTCTCATACGTAGATAAAGACAATGAAACCCTTCCTTTAAAATTTTTTCCATTCCCCTCGGGGTCCTTGATGAAATTGTCGACAACTGTTGGGCTCCGTCCAATTTTTTTAGCTATTGCGCGGTTAGAATATCCTTCAGAACGGTAAACATCGGTTTCAGTTTTTTCCGATAGATTTAAAATTTGTTGTTTTGCCATTTTGACTCGTAAAATGATTAAGATGTAATAAATTGTAATAAACAACCGCTCCCTACAAACTATCATCGTTTACTGTAAAAATAATAAAAATATAATAAAGTGCCTTTATTCAAGTGAACCAAAAAAAATAGCACATTTTTTGACTTTTTTTTATAAATTGCTCAAAAAAAGTTCTATAGTTAAGAAACTACTATTGTCATGATTTTTTTATATCTCAAGATGTCGAGCTTCCATTTTCATTTTAAAATTCTGCAATCGGTTGTAAACTGCAAAAGATACAGGCTGCTGAATATGGAATTTTTAGTGCCACTAAATAATACGATTGTTGATCTATCATTTCCATTCAGGCACAGCAGTTAGGCAACTGATGCCAGTGAGTGTGCTTAACTGAATAGTCTATTAGTTCCAAAACAAACCCAACCGTTTTTCAGTTAGAAAAATGTTCCTGACCTTGTAAGAATATAGTAGAAATTTCTCATACATTAAATAATATTCTCATAGTTGTTTATATATCCTCACAGATTCATATACGAATCAACCGATATTTAACTAAAAAAAAACAATAATATGTAAACACAAAATTGTATTATTTCTTATTTAAAACTTAAATTGATTTAAGATTTTTACTGCAAAAAAAAAACATTTTCCGAAAACAAAACAAAACTGTGCATTGATGGGTTAAAACAGCAACTACTAAACATCAGAAGCTGTAATCTACATCAAGACAATTCCAAAACATAGCCCCGCAATAATATTCTGGCAAAGGTTATAAACTTGTATTATGTGCAATTAAATCATGGCTTGATGTAAACTTGAGAGACATACATGCATGTGTGATGTTCTTTGCCCTTAAACCCTTTAAGAAGTGAACTGCAGCAAAAGCTAATACTTTGCATCATCATCAGCATGATGTTGCGATGGTTGTCGGTGCCACATCCCCAGAAGCACTCGAACGAGCGAATACAATAAACAAAAGTAAATGCATCCACAAAACCAGCCAAACTGTGAACAGAATACAAGAAAACGAGACGAGATGAGATGAGTATAAAAACACACCAAAGTCAAAGTCAAAGGCAAAATGCTTGAAAACAGTATCAAAAGAATTGGCAACGACATCAGGCAGCGGCACCATCTTCATTATTTTCATTACCAACATTATTATGGGGCTCATTATGTTTCGTTCCTCCCCCACAATTAACACAAGGCTGAATGATGAACGAGTACAACATATCGTACAACTTGGTCCTTGTTGTGGTAGTGGTAATAGTACAAGTACAGCTTAATAGTTGTGTAGTTAACGATATGTGCAGTGTAGTGTGTATGTGTAAATGTATGAGTGTGTCTGTCTGTGTGTGTGTGTTTAACATCCAAGTCAAATTTTACTCATCTTCATTTTATAACTGAAATGTAAAAAATTTGCTAAACATTTAAGAAAATATATAAAAATAATACGATGCACACTTAAACATTAACGTTCTCTCTCACATCTTCACTAGCTTAACTATGTTTTTTTTTTATATTTCGGTGAAATAAAATTGAATGAGATAAAACAAAGTGCAATCCCAAAAGCAAATATATACATATGTATGTGGGTGCATATATAATATGGATACTCCTAATTCTATAAACTTAAAATGAATTCTTGGAATTAAGTAGAAAGGATGCTCGTAGTTTCGGAAGGAATGGTACTGTGTTCATTTATGATTGTAGTTCATTGTATTTTTCACTTTATTAGTTTAGCTTTTAACAACAATACATGCAGTTATTGTTATGCTTGGGACTCCTCTTTCAATGTTTTATTGGTTTTATTTATTTGCATACTAAGTTCGAGATTTAGTGATAGTATATGAGAAACACTACATCAAAATAGTCAAGCTGGTGCAAAACCCAGTAAACTTCAGAAGACTCTAACTGTATGACATTCCCTCAAAAAATATGAATTGCAACAGTTTTCGTCTTCATTTACTATATATTCAGTTGTCAATGTAATACTTTTCCCAAAATTAACACTGATTTTCAGTTAGCTAAGGTATTCTCCAATATGTGAAAAGAACAAAACAAAGAAAATATTTTTGCATTTATCTCGAGAACCATAAAAGAAAATCTACGCCTGCAGGTATTTTTTTAGGTTTTTAGTAGCACTACAACCATATAAAACTATATTTTCAATAAAAACTAAATTCAAGATTTTATAAGGGTTCAAATTTTTTTGATGGCTGATATGCCAATTTATCTATGCCCATAATATTTCAACCTGACCGGTCCAGTCGTTTAGAAACAGCTGAATTATTTAAATTTTTCTTTCAAGAAATCCCCCACTGTGTGACGGTTGGGTTAATTCAAAAGAATCTGATTTTAACTTAGACCGGGCCAACTTGATTATAACGTGTGTGGACAAGTGATTTAATTTTGATCTGCATTTTCATATTTTGACAGTGCTTGGAGTAATTGAAAAATATTAACAAAAAAAAAAACAATCAATCAGAATTAAATCAAAATTATTAGATTGTATTATTTTGTAATTCTTTATCTAAAAAGTCGCTTATTACATGAATCGCAATAACGTTTTTCAAAAATATTTCTCGACAGGTTGTAGTGTGGGTGGGCACCGACCAACATTCTCACACAACTCTGTTGTGCAACCAGTTGTAATGACTATGGACAGCATAACAAAACTTGTCATGAAGGGATTAGGAAATATTAAACCTTATGTGAAATTCAACATACGAGGGTTGCTATTTATATTTCAGGAATAGCAAATAATAACAAAAATTTTTAATTGAAAATGGCTTTATTGATTTTCAAAATATTCCCCTTGATGATCAATACACTTTTGAATTCGTGCAAACCATTTGTCATAGCAGTTTTTCGATTCCTCTTGAGACACCATGAACAAACATGGTTTTTCAACGCTTCAACCGCTTCTTCGGCGCTCTTAAATCGTTGACCACGCAGTTTACCTTTCATATTCGGGAACAAGAAGAAGTCATTGGGTGCCAAATCAGGACTGTACGGAGGAAGAGTCATCAATTCGATGTTTTGCCTGCTCGAAAATGTACCTGTTTGACGTGATGTGTTAGAGCTCGCATTGTGGAGAATGATTCGTTTTTGGCGCTTGATTTTATGAATTTTTCCAAAGATTTACGGCAACCAAATGGTCGTGTACAACTCAGTATTAACCATCCTACGTTGCTCAAGCGGAATAGTGGCCCCATGACTAATTCGGCCGAAGAAACAGGCGTCCATTTACTTCGCTGTGCTTCTTCCACGAACAACTTTTGTTGAAGTTAGCTCTGCTTGAAAGATCCACAAGGTCGATTGCTGTTTTATTTTCAGGTCAAACGCATATATCCGTGATTCTTCACCTGTCACGATTTTATACACGTCTTTTGAAGCATCACGGTCGAACTTTTTAATCATTTCCTTACACCAATTGACACGAGCCCTTTTTAAGAGATTGTCGAATTATATGGGATCCAACGAGAACAAATCTTTTTTAGAGCCAACTATTCATCCAAAATCGAATTTATTGAAGTGGATCTAATGTGCAAGGATGTCTCTATTTAGGGATATGTCACATGACGATCTTGCATGATCAGTTCACACACTGCATCGATGTTTTGTGGCAGAACAACCGATTTTGGCCGACCAAATTCATCCTGGAGCGATCGACGTCCGAGACTGTGTCACCAGCAAAAGTCGAAACAAGTTGATTGAGCCCCTCTTGTCTCGATAATCCACGTCGAAAATCATAAAAAATCATCGCACGAAAATGTTTACGGGTTAATTCCATTTTCTGACCGAGATGAATTTTTCCACACTGTAAATTCAACAAATAGTACTCGTAAGGGAAAACGTTCTACGTATATTTATGGTAAACAATTCCAAACTTTCCAATGGAAGTTTCAGTTTGCGTCTTGTAACACTGGCAACAGTTCCCGAAATATAAATAGCAACCCTGGTATTCTTTCAAAATATTTGTGAATTTACCAAAACAGTTGGAAAATTAGTTGAACGGCAAAGAAATTTCATTAAATTTTCTGCAACTGATTTCAAATAGAGCATTCACAATAAAAATTGTATGTAACAACTATTAAACTTATAAAAATTGTAAATGTTAATCATCCTTGAAAATTTGTAGAATTGATTAACGGGTTGCATATGTGAAACGTATGTTAGTTATACGTCATGACGGCCGCTTCATAAGGTATCATAGCAAAATACGAATGACATGGAGATGTTAAAGAGAGTAAATATAGATAAAACCAGCTTTATCTTCTGCAGATTATAGTCTTACTTAAATATAAAATATATATGCACATACAGGAAAACATGATTATATGTATATTACCGTATCTCATTCTATATCTCCCAATTTAACATTTAACATTTGAGAAACGTCAGCATATGAAAACTTTACTTTTTGTTATGGACTAATAAAAAAAACAGTTTACATTTCACAGATTTATATGAATCTCTAGTGTATTCACACAAAACTTCTTGTATCACATACCAAACTTCTATAAAAGCAAGAGTTCAAATATGTTAAGAGGCTATAATTCCCACAGATGCATGTTAAAAGATGCATTTCTTTTATTATCTGCCGTTAAAACTTAATGAGATTTTCGCAGAAAACTACGAAACGTAAACAAAACATGACAGATAAATTGGCAATATTAAGTGATTAATAAAAAAAAATGTTTTAAATAAACTTGACTATTTTAAGGATGCATAAAAATAACTGACCTGTTAAACGGTTTATTGGTAAACTATTAAGAAAATTGTTGGCAATTTTCGATAAGTTAAAATCGTAGATGTTATTATCCTTTTATGGGATAACAGATGAGTTTTTTGCCAATCAACAATTTAAAACAGTTTCAACACATTCACTTGAACTCACTGCCATAAAAAAAAAACCGTTTCCCATTACATCACATGAAGGGATTGGGGAGAGCTTCTCACAACCAGTGAGCTGTGCGCTTTCTAATTTCTCACTCACAGATTGGGACCTACAGTTTTTACACCGATTCCGAACGGTATTTTGAGAAGCTTTTTCATGGCTAAATACTCGATAGTGTCGCCGTCACTATGCGAGGTGACCGCCGCCGAGAGAAAAATTTTTTTTTTTTTTGAAGGTGGTCAGAGCAGGGTTCGGACCCAGGATCTCATGTACAAGAGGCGCGCACACTACCCATTGCACCACCGACGGCCACACTCACTGCCATAACATTTTTCAAAAACATAAGGAATTTTACTGTAGCGTCTTTTAGTTTCTCCTAAAATTCCTGGAAAGGAAAAAACGTTTAGATGTGATTTCGAATCCCAACCTAAAAGGAATTACAACTTTCTAAAAATAACTCGCATCGAACACAACTAAAATTCAGAAATAATATTATAGAATCAGACCAAAAATAGGATACAGAATTACAATAAGAACAGTTGCGATTTATACACGCTGAAAAATAACAGCCCCAGCAATATATTGCAGGAACAATGTACATGGTTGCAAGCATTATTTTCGTGAATTGAAGATCTGCTGATTTTTGTTTTTTTTATTGCCTGTCGCATTTATGTTTTTAGGAGTTTTCAACAAACAAAGCCACATTTGGGTCACAAATACATATATTATAACCTATTAATCATTGTGTCCCAAACATATAATATTGAGTAGCAAACACAGTGTGTTTGGACACAAGTATACCATATTTGCGACAAGCTACCAACACCTTCAATTTGCATCCAAACAACAACAAAAGACAAATTTTGCAGCGTGTAAATAAAACTTTCAAAACTTCGGCATCAGTGCGTGTAAGTAGGAAAGCAACGTGTAACTGATGACAAATATCACTCTACACGTAAAAACACTTCGGTTAGTGACTACACACTGAGTGTAACTACACACTGAGGTGGCTTCACCGGCTAGAAGCTGTTGAAGATGATGCTTGACAAACATCGAAACGATCGTCCAGCGTATTTGAGTTCGAATCCCACACGCGGCATTTAAATTTGTTTCAACAACCGTGAAAAACATGATCTGTTATCTTAAAGGGAATTGCAGGTATCGGAATGCACCACGGGCCTTATTAACTCCTATTGGTTGCACAGCCAATATCCTTGGTAATCTTGCATCCAATATAAGTATACTTGATTGAATCCACGTCTTCAATTAGCGAACCCTCAACCGTTAGTGGAGTATTCAGTTCGAGTTCATCAAATTTGGCATCTGCGTAGTCGATATTATGTATACCCTGTAAACACAACGTAATACATTACAGCAAGCATATACATGTTTGCAAGCATTATTTTTATGAGTCTTTGTTGTCTTGCATTCATTAAATTTGCCATCTGCGTAGTCCATATTATGTATACCCTGACAAAAACCCCGACCCAGCAATATCTTGCACCAACCATATACATGTTTGCAAGCATTAGTTTTACGAATTTGAAGATCTTCTGCTTTTTTGTGTCTTTGTTTTCTGGCACGTTTTTGATTCAGCAGTGTTCAACAAAGTCGTAGTTGGGTTACAAAAATATATTTTATAAAATATTAATCATTGTCTATCTAACATGAAATATTGAATAGCAAATGCAATATGTTTTGACACAAGTGTACTATATTTGCAACAAGCTACAACCACGTTATATTTGCATCCAAAGAACAAAAATACAGATTTTTCAGCGTGTAGATGTTCATATACACTCCACTGAATGCCCAACGATGCTTCTGCATTAGTTGCCTCCATTCCCTCGTCCATAAGTATTATAAATAATAGGTGCGAAAAGACACATCCTTGTCCAACTCCCTCAAATGTGGTGAAAGGTTGACCTTCCTTCTCTTTAAAACGAACTTTATACTCCTTATCCGTGTACACATCACGGATCGTGGTAACTATCTTGTCCGGTATGTCCTTGCTGGTCAAGGTGGACTACATTCAGTTAAGGTGTACACAATCAAACGCTTGTTCAAAGTATACGAAAAGTAGATACAGAGGCGAGTGCGGTTCAACTGACTGTTCCAGGATTATATAAAGTGTGTTTACGTGGTCAGCACACAAACGACGAGGCTTGAAACCCGCCTACTAAATAAATAAATAAATGGTTTCCCATTACATCCCATAAACGAATCGGGGAGAGCTTCTCACAACCAGTGAGCTTACTAGTTTTATACTTACTGATTGGAACCTACAGTTTTACACCGGTTCCGAACGGTATTTTTGAGAAGCATTTTCATGGCTAAATACTCGATAGTGTCGCCGTCACTATGCGAGGTGACCGCCGTCGAAAGAAATTTTAAGGTGGTCAGAGCAGGGATCGAACCCGCCTAGTCCTTCCGCATAATTTGCTCCACCTTCGGCGACATCCGCTGTAGGACAAGGGTTACTGCACAGCGATAGATCGCCTATTTTCGGGATACTGATATCCACTCCCTCTTTCTGCTCCAGTAGATATTTTGTTGCACTTCTAATGACCGGCGTAATGACATCTGTTAAAGCTGATGCACCATATTTCACTAGTTCCGTTGGAATATTATCAGGAGTAGCAGATTTGTGATCGTTTATTTTACACAGCTCAGTCTCAATGTCTGCTTGCGACGCGGGTTCCGTTGAAATATCCCGTCCCGTGTTGCGACATGAGTATGCTGCCGAAGCAATACACTGATTTTCATCTTCCGCAAATCAATATTGTGTTCGTAAAGAATTTATTGAGTAGTACACAATATGGAGGTTACCTGTATTTGCAGCTTCTTCGATTTGCACCGCTATATTGTTCAGATAATTGTCGAAATATGAACCGGCCATCTAACCCACTCTATGTGCTAATTACCAGTCGTCTGGTTTTAACTGCCCCTTCCACGTCGGTGTCTTCAATCGTATTCGCATATAGTGCGTATTTCGGTCCAGGATGCTGCACGAATCCAAGGCTTATTCACATATATCTTTTCGTCAAGGACCTCCTTGGCTGTTTCCTTCAGCGTTCGAACAATGCCTGACCTCGTATTTTGACTGTCCTCTGCCAGTTTGGATCGTATAGTTTGATCGTACATCAGTGATATGGTTGGAACCTGCAGACGGTCAGTATTGTATTTTATGATGTTGCTCCTAATACCGTTGACAGCCGCTGGACGGATACGAAAGGTGGCCACTAAAAATTGGTTGGCGCTATCAATACCAGCACCAGGTCTAGTTTGGACGTCCAGCTAGGAACCCAGAAACACAATTTTATCAACTTGATTGAAGGTTGGACAACCAAGTGACTGCCACACGTTGAAAAATGACGGCCCTAGAAACATATTGCAGGAAACATGTATATGTTTGCAGCCATTGTTTCCATAAATTCAAAATCTGCTGCTTTTTGAATTCTTTGTTGTCTGCGACGTTTTTATTTTCTGCAGTTTTGAACAAACAGAGCCAAATTTTGAATCACAAAACCATATATCATAGCCTATTATTCATTGTGTCTCAAACATGTAATATTGGATACCAAACACAATGTGTTTGGATAGAAGTATACTATATTTGCGAGAAGCTAAAAACACGTCATATTTGCATACAAACAGCAGAAAAAAGACAAATTTTTGTGTACTTGTGTATATTTACAATGGTCAGTTTCGTTCCTCCGATAAACAGTTGATGACGAGTACAGCAATCTATGAGCCTGTCGCCACTGTCATTCCTCACAGTTGCAAGATCATATCCCTTCACTTTCTGTAGGTTGCGTTGTTGTCGTTGCCCACTTTGGTATCGAAATCTCTCCGAGCTGTTTCAATGCCTTCAATTGACAAGGAGCTTACAAGAAAATCCAGATGGCTATAGAAATCGTCCTTAACATTGTTTTCATCAGGCTCAGTAGGTGCATACGCCTGTACCACAGAAAGCCAGCTGAATTTCAAATTATACCTCGCAATTGCGTTGCGATCCTGGTATGATATTATAGCATTACTCGTCATAAAAGAAAGAAGAAGGCCGACTCCGTTCATACGCTGAATAACAATGCCGGAGTAAATAAAGCTGTGACCAGATGGTAATTGAGGTTTGCCACTATTAAGCAAAAGTACAGGGTGGCGCACCAATTGTACTACAATAAGAAAGAAACTTTTTGGTTAATCACTGTATTCCATTTATTTTTCTTGTTGTATAGAAAATTAAATTTTATTTTATATAACTAATTGGTTTTGAAGACAATAGCCCGTAAATGACGTCCATGCCCATCCACGCATATGCGACACCTGATCAGAAAATTATTCATTGCAGCCTGATGGGTTGAAGTCAGGATCGCCTTACTTATTGTTTCAATGGACTGCTTCAATTAGTCGAATACCTTGATTTAGTTTTGTACACACCTTGCTGAAATAACCCCATAAAAAGTGTTGGACAATCAGGTTAGGTGACCCTTGGGGCCAGCGGATATTATTAATTTGTTTGGGATTTTACGTTGGAGGTCCGCCATAACCAGTCTGACTATGTGTGCAGTTGCTCATTCTTGATGGAACCAAGTGCTGTGTAAACGGATACGTCTTCGGCGCAGTTCTGGGTAAAAAAAAGATTCGGTAGACATGTTTAACTAGATTAAAAATGAATTATCCCAGGCAAACATTTAAAAAATTTGTCAATAGCGCTGAAAAGTATGCAATAATTTGCGCTAAAGACTATGGAATAAGTGTTATTTAAAAATTTCTTCGATAGCCCCAAAAAGTATGCAATAATTTGCGATAATAATGCAAACAACATGAAAAAATATTTGTGTTAATGCTGCAAATACATCTTGTCATAAGTAACGTTTCTGTTTTCGAATAAAACTGTATACTTCCAAAGCAAAATATTCTTGGTTGTTAAGAGGCTTTAATCCTAGAAAGGCTTTAATCCTCGCTTAATGATGGCACCACTATCGAGTACTTAGCCATGAAAAAGCTCCTCAAAATACCGTTCGGAACCGGTGTGAAACTGTACGTCCCAATCAGTAAGTATAATTGTTACTACATAATTTTATGTTGCGATCTTATCCGACAGCCATCTTACATTGGTAACTAGATTAAAAATTAATTATCCCAGGCAAATATTTAAAAAAATTTGTCAATAGCGCTAAAACGTATTCAATACAGTATGCTAAAAAAAAGTATGCAATACTTTAAAAAGTATGTATGCTAAAAAGTATGCAATAAGTTTAATTTAAAAGTTTCTTCGATATCGCGAAAAAGTATGCAATAATTTGCGGAAATAATGCAAACAAAATGAGAAAATATTTGTATTAATGCTGCAAATACATCTTGTCATACGTAACGTTTCTGTTTTCGAATAAAACTGTATACTTCCAAAGCAAAGTGTTCTTGGTTTTTAAGAGGCTTTAATCCTAGAACAATACATTTTTAAATTATAGGAGTGGAAACTGCATTAAGTGAGGCCTAAGCAACGATGTTACGATCGAGCCGCAAAGAAAAAATCCACGATTTTGACTGTTTTTCACGGGCTCGGCAATTGAAAAAAATTTAAAGCCAAATATCGTTATCGAGGGGGACGTTTTATATTTTAATTTATTGACGTTTCTGGAATGATTGAAATTTAAGAAGAGTAATTCATTAGACCACCGCATCCGATCCTAGTGCTGGGAATGCCAACAACCTCTAGCCAGGTATACACCATGTACTAGTGAAGTATATTTTATCGAATTACCAGTCTAGATCCGTTGTGTGTAGTAAACAGCAGGGATACCTCGCGAAGGACGTGGCTTTCACCACGCACTACGGTCTTGGCAGGAACTTTCCCTTTCACTATGTACTGCGTAATGTGTATAATTAAACGGGGTCAAACCTTTGGAAAAAAAATCATTGGACATTAAATAGCTATTCGTGACATGTTTACCAATATGTGTATATAATAATTTGTCTATTTGAAAAAAAGTTAAAGCTTAATCCGAAGAAGCTTTGACTTCAAAACGTAACTGTTCACAAACTCACATTTTCATTACAAACCCCAGAAAATAAGCAACAGCGTCAACAGAAGAGGACATCGAACTTGTGCCGAAAAAACTCATACAGTTTCTGCGACTTTGTTCCCATATCCTTAAAAGAAAATAATGAGACATCATTGTTAACTGTGTGACACAATAAATCTCAAAACAAAACCACCAACTTTCTAACAAAACTATGACCAACATTTTATTACTTCTGAGAAACAGGTATAATAAATAACCACAGTACTTACTGTAGGCGACATAACCTTGTTTATAACTTATTAACAATTGTCGACAAAAATACGAAAACTCATTTATTCTTTTGAATTATGTGTGATTTATGGAGTTATCTTTATTTTAATAAAACATTTTCTTCGTCTTGAGCACTTCTTTCTGTGTAACATGAAATATCGATAAATTTTCAAATCACTGTTATTGATGTAGTATATGACATTTTATAGTAATTGGATTTTATACATTTTCCTATCGTTCTTTCTCTTTACAGCTCTCTTTGTGTTTTCCGTTTCCGTTCTTGAAGTTTGAATAAATAAAAAGATATCAAAATGTCCATCTCTGATTTCCGCAAAAAGAAGTTGTTGTTCTTGTTCAATGTTTTCTTTGGTGAGTAATGAAGTCCGATTGTATTTATGTATGAGAACTCCAAAGGGGAGGTGTTATTTTATAAAAGGGTGTGTTACTTTTACAAATGTTATAAACATTAATTTTGTATTACAAAGATTCTTTTACAATTTAGTATAGGGTTGTTAATGTATCGTTTAATTTAGAAATCTCTTAAAGTTTAAATTGTTGTGCTGATAAAAAATATAAAATTGATAGTGATAAAACTGAATGTTTAAACATATGGAAGTTAAATACACAAATTTACACCGATTTTAGTAGATAATCCAAGATATAGATAATGTAGAGGGACAACTATACAGTCCAATTGTCATTTCAAAATTCAGTCTCTGGACGGGGACTAGTACACATAGCGAATGACATGAATAAGGAATCGAATTATATAAACTTTAGTTGAATTCAGTATCTTAGCGATTTGTAGCAGATTTATATAAATTTTGAATACTTATAATAAAGGTCAAACCTAAGTTTATCTTCCAACAGATATACCATTTATTAATAAAACGATGAATTTATCCCCGCAAGAAAATTTGTGAATTTTTCGTTCGATAAGAGAGAAGTAAGACAGGAGGAAAAAAAATCAATGAGTGTTCGAACTCACGGATGATGTGTTAACACCTTTTTGCTACACGGTACCTGTTCGATTTGTATGAACACATTAGTAAATGTTACATTGGAAAATAAAAAATAATAGTTTTTTGTATACACCGGGCAATGCTGAACATCAAATGACTCGCTTTGTTTGGCCATAGCAACAACAACGAAACAACCAAACACACAACATCACACATACTTTGCCCGAAGTAGCTGACGTATACGTATGTCACATAACCACATGTTTGCCATATCTACAGCAACGAAACAGCCAAATCACAACATCACACATACTTTGTACGAAGTAGCTGACGTATTAGTGTGTCACCATAACGTCGACTGCGCAAGCCCCTGGGCTTGCAAATGAAATTTTGCGTGGCTATGCTTTATATCTCCGTTCAACCACAGCAACAGCCACATGTACATAAATACATTATTATGTTAATACATACGCTATAGACACAATTTCGTTTGCCTCACCCCTGCCACACTACTCTTTCATTGCACTCTTGCTCGCTCCTTTTTTGTTTAGCACGTCATTATTCTCTTTCGCAGTCGCAGAAAATCTGGTTTTAGCAGCAGCATAAAATCTGGTTTTAGCAGCAGCATAAAATCTGACTTTGATAGATTTAGTCCCTATACGCCGCTATAGATGTTAACACATCAAAAATGCCATGAAATGCCCTGGCATTGTGTTTCGGGGAATTTTTTCCAATTTCTTTGTGTGTAGTTTCCATTTTTGACTTGATTGTGACATTTCATGGTTATTACTTTTGTGATAATTCAATAATTCGGAATTGATAAAATTCAACGTGAAATAGCTCGATATATTACGTAACAACTTTAAAAGAGAACTGAAAAATATGCCCGCAAGAATTGCCATCGTGTAATAGACCTCAAAGACACAAAACTTGAATAGGTAATTTTCAAAGTTTGATCAAGTAGGCCATAATTTTAATTTGTTTCTGATTTTTTTTTTCAGTATAATTTTGAAAATATTTAAAATCATGTAATTCAAATTGTTAATATCTAAGGAAAAGAAATATTCTTGAACTCTTTACATTGTGTATAATAAATATCATGTAAGTTGTTCACTCATATAAAAACACAGGGTGTTTTTATGTTCCAGGCCGATGTTTTTTGGTGCGCAAAACTTCCAAAAGATATGAACAAGTTCATTACACTGTGTGTAATTTTGTAAGTCATGGAAATATAACCATATACGGACACCACTACGTGATAAAAGACCAAAAAAAAAAGAGCAGTGTCTCCCAGTTTTGCCCAAAGTCGTGCACTTTTTTAAGGGCCCCCAAAGATTTGGGGCCTCGGTGTCATTTTAGCAAAAAAGTGATAATTTTGTCAGGCTCATATCTTGCAAATTTATTTATTTACTTTTGAATTTTAAATTACTCGCTAAGGGAAAGTTGTAGCACTTGTCATAAAGAACAAATATTGTGAACATATAAAATCAAAAAAACTTCATCTTCAAGGTCAAAATCACAAAAAAAACTTTAAAAAATTCAAATTTTAAATTTTCCCCTGTTCAGGTCCACAGCTGGCAAACCGCTTAAAATTCAAGCAAACATTTAATTACAAAAATGTACCTAAGATCTCAGTAAACAACTTTCTAGAACATATGAACTTTCTAGGAATGATTCTTAATACCGTTTATTTCAACATTGAGATACTATGCTATCTCACAGACCACAGCAGCACAGGCAAAGCAGTAAACTCAGCACACGCAACAAGGGACGCAGCACACAATATAAAAGCGACACGACGCTCACATCGACGCGTCAACAAGAGCTTAGCGTTTTTCCTTATGACAAGAGCTACAACTTTCCCTCAGTGAATTAATCAAAATTCCGAACGGTTTGCAAGATATGAGCCTGACAAAATCACTTTTTTGCAAAAATTAAACCGAGGCCTCAAATCCTTGGGGGCCCATAAAAAAAGTGCATGACTTTGGGCAAAATTGGGAGACATGGGTCTTTTTTCTTTAGGTCTTTTATCACGTAGTGGTGTCTGTATAGGGTTATATTTTTTCGTGTTGCACTGTGTTATGTGAGATTCGGCACATTTGTGCCGACTACTCACTAAATCGCCTTCCCCAGTATCCAGCACTCTCCCCGTGCGACTGCCTCTGAGGGTATTACTTCGAAGGGCTGGTATGCTATTTAGGCTTCTTCATTTTGCGCTTCCACTCTCATATTTGCCTTTTGTACTTCTTCTGCTATGCGCAGATTCTTCATAACGTGTGCTATATAATGGTGGGACAACTTCCACTTCTTCTCTGAGCTCCACATAATTTCTATAAGATTCTCCGGGATAATGTTATGTCTTAGCTCTGTGATTGTGTTGTATCGGTTTTCTTCACATCTTGGACAGTTAAATACAATATCCTCTTCCACATCAGGGCAATTTGGACACATCAGTGAGGTATCGTATCAAATAGGTAATTAAATAAATGGTTTCCCGTTACATCCCATGTAGGGATTAGGGAAAACTTCTCACAACCAGTGAGCTGTGCGCGTTCTATTTTCATACTCACTGATAGGGACCTACAGTTTTACACCGGTTCCGAACGTCATTTTGAGAAGCTTTTTCATGGCTAAATACTCGATAGTGTCGCCATCACTAAGCGAGGTGACCACCGTCGAAAGAAATTTAAGGTGGTCAGAGCAGGGATCGAACCCACGATCTCATGCACAAGAGCCGCGCACACTACCATTGCACCATCGACTTAAATAGGTACATACTTAAATGTAATGGCTTCGACGCCCTTTCTGACTCAACACCTAAAATTTTAGAGAAGTGTCCAGCTACTAAAATTGCCATTTTTTTAACATCCACAATAATTCCTGGCTTACCCACTCGAACCGTATCAATACGTTCAATACGCTCAGCTTTTCGCTGCACTAGTGCAAATGGTAAATGCCAACTTATATTCCGTGCGTTGAAGGGCAATTTTTAAACACTCTTGACCTATTTCTAACTTCACACCCTGACAAGTATGAAGTTAATATCCTTGCACCTCTTGGTAATTCGGATCATTTCACTGTTTCTGCCTCCCTTTCATACTCTGATCTCCACGTCGCTTCAAAGCCGACCATGAAGCGTTCCATATTCATGTACGAAAAAGCTCGTTGGAATGAGCTCAACGAATTTTATAGGAATTTCAACTGGAAACTATATTTTCTAGACGATGATGTCAATGCTGCGGCAGAAATGGAAGATATTCATTCTATCAAAGGAAAATCTCGATTAAACCTTCTGATAAATGTTGGTTTAATCAGGGATGCAAAGAAGCTGTCAGATCCAAATAGGTAGCTTTCAGTAATTGGAAATTGAATAAAAATCCAACTACTGATATGCAGTGCAAGTTAGCTAGATCAAATTGTGCCAAGGAACTACGACACGCAGAATTCCTGCATGAACAGCGTCTTGGCGCCAAAGTTCTTTTTCTCCCAGGGGAAGTAAGAGCTTTTGGTCATTTGTCGAGAGAATTGAGGACAATAATAGTTCTTCATCTATCCCAACCTTAATTAAAAATGACATAATATATACTAACCCGGTTGATAAAGCTTACATTTTTGCCGAAATATTTGCAGAAATATTTGCCGATTAGCTCTCAACCACGCCCAGTTATCGCAAATATATCTAGCTCCATGCCTGAGATATTTTTTCGTACACGAGGAGTTAAAAAGGTCCTTGAGGAGCTCAACGTAAGAAAGTCTCCGGGTCCGGATGGAATTCCGGCACTAGTTTTGAGCAAGTGTACCATTTCCACTGCGCAACCTTTTCAGCCTGTCATATCGTACAGTTATTTTCCCTACTCGGTGGAAGGTTGCAAATGTCCAGCCGATCCGATATGTTCTACGCTCTCGAAGGTGATGGAGTCCATGGTAAATTACCATTTGGTGAGTTACCTGGAAGTTAACAGTCTACTCATTGATCGTCAGTATGGGTTTCGCAGAAACCGTTCAACTGCCAACCTGATGGCGTTCGTCACAGAACAGTGGAATCGGTCCGTGCATAGACTGGGTCAGAGCAAAATAGTGGCCTTAGATAATTCTAAAGCATTTGATAGAGTATCCGCGATAATGGCACGGGCACACAGTGAAACCAAAAGCAGAAAGACACTAGTCAAAGAAAATGAAATTACACCCCCAAATGTAAGTTTATGAAACACAAGGTCACCACAATTACCTGGGAGTAGAAGGTTAGTAAACACGTCACTCGTAAATGGTACCCCTGTCCCGGAACCGTGTAAAACCCTGAGTAAACTCCAGAAAGTACACAGTTTTCCCAATACCACTCAAAACAGCGCTTCCTCCTATATCGGAGAACTGGGCATTAAAAGAAAACGTGTTCAATAGTCTCAATATACTCCTCGTCTTCACAAAAACCCTGCAGTAATCAATTCCATCAGTAACCCACTTGGCGCTGAAGTCTCTTAAAACGCAGTGACCCATGATCACACCAATAAGAAATCGCATACCAGCTTTATCCATTGGCCAATGTGGGCCGTACATCCCCTGAAACTCTGTAGTGTGTCCTAGTCATACATTTTGCATTAATCTTGTCACACATCCAGCCATCAATCAAACCATACAGGCAGCAAATCGCTGGATCAACAGAATTGTAGAAATTCTTGCCAGTAGTTACAAGAGCGGCCGTTATTATAGCCGGATATAATATAAAGCCGTCGGTGGTGCAATGGTAGTGTACGCGGCTCTTGTCCATCAGAACTTCGATTCGCCATGAAAAAGCTTCTTAACATACCGTTCGGAATTGGTATAAAATTGTAGGTCCAAATCAGTGAGTGTAAAACTAGAAACGGGCACAGCTCACTGGTTTGTGGGATGTAACGGGAAACCATTTATTTATTTTATAATATAAAGTCCACAGTCTGCAACATGTAACAGTTGCCCGACTCAAGAATCCATCAGCGGTTATCACCCAGTTTATCACCCAGGTCCTCATTTCAAATTCCAAGTCTCATTTTGGAACTCCTATCCAATATTATTATCGTCAGATATAATGTAAAGTGCACAATCGGCAACGTTTAAGCCGTTGCCCAACTCATGAAGTCACCCTGATCATACTCAATCACCCCATGTTGAATATGAGCATGCTCCTAATGAGCATGATTCCAGTGCCACAACTCTGTTAGACGAAGAGTCCTTCTAGCAGCACTTAGGAGCATGCTCCTAATGAGCATGATTCCAGTGCCACAACTCTGTTAGACGAAGAGTCCTTCTAGCAGCACTCCGTCTTGTGTAAACGTCAAGAGTAGTGATATTAAGAATGATGTTGAACCCTGCCTGCCTTCGTACTCCATATGTCGTCACTGAGGCACATTGCCCCATTCTAACAACAGTTGTACAATAAATTACACCAGACCAGGCATCCATAGGTAACAATTGGGCGAACAATAGTAGTGTACAACCAGTGTACGACTTTCGGACATAGACTCCAACTTTTGCCAATCAAATTTCGACAGGTATAGAGAACGTCCAGTTCTTTCTTTCCATAACTTCCCGAGTATTCCGTGTTCACTTTGGCAGCTGGTTAAAACAATACCAATCATCTCTTCTCTATCAACTGACCTCTCCACATGTCAACAAGTTATTTTGTTTGATACGTATGAGTAATACGATTACGTTTGAAGTGTTTGTTTTATATTTATATCAATCATACGTACCCATAAACACAAACAGTAATAGCACCTTCTAGCCGTTTCCAACCAATTAAATGGCAAATTACTACCCATCCCATGAGATTTACTTGAGCATGACTTTTTGTACTTGGCCTCCGTTTGGCAATATTTATTAACTGCATTATCCTTTTTAGAAATATTGGCCAAAGTCCAATAGGACCAAGTTTTTGTTTGCTAATAGATTTATTGCATTCTGTTAAAATACACAATTTGTAAGAACAGCATTGGCGTGTAGTTGCAAGGAATGTTTTTTTTAAACACTTCAAAAATCTAAATCAGACCATTCAGTATTTTATGTTCTAAATAGAACGGAAGGATGGAAATGGTGTTACTACCACAAACAACCAAAATAAAGTACATCAATTTCTACAAAAATGTCACATATATCTGGTCTTAATTCATGACACACAATTTGGCAAAAGCAATAATTTTCCTCTACACAAGTAGAGGTGACAGTTAAGGGAAATGAGTTTGTAACCGCAGCTATATAATACATTTATGTATAGATATCATTGGGTACTGTAAATAAAACTAACTTTCACTCATTGCCCATTTTTATAGTATAAATCGGATAGCTCCGTCAATTAATGTGCCAATAAATTATTAATTCCACATCTGTGGCATGAATGAATTTCATTATGGTTACGCTGCCTCTCGCTTCCACTGCCAGCAGTTTCATGTGGTTTATTCGAGGAAGTTTGCTGGTAATACCCATGACATGTAATAGCTTTACAGCCTCCCATATTAACTACATGACAAAGATTATCACCATCACTATTATGTTAATTAGAACATTGTGACAATGGCAGTGTGGTGGTGGGTTGGGTGTGTGTGTGTGTGTGTGTGTGTGCAGAAGGGCGGGAATATGTAATTATGATGACCACTGTCACCACATTGCTTAATTCACTTGTACAATTGTTTAATTAAAATTCGTTTTGTAATGTCAACGCAGTTGGAGATGTTTAAAAATTAAAAAAAACAATTGAAATTATGCTGTGTATTTAGTTGTTTTTGAAACCCCTAAAAGTATGCAATATAAAAAGTTTAGCCCTTTGATGCCAAGCAGTATATTTTATATTCGTTAATCAAAGAACTTTATAGAATTTATCATTACAATCAATTCGAATACTTACAAACAACTCTTAATTTTGTCAGAATACTTATAGCTTCTTATGGTTTAAAGGAAGCACCCGACACATTTTCCACCAACTGAAATATTTAATTACATTTCTTTTGTAACTTTTATGCAAATTGAGTTGTTAAATGTGTTACAACAAAGTGAAGATTATATGCAGTAAATTAATTTCTTATGGTGTGCCTGAAAGTATGCTATAATATGGAAGGGAAAAGTATGCAAGTATCGTACGTACGGGTTTTGTTAAATAACTTAGAAGATGAGAAATAGGTTAGGATGTTTATTTTAGATTAAATTATTTTTTGTCGGTTTCTTTTCAAAAAGTAACATAAACAAAAAGAACTTCCTCTGTAAACATACGTTTTGAGCTAGAAAATCCTCTATACTTACTAACGCTTTAAGGAGTCTTTCATATAATAAAAGTTTTGTTTGATGTGGATGATATGAACCAACTGAACTCAAAGATATGTTTGTTAGGTCTCTGATTTAGAGGTAGTTCCTAAGAAATAAACACCCTGCCTGCAGATGTTACGAGTGTTAGGCACGACTTCAAACAACACCATCAGATGCATTTTATATGTAATTAAGCGCCAATAAATAAATAATAATTAAATACTATATAACAAAATTTAGGCACGAAAAAGATTTTTAACATACCGTTCGCAACCGATGAAAAAAAAATAGTAGGTCCCAAGCAATGATTATAAAACTAAAAAGAGCATAGCTCACTAATTACGAGAATAATAATCCATCAAAAAAATTGAAAAATGGGGAAAAAATGGTTTAAAAAAATGAGAACTTTTGCGATTTTTTTCTCCTATTCAATATCTACAACTTTGCTTCAGACACAAAAGAGATATTCCGTACACTATACCGAGATATAACCGTGTTAAAATATAAAAGAAGTGATAAAGATCCCCCTTGAGCAAAAAAATTCATATGGTCATTACATTATTAATGCAGCCAACTTCACAAAACGAAGGATGCAGAAGTTCGTATTTTTGGGTCTACTTTCAAGTGCAATTCTCAGGATTGAGTCCCGAATCAATGACCTGAAAAATGTTGTACTGTGGCATCAACTATATTGGGTACTTTTGCTTTGGTTTGTGTCTAAACTAACATATGTTGGAAAATTTCTTGTTTAATGGCAAGTTTTCTAGGTGGAGCCTGTGACCAATATTTAGTATATATTGCAGTTTTGATCCCAATAAAAAATACATTTACAAAACCCAAAGTGAAAGAAGTTTAAAAAAGAACATTTTCTTAAATAAGTCACTTTTCTTAAAACGTACCTTTTAGTACCTTCTTAAAGTACCTTATCGTAAAGAAGTACCTTTGCTTAAAAAAGTAAATATTCTTACAAAAAGTACATTTTCTTAAAAAAGGTATTTTTTAATAATTAACTTTTGTTTTAAAAAGTGCATTTTCTTACAACAAATTGCCTTTCTTAAAACACTACCTTTTCTTTAAAGAGTACCTTTTTTGTGAAACAAAATAACCTTTCTTGAGATAAGTACCTACCCTTAAAAATGTACCTATTCTTGAAAAAAGGAGCAAAGGAGCAAAAAATCCCCATTTCTTAAAAAAACCCTTTCTTCAAAAAAATACCCCTTAAAAATATACCTTTTCTAACGAAAATTCCTTTTATTAAAAGTACCTTTTCTTAAAATTAAAATAATACCCTTTCTTTTATTTTCTTGAGATAAGTACACTTTCTGAAAATCAGTACATTTTCTTAAAAAAATAAGCTTTTCCTAAAAAGAGTACCACTTCTTTAAAAAGTACCTTTTTCTAAAAACAATTACTTCTTTGTAAAAAAAAATTCATACTCTTATGGCTTTTTCCTACAGAAAGTACTTCTTCTTAAAAATAGTACCTTTTCTTAAAACAAATATTAGCTTTTAATAAAAGAAGTACCTCTCGGAAAAATATAATACATATTCTTATAAAAAGGACCTAAAAATATACTTTTTTTAAACCAAATACATTTTATAAAAAACAATTTTCTAAAAAAAATTTTATCATTTTACACAAAGTATATTTTCTTGGTTGGTTGGTTGGTTGAAAAGGCTGCAAGACAGCACGCTGTCTAGCACACTTAGGCTAAAGAAGCCCATTGTAATACCTGCAGTTTCCTCCATATTTACTATTGACTAGTCGTTCAGCCAGTTTGCCCTTTCAATAAATTTGTCTATAAGACCTACAGGAATATCCTATACAGCTACGGTGCTAACTAGATGTGTTTCGAATATCCTACTTCTCAGTCCTGCCAGAGCAGGGCAATCCAAGAGAAGGTGTATCGTCGCTTCCTCGTCCCCTTCCATGCAGCATCTTCAGAGAGTGGAGTTTCTATGTCCCAATCTTATGGCGTGTTTTCCTACAAGACAATGACTCGTAAGTGTTCCTTGACTCTCGGCAAGTTAGTTGCCTAGTCCTCTTCCTGTCCACCTGTGGCCAGAGGACGCTGGCTTGTTTGCAAGTTGAAGTAAGTCTTCACTTGTCCTTGAACATTATATCTGCAAATGGCTGGTAGAGATTGGCATACCAACACCTTCTTTTGCCGGAAGAACCTGTGCCGTAGTACCCTGTCTAGCTAACGTATCCGCTACGCAATTGCCTGGAATGTCGCTGTGTCCCGGTACCCAGATGAGCCTAATGTCAAAATACTCTGCCATCACCCTAAGTGATGAGTGGCATTCTTTCACCGTCAGGGACGTAGCAAACATGACTTCCAGGGATTTTATGGCAGCCTGGCTGTCTGTGTAGATACATATTCTCTGGAGGGTTGTGGCACTACTTTTCAGTAGTTCAGCAACCTCCAGTATGGCGGTAATTTCCGCCTGAAATACACTACAGTGATAAGGAAGCTTGAAGGAGATATTTATATTTAGGTACGGTGAATGGACCCCATAGCCTACTTCCTCGTCCAACTTTGATCCATCCGTGAAAAATCTGATACTACTTGTATCCCTTTCCAGTGACTTTTCCCAGGTATTACTGTTCGGAATGGAAGTTGTTAGATTCATCGCTGGTAGAAGGTAGGGGATACAGTAGTCGGTTTTTACGGGAATGTAGTTGATCCGGTGAAGTAATTCAGCGTGTCCGGAATGCCCCGATATCAAAACGCCACAATCTCTGATTCTCACCAGGGATGGAGCGGCTGCCGATTCGGCCATGATATCAAGAGTACAGATGGTGAGGATATCACTAAGTGCAGAGCCTGACGTCGTGCCCAATGCCCCACTAACGCTAATCAGTGCTGATCTTTGAATTTCCATCAAGGAATTCAGAATATATTTCTCCTCCACCAAACTATGGTGACATAGAGAAGTATTGGTCTGATTATTGCCATATAAATTCACATGGTGATTTTAGGAGACATTTCTATCGCCCCTTTACAGCAGTAAAGAACAACAGACGCCTTTTTCAACCTCTCCTCCACATTCGGTTTCCAAGACAGCTTTCTGTCGAGAATTATTCCCAGATACTTGACCTTTTCCGTCAAGTGTAATTGCACCCCACTATCTGACGGCAGTTCAAATGAGGGTATTTTATATTTCCGAGAGAACAAGATAAGCTCGGTTTTAAGTGGGTTAAGTGATAGTCCGTTGTTAGCGGTCCAGTTCGAAATCAGACTAAGTAGGCTGGTTGTACGAATGCTAAGTAAATTGAGGTTTCTACCCGTACAGATGATAGCAATATCATCGGCATAGGCAAAGACCTGGGATTCGGCCCTGTCCAATTCAAGAAGCAGTTAATTGACAGAAGTTAACCATAATAGTGGAGACAGAACTCCCCCTTCGGTGTCCGCCTGTTAACGTTCCGAGCAATTGTAACACCACCCCATTCAGCTTTGACGGATCTGTCCACCAGAAGCTTCCCAATTAGGCGTGTCAGTAAGCTGTAGACTCCTAGATTCTGTAACGACCTAAGAATCGCCGAAGGTTGAATGTTATTATTTTCTTAAAGATCAATTTAAATTACAGTATTTCTCAACAGGCGCCTTAGGTGTGTTGGAACTAACTAGTACATAACATACAGCGAAAGGGCCTTTGTTCGAAACGGGTGTTCCCTGACACCTCATGTGATTTTTTACTTATTTGCCTTTAGTTTAAACAATATTTTAGTTATATCAAGTTGACTGCTCCAATTCCGGCCTACGCTTTATTTAATTATCACTTGATTTCCTAATTGCAATACAATTTTAGGGAACCATAATTTTGGCTGAGTGAATTAACCACACACCCATAAAAAAAACTTCGGTTGAGACAACCGAATGGGCCATAGCCGAATATAATGGTTGTCATAACCGAATTGTTACGAAATTATCGTATTGAAACCAAAAAAATAAAATAATCGGTCGATGTAGTCACAAGCTTGGTAAAAGCAAGCTGGTGGCTTTGGATATATTCGAAACGTTCGATAGTATCGCACGACGTAATTTTATACAAGCCTAGATCCTCGGTGGCGGTAATGTCTTCGTTCGTTTTATATCGAGCTTTCTCAGAGATTGGCCGTCGGTGGTGTAATGCTTAACGTGCAGGGCTCTTGTACAAGATGACGTGGGTTTGGTATCTGCTCTAACTACCTTACATTTATTTCGATGACGGTCACCACGTTTAGTGACAATAACGAGTACTTAGCCATCACCATTCGGAATCAGTGTACAACAACAACTACGAAGCGCACAGCTTACTGATTGCGAGAAGTTCCCCGCAAACTCTTTGATGGATGTAATAGGAAACTGTTTTCTCAGAGATTGCACTATACTTAGATTTCTTCCAGAGACAATGTTTTGAATGCATGGATACCACAAGCCTCCGGACTGTCTCTGCCTCTATTCCTAATCCTCATAAATAACGTTTTGGTCCGAATTAATAATCCCATATATTCTTCGCTGGTGACAGTAATCTATGTTAGTTCTATTCATTCGGTCAGCACTGTAGCCCTACCGTTGTCCAGTGTAGGAGGTATGTGATACATACGTCATTGCACCAAGATCTGATCTTAATATTTGAGTGGTGTCAAATGAATAGATCTGACTTTAAAAATAAAATAAATGGTTTCCCATTACATCCCATGAAGGGACCGGGGAGAACGTCTCACAATCATGAGCTGTGCGCTTTCCAGTTTTCACTCACTGATTGGGACCTACAGTTTTACACCGATTCCGAACGGTATTTTGAGAAGCTCTTTTTCATGGCTATATACTCGATAGTGTCGCCGTCACTATGCGAGGTGACCGCCGCCGAAAGAATTTTTTTTGTTGAAGGTGGTTGAAGGTGGTCGTGTACAAGAGCCGCGCACACTACCATTGCACCACCGACGGCCACTTTAGCAGGTCTAAAACTCAGTGCAATCTGTTGGCCAACAAACTTTGTCATTTACACGAGACAGGTTTGCGGAGACAACAGCAATATTGATTCCTCACTGTCTCTGATTTTTCGAAGACAATACATTTTGCAACTAATAACTGAAAATATAGTTGTCTTGTCTCGGGTAAACACATGGAACCGCTTCATAAATTTATCGCCGTCTGAACAATTTCTATGCAAAATATAAATACAGAAGGAGCAGATGCTCTGACCATAAAAATACAAAGGGACATTTGTTGGACTAACCACATATTTGATGTTTCAAAAAATGTATAGTTGCTAAAACCTCTTCGTTAGTTCTGTGAAGACAACATCCTATTGCAAGCCTTGTTTTAATTATAGCTTTCATAATTCTACAAAATTCCACATTTAACAACCTCATAGTCTGCTTAAGTCCTTTTCAAAATATATTTGAAAACGCCTAAAACTATGCCTCTCAAAAATGTTTCCTAGCGTCTACCTAAAAATAAACTGCACTTCTTGTAACCAAATTTCAGCTTTAACTCCTTGTAAGAAATTTACTGTAACTGAATTATTTCTCATAATTTCTACAGTTTATATGGTAATAATTCATACTAAAAGCAACAAAAAAAACAAATTATTTACACCACTAAGGCGTATATGAAATATTGCCTATAATACCAGTTTATGGCATAAAATATATTTCAACATAACGCCTGAATACAAGCAACAACAAAATAATACTTTACCCAAATGCAATGAAGCACAAATTATGTGTTACTTATAACGATATACAATTACTATTTGCAAAGCGCCAAAAAGTATGCAACAATAAATATTTTGTAAGCATGTCTAAATGTAGGCTAGTTTTATTAAACGGCAAACCATCTATTACAAGTTATGTAGCACTTAAACTAAGAAATTCATATGAAATATCAGTTTATTCTAGCATTTCTTTAATATAAAGACCTTAATCAAACTGCTAACATTGACATTAGAATGCACAATGATGATATTTCACAACAAGAAAAAAAATCTTCTAATAATAATTTCCAAAGTACTGTGACAAAGTGACCCAAAAATTTAACAGCAAACATGTATCAAAGAACAAATTATTCCATTTCTCTAAAATAAATCATCTTCAAGGCATTTAATATTAAAATATTTGACTCATATTTGTTGGCTTGCCAAGAATTTTGTCCATATACCTATTAAGAATAAAAGAACTTATAGCCGTCACAATAACCCACAGATATGTAGATCCCCAGTGTTTTCAATATCCAAATGTGTGCTCTCATATTTGTGCATGATGTGGCCTCCGTCATCACAGTGTGATATCTATTCTAATACCACAAAAGACCAAAAACACAAAACCCGAGTACTCGAATAAACGTGTGATTTCAAAGTGGATTCGCCTGTCCGTGTGAAACCGTTGTAATTTAGTTTAACTGACAATCTCTGTGTGTGACCTTCAGACATCCAGCTTGGGATTATTATTAATACTGAGTATATGGATTCCTAGGGGATAAAATACAACATCATGGTACGTTTCACGAAACGTTTAAAGAGAATTCAGAGTTCAAGTTGTGAAGAACGAAGCCAAAAGAAGAAATGGACAGAAAACGTAAACGAAACATTTATCAAAAATATAAATAGCTTGTAGGACAATGTTGTGATAACGTTATGAAAGTAATGAAGGTAACGACGAAAGGATAATAATAAAAAGAAAGGGAAGGAATGATATTAAAGAGTCCATTTGATTGTTTAAAAATGTAATGCAGATGCTTACAAATATAAAACCGATTCGATTTAACGTCATATTCATAAATAGGAATAATTCAGGCATTTTTTAGTCTCATCTAAGACAAAGCCCCCTCAAGTGGCAAACTGTGGTATACTAATATCCGCTATTAAGCCATTTAAAGTTTTAGTCAAACAGCTCCTTAAAGTAGGCAACATTAATTAGATTTCTACTATGACTAAAAGTAGGCTAGTTGTTAGTATACAAATCATGTCAAAGTAGACGACGTAGAATCCAATTGATATGAATTTTAAAAATAACATCAAATTGGCTAAAAGAATTTAACTACCTAAAGGCTTACCAGGTTCCAATGTTTTTTGCCATATTTTGTCATTTATTTAAAGCTTTATTCAAAAAGCTCCTAAAAGTTGGCAACACTAATGAGTTTGTTTGTTTGATTAAAAAATATGTTAATTTTAATAAACGGGCATTATCTAATGTGAGATTTATGTTGCAAATCATACCAAGTTAAACCAAAGAACAGCGTGATATAAGACCTAAGTACTAACAAGTTTAAAAATTACATACTGAATTTGAAAGGATAATAATAAAAATAAAGGGAAGGAAAAATATTATAGAGTCAATGAAAACGTGTAAAATTGTAATGCAAATCTATGTGACGCTTACAAATATAAAACAGATTATTTTTAACGACACATTCGTAAATAGAAATAATTAAGGCATTTCTTATTCTCCTCGTAGACAATAGCCCTCTCAGGTTGCAAAGTGTGGTATATTAATATCCGCTATTAGGCCATTTATAGCTTTATTCAAAAAGATCCTTAAAGTAGGCTACACTTATGAGTTTTTTACTTTGAATAAAAGTAGGCTAATTTTTAGTATAAAAATTATGTCAAAGTAGATGACGTAGAATCCAATTGATATGAAATTTAAATATAACATTAAATTGGCTGAAAGTATTGAACTACCTAAAGGTTTAACAGGTTCCAATGTTGTTTTATCAGATTTGCCATTAGGTTATTTAACGCTTTACTCAAAAAGATCCTAAAAGTAGGCAACACTAATGAGTTTCCATTGTGAGACTTATATTGCAAATCATACCAAGTTAAACCAAAGAACATCGTGATTTAAGATCTAAGTGCTGGCAGGTTTAATAATTACATATTACACTTTTTTAAAAAGAAATACACTTCGAAAAATTTTAACATTATTCATCTCTGGTTCCACTGTTATTTTTCATATTCGCCATTAGGTTATTTAAATCTTTACTCACAAACCTCCAAAAAGTAGGCAACACTAATGACTTCGTTTATTTGAGTACAAATATGTTAAATTTAATAAACGGCCCACATCTATTGTGAGATTTATTTTGCAAATCATACCAAGTTAAACTAAAGAACAGCGTGATTTAAGCTCTAGCTGTTGACAAGGTTAATAATTACATATAACACTTTTTAAAAAAATTACACTTCAAAAAAGTTTACCATTATACCTCTCAGGCTCCAGTGTTGGCTTTTCATAATCGCCATTAGATTATTTAAAGCTTTACTCACAACCTTCCAAAAAGTAGGCAATACTAATGACTTTGTATGTTTGACTAAAAATTTCATAATTTTAATAAACGGTCCGCATCTATTGTAAGATTAATGTTGCAAATCATACCAAGTTAAACCAAAGGACATCGTGAGTTAGGATCTAACAACTGCTGTCAAGTTTAAAAATTAAATTAAATTTTTAAATTAAACTACGACAAATTTTACCATTATTCATCTCAGGCTCCTAAGTATTGCATTAGTATATTCGTCAGTAGGATGTTTTAAGGTTTAATCCCAAATCCCCAAAAAGTAGGCAACAATACTGAGTTTGTAAGATTGACTAAAAGTATGTTAATTTTAATAAACGGAAAACTTATATTGTGAAATTTGTGTTGCAAATCATACCAAGTTAAACAAAAGAACAGCGTTATTTAAGATCTAAGTGCTGACAAGTTTAAAAATTACATTAAATTAGTATATGTGCATTAGGATGTTTTAAGTTTATTCGCAAACCTCCAAAAAGTAGGCAACAATATTGAGTTTGTTGGTTTGACTTAAAGTAGGCCAGATTTTCCAAAGGCCAAACAGCTATTGTGATTTCTAAGCTATAAATCACACCATGTTAATCACAAGAGCCTCTGGATAGAGTTGGTGCAAAACCTAAATGGTGCAAAATTTTACCATTATAAACCGAAGTCTCCAAACGTTTGTATTATTGTAATTGCCGTTAAGATCTTTTAAGATATATTAACAAACCCCCCCCCCCCCCAAAATAGGCAACACTAATGAGTTTGTTAGTTTGACTAAAAGTAGGCTAGATTTTACAAATGGCAAACAGTTATTGCGAATTCAAAAATGACATTAATTTTAAAATGGCATTAAACAATTTGTAGCGTTTAGGAATTTCACAATTTTTTTAAGAATATAGGAATACAAAATTTTTGATAGGAATTAGAAAATTTTTTATAGAGCTCAAAGTTCGAATAAAGTAACATACTCAAAATTATATTAAATTTTTTGACAGAATTAAACTTCGCAAATGTATTTTTAAATTTTTCATTAGGATCTTTTAAGTTTTATAAGCAAACCTCCAAAAAGTAGGCAACAATATTGAGTTTGTTTGGTTGACTTAAAGCACGCTAGATTTTCGAAAGCCCAAACAGCTATGGTGATATCTAAGTTAGAAATCACACCAGTTAAATCAAAAGATGTAGGATCTAAATGGTGCAATATTAAAAATTATATTAAATTTATTTAACAATTTTAACTACGAAAAACTTTACCATTATAAACATCAGTCTCCAAACTGTTGAATTATTGTAATTGCCGTTAGGATCTTTAAAGATTTATTAACAAAGCCCCAAAAGGTAGGCAACAGTAATGACTTTGTTAGTTTGCCTAAAAGTAGGCTATATTTTACAAATTTAAAATTACATTAATTTAAAAATGGAATTAAACAATTTGTAGAGTTTAGGAATTTAAGAATTTTTTAGAAATATAGGAATAACACATTTCTGATAGGAATTAGACAATTTTTATAAAGCTAAAAGTTCACATGAAGTAGCATACTCAATGGTCTACACCCACCGACCTTCGTTACATTTTGCATCTTTTAAATTAAACTTTACATATTCAATCACACTAACAACATTTCAGTTGAATGATAATCGAACTCTGATAATCGAAATTTTACGATTCTTTGTGAAACAAAAACATCTGTCCCATCAAATTACGCCAACTTGCAATTAAGTTATAACAAAATTGTCGCTCAATTTCACAGGCACTTGTGCCCAAACGCCCCCCCCCCCCCGTCCCTTCAACCATCAACGAATCGAAACAAAACACAAATCTCGACATAACAAAGTTAATTTGGAACCATTTAGTATCAGTCTGTAATAAATTTAATAGCGAAACATTGGAATACAACAACAAATAAAAACTAAGAATAAAAAGATAGTCATAAACAAAGCGATGCTTGAAACAAGTCACTTCCGGTTGTTTTCAAATGCGAAACGGATATAAAATGACAGCTGTAGCCAGGGTACAGGAAAGAGGACAGGCAGGAAAACATAAAAAGCTCAAAACATTATTGCCTTAAATAAGGACCAATTTGCAACAGAACAAACAAAAAAAAAAAAGACACAGGAAAAAAGTAGAGCGCATAATTTTTGGGCATAGTCATCCATGATCATACGTAAAAACGTTTGCACACAATTTCAAACAATTTTTTGGAACGAACAAATACTGATTGTAAAATTTGAATCTTTTTTTCTCTTTTATATTTTCATGTTGTGCTGCATTTTGTCGTGGTTTGGCGGCGTGTGTCTTTGACGTTATGGCTGGTTATAACCGTATTTTCAACAACACCAACAACATCTACAAAAACTACATCTATACCTAAATGCTTTGGCTGTTCTCGTATGTTCCACCCCCCAATACAATCTCTACGACTCACTCCCGCACCCTGCACTCTAAAATTCTTGTGGAATAAATTTCGACTGTTGCTGTGTTGCCTCATGTCATGTGGCATGCCATCATGTTTGGGATGTTGTGCTGTTTATTTTATATTGTCAACAAATATGCAAAATATTGCTTTGGGTGAAAATATTCATCTTTACATCTTGCCATGTATTCATTCGACCATTACTTTTTTGCTGTTGCTGTTGTTGTTGGGAATGTGTCCTTTTCTATCGTGATTCGATTTCTATGCGATTCGATTATATGGACGTCCGCTTGTGTTTGGGTCTTTATTCAATGACACACGACAACAGATGTGAATCAAAGCGGTGAAATTGACGTTAAGGATTTTGAATTGGCTATTGAGGTAAGTTATTTTTGCTGTTTTTTCTTGGCTTTATGTGTTTATTCGTAACACTTTTGGTTTTGATTTAAAAAGGCGGTGTAATATGTTGGTTGTTCCAAATACTAAGATTAGTTAGAATTGAGAATAGTCTCCAGTATTTGAATGTTATAAAAATATTAAAATTATTATTGTAAATATAAAATAATATTGAGAAATCAATGGTGTCTCAGTAAGAGTGCACTTTTTAATTTTTAAATCAAGACATATATTTTTTGAGACACTTGCGATTATTTTATTGGATTGTAAAGAAGACATGTTCCGATTAAGTATGGAATAAAATATCCGTAAAATGGCCCCCACGGCTCTGATGACAGGCCATTACTCTTTCATTAAATTTTCGATGACTTTTTCATAGAGATGTGGCTGTACGTATCTCACCGATGATGCGTTGCATCTAGGATTTGAGCTCTGGAATTGTTTCTGGTTTATTCGCATAAATCCGAGATTTCTCCAAAACCCCAAAGAAAGAACCCGCACGGCGTTAAATCGCATGATATTGGTGTCCAGTCGACATCAGAATTTCTTGATATAATTTGGTTTGGAAATCGTTACTGCAATAAATCGATTGTTTCATGCGCGATGTGGCAAGTGGCGCTGTCTTGCTGAAGCCACATGTCGTCCAGATCCATGCCGTCCAGTTGAGGCCAGAAGAACTCAGCTATCATGCTGCTGTAACGAATGCCGTTTACAGTCACTGTAATTTCGGCCTCATCTTCAAAAAAGTAAGGCCCAACAACGCCGTCTGACCAAAATCCACACCAGACAGTTGCTCGTTGTGGGTACATTTGTTTCTCATGGATTGCATGAGGATTTTCTGAGCCCCAAATTCGACAATTTTGTGTATTGACGAAGCCATTCAGATGGAAATGCGCTTCATCGGAGAAGATGACTTTTTTTTGAAAAATTGGCATTGTTTTCACTTTGCTCCATTATCCATCGAACGAATTGCCGGCGCTTTCCATGGTCTGCTGGCTTGAGCTCATGAGTACGCTCAATTTTGTACGCATGAAGGTGGAAGTCTTTTGTCAAAATTTGCTGCGTAGTGCTTCGTGAATTTTGAAGTTGTTGAGAATGATGCCGAATTGATGTTTTCAGGTTTTCGGAAACACTCTCGTTATAGCAGCAATATTTTCAAGGGACCGACCGGTACGTTGACGCACTGGCGCCTTACTGTCCATAAGCGACAGTTTCTTAAAATTAATTGACGACTCTTCGAATGGTTTCTCAACTGAAAATTTTTCGAAGTTTGCGAGCTGTCTCAGGATAACTTTCCAAATATTTCTAATAAGTTTCCACAATTATAACGCGTTGGCCTTTCGTAAAGCGCTCCATTTTTAATAATCTTAATAAACATATGTGGCAGCTGCCAAATTTCAGAGTTGCCACTTGCACAAAAAAAATAAACTATATTTAAACAGCGCAATCTTACTGAGACACCCTTTAGAATTCGATATGGATAAACTATATGAAATTAAATTTACTATTGAGAATTTAAACTTAATACTTAAAACAAAATATAAATTGGTATTGAAAAATAAAATTTCGATATGAAAAAAATATAACTAGGAATTTAGAAATACAAATTTTACATTGAGAACGAGGCGAAACAGATGTTGAAAAATAATTACCCCATGTGAAAATAAATCATCACAAAATGTACACCCAAAAATTTGAAAATTCAGTTGTGACATTATCTAAATTCGGTTGTGACAACCTCCAATTCGGCAGTGATGACCGCTAATTCGTTGTGACAACCTCTAAATTCGGTTACAACAAATCCGGCTGCCTCGACCGAATTTTTCTGTGAGTGTGGATATAAAGCTAAGAAATATCTCATAGAAAAACACTAACCTTAACCTCTCTCAAAGCGGAAAAATTAACCTTTTGGAATTAGGGCGCTGTTATGAAAAGTTATTTACAGACAAACTCAGAGCCACCTTTAGAATGTATTGGCACAAATGCCGAATTTTGATGCGGCAGTATCCGTATTTGCTACACAAAAAAAAAATGGTTTCCCATTACTGCCCATGAACTGATTGTAGAGAGCTTCTCAGAACCAGTGAGCTGCGTGCTTTCTAATTTTTCCCTCACTGATTGGAATAACGTACCCGATGGAGGCAGGAAAATATAACGACCAAGACTCCGCTGGAAAGATCAGGTAGAAGAATTCCTCCGTATCGTTGGTGTTAGCAACTGGCGAGCAAAAGCGAAGGATAGAGCCAGTTGGAGGAATATGTTGAAATTTGTTCAATTAATATGCGTAAGACATCTGACCTCATGTGGTTGTAAAATAGTTAATACAAGTAAGAAAGTAAGTAGGATTGGGACCTACATTTTTACACCGGATTCGAACAATATTTTGAGAAACTTTTTCGTGGCTAAGTACGCGACAGTGTCGCTATCACTAAGCCAGGTGGTCGTCGTCGATGGAAATGTAAGATGATCAGAGCAGGGATAGAACCCACGTTCTCATGCACAAGAGCCTGGCACACTAGCCATTGCACCACCGACCTTTGCTACAAACACCTACACAAAATTTCGGTTGAGACAACCCATTAACAGTTAAGACAATCCAGTAGCCGATTTTAGAGGTTGTCACAACCGAATTTAATGGCTGCCACAACCGAATTTAAACGTTGTCACAACCAACTTTAGATACTGCCACAAACGACTTTTGTGATTGCTACAACCGACTTTAAAGGTTCGACACAACTAACGTTAAAGGTTGATGTCAGGAATATCATGATACTTTTGGTCCCACGGTTGCAGTTTCCATTTCTAAGTATGTACAACTATTATCACCATCTTTAGTTATCATACTCTTGTACATGAGATCCTGGGTTCGATCCCTGCTCTGACAACCTTAAATTTCTTTCGGCGGCGGTCACCTCGCATAGTAACGGCGACACTATCGAGTATTTAGACATGAAAAAGCTTCTCAAAATACCGTTCGGAACCGGTGTAAAACTGTAGGTCCCAGTCAGTGAGTATACAACAAGAAAACGCACAGCTGACTGGTTCACACTCACATTTAATTATAGTTATCATACAGTTAAATCTAACTAAGAGTTGTATCTGTCAATTTCTATGGAATTTAAAAATTATAACTAACTTTAACAGTTTCCGGCCTGATTCCTGATTTTAACAGAATTTTTGCCCGTAGATTTTTTGTTTAATTTTTACGTATTGCATCCACAAATAACTACGTAAAATTAAACAAAAAATCTACGGGCAAAAATTCTGTTAAAATCAGGAATCAGGACGGAAACTGGTTTGTATAACAGTGTTGTTAATTGCTCAAATTAAAAATTGGATTATTTCCTATCTTTTGCAGCAGATGCTCCTGTATTTATTCCATAGTGAGCAGCAATCAATTGTCCCAATAACAATTTAATTTTTAAAGATAGTTTTTTGAATTTTACATTTAATATATTTCGATATTACAAAAAAACCTGATTGACATTTGAATTCATCTACAAAATTCCAAATTTGTTTTGCACAGTATAAGGATTTGCTCCTGAGCAACAAAAAAAATAATAGAATACATATCAAATTTAAGGGACAACTCAATTGAAATTTGGAACAAAAAGGTGCAAATTTCAAAATCCCAATACTATTGTCAGCAAGACTTATTACACCGCGCCATTTTAATGCCAATCGAGGCAAGAGAGATCGGGAGAGAGTTAAAGGACAACCAAATAAACATGTTGTTTTTTAACACAATTTCAAATATACATGTATTTGTCATATGCAAATTAAAGTTATCATCTCGTTTGTTGTTAAGATTTGGGCCACATATTTTTTCTCTGGTATTCAGGGGGTTGTACTTGAACTATTTTGTTTGTAGTTTAGATTTATGCATATGTATATTTATCGTCTGTTTTCTCTTTCTTTTCATGTTCTCGCCTTAACAACTAAATCACCCTCATTTGCAAAATCATAGCGTGTTTGCCAACTACGAGGCTGGGCTAAGGATACACCAAAGAATAAGGAAATCCATGCTGTCATGTTGGAAATTTGGGAAGGACTGCGTTCAAAAGCTGACAAGGACAATGATGGTCAGGTAGGTACAAAACCAGCAAACAACAACAAAAAAACTGCAAAAATGAACTTTTGATGCTGTGTACGTAAGCCCATCAGTGGCACTCTTACACACAGCCAAACACATTTTGACAGTTGGAAATCTTCCGAAGGAAAAAAATTGTTCACAAAAATTCAAATCACACAAAACCAATCATTTCCGTTACATTCAACATCCGACTGAAGAGAAATTGTCCCCAGTTGGCTGTCAATTGCAGTGTGGTAGTGAAAGATGGTTTATCCCCTTAACCAAGTTACCCAGCACATAGGACATAGAAATCTTTTTCAGTTTGATAAAGTTAATAGAAAGAGGAGGCAAAAAAATTGGAATATTTTGGGCTTATATTTTATTATGCAAAATAGTATTTTCTGATATCTGTTCACTTGAATGAGTATGAAGTTTTAAACTCCCTAGAGGGAATTTCCTCCTCCCTCCTGCGATATTTCAATTGTACATGCATTCAGTCAAAAACTAGGCAACAAAAAACAGTTCCCCACAAATTGTAATAGTTTATTTTGTATGACTATATTAGGGCGAGAAAAATCCGGGTTTTGGGGTTTGTATTGAAAATGATTAATAACAGAAAGTACTATATACAGCAAAAGATTTGAGTGAAAATACTATTAGATTGCAGTTAAATTTGAATGTGGATGAATATGGACTAATTGCAATGGATTAGATACGAGTATTGATTAATCTTAGTAGGCAGGAATCTGTTAATACATTGGTTCAGCTCTACTGTACATCATCTATTATTGGGTAGATCTGATGTTAATGAGAGGGGTGAAACAATCATATAGTACTCCCACAGAAAAAATATCAGAATTTGCCGTAACCGAAATTGGAGGTTGTCACAACCACATTAGATGTCATCTCATCTGAACTAGAGGTTGTTGCTACCACATTAGAGGTTGCTTCAATCGAATTTCAGTAGTTGGAGCTAAACTAAGTCGTAACAATCTCACTTCGGTTGTGCTAACTCCAATTCGGTGGCAACAGCCAAATTTAGGGTTGCTGCTCTTTCCCAGCTATTAGATTTGTGAGTATACGTAATACACGCTGGAAAAAAACGGCCCCAGCAACATATTGCAGGAACCACGTATATGTTTGGAACATTGTTTTCATGAATTGAAGATCTGCGTCTTTTTTTTGTTTGTTGTCTGCCACGTTTTTGTTTTCAGCAGTTTTCAACAACAAACCCCACATTTGGATTACAACAACATATAATATAACCTGCTAATCATTGTTTCTCCAACATGTAATATTTAATAGCAAACACAATGTGTTTGAACACAAGTATACTATATTTGCGACAAGCTGAAAATACGATACAAACAAAAAAAAAGGCAGATTTTGTAGCGTGTATGTACTATGAAAACGTACTATGAAAATGAAACGAGTTTTGTCACCAGTTCCAGGCAAGAGGTACTACGCGCCACCTATGCAAAGAGGGATGTGGTTGAACAGGCACTGTGTGGATGATCAGCAATGATCAGGGAATGGCGTGGCCTTGATAACAATTCGTTACGTAATTATAAATACATCGGATTCCAGTTGTATTGGATCATAAACCAGCCTGAAGTAGTTCAGCATAATGTGAGGGGAACTGACCGCTCCCTCTATCAAATGAATTTCAAGAGTTGTATTGAATCGGACCCATATATAGATCTAAGGACCATACACACTGAAAAATGACGGCCCCAACAGTTGGGTCTGAAACACATATATTATAGCCTATTAATCATTGTGTCTCAAACATGTTATATTGAATAGCAAACACAATGTGTTTGGGCACAAGTATAGTATATTTACGACAAGCTACAAACATGTTACATTTGCACCCAAACAATAACAAAAATACAGATTTTTAGCGTGCAGATGAAGTAGAGAATGTGAGGGACAAGGTCAAGACTACAATTATTTGAAAAAACGGTGTACAACGAAACCGCTGTAATTTACTTCTCATAGATCACAAGTTGAAGAAGACACTTTTATTAAATTCAGGATGAAATGGATGCTTCAAAACCTTTAAGTCTCCCGGGCTGGACATGGTATCACCAGGGAAACTTTAGACTGTGGCCGATCTGTGGATCTTATGACTGATAAAGTCAGTTAGTTACCTAAAGAGGATATACGTGGGAAAGAACTCTCCCAGATGTTGGTCTATTAGCCTGTCTTTGTTTCTACTACATACTTTGGAATTGCTGGCAGATGGGCACTTGTGGGCAAGTATTGATGTAAGATTGTCGTCTGGTTGCGTATTGCAAAAGCAAATCTACAATGAAATGCCTGAATAAACTAGAAGGATACACAGAGAATTCGTTGGCCGCTAAGGAATATAAGTAAGTAGCCTTTCTTGATATGGGGGTGCGTTCCATAATATCATGCCTAATGCAATAGAATTGACCCTATCGAACCTTAAGGTGAACGTGGATCTTATGGGCCTTTTATATGCTAACCAAGAGACGTGTTACGGCCGAATTGGGCATCTCTACCTCTAAACAAATATATAAATAAATATTTTCCCATTACATCCCATGAGGGGATAGGAGAGAGCTTCTCACAATCACTGAGCTGTGCACAGTTTTACACCGATTCCGAACGGTTTTTTGAGAAGCTATTTCATGGCTTATTATTCGATAGTGTCGCCGTCACCAAGAGAGGTGGCCGTCGTCGAAGAACCCACGTTCTCTCGTACAACGCACACTAAACGTTGCACCACCGATGGCCACCTCTCTACCTCTACCAGGTATATAAACAGAGGCACACCTCACGAAAGGGGTATTGTCTCCACTTCTATCAAACCTTGTGCTGAATGGAAAAAAATGGTTTCCCATAACATCCCATTAAGGAATCGGGGAGAGCTTCTCACAACCAGTGAGCTACTCACTGATTGGGACCTACAGTTTTACACCGGTTCCGAACGGTATTTTTGAGAAGCATTTTCATGGCTAAATACTGGATAGTGTCGCCGTCACTATGCGAGGTGACCGCCGCCGTAAGAAATTTTAAGGTGGTCAGAGCAGGGATCGAACCCAGGATCTCAAGTACAAGAGGCACGCACACTACCCATTGCACCACCGACGGCCACAACACTGTCGCAAATGCGGTTGCAAATATTTTTACTTATGAGGACGACGTGACAATAGTAGTGAAATTTCAGTATCCCTGTACCATAAGGAGCATTCGCAAGGATAGCTCACGGATTTTGTGCAGATCAGCGGGTGAAAATGGACTAGGAGTATAAACCCCCCAAGACCGAGCTACACCGGAATTCTGTTACGTTTTAGCGATAAAAATCGGTAGTTAAACTGACAAAAATCAGAAATTTTGTATCACAATTTTATGAATTTTGACAACCCATTTTTGTCGTTAAAAAGTTCCAGAATCCCGGCCGTGGTCCTTTTTACTCGTAGGTATAAAATACCTATCACATTGAATGGATCTGAAATTAAGCCTGAAAATACCAGGCGTATCCATATACGGAGGGCTATAGGTTTCAATTGGGACTTTCTTCGAGAATTATTCAGTAGATCTACATAGCAGTGCTGAAACCTACAATGGTCTATGGGATTATCATAAGGTAGCCGTTGCTTCAGAAGCTCACCTATTGTGCACAGTCAGTAGTGCACAATAGGAGGCTGCTAGAATGGCGACGATGTGCATCACGGGTGCACTGCACGGAATATAACGAAAAATTTATTGGGCAATATAGAAGGCATATTGCTTCTGTGCCTGCCATCAGGTTAAGGCAACTGTCGCAATGAGGCATGTTCACAATCGATCATGAAACAATGCTGGAAGGTTCCTCCAATATTCTTGCATTTGTAGACCACTGCCGCGGAACCAATATCGTTCGTAAAAGTGTAAAACTGTAGACGCTAATAAATCTGTATTTTTTCTCGTTTGGATGCAAATATAACGAGTGTATGGAACTTGTCGCAAAGATAGTACATTTGTGTCCAAACACATTTGTGTCCAAACACATCCGGGACAAAAAGAGATTGTTGTCAACACAAGTTCATCTTATTGTAAGTGTATAACTGTATTTTTACATTATTGTTTCAGTAACTCATTCATAAATATTCCAGAATGCGTGTGTAAATGAATTGCGAGTTTCTTAAGCTGACTGATCTGTAGCGTTTTAGTTTCATACGTTCAGTCGTTAATTGTTCGTTTGGGAGGAAACACACGAATGCTTCGACGTTAGCATATAGATGTTTGGGATGAAACACGCACATGGTTGCACATCAAAGTATGCATCATTGCAAGTAAATATGCGAATGTTTGCAGTTAAATATAACTGAGTTTAGGACTTGCAAGTATATGAATATTTGGAGTGTGTTCCAAACATATAATTGATTGTGAAAATCTCTCCCTAGTACATTCAGCGGACCTTATGGGAAACTATTTATATTTCATATGGGAAAGGGATTCCTGGAACAACGGAGTTTCTACAAGGTCGCAAATGGCAAATTAGGTAGAGTCTACTCTAGCAACTAGGAGTAACTCTTTCTCGTAAATTACCTGCTCACTGTATCGTGTATCAGAGAGAAATTTTGACGATTCGGGGAATATCCCACTTGCTGAGGCATAATAATAAACATTGGTATTAGAGTCTTCTCTGACACTCATGCTGTAATCCAGTTGTGGAAGGAATATGGAAGGAAGATTACTGAACGAGATGACCCATCTCTTATGATATTCATCTCATATGAGGGGACAGCGACACTCCGAGGAACTGCCGAGCGAATGAACTGGCGAGGAACTGGTAGGAACTTTAAATCATATCCTGCCAGAACGGTACTTTTTGATGATGCAGGAGAGGTGAATGATGGGTACAGATATTGAAATGTAGAAAATCCATGAACCTTCTGTCTCTAGCAACGGCCAAGCTATAAATGCTTGTTTCAGTTGAGACGGGACACTGTATGATAGGTAGGTATGCGGTGAGACTAAAGGAGTGGGCAAATGAATTGTGTAAACGCTGAAAAACTCGACATAGGACTTCTCACAATATTTCTCACAAATTCGGAAATCAATCGGAAAATCGTACCACGAATTGAATATAGGACACTTAACAGTCATACAAAGATTATTTTAGAAATATACAAGGCAAGGAAATTTGTTAAAAAAACCCTATGAAAGTTACAAAATTGTTTTTTTTACAAACTTAAGCTTTGGAATGTTAAAGAAGTTGTTGTAAATTTTTTCTATAAAAGGGAAAATAAACGACGGCAGGCAAGACATATTTTGTAAGATAATCGTTCTAGAAATCACATTTGGAACAATCAAGATAAATGTAGTCCTCTTTACAATCAAAAGTCCTTTTTCAAAACATTCTTATGAACGCCGTACTCTAATTGATTGTTTAAAAATTAAAGCTTTGGAATATTAGAAGAAGACTCTTTTTCAGGTTATAGAGTCGCTGTTTATCTTGCGGGAGTTTTTTTGGGTTCGCTCGACATGTAAATAAGATTTGGGAATATTTTCTTAAAATCTGTGCGTGAAATATTTGTCGTGCATTTGCATACTAAAGAATTCTCAATGCATTTGAGTTGTCGCTTGCACTTAGATTGATGAATTTTTCAGTAGCTAAATTCCAAACAACCTCCCATGAAAAATATCTGTGGCTAGAGCTGAAATAGCTACATGATTTGCCAGGAATCATGAGAATGCATTTGTAAAGCTTCTGTACGGTAAATTACGTCTCTATTTAACAGAGATATTGTTATAGAAATGTAAAGATATTTAAAATTATCAGTTATTAAATCTCAATAGAACCCTTGGGTCCTCTACATCGGTTTTGTTAATTCTTATCTGTACATTCCATGAGACACTATAGCAATTCTCAGTGCTTTCCATTCTCCTCGATATTCAATTGAAAAATTCTTTATCCCATATTGTTGTTATTGTAAAGCGCAAATTGTGTTATATTTTTGTGCATTCACAAATGACTGCATATTTTTAGGAGACACTCGATTGAATGTCGTTTCTGGTTAGGATTGGGGAACAAATAAAAAAATATCGAGTAAAAATGCCGCACATACACCACATTTAACATTTCCATTTGATTTGTATTGTTGTGGAAATTCCTATTTCGTTTTTTCTTTTTGGCTATTACGTATTTTGTTGGTCCATTCTATTTTTTCGCAATTGGCTCTATTATACTTTAGTTGTGCCGTATAGGAAACAAGTAGTTCATTGTGGATGTTTTTTGTGTGTAACATCAAAAGGAAATTATAATAGGGAGCGTAGAAAATGCTAAATGAATTGTGCGCTTTGGTATAATAAATGTTGGCGTTTTTCAAATCGAAATAATATACTCGTATGCGATTTGTGGTTGTCATATAAATTCTGTTATAGAATTGTGTATAAAAGATAAAATGGAGCATTATTATGTCTCTTCGAAGTGGTTTATGGGAAAATGACGTTTTTGTCTAAATTTGTACGCGAACAATGTTGAATTTATCAAAAAAATAAAACCCTAATTATAGGCAACAGTTTGAACATTAAAAATCTGTAAGCATTAAAGTATGCTTTGATTTTATTCAAACGGAAATCGCCTTGGATATAAAGGAAAATATTTACAGATAACTAAATCATCCGTAAAGTTATATAGCCTAATGCTACGCAACAGTTGAAACCTTTACAAATTGTCAGCCTTGGGGTGTGCTTTAAATTAAATTTCCATAAAAATGACGACAAAATTTGTAGCTTTGGTCATTTTTGTAGATTGGTAATTTTTTTAGTTTAATTTTGCTACCAAATTGTTGCTTCGAATGCAGATATTTTGTAACAATATGTGCTTCGATGTGCCGATATTTTCTAACAATATATTCATTTATTAGGACGAGTTTTGTACATGACAACGTGGACTCGATCCCTGATCTGACCACCTTACATTTCTTTCGACTACAGTCACCTCGCGTAGTGACGGTGACACTATCGCATACTTAGTCATGAAAATGCTTCTCAAAATACCGCACGGAACCAGTGGAAAATTTTAGCTCTCAGCTCTAAAATTGTGAAAATCTATCCCCAGTCCCTTCATGGTATAAAATGGGAAGCGGTTATTTATTTGTTACATTCACACAAACTCGGTATGAAAGGGCTTGGTCTCTTTTTTCTTAGGCAAAAATAAGCTCACTTCCCTCAAATGAAAACATATATTCATTCCTTAAATGCAATCCACGTTTTTAAATCGTATAACCTCGTAAAAATGATTTCTGCAATGTTATCGCCGAATCGTATGCAATATGTATTATAATCGCCCCACGTTATGCAACACCTCGCCTCAGAGTATGCAACATGTGTGCCATGATGTTTATAAAAATAATAAAACGCTTTAAATTACAAATATGCGAGCAAAATATTTTACTTGTTAAATGATATGTAAAAAAATTGCAATACTATGTAAAACTATATGCAAATGGAACCAATCGTTTGTGTTTCAAATTGAAATTATACGAAAATAAATTATAATGACACTGTGGTACAAATATAAAGCCATTACTTGCAGTATTTCTACGACAAGTATAAAACCTTCGAAGTATACTTGCACATAATTGAGGCGCAGGTTAGGTTTGGTATTGAACGAGTCACTTTCACTATTTAGTGCACCACGGGCGAGTGATATTAATCGGAAATAGCTTCGCTTTAGACAGGCTTCAACCGATTAATGCTTGGCACGTGTAGAGAAGATGTTCAGTGGATTCTTCCTCTGCCACATCCTTACAGCTGGTCCAGAGTCATTTGTCCCGACCTTTAGACCCTCTGCAGTTTCCCGTCAAAACTTAAACAAGCATTGAGACCTTGGGCCTGGCTAGAGACAGAAGGTTCTTGGATTTACTTCTATCTACTATTGACCAGAATGGTATTGTGCTTATACACTATATGTCTTCTCCCAACACTCCCGCATCTTCACATATGAGACTTCTTGAAGGAAATGCTTAGAAGTCACAACTGAATCGAACCGAATTGAATTAAATTAAATTAAATTGAATTGAATTGAATTGATTTGAATGGAATTGATTGGAATTGAATTGAATTGAATTGAATTAAATTAAATTAAATTGAATTGAATTGAATTGAATTGAATTGAATTGAATTGAATTGAATTGAATTGAATTGAATTGAATTGAATTGAATTAAATTGAATTGAATTGAATTGAATTGAATTAAATTAAATTAAATTGAATTGAATTGAATTGAATTGAATTGAATTGAATTGAATTGAATTGAATTGAATTGAATTGAATTGAATTGAATTGAATTGAATTGAATTGAATTGAATTGAATCGAATTGAATTGAATTGAATGGAATTGAATTGAATTGAATTGAATTGAATTGAATTGAATTGAATTGAATTGAATTGAATTGAATTGAATTGAATTGAATTGAATTGAATTGAATTGAATTGAATTGAATTGAATTGAATTGAATTGAATTGAATTGAATTGAATTGAATTGAATTGAATTGAGTCTTGCCGTCGGTGGTGCAATGGGTAGTGTGCCCGCCTCCTGTACATGAGAACCCCGGTTCGATCCCCGCTCTGACCACCTTAAAAAAAATAAAAAAAAATCTTTCGGCGGCGGTCACCTCGCATAGTGACGGCAACACTATCGAGTATTTAGCCATGAAAAATCTTCTCAAAATACCGTTCGGAATCGGTGTAAAAACTGTAGGTCCCAATCATTGAGTGAAAAATTAGGAAGCGCACAGCTCACTGGTTGTGAGAAGCTCTCCCCAATCCCTTCATGGGATGTAATGGGAAACGTTTTTTTTTTTTTTGGAGGGATACAGCCGTTGGATACGTATCTAAAGTTTAAACACACGATCTTTAAATTTATCAGTCATGGGATCAACAGATCGGGCACATTCCGTAGTTAGTCTGGTTATACCATGCCAGTCCTGGATACCTTATCAGGACCAGGAGAAAGGGTTCGAAGCAGCTGATAGCCCATTTAAAGGTGGATTTAGTAACTTTTCTATAGCAACTGCTGGTTAAGGAGGAGTGTGTTCACTTACCGTAGTCTCCTCGCTCAGAGAGAGAAGCTCTACTGCAGGCGCTCAACTACCCAGAAAAGTCCTTCAAATATCCTATCGTCGTGGTGTTGACGCCAGTATTTTCCTAGAATCGATTTCGCGGATGTATCTTCTATTGATTTACAGAATAACATCAAAACTATCTGAGCATATCTGAGCGCATTCTTATTACATTGTAATTATTTGTCGCCTCCTGTCACTCGTGACGCCGCCCGCTATATTCTCTAATAGAGAGATTAGTCAGTCCTCCTCCACATATTAAGATACATCAGGTTGTGTCATGTTCCAATCCAGCTGGAATCCTATGTGTTTGTGATCAGAGAATGAATTATCATCAAGGGTATTACAGTCCTTGGTCTTCCCATACAGGTCTCCCGTTGTTACATCTAGTACCTCTTGCCTGGAGCTGCTAACGAAGGTCAGTCAATTACATAATTATATATCACGGCTGGTACCACAAATTTTCAGGCATGTTATTGAAACTTATGCCCAATTTCACCAAAAAAATAAAGCTAACAGTTACAAATTATAAATTCCATACAAAACTCCTAGCTGTAGGATGTCTGGACTTGGTGAAATCGCCCGTTAATATTTCAATAAATTTTTTTAAATCATTTTACTCAAACAGTCTAGTGTGCTTATATATCTACATGGTTTTTAAAAATATGAGTTCCCTTTTAAAGTATCAAAAACTCACATTAATTTCAACAATTAATGTGAAATAACTTAACATAACGACCTTCCATTTTGTCGATTTGCAATGAACCACTCGAACTAATCTCAAACTCGCCTAAAGGCATGCCACGTTATTTCACTTAACTCCACCCAAATGACTGCAAACTTACTACAAATTCATGAAATGGCACAAACCATTTCAATTGAATCACATTATTGTCTTAGTACACAGAAACGGGGTATACATAATTATCACCCCTACGTAGTAGACGCAAGTAGACGCATATAGTTCATGCAACTAGAAACTGCTGTTTTGTCATTTTAGGCAAGCAGATTTTGTGTACAGTTTAATATTCGTGTAATAAAGCGTTGCTAATAGTTAAACGCTAATTATAGTAATAAAAAATTGTTAACATTCGGTAAGAGTATGCATTCAAATTTTGCTTCCTAAAAATATGCTTTGATTTTGAAAAGCCAGTACGCACCAAGTAATTCTGTTCCATGTGGTCACTAGTTCATGGTAGTAGAAACTGCTGTTTTGTCAGCAAAACGTGTGCTTAGTTTTATATACGTGTAATAAAGCATTGCTAATAGTTAAACGCTAATTATAGTAATGAAAAATTGTAAACATTTTCAGGAGACTGCTCTCAGATTTTCTCTCCTGAAGATATGCTGTGATTTTGAAAACCTAAATTCAAAACAACAATTTTTCGTCTGGTTACGGTGTGTTCAGAAAAGAGTGTAGTGTTACTAATTGGGAAATATCTGCTACACGTAAAAGTTTTAATTAGTGACCAAAAACTATTTAAAAGATTAGAAAGCAATTTTGCGGGCACGAAAATGTGGCAGTGTATTTTCATACATGATGTTTGATTATTAAGAGTTCTGGTGTCTGAATATTGAGCATGTATTAAAGGGTATTAAGGAAATATTATAAACTTTATTTAGAGTAAGTAAGCTGTACTTATATATGAAAATATAGGTTCTGTTATCCAAACCTACGGTCTCAAATTCATAGCTTGAATTTTCAAAAACCGATGAATGATTGATTCATAGATAACAATGGGAACTCCATTTTATTTCTGTATTATTGCATAATTTTAGGCACTTATATAAGCTTTACCTTTTACACTCTACTCTGATTTATACATTAATTCGTATACCACACAATAATGGTTAGAGGATTTTCAAATAGTCTGGAATCGAAGTTCTCGCCTTTTTTGTTGATATCTGCACATAATAGTGTTGACTTCAAGAATCTAGCAGAAGGGTTTATAATAAGAATACATGTGATATAAAAATAAATATGAATATATTATTGCCTACGTATGGGAGCTTATAACAGTTTCTTTTCTTGCATACTTTAGGGTGCTTAGAGAATTAAAGGCATAAGGTATAGAAAAATTATGTCTTAATTGAAGATCAAACCGCGAACTTTGACCACTGAAAAATAATACATAAATTTATTGTATACCCTTATTATTTAAATAAAACCACATCGTACACTTCATGTTAGTACACTTAAGGGAACATTTTCGCTCGAAATGGCAGGCGTTCTTAGCTTGTATTTGTAATTGAAACGAATTCGATGCAAACATATGTATACCTAAAGTAGTAGAATAGGGTTCATGTGAGTACGATTTATAAGCTTCTCCGAACAAAAACTTGTTTTATGTTGGTCTGACTTCTTTACTTTAGACCCTAGTCAATAACTCCTAAAGGGTCATTCGACAGAAGGGGTATAGCAATTGGTTGAAACAAAACCACTATATGGACAACATGGGCATTTTACCGAATCATGTGGTGGGGGGTTTCAGGTAGTTTAGGCATTGAATCGGTAAATGTGGCGGAGCGGAAGGTTAGGTATAGAACTACTGCATGTGCCAGGTCATTTGTTATTTGCACACATTTTCACATACTTTTGGCTCAATTCGATTCATGCTAAACATATTTACATTCCAATGTTTTTTCATGTTTCGTAGTAGCACTCAACACTTTTAATATGGCCCGAAAACATAATGCTTATAATGTTTTTGTAAGGCTCTTTGAGGCAACATGGCCATGGCTATTCTGGTCATTACAATCAACATACATGAATGAATTGGTATTTATGTATTGTATTGTATAGTTTGTTGTTGTATGTGCAAAGCGTTTGCAGTAACTGTATTCGGAACTTCCCCCCTTAAAACAGGGAAATGGAAAAAGAAGCTCTTATAAACAATTACAATTCATATGAATTTTGTTTTTTTTTCGATAATAAATCTCCACCATTAATACACACCCAGCCTTTTGGACATAAGACTGGACATCCCAAATTGACCCTTTCCGCAGCAGTATCCACTCAAACGGCCATTAAAGGTAGCCAGACGAGCAATAAAACATGGAACCTTAACACTCATACAAAAACAAGAAATATAGCATACTTTAGGGTGGATGCATGAATGCGTAGGTATGTTTGTATGGAAAAGTGCGTGAATGTATGGTTGTGTTATGGTGTTGGTATTCCAATAATGTACCGTAACACACATACAGAAGTTTTAATATACATTTTACTAAAGTCAACCTCAATCCGATATGTTGGCAGGCGAGTAAGTAAGTAGCCCTGAACCGTTACAAGAAGAGCATTCAATTTCACTTTCAATTCAGATACTGGTGTTTCTACCGCCCTTGTCTTTAGGTTTCCAAGTAGGTCTACACATAAACATACACATGTTGAAATTATTGCAGATTCTACGAAAGAACACAATATAAAATAGTTGGCTTTGATTGCTGTTGCTGCTGTATGGGAAAGGGGTGGCTTTCTTTGTTTTGTGTCGGTTTTCAGGTTATTTTTTTTATTTTTTTGTGCGGAATCGTTTATTGAACAACATTGGATTTATTTTGATACATAGCCCTATTCGCACTCCAATACAAAATACCAGGTATGATGGAATCGCAGTAGTTTTTGCTACATCACTGAAGCAATACAAAAGCTGACTTCAGCAACATACAATTGAATGAAAGGATACTAATGCTATCTTAGCATCTACAGTCAAATGCTATTAATTATACACAATAGAAACAATTTGTAACATACAAATCCCTACATATGGTTATACTTTTATACCAAGAATCATAATCCACCTCAAATTAAAGTTCAGCATTTTACCAAATTGCTTTCATTTCAATTTTTACCTAAGTGTTTTTGTCTGCAGTTTATAACCAAAATCGTAATAAATTTCTCTGTGGCTTTGATCATAACTACCAAATGTTGCACTTCATAAAACTTAACCAAAATCACAAACGATTTGGGTATAAAAAGCCACCAAATACCATATATCAACCTGTTTTTATAATGAACAACAGTTTGGGGAAAGTATACTTTTAGGGTGTGTGAATATTATATTTATAGTTGCATATGTGTAAGGATTTTATACAAGTAAAAAGAATAATTGAAAGATATTTTAATTGTTACAAACGAAGCTTCAGATTTACCTTAAAAGTAAATCGAAATTAAATTTCCGGTTGCGTTTCGGAAAGTTTATAGTCACAAAAAACCTTAAGCATACTTTCAGGAGCAGACAACATATCAAGTTTTTTATTAAACATTAATACTAGTAATTTTCAATTCAACGAACGCCAGCTAACTTTCAAAGTCTCTTAAAACATTCCAAGAAAATCTGATCAAATTGAAGGCCTACTTTTAGGATACAAATCCAAAAGTGTAATTTCCCTGTAATTACATAAATCTTAACCTGACACACAAACAGCCCTTTGCGACATTGCCAAAAAATTAAATGAACATATTTTAACAACCATTATCCTTTCTTTGATGGTCTTTCGTAATGTGAAATATCTCATTTAATAGCATACTTGTTGGCGCTTTAATTATTAAAACATACACACCGTTTAACAGTTATTTAATCTCTGGCAATAACTTTACAAATGTGTGTGCACACATTATAACAATTATCTTTAACAACTTGCCAACAAAATCCAAGTACAGTTTTTAAAGGGGATGGCAGGGCAATACTTTTGAAATGTATATTCTACATCTATAGCAAATGTAGTGCTTCAAAACTTTTCCGCCGAATCATAAATAAATTGATTCCCATTACATCCCATGAAGGAATTGGCGAGAGCTTCATAACTATGTACACGATTATTATTGAATCATGGTTATGAACCCCTTTGGGTTGATGCACTTGTGCGCCCATGCAGTGCGGCGGTGAGAGAAGAAAAAACTGAATCAAAAAAACTGAACATTAAAAGTTTGAAAATAAACTATAAAATTTGATTTATTTGCGTGGCATATTTTGCGGTACAGCAGCGGTAATAATAACTAATGATGTTATGAAAAATGATTTATTCAACTAATTGAAAAAGTCGATAGTTTCGTTGAACTAATGTGTAACTTCAGGAGTAGTGTCCAAAAAACACTATGCATAATTTAAATATTTTTAAAAATAAAGCATAGTTTGAGGTTACGTGTATTAGTAATGTATTGCATAGTTTTAGGGGTTTTTGTTAAATAAAGAGACATTCGAAGTTCCAATGCGGGGAATATACAGATTGGTGTGTATTTTTCTGTGGCGTAGTGAACATGAGGAAATAGTCAGTTCGACAAAAAAAATCAATTATTAAATTAATTTTATATTCATCAATCTTGATGTATCTTGTATTTCTCGAATAACAGACACAATCACTGCTTAATACACAGTTTGATGTTACTGTAATGGTCTTTAATTTATATTGTTATAAATTTTAATATGGCTACTTATGTGGTTAATATCGGAACGGAAAATGTAAATCTTAAAGAAAGCTTTAGTTCAAAAGATATGATTAAAGAAAGGCAATACAATTCGCAGCAATTATAAATAAACTTGAGGAAGTCCTTCTCCCAAATACATATGAACACAATTTTTCAAGTGCTATTCAATTTAAAATCAAATTAAATCTTTTCATCTAACAATTCTTATCATTTAAAAAAATCTCAAACAAAACGTAGGATATCCTTAAGTCTGCAAAGACCAATTACAATGAACCTTTATTGGGCGCTTTCCTTAAACGCATGTAAAAGTGTGCGTGTAAATGTGCATATACCTGTGTTAGCATTTGTTCGTGTAGACTTTAGTGAGAGTGTGTGGATGTGTGATTGTGTGTGTATGTGTATTTGTGTGTGTTCATGTTAGCATAACAAACACTTCGTTGCCTTTATTGTGGTGTACCCGAGTTACGGCGTTACGTTACATTTCGCATTGTACCAAGTATTATTGTGTATTCGTATTATTGTTGTATTGAGTATGTTATTTTTCATTGTATTGGGCACATTTTTTATATTCGTTCGCTTCTTTTTGACACATATTTGGCCTTATGCCAGTAGGTGTTGACATGATGTTATATGCGATTGTGTTTGTCAGAGTATGAGTGAGTTTGAAGTGTGAGAGTGTGTGTGTTTTTTTTACGAAACATATACATCCTTGCACAGGAATACGAAATCACATATGTATATACAGAGTGTAATTGAATACGAAAAAGCCCTGGCAAAGCGAAATTATTTTATTTTTGTGGTAGTGAGGTCTCTTTGTTGTGTGACTACAGGGTGAATGGTAATTGTTAAGACAATATTTTAGCAGCAGAAATTTGTAATAATAAAATTAATAATAAAAAAAATAAAAATAATACTAATAAAATTCGCCTCAATAACAGCCGTGAAACAATTTTATGGTCACTGAGGTGAATTATATTGGTATTCGGGTATAAAAACATTATAATAATGTAAATGTTTGATGTTTGCTGAAGCAGTAACTCGATTTGTATGCTAAATGTTGTCTTGTAAGGGATGTTTAAGTCATAACTCAGGCAAATTAGCTCCGATTATTATAGTAGTATAAAACTAAAAAAAAAACGCTGGTATTTACCACGGCTTCAATTTAGCAACTACAACATAGAACTTTCTTGCCTGTTCGATAATTTAAACCCCACTATTGAAGACTTCAACCATTTTCGAAACATTTCGTGGTAGCCTAAAACTATACTCTACTAATATTCATTAATACCCTTATAGTACGAGGGTTAAAATTTATATTTCTGGCCTAGGTAATTTTTAGTGTTGCCAGGTGCAATCGGGTAACACCATTGGAAAGCGTTCAGTTTTTAGCTTAACAATACTCAGAACGTGCTACGTGCGATCATTATTTCTCAATTTTCCAGTGACTAACAAAATTTAGATCACTAAACAAATACAATTAACTAGTAAACATTTTCGTGCGATTATTTTTCACAACTTTCAACGCGGATTATCAAGAGACAAGTGCATTGATGAACTTAAATCTGTATATGCCGATGATGCAGCATCCTATATGAATTTAATTGGGGCCGACATTCTCTTTGGGATGCATTTCCTGTAGTTCCTCTAAGATCGGTTGCTGTACCAGAAAACATCAATGCTGTGCATGAGCTGGTATTAAAAGATTGTCGTGTGATACCCCGTGAGATTGAGGCAATCTCGCTCGTGTCGGTTGGTGCAAGGAAATGTTTAAAAATTCAATGGCGACACTTTAAAAAACGGTTATAATATATGATCCTTGGACTAAACAGTAATCGACTCTATATCAATCTAGACCATCGTCAGATGTTCAGATCGGAATGGTGCACAGCAATTTGTTTGCAAGAAGTTTTTGGTGAACTAAGGAAACCGAACCCCCAAAGAAGAAGAATTCTCCATCACTAGCGTATTTGACATACATGAGGCAAAATAATTATATGACAGTTATAATTTCTAGTAAAATTTGAATTACCTCTGCAAATGATAATTCAAAATTGGCAAATGTACTTATTTTCAAAGCATTTCCTTCATATCTGGCAATTTTGATTTTCAAATATTTTATATGTAGAGGTTTATGAATTCGAATGTAATACGAGGCAACACCAATCGAAGCCATAAACCTCTACATGTAAAATACTTTACTTTACTAAATACTTTGTCAGCATTCAGACAAATTCAAAATATCAAAAGCATTTCCATATTTTATTACAATTGGCATCCGATTCCCCGACCTTCATTTTCATTGCGAACAACAGTAACTCTTTTGCAATTGATTTTATGGGCCATCCGCGTGAATGATGATCCTAATGATTTTTTTTTCTAATCCCGCTCCAAATTATTTCTCTTTGCGTAGTCAACGTTTTTCGAAGCCCGAAGAAGCGATTACTGCTTTCAAAACGTTCAGAGTGGCAAAAGTGCTTCGAACAATGTTTCAAACGCATACAAAAGTATATATATCTTCAAGGAGAATATTTAGAAAAACAATGAAACCAATTTCGATCATGAGTATTTGAATTTTCATTATTAGGCCAGAAATACTTATATAAACAGCAACCATCGTATAACAGTTACGTTTTCTATTAAAATCAATAGTTGCTACCAGACAGTCAAAATAAATAAATGGTTTCGCATTACATCCCATGAAGGGATTAGGGAGAGCTTCTCTAGTTTTACACAGACCTAAAGTTTTTCGAGAAGCGTTTTTCATGGCTAAATACTCGATAGTGTCGCCGTCACTAAGCGAGGTCACCGCCGTCAAAACAAATTTAATGTGGTCAGAGCAGGAATCGAAGCCACGTTCTGAAGCACAATAACCGCGCACACTACCACTGCACCACCGACGGCCACAACAGTTAGCTAAGTATTTCGATGAAACTGTTAGAACTTTAAGCGTGGGAGGTTTAATAACTGTAACTGCACGCTGAAAAATATCGGCCCCAGCAACATATTGCAGGAACAATGTACAAGTTTGCACGATTCCTTTCGTGAATTGAAGATCTGCTGCTTTTTGTTTCTTTGTGGTGACAGACAGCAGTGTTATCAGCAGGTTTCAACAAACAAAACCACATTTGGGTGACAAATACATATATTGTAGCCTATAAATCATTGTGTCCCAAACATGTTATATTGCATAGCAAACACACTGTTTTTGGACACAAATATACTATATTTGCGACAAGCTGCAAACACGTTATATTTGCATCCAAACAATAAAAAAAGGGCAGATTTTTCAGCGTGTGGGTCCAACCAATTCACCAGATCTCAAACTGACTTCACTATGTGGACCAGACGTGACCACAATACATTTAATGAAAATTTTCGATTCATCCAGGGTTATGTCTAAGCACACTAATTGATCTAGTGCTGCATATACATGGAAAACCTGTATTTTTGTGGTGCTTGGACGCAAATATAACGTGTTAGTCGCTTATCGCAAACATAGTATACTCTTGTCCAAACACATAGTGTTTGCTATTCAATATTACATGTTGGAAACACAATATAAGTTTCTGTGACCCAAATATGGTTTTATTTGTTGAAAACTGATGAAATCACAAACATAACAAACAACATAGAACAACAAAGCAGCAGATCTTCTAATCAGGAAAACAATATTCCAAACATATACATGGTTCCTAGTAGTACATTCGCACCTCTGACTTACTTACTTTACTTTTATTGGCTCATCTTTATCCATTTTGATAACTTGGCACGCAGTTGCCTTATTTGATTCGCCCAGCTGTGCCCACGTTGGAATACAAATCATATAGCTCTTGGCTCCAACGACGTCGGTACTCGCTGTTTTCTTTAACAGCACCACATATTTTACGAAGGATTTTTCTCTCGAATACTCCCTAGTGTCCGTCATCCGCCTGCGATATGACCCAAGTTTCGGAGCCATATGTCAGTACAGGTAAAATTAGAGTCTGCTATAACTGGAATCTTGTCTGTCGAGAGAGGGCTTTGTACTTAAAATACTTGCTGAGCCCAAAATAGCATCTATTTGCAAGCACAATTCTCCTATTTATCTCCAGGCTGACGTTGTTTTCCTTGTTCACTGCGGATACAAGGTAAATAAATTCATCAACCACTTCAAAACTAAATCGGTTGTCGACGTTCAAGTGCGGACCAAGTCGAGAGGTTTGTCTAGTCGTTGACACCATCTATTTTGTCTTGCCCTCATTAACACCAAGGCCCACCTTCGCTAATTCTATTTCGATTCTTTAAAATACTGCAGTAACCTCTCGCAAATTTCGCCCGTTCATGTCTATGTCGACAGCATACGCCAGCAACCTATGGCTTTTCGTGTTAATGGTCTTGTTCATATTTACTGCAGCTTTTCTCATTCATATCTCCATTAAGATGTTGAAGAGATTGCACTAAAGAGTGTCGCCTTGTCTAAGTCCTCGCTTGGTACAGAATGGTTCGGTGAGATCTTTCCCCACATTGACTGCTAAATTGGGTGTTGCTCAACGTCATGTTACAGAGGCGGATCAGTTTTGCCGGAATCCCAAGTTCAGATATAACTTCGTACAGTTTCCCCGTATGGGGCTATCGAAAGCAGCTTTGTAATCGACAAAAATGTGGTATGTATCGATTTGCTTTTCGTGGGTATTTTCCAGGATTTGGCGTAGCGTGAATACTTGGTCAGTCGTGAACTGCCCTGGCCTAAACACACAGTGATAAGGTCCAATAGGGTTTTCAACAATTGGCTGTAGTCTTTCACATAATGCGTTCGATAAGACCTTATAGCGATGGATAAAATACTGATACCGCGATAGTTGGAACAGACACACGGATCACCCATTTTGACTACAGGACATAATACACTGAGACTCCAATCGTCAGGCATAGATTCCCCCCAACCATATACTGCACATAAGTTGAAGCATGTGGGCTAGCAGTTCTTCGCCACCTACCCTAAAAAGTTCAGCGGGTAGACCATCCGCACCAGCGGCTTTAAGTTTCTTAAGCCGGGAGATTACCGTTCTAATAGATGGGTTGGTGGAGAGGGGTACAATCTACACTATCTTCCACTATCATTACCTCCTGATCTTCAGTGGAAAAATCTGAATGGAGTAGTGCTAAAACGTGGTCTCTCCACATTTATGCACTCACTGCCAATCTGTCATAAGATTCCCATTCTCGTCCTTGTAGGAGGGCAGCCCATCTGGAAAAATTTTCGGGATTCATTATTCATCCTGCACATTTCGGTCTTTACACTCTCTCTCTCTGCTCCCACTGCCATCTGGTTCGCCTAAATAGTTGGTTGTCTTCCCTTCTCAGCCTCTTATATCGCACGCGTTGTAACTGACTGTTTCGTTGCCATACGCGCAGTGTCTTTTTCATTAGTTGTAATGCGACATTCTTCGTCGAACCATGGCTTATCCTTCTGCGGCTTCTGATTTCCAAGTTCAGTCTTTACAACGGTTTCCAAAGAATGGTAGATGTGCTTCCACTGGGCTTCAGGGTCCTCGGTAGGGGGAGTATTCTGTTCTAGCAGGAGAGTGAGTTTTTGTTGATATCTATGGTATTTGCAGCTTTTCAATATCTAGTTTTTCTCGTGTTCGGCTTCGTACGTTTTTCATCCTGCTCAGTCTTGAGCGAACTTTCGCAGCCTCTAGGTAATGATCCGAGGCGATATTGGCACCTCGGATCACACGTACATCCATTACACTAGCAGAGTGCCTATTACCAAGTGCTCAATCTGGTTCTTTATTGTCTGATCAGGATATAACCAAGTCTTTATATTGGAACCGTGAAATACCCCCAAGGAATTAACCCCCGAACGAGAAATGAAATAATCTCCAACGTTTTTTCACACATTTTTGGGTGTTATATCATATGAAAAAAACAACCAAATTTTTTAGGAAGTTATTTCGTTTTCCAATCGGGTTTTCCAAATGGACCATTTACAAGGACATTTTTTCGCCTTTGTTTACATTTTGCCTTGGAGTTCACTTCATTTTTGTTTGGCTTTTATATCATTCTTTGTTTTTGGATGTAATTTCTTTTTTTGGAGGCTTTTGGCATTATTTCCCTGGGGGGGTATTTCGTGGAGCCGTTTTTCATATGAAATGACACCCAAAAATGTGTGAAAAATATTGGAGATTATTTCATTTCTCGTTTGGAGGTTATTTCCTTGGGGGTATTATGTTCTTTGCAGCGGCGAAGTCTATCACATTTATTCCATTATCGGAGGTAGTATCATGTAGACTGTGATTATCGATGGTAGGTCGAAAGACACTTTTCTTTCCCAATTTGGCATTAAAATCGCCTAGAATAATCTTCATTTCGTGGCCAGGCAGCGGTCGTATATTTCCTTCAGACCCTCATAAAATTATTCTTTGACCTCATCGTCTTTATCCTCTGTCGGTGCGTGCCCACAAATTAATGATATGTTGAAATATTTCGCTTTGATGTGAATTCCGGCTATGCATTCACTCACTGGGTTGAAACTTGAAACTAGGTGTCGCAGTCTCTTGCCAACTATAAATCCGCACCAGAATTCGTGTTTTCTCTCATGACAGCTGTAGTAAATATCGCAGTAGTTCTTTTTGGTGCAACCCTGTTCTGTCCATCGCAGTTCCTGGATAACTGTGAGGTCAACTTTATATTTTTCGAGCACAACCACCAGTTGGAAAGTGGCACCCATCCTGTTTAGTGTCCTTATGTTTCAGGTACATATCCCTAAATGGTGGTCCTTATAACGTTTGCGAGAGTCGTCAATATTTAGGGGATTTTTTCGTTTATTATAATTCTCGTGTATTGTGTAGTAGAACAAGAGAGCGGAATTCAAATTAGCCAAATTTCTTAAAAAAAAATACTTCAACTTCAACTGTAGGGATACATTTCGTTTCTTCTGTTAGAGTGTAACGTTGCAAGTATTGTGTGTTGTTTTGTTGTTGCTGTAAACATATATATTTTTTTTCAAGTTAAACACAGCATCAGCCAACAACAACAACAACAGAAAAACAGCAAAAAGAATATAACATCATTACCAGATATTCAATAATAACCACCAAAGGAACAACCACCACAGCAACAGCACAATAAAAACTATAAAAATCGTTAAGAATTCTCTGCCCTCCATTCCTTTCCAAAAGACCACAGATTTTAATTTAAAAAAGCAAGAGAACCGACGACAATAAAACGAAACACGGGATTTTTTTCTGTGACATTTCAATTTGTTCATTGTATTGTTAAAAAAGATAATCATTATAATGATATATGCGACTTAATGTGAGGAGATCGTGTACAAATCTTTATGTAATGACATACAGCCATTATGTAAAGGTATATACATATATTCCACATATCCGCACATACACATGCATACATGTGTGCCAATGTCATTATGTACACGCATGAGCATGTGTGTGTGTGTGTGTGTGTGTGTGTGAACCTCCTTTGGAGAAGTGTGAATTATGTAGGTTTGAATTAATTTCAACAAAAAAGTGGAAATAATTCATTCTTTTTGTTGTACATTTCGTTATATTTTTTGTTGTTGTGTTTTTGATGTGAATCTCGTGTGTTATGCATAAATAATTTCACTTTTATCTGCTTTAATTTGTTAAAATTCATCAAGTATATTTTCCATGTATTTACATAATATTAATACATACATACCTACATACACATGTAGGAACAAATAAATAAAAATGCATCTGCATAATTACTATTCATTGTGCTGTGGTCGAGGAAGGAAGCACTTCTCAAACCAGGCCTCAAAAGGAGCATACATTTACAAATTGGTGAATGTGTTCATAATGAAGTGATTCGGTCGGAATGAACTTGTGTGCTCTTGAAATGAAAAACAACCCACACTCATCTCTATATTCTTTCTTTATGAAGACATTTTTTAGGCTTTCTCTTAAATATTATGAAATGCCTTTCAGCTATTAGACGTTTCGTTTAGCAAATCGCTTAATTTGTATAGAGGAATTTCACTTAATTTTAGCGATCCACTTTATAAAAGATTAACCTTGCATATGTGTACAAAGGGTCGGCCATTGTCAAATTAGGCATCTGCTTCGAAATAATGGGGGATTTAAATTCCAAATTGTTCATGGCCCAGCCTTTATCGCAACGTCAATACATTACAATGGAACATATGCCACAAAGCTGGCAGTTTCTAGTATGAAAATGACCCACTGAAGTGGATTTAACGATTTCCGGCAAATTTAATTGGAAGCAAAGCCTTTAGATGGCACCATCGACGCCGTGCCTGAAATGCTGACATTTATTCCATGATGAAGTTTACTCCATTTAGAATAATTTCAATGAAACCCTCGAAGAAACGTTGGTTTAATCAGATATTCCAGATGATCTTTATGCTGCAAATGTTAAATGTTTAGAACAGACATCGTAAACGGACGTTCACATCTCACCGGCTCGCCACTAGCTGTAAGATTAAGTGTAGAAAAACGCACCAAAATATACGACTCGAGAGCACAAGCGAATATAAACACAAAAAACGCAAGAGTCCGCGAAAGATTTTCTAATTTTTTATTTAGATTTATTAAATATTTAAGAACATAACAAAAAAAGATTATTCAAATTGCCCGCCATTTGCCCTCCAGCACGACCCAAATTTGACTGGACAATTGTCAACAGAGCGGAAAAGTACAAGCTTAAGAGATTTCAAATTTGGGTGACTAGTAGTGCAGACCATGCCTTCTAAAACGGACCTCAATTTATATTCTAAAGGCTTCAGGTCTGGATAAACAGATGACCAATCATCCGTTGTAATAAACGTTGGCAAAGTACAAAGTCAGACCAACGTAAATGGATCAGGGCCCCCTTTTGTAGAAATAAGGACGGGAATTTTGTCATAGATACGCAGAATATGCTAGGAATATGGAGAAGGCACTTGTCTGATTTACTTGTTCCAAGAGACTTCTATATACAGGGTTTTTCAACAGAGACGCCACAAAAGTAAATTGATAGGGACAGCAAACGACGCCATATTTTTTCCCGCTCTTTTGACATTTCTCGTCAGTAAGGTTTGCCATTTCATCATGGAAAGATATACGAGCCAACAACGAGTCGAAATTATTAAAATTTACTACCGAAATTTGGAGTCAGTGGCCTCAACTTTAAGAGCGCTATGTCCAATTAATGGTCGGCTCATTTCTGGCTGAATGGCTTCGTTAATAAGCAAAATATGCGTTATTGGTCAGACAACAATCCAAGAGTCATCATTGCATCTCGAAAAAATTACGGTTTGGTGCGGTTTATTGGCCGGCGGCGTCATTGGGCCGTATTTCTTCCGTGATGATCAAGACCGGCACATTACTGTGAATGCGAATCGCTACCGTTCAATGATAACCGAATATTTGTGGCCCCAATTTGATAATATGTTCTTGGAGAACATGTGGTTCCATCAGGACGGCGCCACAAGCCACACAGCGAATGCCACAATCAATTTATTGGAAACCAAGTTTGGTGAACGTGTTATCTCACGAAATGGCCCAGTCGATTGGCCGCCTCGGTCGTGCGATTTGACGCCGTTATATTATTTCCTGTGGGGCTACGTCAAGGCTATGGTCTATGCCAACAAGCCAGCGACGATCGATGAACTTCGTACGAATATCGAACGTGAAATTGCAGCAGTATCGGCCGATTTATGCTTGAAAAGCGTCGAAAATTGGGTTCGGCGTCTGAACTTCTGCAAGCGTGCCCGTGGTGGCCATGCAAAAGAAATCGAGTTTCATACATAATCGCATCGAACGTACTTTCACAGGAATAAAGAATTTCATTGGCATCTAAAACCGGTTTTGTTTTATTTAAAAAAACTTTTGTAGCACTCTTATTGAAAAACCCTTTAAATGAGGACTATTGATCAAATACAGAGCGATGGCATTAACAGTCCCTTTCCTAGACAAAGCAAAGTTAGAACATCAATTTCATGGCTTAAAAACAACAAAGCCGCTAGTGCTGATGGACTACCGACTGATCTATTAAACGCTGGCGGCTATTAGTTCGAAAGGTGCACGCATCAGCTCATATGCAAAATGCATGCCCGACGATTGGAGTCATAGCATACTGTGATCTATTTTTAAAAATGACCCGAGTATACTTATATACCGTGGAATAAGCCTTTTATCCTTCGCATACAAGGTCCTCTCGGTGTGGCATTACATTACAACAAATTCTGGAGAAACCCCACGAAAAACAAATCGACACCTACCACCTCTTTGTAGATTACACTGTTGTGTAAGTAGTAAAGGATTGTCCAATTTGATATGATATGATTTCTAAGTGACTTTTCGGCCTGTAATTTTTTTTCATTGTATTCAGTAATGTTTGCAATTTCATCATGGAGAGATGATATACACGAGAACAACGTTTACAAATTATTCAATTTTTTATCAAAATACAAAATGGCGCTTTTGCCATTTTATGGTCGTAATAATCCTGTGCACCTGTACTCGCTATTCGTCGAATTGTTGCAAATTACGAGCATACATTTTCTTTACATAATGTTCAAGTGCCAATACGACAAAGAACCGCTCGAAGTAATGAAAATATTGCAAGTATTGCTGAAGACCGCAATTCTTCGAAATGAAGCTGGTAACACCGTTACTGTCAATGGAGAGCGGTATAGATCGATGATAACCAACTTTTTATGGCCGAAATTGGAAGAAGTTGATCTTGACAACATCTGGTTCCAACAAGACGGGGTTACGTGCCACACATCACGTGCAACAACCGAATTATTGCGAGAAAAGTTTGGAGATTCCATTATTTCAAGAAATTGTCACATTTGAAAATGGCGTCCAAGACGTTGAGATTTAACACCATTACACTATTTCTTGTGGGGTTATTTCAAGTCATTGGTCTTTAGCAATAAACCAGACTCTCTCTCCAAGCTCTACAAGTCAATATTGAACGTGCTATTCATGACATACGTCTGGATTTAGTGGAAATTTTAATTCTATCGATTGTACTTCACATTAAACGAAACATATTTGAATTTCCTTAACAATTAGTGTGTTTTGTTTTTAAAAGAAATCATATCATTCAAACTGGAAACCCCTATATTTGTCTTGAAATTTTTGTATCAACGTTCTCCTAAATTGCATCGGTTAGAGGCAAGTCTACTGAGTTGATCGGTACCCATGAAATGTCTGTTTCAAGTAAAGTTTTTGTCGATTTTTACCAATTCTAAAATTGTCTTGCACTTTTTTTGAAAAAAGGACATAAATTTACACTTTTTTAAGCATAACTTCAAGGGACTCTAAATTTTTCACTTACAATATTTGTTAAAAACGCTGAACAACTTTCGTGAACATATTAATACAATCTGAACGAGTCTAGTCACCCTAAAGAGGTCATAAAGACCACTTTGTATCTTCAAAATGGTTATTTCTATGAATATGTCATCGTTACTCGAGAACTACTTGTACGATTATGTCCGAATAAGTTTAGACAGATGTGGAATTAGAATGTTATGAACAGTTTCGCAGTTATAACAAGAGAATGGTAAAAAAAATATTTTTGTGCTTACAAAATTACAATTTTTTATTATTATAAACAAGAAACATTAGAACCGGCAATAGTCTAAAGCTCTATTAGTTTACACTAAAGTCATATATTCAGTGAACCAAATGAGACATGGATCATAAACATCAAAGGACGCGTTTCGCTCTTATTCACGATTTAGTGAAGGTATCTCATTTTCTCAAGAATTGTGATTTTTGTTTGGGTTGCTGAGTAAAACAATTCTTGCCAAAATGAGATACTTTTATTAAAGGCACAGAAATTTGACGTTCCACAGACCTTTCATGGGTTCCGATCAACTCAGTAAACTTGCCTCTAACCGATTCAATTTACTAGAACATTGATACATTTTTCAACTACAACAGTGTTATAAGGCTGCCTTTCGTAGCCCGATATTGGGAAATTGTTTGAAGCTATGTTGGAGCTTGGTATTCCTGCTAATCCGATTCGCTTTTGTACAATGACACTGATAGGTACGAAACCATTTAGTTCGAGGCGAGGCCTGAGGCAGGGCGACACCATATTATGGGATCTGTTCAACATATTTATTGAGATCATCGCGAGAAAGACTGCAGTCAACACGAATAAAACTATCACAAGCAAAAGCCACATGACAAAAGCCAATCTTCAGCTTTTCTCCTCCAGTTGGTAACACCAAGCTCTCGCTGGCAATAATCCACGTGGTCTTTCCAGCGAAGTCGTCATGGTCGTCCCATTTGTCATGTCATTCAAGTACGTCTTCGACTACCTTTCGCACTGGTTCATTCTTATCCATTCTACTGATAGGTTTTAGACTGCGGGAAGTTATTGCGGTATTTTCGAGGACAAGAATGATTTCGACAAACATCACATCCACCAGATTGGATGAAAGGGTGAACGTTGATAACCGTTACAATTTCGAAGTAGTCGACGAATTTATTTACCTCGGATCTACCGTGAACAGAAGCAATAACGTTAACCTAGAAATCAATCGGAGAATTGTGCTTGCAAACAGGTGTTATTTCAGGCTAATCAAGCGCTTCAGAGAACTCTCGTGCAGCCTGTCTTGCTTTATGGCGCAGAATCCTGGGTCATATCACATGCTTATGGAACATCACTGAGAGACTTTGAGAGAAAATTGCTTCGAAAAATGTATGGTCCTATAATAGAAACCGGCGACTATCGACGACGGACGAACCTTATTTATGTGTATCAAAATAGAGCGTGTACGCTGGCCGTCGGTGGTGCAACGGTTAGTGTGCGCGGCTCTTGTTCATGAGAACCTTGGTTCGAACCCGGCTCTGTGCACCTTAAAATTTCTTTCGGCGGCGGTCACCTCGCATAGTGACGGCGACACTATCGAGTATCTAGCCATGAAAAAGCTTCTTAAATTACCGTTCGGAATCGGTGTAAAACTGTAGGTCCCAATCAGTGAAAGCGCACAGCTCAGTGATTGTGAGAAGTTCTCCCCAGTCCCTTCATGGGATGTAATGGGAAACCATTTATTTATTTTATTTTACGCTGGCTAGACTATATCAGTAGAATGGATCAGAATGAACGAAATGCGAAAATATACAACTCGAAACTCGCGAACTGTCTTTTGAGCATTTAAGCATTTGAGGTGCCTGGTTTATGCTTCGAAAATAAATTACTCCCACTCTTACCTGTTACGCATGCCGTCAAGATTTTTTCCGCCATTCCGTCATAACAAGAGGATGGGTTTTGTAAACTATAGTTAGCTACTGACATTTCCCTAAGGAAAAACTACTGAAAATGACTTCCAAGGCAAAATTTCCAACATGGGTACTGATTAACATCTACCACATGGTAAATTACCTCACCTTTCGTAGAAGCCGATTCACAAAAGACCTTATGACTTTCCTTTCGGAACAATTGCGTCGATGCATTCATAAACTTCATGAAAATATGGTGGTGGATTTGGATATATACAAAGCTATAGATGGAATCTGGCACGACGGATGGATTTTCTTGTAAAGAACACAAGGTTCCATCCTCTCTCCTTCTCTATTCCTGATCTTCCGAAGTAGCCTTTAGGTCGGATATGATAATCCTGTATACTATTCGATGTTGGTAATAATATAGCCATTCGGTCGGCGCTGTAGCCTTACCGAGGTCCAGTGTGAGAGGCAAGTGATGATCACGTCACTGAACCAGGACGTGGGTCAAATGAATAGAGTTGGTTTTAATGTGGGTAAACCTCAGAGTAGTCTGTTGACGTTCAAGCTCTACATAGATTAGTTTCGATTCTATACAAAGTTTTCCATGTGTAGTTTTAGAAGAATACAAATACCATACAAATACAAGAGGACGTTCATTGGACTACCCAGCGGACAAAAACTTCGTATACGATATCGCATACGAGAGTTACGCGAAACTTTTGCGGGTAAAACTCTCGAAAACAGATCCGAAAACGATCGGAAAATGAATCATCAGTCGCTCAGTTTGAGGCAGTAAAAGTTTCGTTTACGATGTCTTGCAAGAGATTCGTTTGCGAGACTTTTGCAATATCTTTTGCTAGAACAACACGGAAAATAAAACAAAATGCAATAGCCAAAACTTTGTTGTTGTGTCGTGTGCCTGCACGTGTGTGCCTCTGTTTGGCGCACGACACAACGGCAACAATGTTTCTCTCTTTTCGTCCGTTTAGCACCCGTTTTTAAACCAGTTTGCGAATATTTGGGCGAGTTTAATTTCTCCCCCGGTTTTGGTCCGGTAAATACTCGCTTCTGAGCCCGTTTGCGAGCATTTAGCGTAACACTCGCTAAGGCTCGGTTTTTTGACCGCTGGGTACCGACATATTTGACATTTTGAAACTACAACTGAGGTCATTTGGGCTTTTTAAAGCGATGCCTGAAATACTTAACTCCATCTGATTCTTCTTAATATCTACAGTTCGTACATATGCCGTAAATTGGAATAGAATTCCCACATATGCATGGGAGCTTTCAGATCTTCTCTACTTGATCAAATTCAAAGGAAAGCGGGGGTACAGATTGGACACACTGCGGTATCACGATCAATTGCTGTCCGTGAACATAGCTGGAATGTGAGTTTTTATCACTATTCTATAAATATTTTTACGGGGTTTCCCTTTAAAAACGAGTGATCTTAACCCCAGCTTTTGCTTTAATAATGAACTTGTAAGTCATTCCTAATCTGGCCAGTTCATTCATTCTATTGTTCGCTGGGCTCCGTCACACTTACGTATACGGTGGATATCAAACTGCTTGGTTATCCTGTTAAGAGAAGCGCCGCATTTGCAACCAGTTTGTGAATACAGGAATATATGGTATCCACAGAGGTTATGATGTATCGTCGCAGTCAAAATGCAACTTCACTGTTTGTCATCGCTTCTGGCTAAACCCCACTGCAGTGATCTGTTTGCCTTGTTGTTTTTTTAAACATCTGCATGAATTCATTCGTACAGAGAAGGTTCAGCCGTATTCATTAATATTTTTGGTTCCTCAGTGTGCAATAATTCGGTTGAATGAATGTGGTTGAATGCAGCCACTGAAGTTGTGTTGTACTTCGTTGTGCTCCGTCTGCCGAAGATTGTATACATTCGCTCCATAAAACAACCAAATTCGAACTCACAACATTCAATAACAGAGAACAAAAATACAAGAGCTACTAGCAATGGGGTGAATGAGTGATTGAGAAAGCACAACGAAGTACAATACAACTTCAGTGGCTGCGTTCATGAATACAAGAAATATTCATGAATGCGGCTGTCCATTCATTATACGAATGAATTCATGCACATGTTTAGTTCCAACATTGTTTAAGTTTTTGCATTCAAATATGAATTAATATTGTTTTAGTTTTTTTGTTCATATTTAATTAACTTATTTATGAATAGAAAATTTTTTTGATTTTTATGTTATATAATATTATATTTTATTTCATTTGTAAGAACATTTCTGTTGTAAGAAAAACTCAAAGAAATAATTAAAAAGTTTGAAAGTTTTAAAGAGGAAAAAGTGTGTGTTAACTCGGGTGACTCGAATTACTAGAATGCGCCCTATACACTCATTGTACTATATAACGAATGAAACAACATTCTGCTCAACTTCGTATACGTACAACATTCATTCATAGTGCCGAGTGTGAATCGTGGTTTGTGTGAATGCTACAAGTTAAACGAATTGGATGCGTTAATACTTTAAGCAACTGAAGTCCTTTTCGCACTAAGTCATTGCTTCCCACTGAATGTCATTACTTTTTGTGAATATATCATGTTGTTTTTTGCATCCATACAGATGTTTAGACCCAGCTACCTCGAATAAATTCTATACCAACCTTAGCATCTAGTTTTAAAGCACGAATATGCAACCCTAAATATATTCTATACCGTAGAAAACGTCGCTTCCTGCCCATCTTATCTGGGATGTAATATAAGAAATTTATACCAAATGTCGCTGTGGATGTCATATAGTGCACTTTATACTCCCCTTATTATACTTTATACTCCCCACTTTATACTCCCCTGGAATGGCATAATTTCCTTGACATTATGGTTATTTGATGTTACCTTGTATAAGACGTCGTATGGCATGAAATGGTTTAGTGAAGCCTGAAAAATATTCATTTATGAACACCTATTAACCATAAGACCTAAAACAGATAAAGTTAGGAACAGTTTCTTCCGTTAGTGTTAACAGATGTTCATGAGTTATTTTCAGAATCTGAAATAACTCCCAGCAGGAGAAATGAAATAACTCCCAAAAAACGAAATAAGTTCTACTAAAGTGGGAGTTATTTCATATGAAATTTGGATGGAAATTTTTTGGGACTTATTTCATTTTTCCGGTGGGAGTTATTTCATGTGGGAGTTATTTCGCTATGCCGTTCCATTTCATTTCCATACGCAAAGTATTTTAATTGATTTTTAATTTACCGGCCTGCAAATCATTAATTGTTTATTGCTCATTAACCATTACGGTTGCTCAATACATTTACATATGTATGTATATAACTGTGAATATATGTAGGATTGTGTGTACACGTGGATGTAATTAAACTAGCCGAACAACTGGCCTGGAAGTTTTTTTCCAAATAATTGCAATATTATCACCAGAGCTGTTAACAAACGAGGGATGCATGTAAAGTTTTTATTTATGACACATTAACGGCCGATTTCTTCACCGAGTTCCAATATTGCCTAATCCTAGAGTTAGTTAGCTCTAGTTCGCAAATGAGAACTCGGGTTAGAACTCGGTCTGATACTTCCTCATTTCTTCACATTGGGGAACTATGATAGAACTAGAGCTAAACCGAGAGCTGGGAGCTAGGCAAAAAAAACAAAGTTCGCAACTGGCACTCTGTTTCGAGTTCTAGAACCTTGTTTTCGTGTGTTGGTAAGCGTTTTTTTTCAAACTACTATTGAATTTCAATTAATTTTTTCCATTGAGTTTTCTTTTCGACTGTGATTTTGACAGGGTTAAATTTAATTTTCAATTAAACAAAAAAAATATACATATATATCGTGAAATCTTCAATAAAAGGTATTGTATATTTTATGTTTTATGTATTATAAAGTATATATAATTTAACTTTTTATTCTGCATATGAACAGAAAATGGCAAGTAAACGTAAATTGAACGGTTCGGTTGATGTGGAAGTTAAGCGAAAAACAAATTGGAGTCAAGAAGATGCAGAAAGATTGGCCCAATTACTCGTTGTGCATGGCCGGGAAGGAATTCTGAACAAGCAAACAAACGGCGCTACAAATTTAAAGAAGAAAAAGGAATGGGGAATCATAGCTAATCTTTTTAATTGTGACCCAAATGTATGTGTGTGTGTGTTGCCTGATTATATTTTTAACGTTTCTTTTTTGCTTCAGAATGGATGCATTCGCGAGCAAGCGGCTCTAATAAATAAATTTAAAAAAATTATGCAGGAGCTTAAAATTCATGCCGGGTGGCAACGCAGAAATGCAATGCGTACTGGTGGTGGAAAGGCAGATCCTAAGCCAGCACAACTTAAGCTCGAAGTGACTGGTGCACTACTTCAATTGCAGCAGGTATACGGCCATGCGATGAGTGGTATGAACGGGTTTGATTCTGATGGTATTTCCAGTGAATCACCACAAACTGAGCCACCACCCCACCAGATTGATGCATCAGATGAAGAAGAAGAAAATATCTTGAATGATTTGATAATCCAAATTGAAAATTCGGAAAGGCCACATAGCGAGATATTGCCGTTCCAGGAGATCCCCCAAGTGCTATCATTGCCTGTTGTTACGTTTGCTGATGAAACGAAATTGCATGACGACATTGATACACCAACAGATCAAAAAAAATTATCGCATGCTGCTCGTCCAATTGACCGCGAGCAGTTTTTTTCAACAAGAACGCAACAGCATCGCTCTTATAAATCAAAAAAAAATAAAAATGATCTGGGACTGGGACTGGGGGAACTGCGGCGTCAGTTTATAGTTGATGAACGTGAACACTATCGGGTGGAGCATGAACTAAAAATGCAACAGAGTAGAGAATTGCATGAAGAAAAGCTCCTAGAAATTCGCGGTCGGTGCACAGAACGAGAGGAGGTTTTTAAAAAAACAGTCTCATTTTTGGAAAGTAGCTACCGCTGCGATGCAAAATGAAAATTTTCAACAATCATCAAAAAACCAAATGTTAGTTTCGATCGCAAAAAAGTTAGTTGATGACCCAATTGATTTTGTTGATGCAGAAAACATATGATTTTTTTTGTTTTTTATTTGAATGAAATATAAAATAATTTTAATATTACTTATCGTTTCAATTAAAAAAAATTAAAATAGCGTGAGAATTACGTCTCTAGCCAAACGTATGTGCCCAGTATTTGCGCCAGGATTTGGTACATCGTTTTCTTGCAATTCTTCTGAATTGTCCTCATTCTCTTCGATGCGAAAATCTCCTAAGGGTAGTCCGTCTTTTGCGTCAATAGCAATGTTGTGCAAAAGTCCACAAGCTGTGACCATCTTCATTGCCGTTTGAACTTTCAAACGTAAGCCATACTGTAGCACCGGAAAGCGACGCTTCAACACACCATATTGTCGTTCTACAACGTTACGCGTGCGAACAATTGCAGTCTGGTATGCTTGCATATGCGAATTGTTAACAATTTCACGATTGTTTTCGGTGAAAGGTGTTGCTAAATACGGTGTGTTGGCGTAACCAGAGTCACCAATGAGTACATAGTTACCAAACTCGCCTGCCTCAAACTGTCTTCGAATGTTCGATTCTCGAAAAATTGTCTGATCGTGGACGGATCCGGCCCAACGTGCAACGATATTGGTGATTTTTAAATCAGCAGAGGATATAGTTTGCACGTTTAGCGAGAAATAGCCTTTTCGATTCCGAAACACTTCTGACTAAAACAATTTTCAAATCAAAAACTTAATTAAATAAAAAATATCACAAACAAACGTACCAATTGTCCACCAGGTGATTGTAATTTTATATGAGTACAATCGATTGCCCCAATGGTACGTGGGAATCCGGCAAATGCAAAGAATTGTGCAGCTGCTGTCTCCCGTTCTTGTTGTGTTGTTGGCATTTTTATGAATGTGTTAAGGTGTGCTATTAACGCCATACACACTACAGGTAAAACTCTGCATACAGTAGAGGCCGACACACGTATCACATCGGCGACAACCAATTGCATACTACCTGATGCCATGAACCGAAGAGTGATGAGCAATTTCTGTTCAGGAGTTAAATATCTAGAGCGGGTATTCGGATTGTGTAGTGCTGGGGTAACCAATTGCAATACCATTAAAAATGTGCGTTTGGTGAGACGAAAGCGCTGGAAAAAGTCGAAATCATCCCAATAGTTAATATTTGCACGTACAGGTAAATAATATGGGCGTCGAATAAGTCCCAAGACATCATCATAATCATCTTCGTCATCCAAAAATCGCAAATCGTCGAAAACACCACCATTTAACATTAAATTATCCATTTTGTCAAGAATGCACAAACAATATGCACAAATATTATTTGAACTGAAAAATGTTCAAAACAATTTATTTCGTTTATATAAAACAGAGTACTAGACCGACAAGTAAAGAAATGAAATTGACTAAAACCAGGGGTTAGTGGCACTAGCACTCCGAAATCCTGGTGCCAGGAAAAACAGAGAGCTAACAAACACTAGTTCCAAAATCGGTGTGCCAAGCACTTAATACTCCGTGAAAAAATGATACGGAGTTCTAACTCTAGTTCTAGCTCGAGTTTTATCGAATCAAAGTGCTAGAACTTTGTCAAGAAATCGGCCGTAAGTAAAGAGATTTCTTAATTTTCTTTCAATAATCATTGACGACTCTACGAATTATTGCAACTTGATGGCAATCGAAAGTGGACAACAAAAAAAGTATAGTACAATTTTGTGTTCTTCAGTTTAAAATTCGAACTCCAGGTCAATTTTATTATTTTTTTTTTTTTTGTCAATTACGACTTGTATTTTTTAAAGCCACCATATATCCGAAAACATTGAATTTTACTTCTTGAAAAACAATCAAAATAATTTGCAGGATGTGTCTTGTACCACGATTTAAACACTTCCATCTCATAATGTGTCCCTATGTACTAAATTATGTCAATATTGTACGATGTAATTAAATATACTTGAATAATTGCAATTATCTGTTTGTTGCTTTAATTTTTACCCACTTTTCCCTAAGTATTTTCTTTCAAATTTGAATTGACAGCGTTTTTATATCAAACGTTGGCAATATTTCAAAAATTATAAAAAGGTTGTACACGTTTGCACAACGGCCTTGATAATTATACGACACGACACGTGTTATTCAACAACAACAGCATCAAAACAAACAAGAGAATTTAAAAATTACAAAATTGTCAGATATTTGTCTATGAACTAACTAAATTTAAATACATTAATTTTTAAAAATTATCGACACTTTCATTAACTGAATTTTATAGTATACAATTTCATTTATGCTAATTCCACATAACTCATACGCTCCATTATCCCTGACATCTCTTAAAATTGCAATATGCCGATTGTAATTCGAACAACTGTATTAACATTTTGCTGAATGTCAATTAACCGCTCGCAGATAACCATTGAAATTTTGTATTCGCTGCAGGATAATTATAAAAAAATACAATTATTTCAGTTTCGCTTATTGATAAATTCCGTTATTTTTTGCAATTTATATTTATTAACAAAAATAACACGAAAAATACAGTGCAAATATTTTATCTCTACATCAATTAATGTACAAGGATAATACAGATTTAATTTTTTTCGAGGGTATATTTTTTCTGTTTTTGTGGAATGTAGTCGTAAACGTTATGTTGATGAAATGTGATGATATCCTTTGTTAATATAAATCATTTTAAAATTACCCAGATTATTGTCATTACAACCGTTGACACTGCAATATCCTTCCATAAATTTAATCATGATTCGAAACAGGAACTTTCGCAATAATTTGACAACCTCCAGTCAAGTTCTATGGCGTATAAGTAATTTAAATCAATTAAGATAACTGATACGATCTGCTGCTTGTAAACTAAGTAAAGGCTGTCTCAGTAAGGATGCACTTTTTCATGTTAAGATAAAAACACGTGTCTTTTGAGATAGTTATAATTATTTTTATCGGATTGTAAAGAAGGCAAGTATGGAATAAAATATCCGTCAAATGGCCCCCACTGTTCTGATGATAGACCTTTACTCTTTTCATGAAATTTCCACGGCTTTACCACAGAGAAGGGCTGTATCTCACCGATTACGTGTTGGATCTCGGATTTGAGCTCACGAATAGTTTCTGGTTTATTCACCTAAAACCAGAGATTTCACAAAATCCCAAAGAAAGAAATTGCACGGCGTTAAATCGCACGATCTTGGTGGCAAGTTGACATCAGAATTTCTTGAAATAATTTCATCTGGAAATCGTTGCTGCAATAAATCCGTCTTGCTGAAACCACATCTCGCCCAGATCCATGTCGTCCAGTTGATGCCACAAGAACTCCGTTATCATGCTGCTGTAACAAATGTCGTTCACAGTCACTGCAGTTTCGGCATCATCTTTAAACAAGTAAGGTCCAATCACGCCGCCTAACCAAAATTCGCAACCGACAGTTCCTCGTTGTGGGTGCACTTGTTTCTCATGGATTGTATGAGCATTTTCTGAGACCCAAATTCGACAATTTTTTGTATTCACGAAGAAACCATTCAGATGTAAATGCGCTTCATCGGAGAAGATGACTTTTTTTTTGAAAAATTGGCATTGACTTCAGTTTGCTCCATTACCCATTGAACGAATTGCCGGCGCTTCCCATGGTCTTCTGGTTTGTGCTCCGGAGATCCGAATTTTGTACGCATGAAGGTAGAGAGTAGAGTTGTTGAGAACTATGCTGAATTCACGTTTTCGGGTTTTCGCCGACACGTTGACGAACAAGAGTCTTACTGTCCCCAACCGACCCAGTTTCTTTAAATTTTTTGACCACTATTCGAATGCTCGACACATTAGGTTCACTTTCTCGTCTCAAAATTCTACGAAGTTTGCGAACGGTCTCAGCATAACTTTCGAAATTTTTCTAATAAGTTTTTACAAATATAAAGCGCTCTATTTTTAAAAATCGGAATAAACATATATGACAGCTGCCAAATTGCAGAGTTGCCATTTGCACAAAAAAAATTACACTAAATTTAAAAAGTGCAATCTTAGTGACACACCCTTTATGAAGAACCAATGTTGTTTACTTTCCGGAAAGTCCTTTCCGTAATAATTGGGCATTTAGCCTTTTATTGCCAACATCGAAATAAAACACATAGTCGATGCCGCACCAATGTAATAAGCAGCACCTGGCAATCAACTCAATGATAGAAGCAAAAATATATTTCCCATCAGAATACAAAGTTCGAAATCCCAAAAAAAATAGCTTACGATGAAGTGCCCCTTTACTATCTTTAAAGTCGGTTTCATTTGGCAAAGCGCGGGGTTAAATTTTCGATTCAATTTCGAAAGTCTTAGAAGATTGTTCGAGTAGCGGAATAATAATCGCAGGCGATTTTAATGCTCACACTCACTCCTGGCTTTCTAATTCGAGCCATTCAACTCCCTCAATTTTTTAATTTTTGCTCCGCTGCCGATACTAACGGTACACATGGCTAGGAATATGCGGCTGTTATTTCATATGCCATTGGCTAAAATTCATACGTTGGTCGCTTTTTGGTCGACATAGAAATAATGGTATTGTTACAGTTTTCTTCCAAATCTTATTTCACTTTCCAATTAAGCTGCGGCCGTCGTTGGTTTGAAAAAGACAAAAGAAGCAGCCAACATGAAAACTTCATGCGGATTTCCGGCGGCATGCTGTCGGGGCCACGATCGTGTAATCCATGAAAAAGTTTCTTAAAATACCGTTCGGAACCGGTGTAGAACTGTGGGTCAAAATCACTGACTATAAAACTGGGAAGCACACAGTTCACTGGTTGTGAAGAGCTCTCCCCCATTAAAATCAACCCATACAAACCATTATTTTCGGTCTAACTTTGGACCGACACACCCGGATATCGTACTACCCTCAAGACAACCACCAAGGAGACCACCAGTTCGTTCAGCCGCCGCCACCGATAAGGTCATGTCCAGTCTCTACTCCGGATGGCCAATACGCCAAGCTTTTTGTAGCACACAAACTTGTTGTACAATTAGTAAATTGAACAACTCACATTCCGCGTGTTCAAGGCAGTTTTCAGACACTCTAGATAATTTTCTAACCCCACACCATGACAAGTATGAAGTTAATAACGTTGCACCTCTTGGTAATTCGAACCGTTATAGCATTTTTGGCCCTTTCTTATATTTTCACCTTCACATTGCTTCAAGACCACTCACAAAGCAATCCATATATTTTGCTGAGGTCAACGAATTGTACGATATTAACAATTCAAGTGGACAACGTTTTCTCGGTGACAATATGACGCTACGGCAGTTTAACATATTTAATTAATAGGAAGTAAAATTATTAATTCCTTGCAAAATAATTTCCATTATATCTTCTCATAAATGCCGGTATTATCAGGAAGTATACAAACGGACTGAGTGACTACTAGAAAGTAACAACGAGCTACTCTCTTTCAAAACATTTTTTAGTTTTACGTCAGGACCATAATAAACCAAATATAACATACCGAAAACCATGAACCTGTACTGTTTGATCATAAGCGAACGAATACCAGTGGATTCATTCATTTTGAGTTCTGACAAATCACAAACCATGAACATGTGCGGTTTGATCATAAATAAAATTTAAAATTCAAAGAAGAATTTTTTTGTTCGTGTGTTTCTATCCGCGAAAACTCAACAGCTATAAAATTTATTTCAAGGCAAACGCACCAATTCCATCACATTCGTGTGATTCATGACTTAGTATACCAACTTTGTAAAAGCTTACGTCATGACCCTGCTTCGTTGAAGGCTGGTGAGCTACTCAATGGAATTTGTCGTTCTCATACGCTATTTGCTATTATGTTCGTGTGGTGTGTGTGTAAAACATCGATTTTTTCGGCACATCATCGTGTTAAACACCTCAAATGACTGCAGCGACACATCGTGGAACTATCGCAACATTTTGATTCTCTTCATGCTTGGTACTGGTATTTTTTGATACTCTATTTACCATGTAATCGATTGTTCATGTTTTATTTTGAAATGTATTCTATCCGCAAATAAATTTCGAATGTAGGTAGTTCATGTTTGCTTGTGGGTTGTGATTCACACTGAGCATATTGAAATAAAACGGTTGTGCTTGGTATACGTTTTCCCAACATGCACTCAAGCGATTGCAGGTGTATAGTGCCCACTAGAAAAACGTATTCGTATTAAAATTATTTCTTCTCCAAGAGATTTTTGTGATTTTGTAAAAGGGTGAAGTATAGTTCTCCTCCGTCTATACTAACCCATATTAAGAATTTCTATATAAATACTTACTGACCCGATTGGTAAATGTAACTTGTCGACTGAAATCCTTGCAACTAACTATTCGTTACCGGAAAGTAATGAAAGTAATCATCCACTTCCAGTGATTGGAAATGTATTTAATTTAATGCCTGAGAATTTTTTATCGAGCTCATGCAACTAAAAAGGTTCTTGCCGAGCTCAATGCATCCCCGGACCCGGATGGAATTCCAGCAGTTGTTTTAAATATATGCTATTCGACGTTTGATTAACGGCCAAATTGTTCCGAAATACAAAGAGAGAGAAACAGGTGATAAACGATTATGTTTGGGATAGGTTTCGAAGTGGCCTCAAGTGAATCAAGGTGAGTTGAATACAAATGAGACCCACTGTTTCATACTTTCAGACAAACGCACAATTAATTCGTATCTGTCATCGACTTTTTTGTGGTGGGACTTGCCGAACCAAAAGCTCTTACTGTTTTGAGCTTGAAAATACAATGTGATATATGATTGTGTAAACATGTATTTAACGTGTCAAAAGAAGCTTTCAAGTGTCGGAGCTGTTGAAAACCATGTAGGACCAAAATATAGCCAATTTTTAAAGGTTTTACCAATTTTGAAAAACGCACCGTTTCCGAGTTATAACCACTTTTTTATATCAGCAATTTTCTTATTTTGGCGATTTTTTTTTAAAAAAATTCTTCCCTACCTATTGAACCACTTTATTAAAACCCCTTAGAAAACCTAACAAATTGGTTATTTTTTCCATTGGACGCTCCGTTTCTGGGATATAGGCATGAGGGTATTTTATCGATTTTTTATACGGAAAATTTTAGTTTTAGCGATTTTGAAGACATCCATTGGTTAAAGCCTCCTATATAGTAAACAATTTATTATTTTTGTGAGTGAACTCACCGTTTCCGAGTTATAGCCATTTTTAATTTTGCTGCTTTTTTTAAAATAAAAAATCTTCTATACGAATTGGACCACTTTATGAAAACCCTTAGAAGTCCTGAAAAATTGGTTATGTGAGACATAGAAATTCTTTCTAATTTTATTAAATTTTTCATCAAAAACGGGGATGGGTTAGCCTGGATAACCCATTACCCATCGTCGAGGGTATCTACCCAATATTTTAACCATTACATTCAGAGTGATGGGTAATTACCCATTGTCGTGGATAACTATCCATTATCTTTCCCATTACCCACAGGGTAGCTCCTCATTGTCGTGGTCAGCTACCCATTATTTTCCCTGTGGCTAATGGGCAACCGACCCCTACCCATTCCCCACGGCAATAATAATGGGTTACCCAGGGTAACCCATTACCCACGAAATACGAACCCTGGCTACAAGACGTATGACTGATATGATAAATAAACATCAATCATACGGTTTATTAACAAAGCTACGAAACAATTTCTGCTGTTGTCATCAGTTCCTTGTGAATTCTTTTAACACCTGTATAATAGAACTTTTTAGACCAATTCCAAAGAACTCATTAATTTTCCTAAACTTAATTTTCATAAACTTAAGAATACATACAATTTTCACAACAAAATTACAGAAGAAATTTTCTTTTAACGCATATACTACATATATGTATGTATATATTTTTCGAAGCATTAAAGAACTGAAATTATGTCTTGAATCCTTTAATGCTATGCAAACTTATTAAGCAAAGAATAAACATTGAAAACCTAGTGCAGACAATTTTTATACACAGGCAAAAGTGAACTCAACTTATGAAAAGCATAAGTAACATCTGCTTAGTCCTATTAGAAATAATTAAATCCAACACTTTTTAGTTTCTTTAAGGATTATTAAATTTTCTAATAAAATGCTCGAAAATTAATTCATAACATTTCCCTACACTTTGCCACACTTATAGCATGAAACGATATTAAACTAAAAGATGATTTAGTGAAGCTCTAAACTATGCAATGCAATTACATTTGTATGTATGCCCAAAAGTAGATTATAATTTTTATACGTGAAACGTTAGCGATTGCTTAAGCGAGCCATTACAATAATTCGTATAAAACTAGATAGTCCTTGTCTAGTGAAGGAGACCTTATAACGAAAGGAATGCCAAACGGATGTGAGCGTCTGTGTGTGAGTTAGGAACGGAGAGAACATAACAGAATATACAAATATTTTTGTACAAATATTAAATTCTTTGGAATTTTGGTGATTTAAATCTCTGTGGAGTTTGTGAAACAATTTCTGTTTACAATATTGATATTAAATAAAATAAATTGTTTGCACTTTTGTGCTGCCGAATTCTCAAGTGCATGACGATTACAATTTTGTTTAAAATTTCTTTAATGGTAATACATTTTTAAATAATTTATTTTCATAGTAAATAACTTAGTTACAATTATGTAGCCCCAAAAGTATGCAGGACATAACTTAATTTCTTTATTATTAAAATATTAAGAAATTTGGTTGTTTGCGTTACTTTGTATAAATCTTGCAAAACAAAAGCAATTTAAATAACTTGAAAATATTTATTAATATTGTATACTGGCTTTAATGCCAACTATAATTCAGAAGAGATGGGCGAAATTTTAATGTCTCAATTTTTATGGCAACATTATTACAATTTATGTAAAATATGTCGGAATGATTGTTGTGATAATACAATTTCTCAATCAGGTCTTAGTTTAAAAGATTTTTTGATTTCGCATCACTCATACGTCATGTATTCTTAATATTATTAGAAATAATATAACTCATACGCTTAGTTGACTATGAATCATGAAGGATATGGTGTTTATGTCCAAAACACATTTGATTGTTAAATTTGTCAAAGTTTAATAGTGTTGGTTACTCTTTTTTCTTATCAACTTATTGTTTTTTTTTAAATTCATTTAAAGTGTAATCACAACTGTTTTTAATTTGTCTCCCTCATTTTTTAGTGCTTCCACTTCAACGAATCCATTTTAAAAGCATATCTTCAGGGATTAATTGGTTTTAATTTTTTTGGTCCATTGTTTTTTTTTTTTTGAAGGCTTTGTCATGTAAACATTTCGTTTCGGACTGGGGATTTCTCTTTGATGCAAACAATTTGTTGCAGCAAAAAGGAAACCAAACGAGTTATACCTTTAGGATTCGATTAATTGTTCATGCGTATGTGTGTACAGTGTTTGAGGGGGAGATGGGGTTAGAACACATGTGAAACGTTGAGTTTTGTGTCGAAAATTCAGGAGAACAATCAGTTTTAACAGTTTGTATGGAAAACAATTGCGCCATGATGATGTTCTATATGGTCCTATGCGTATTGCTAAGAATAGAGCAAAATTTAATATTTAAATAATTTGTAGTGGAATTTTATATTAATTTCATTGAGATTTTTCAAAGCTACTGATATTTCAACTGTTGTGCATACACTGCCATTGATATTTGTAAAAACACAATTTTATAAAAATTTTAAGTATTAAATTATACCACTTTCCAACTGTACACAACTAATGTGTATAATTTGAGGCGCTAATTTGCAATATTTTTGTTTAAATCATTTCCTTTGGAATTTCTGAGTGTTCAACTTTTCTGTGTAGTTTCTAGAAGAGACGAGAAAAACTTTACGACTTTGCTACTTTGTTTTTCTTCTGCGGTTAATAATTAAAATGTTGGAAATAAAAGGAAGCATACTTTAAGGTATGACAATTGAAAATTTTTATAGCATACTTTTATGGTCACGCACATAACGAAATGCGGTATAAAAATTACAATGTAGGGGAATATTTGCCCTCTTGGCAAACTTGTAGGGATTAACAGGAATGCTAGCCAGAATTCAGTGGTTCATCAAAATAATATATTGTAATTTGTGTGATGAATGTTGGGGAATAAAATCGATTACATTAATAATTTCAATAAAAGGTTATGATAATTTCCCAGTAATCGCATTGTTCTTTTCTCTCTTTCCAGGTCTCTGTCGATGAATGGTGCAATATGTGGGACACCTACGCTAAAGATCCCAGCTCTGTAATGGACTGGCAAAATAAATACATGAACTTTATGTTCGATCTCGAAGATGCCTCCAATGATGGCGGCATCGATGTATCTGAATTTGCCTTAGTCTGTTCCAGTTACGGTTTGGACAAAAAAGAATGCGAAGAAGCCTTCTCTAAAATGGCCCAGGGCGAGGCTGAAGTAACACGTGACCAATTTGCTGCCTTGTGGGAGGAATATTTCTCGGCTGAAGATGTTAGCGCACCCGGCAATTACATTTTTGGCAAAACCTCATTTTAACAAAATTAAACCACAAAGGATTTACTACAGAACTAAACAACAACAAACACCAACCAATGATTTCACTTATGACGAGGATGATGATGAGGATGATGGTGATGTGAAAGAAACTCAATTCCTTAGAAGAAAGAGAAACAGTTATAAATGATTATTGACATTGAAGAGATTTATGAAGTAAAACAAACAGCAGCAACTAAAGAAAATTGGTTTTTTGCTTTCTTAATTTATACTAAAGAAATTGTTAATTGAATAATATAACTACAATAATAATAACAAAAGATCAACAATTTTCCAGAAATTTATAACTTAACAAAAGAGGAAAAAATCAAACTAACATAATTATAAATGTTCAATTTATTAAATTATTTATTAACAACAAGAGCAAGAATATTTTTTAGAAAATTGCAAAGGATTTTGTTTAACTATAGAGAGGAAATTTTTTTGACGAATTTGGTGCCATCAAATGTATGTTGTTGTAACACTAACGAAGAGGAGGAGGTTGATGACATTTAAGTAGACATAAGGATGGGCTGCCTCCAATGCTGTCTTTCCTACATTATGTCTTCTTTTTTTTGGTTTGCAAATCCACACAACATAAACTGAATTAGAACTCTTCAATAGATGTTTGTTGAACTCCTAACTACTATAACACTTTCTTTAAACAACAAATAAACTCCAAAAAATAATTTAATTAAAAACACAATTGAAATCAAGTATTATTATGATTACTAATACATATTGTGATTATAACAATTACCAAAAAAAAAATATATATATATTTTATGTATGAAAACCAGATTAGTGTTCTCTTTTTATGGGTCAATTTAAACTGGAAATCTAAAATCCAAATGTGTAGCCTCAAAACAATATAGACAAACAACAGAAAATCGAAACAGATACAAATAAAACTAAATAAATAACTACAAACATATATATATATACATATATGTATGTATATTTTCCAAACAAATTCTAAACAATTAACAGAGAAAGACATAAAACAACCACAGCTATAACAGCAACAACAACGACAACAACACACAGAGAAAACTTATATAAAAATAAATGTTTAATGTGTAGATATGTGATGTCAATTTTAAAATTTTAAATGTAACTCTGAAAAAAATTATAACAAGATAAATAAATATGAAATTGTTTTAACTAAAACCAATAAACGACGGGATTTTCACTAATTACCAAAGAGGTCAGTCATCATGTTGCACCGCATACATTTGCAACCAATTAAGGTAAGTAAATATTGCATACCAATTAGGCGCAGGAAGAAATATAGTTTGACCACCGAGCGGATAAGTGATATTATTATATTAAATATCATTCATAACTAGGATTCAGAATTATATGCGCCAAATATCTTATTTTAATCCCTTTAATCGAAAAATATGCAGTAAATAAATTAAATATACACATTTATTGTGAATTCTTCATAAGAACTAAAGAAAAACAATACAAGAAATATATACAAAACATGAATGGATGGCATTAAGGCTCAAGTATATAATGGTTGATTCATTTATAGGTACTGTTTTCAGAAATAAAAATAAATAAATTTTATCGGGTAATCTTTACATGATCATTCTTTACATTAATTTTTTACAGATTATTTCTTTCATTTGTTGAGGATTCAATTCTCGATGACGTATTCAGCATTTCGAGTGGTATTTTGCGAATGACCCAAGTTATGTTTTTGTCAAATGCCTCAATCATAGCCGACATAGATGTTATGTAGCTCCAACGGCCAGTGTCTAGAGGTCACATGCTCAAAAGTGGCCGGTCCGAAGCTTGAACTTTTCCAAATAGTGCCATGGTATCATGGGCTATGTGGCAAATAGCGCCAGCTTTTTAGAACTAAATGTTGCTGTGGTTACGGGCTTCAGTTTAAAGCACCTAATAGTCCAGGAACATGGAGTGATAATGGGCACCATTCGCAGTTACGCCCATAAACCACATCAAACCATTGTTTAGTCCGGCTATAATCGAAGCTCTTCGGATTGCTCTTCAGTCCGAATACAGCATTTTTTTTTATTGGCATTATGCCAGAAATGGGTCTCACCGCTGAATAAAATGTCGGTCGAAAACAGTGGACCTTCTTTACGCAGGGCATACAGGACAATCATGCTTGTTCGATCGGATGTGCTTGAAGCCATTTTTCTCGAGTATGGCGTTGTTGACTAACCAATCGCATGTTTTTGAAAAAATTCAAATACTTACAATTGGTGTTCACACATGTTGGTCGTGTATGGTATGGTGTAATGTGCATTTTTGCATTTGCTCATTTCTCTTTGATTCGTCAGAGAGACAAAATACATAAATGGCGAGTGAAAACAAAGTGTTCTTAGAAGAGTTTATTCAAAACTCAAGTCAAGTGCTTTTTTAATTTCCATTTTTAGTCACCGACGTCTACAGCTAAAAAAAAAGTATCTCCAAATGAATTACCTGATATATATGTTTGTTCTACATTCTTTCTTTCGAAAGGGTTAGCTGGCAAACGAACTGTCATACGGAGCTCACTTTTTGGCATTTATCATTAGCATACTATGGCAAAACATGATGAATAGATTCACGCTTGAACAACACTAACAAATTATCCAAATTTACTTTGTAAATCAGTCATCGATTCGGGCAACTTATAGACAACTTCGTGATTTTTATGACGCACATAACCGTCCATCTGAGCAAGCCATCCGACGAACTGTGGATAGATTTCATAGCACAGGCTCTGTAAATGATGCAATAACACCAGCAGGAATGTACGTGCCGAAGAGAATATCGCCGTTGTAAATTAAAGTGTGGAAGAAAATCCAAATGTATCGATTCGTCGTCGGTCGCAGGATTTAGGGCTCTGTCCGTACACTACGTGGAAAATTTTACGCCAATATCTTGACCTATACCTGTATAAGATCGAGCTGGTGCAGGAATTAACGCCACGAGATCATCATATGCTTCGTTCTTTCACCGATTTGATTCTAGAGGAAACTGACCCGATCTTTTACCGCAAAATTGTGTTCAGTGATGAGGCTAATTTTTGGCTTAACGGGTTTGTTAATAAACAAAATTCCCGCATACGGAGTGTGACCAATCCACAACTAACCCTACATCCACATTCCGGTTTATCGGCATAAACCACGTAGCCCGACAGGAAATAATCGAGAGGTACCATCCTGGATCAATGTCATCCAAATTTTAGAACAAAAAAGCATAGATCGTGGTGCTATAACGATCTCCATTGATCGTAAAAAATAGGGTATGATGGTGCCAACAGCGTGTAAACCAAAATGCGCCTCATCGCAGTACGCAATTTTGCAAAAAAAAAACATTCGGACAGTTCCCACCTGCTCTAGAGCCCAATCGGCGAATGAACGAATGATGGTATCGCGGCTTTAGTTCCTGCACCACCTGGATCCTATACGTTAGTAAGCCAATCTTTTTGCATAAAATTTTCCACGTAGTAAACTGACAGATCCCCAATTCCTGAGACCGACGAGGAATCGATAAATTTTGATCTTTTTCCACACTTTCGTTCACAGTGAGTATATCGTCACCTAAAATGCAAAAAGACGTAACAACATTTTCATCACTTTACAGGAGAGGCAAAAAATAGTTAGATATAGAATCAGTGACCGTCGGTGGTGCAATGGGTAGTGTGCGCGCCTCTTGTACAGGAGATCCTGGGTTCGATCCCTGCTCCAACCACCTTAAAATTTCTTTCGACGACGGTCACCTCGCTTAGTGACGGCGACACTATCGAGTACTTAGCCATGAAAAAACTTCTCAAAATACCGTTCGGAATCGGTGTAAAACGGTAGGTCCCAATCAGTGAGTGAAAACTGGAAAGCGCACAGCTCAGTGATTGTGAGAAGTTCTCCCCGGTCCCTTCATGGGATGTAATGGGAAACCATTTATTTATTTATTTATAGAATCAGAATTTTGTGAATAAAATTACCACTTTGGGCTGTAGATGTCTAAAAGTTTGTGGGGATATGTAGTTTAGTCAATTGTAACTATAGGGTCATCGAAATTTTATATAAAATTACAGTTCAAAGTAAAAACGTGGATTTATCAAAAACTTCATCTATTTAATCGTTTTAATAAAATCGTTGATTTTGAACTTAGTTGTTTACAACTTTGTCAAATCGTGTATTTTAGTCAAACATATCGTAATCAAACAGAAAAAAAATTGGAATTTTGTTGTTACGTCATTTTGGATTTTAGGTAACGATATACTCTTCTTTGGCGAGTTGGTGTTATTGCATCATTAAGAGAGTATATGGTATTAAATCTATGTACCATTCGACGGACACCTTGCACAGATGGGCGATTATGTGCATCATAAAAATGATGAAGTCGTCTATAAGTTGATCGAATCGATGACTGATTTTCAAAGTAAATTTGAATAATTTAGTAGCGTTGTTCCAGCACGAATCTATTCATCCCTTCCCTTCATGAGTTATCCCTTTTCATCATGAGTTATGTTAGACGCGATCAACCATATCCTACAATTTTTCAGTTCTATACTGCTCACAACGGTACCCCTGTCGCTATAACTTGATAGCAAGAAGATATTTAAATAATTTCTGACCACAATACAAGGTTTGGGATTGCTAACACCGAGTGTGAGTATTATCTTGTACTCCTTCCTCCTCAATCCATAAGCAATGCTTTTAACAGGCGAGTGCTCTTAGATTAGCATCACATTCGTCTATCATTTTGCCAGTCGAAGGTTTTAAGCGGCAGATTCCACTTTACTATGATGAAGGTTGATCGGAAGAAAACACAATATTAGCTGGTCTCTCCACCGCCGTGTCATTCTGTTAGTCGTCAGACACTGAAAAATCGTCTTCATATGTGTCATTACTGGCAGCTATGTTTTAAAATGCTGCCACGCGATTAGCCAGATCCGTGTCGGAAAAGGGGCACCCTACTTCTGGATCTTCGGAGGTCTTAATCTATCCCCCATCTTCACGTTATGCCCCAAATTATAGTCAATGTACTTTATTATCCACAGACCCAAGATATTTATCCCGTTTGCTCGAGCTCCCATATCCATCTCAATCACAGTTGATATAGTATCAACAACCTCGTAATTTCTGATACCATTTATAAATCTGTACAACCCTAAACGGGACAAAATCGCTGGATTGTTTTAGAAGAGGCAGTGACCGTTAGTGATGCAATGGCTAGTGTGCGCGACTCTTGTGCATGAGAACGTGGGTTCGATCTCTGCTCTGACCACCTTACATTTCCTTCGACGAAGACCACCTCGCTTAGTGATGGCGATACTATCGACCACTGAAAAAGCTTCTTAAAATACCGTTCGTAACCGATGTAAAACTGCAGGTCCGAATCAGTAAGTATAGCTCATGGGTTGTGAGAAGCTCTCCCCAATCCCTTTATGGGATGTAAGTAAAACGTTCTTACAGAACGAACATCGCACGTCTTCGAACACAAACTGCCCCTTGCAATCGACCAATTTTCTAATTGTGTATTGAAAGTTAGGGATTGATATCGTTGAGAATATATACAATGATTCATTACGCTTGATAGATGAGCTGGTATCCATGCGTGTGCCCTGGGCCGAACAACATCCAGTGCTGCCCCTCTACACAATTCATACACTTTTTTCTCCCTTTAAATCAGGGCAAATATTGAGGACAATGCAACCATTACATATTTTCATTTACCCTTCAGGATGACTCCGTCTTCCTCCCCTCTGATCGTTCTTTACAACCCCACTAAAGACCACAATCCCGAGTGATTGAAACAAATAAAAAATGGTTTCCCAGTACATCCCATGAAGGGATTTGGGAGAACTTCCTTCAATCAATGAGCCGTGCGGTTTGTAGTGTTAAACTCACTGATTGGGACCTACAGTTTTACACCGAAGCTTTTTTCCAGCGCAAAATACTAGAAAGTGTTGCATACACTAAGCAAGGTGACCGTCGTCGAAGGAAATGTAAGGTGGTTAGAGCAGGGATCGAACCCATGTACCTGTGTACCAGAGTCACGCACACAACCATTGCACCACGGACTCTCTGTCGAAATTTACAAAATATTTGATACTTTATAAGCTCGTCATGGTACTTCGTATGATGCCCACATGGATTTCAAAAATCATTTCTTTTACCGATACACTCTACAAAAAAACTGGCATTCGCGTAATCAGATCATCAATCGACATCGTTTCAGACCCCGTTCTTAGTGTACATTGTGTTATTAACTCTGTAGGGGCATTATTCGCAGAATCAACGACGATTTACATACGAAACTTACAGTATAAAAGTAGGAATGATCTTTCAGAGTTAAATGACTTGCCCACATGATGTACTACTTCAAATAATGTGGTTTCCACCAAACTGAATTGATTTCCCCGCATTAACATCCACCTAATATCTTCGAAAAAAATCATTACATTCGGAATTCGAAAGTTTAGGATTTTAAAATATTAGATTTAAAGTCGTGCAATTTTTGTCAAATCCACCACACCCGGTTGTTGTGTTGGCTTCCCCAATTTACACGATGCTAAGGCTTTCACAAAATCTTCAGAATTGCCTCTTTTGAAATCATTTATTGGGGCAATAAGGATAAATATGTACATACTTTCAATATTTAGACTAACACATACTATTTCAAATAAACATGTTGTATATTAGTATTTATCTGTATCAGAATGGTTAGCAACAACTAAATTCCTAAATACTCTTGGTCCTTAACTGATGCTGGCCATACATAGTCTTTACATTCATTGCCAACAAGTTATCATCCGCTCTTGTAATAAAATTAATTTGTAAGCCAAATCTGGCATCTATTTTGCCAAAATCCCCATTCCCTGGACCACTTAAAAAAAGGGACGGAGGGCCAACCTTAACCTTAACAATCGAATACTAACTATAACAATAACAATAATGAACATCCGACCGATAACAATAATAACAGCAACAACATCCTTGATATTTTATGACTTTATGTTTGTGTTGTTTTGGTTGTTGATATCCTCGTTGCTTGTGCAAATAGAGCAGAACACTGTATTTTGTTGTGAGTTGGGTATCCATCTGTGCAGTGTTGTGGTCGAGTCACCTTTTTATCTAAAATTGAAAATATTTGCATAAACTGCATAAAATCTTATCATAATTGTAGTATTTGGGTTATTTCAAGAACATATCTAGTGTACTCAACGTCCCTCTTAATCCACCACCCTATGCACCACCACCCATGCAAGCCACACAACGCAATGCAAAACACACCACAGAAAATAACACAACATGACACAATAGAACAGTATCGTGCGACATAATTGGGAAGGTAATACTGCACACCACGGCAAATCGTAATACAACAAAGACGAAGCATAGTATTGAGTTGCGCAAGTTTTGTATTGAGTCATTCTCACTAAATCGGGTAATCGGTACTTGGTAACCGTAACTTTCAAAGGATGTCTTTATACTACAATTTGATGCACACAGACTTTTGTAGGTCATCGCAACACATCTAATACAGTCCGGGGTCATTTCACTAAAACACTGATTGATGATTTTGTGAAGTTTATTTTAGAAAACTCTTAGAACTTGTTCATATATTTGCCAAAGAACATCACAAAACATGTTTCAAATGGGTAGATAGAAGGAAAGAGTTTTTGACAATTTCCTAAACGCAAATTGTAGAATTTTATATATTGTTTATTATTATTATTTTAATAAAGATTTTTCCGTATTTCGCATGACACGTATTACATGAAAAAGGACATTTTGAAATAAAAAAAAATTAAATGATTGACGCTTGTGTCATCCTCATCGACTGCACCTATCAGGTATTTCAGACGATCCAGTTAAAAAATTTAATTTTAATCCTCCTGACTTCTGTCGTTCGTCTGGCTTGTATGGATCTTGTTTTTTGTTCCAGTGCCGCTATATCCAAATAAGATCGATATAAAAGCAATTCGTCGCTCGATCGCTTGTTTAGAGATGTGCGGCATTTGTGAACAGTACTTGAAATCAGGTATAGTACGCAGATTTTATAGTATCCTGATGGCATTATCACGCTATACTTGACCTAATAAAGGAAATGGTAAGCTGCTTCGCAATTTCTCAAAGGAATAGCTGTAAGGAGAGCTCTGAACACAATAAGAAACTCCTTTGAAATTGACGAAGATGTCAATATGGAACTGCCAAATGTTTATCAGTCGTTGCCTTTGACACATACTCAGTATGTACTGCCCTAATACAAAAATTTCAGAGGGCGAGTGCAAAGTTGGAAGTTTACAGGGACAGGAAAAGTTCCTACCAAAAACGTAGTGAGTGGAGAAGAGCCACATCCTGCTCGAGGTGCCCCCGCTGTTTACTAAGCACTACGGATATCGACTGGTAAGTCGATGAAAAATACCTGCTTAATACTATTTACTATTTAGATTTATTAAAATGATTGCTTGGGATACCGAAGAGAGGATTTCGACAGTGCAGCGGTACCATGCTTTGCAGTCCTTCATTTCCATCCAAAGTGAATTTAGGCTGGGGTTTGGCTACACTCTCCCAATAGACCATTATGAGGAGGGTAAACATGTTTGCCGAACCGGGAAGCAACGCACGAAGACCGTACAATAGAGATCCTTATGTTCGGATTCAAGAAACAATCGCGGAACAAATCCACAAGCACAAATCGACACGAAACTTATCGGCGCAAATTGGAGTTACCAGACAAAATCCAAATTACAAGCAAGTTAAACCCTCTGGATTTGTCTATTCGCCTGAAATTTTGCCAAAAATTTATCGAAATGGGCGAAGAAGACATCAACTTGATAAATTGCGTGTTTATGTCTTATGAGGCCCATTCAGCCTAGTTATCGCGGACCTACATCGAAAATTCCCAAAGAAATTAATATTCAGAAACCCCACGGTCACCTGTCAGGTCACCAGATTTTTGTATGGAGTCATATCAATCAAGAGGTGACAAAACTAAACCAAGGAATTTTACTGAATTGAAGCAGTCCATTAAAACAATAATTGAGGTGATCCCGACTTCAACCCTTCAGGCCGCAACGAATAATTTTCTGAGCAGGTGTCGAATATGCGTCGATGAGCATGGAGGCCATTTACGGTCTATCATCTTCAAAACCAATTAGTTAAGTAAAATAAAATTGAATTTTCTAAACAACAAAAAAAAAACTAAATGAAATAAAGTGATTAACAAAAAAGTTATTTGAATTTCTTATTGTAGCACAATTGGTGCGCCACCTCGTACGTTGGCTTAATAGTGGTAAGTCTCAATTACCAGCTGGTCACTGCTTTATTTACCCCGGCAATGATACGCAGCGTATGAACGGAGTCACCCTTCTTCTTTCTTCTAGGGTTAAAAATGCTCTAGTATCATACCAGGATATGTCTGATCGACTTCTATCCAACTGCATATTGCTGATAGCTCTTATTAATTGGAGACATTAAAATATTTCTGGGAGATTTCAATGCCAAAGTGTGGAACGACAAGAACAACCTACAGGAAGTGATGGGAAGACATGGTCTTGGTACGGTGAGGAATGGCAAAGGTGTGCTCATAGATTGCTGTACTCGCCATCAACTGTTTATCGACGGAACGAAATTCCCCCATGGAAATATATACAAGTACACATTGGAATCGCCTGATGGTCAAACCTTCAATCAAGTTGACCATATATTTGTCAGCAAGATTTGTTGGGCTCCTTGCTGGACGTCAAAACTAGACGAGGTGCTGATATTTATAACGACCCCCAACTCTTAGTGGGCACCTTCCGTCTCTGTCCAGCGGCTGTCAACGGAATTAGACACAAAATCGTAAAATACAATATAGGCCGTCTCCAGGACTCATACATATTAATGATGTACGATCAAACTGTACGCTTCAGTTTACCACAAGTCAGTCAAAATACATAGTCAGGCATTGTTCGAATGCTGAAGGAAACAGCCATTGATGTCCTTGGTGAGAAAGGATGTGTGAATACACCTTGGATTAGTGAAGAATCTTGGACCAAAATTCGGAAGCGTGAACGCTTGCACAATACTCGTATATGATCGAAGACACCAACAGTGAAGAGGCTGTTAAAATCAGACTATCGGTAATCAGCGCGTAGAGGGATCCGTTCAGATTACGACAAATATCTTAAAAAATACAGATAACATCCGTATTGTGTACTCTCCAATAAAAAAAAAAGCTGAGCAGCAACAACATCGGGATTACTGCATCGTTAAACGCTAAATCACCAGATCAGCAAGTTGAGCGATGTCGTGAATTCTTTACGGCACAATCTAGACTTCCAGGTGATGAACATCAGTGTATCCCTTAGGAAGCATACTCACGTCGCCACCCGCAACGGGATATTTCAAAGCAACCTCCGTCTCAAGCAGAGATCGAGGCGGCACTGAGTAAAATCTTCTAGTCCTGATAATATTCCAGTGGAACTGCTGAAATATAGTGCATCAGCGTTAGCAGATTTCATTACGTCGGTCATCACAAGTGCATGGATAGACATGAATAGAGTGGAAAGAGGAGGTGGTAATCAGTATCCCGAAAAACGGTGGCCTAACGTTGTGCAGGAACTGGAGAGGTATTATATTGCTCAACGTAATAGACAAAGTAAAGGCGACCCTTATAATTCAACAGATCTCGCCGATGGTGGAGCAAATTGTGCGGAAGGAGCTGGCGGGTTTCAGACCTGGTCGTTCGTGTGCCGACAACGTGAACACACTCCGTATAATCATCGAACAATCAGTTGAACTACACTCGCCTCTGTATCTACTTCGAACAAGCGTTCGATTGTGTACTCAATGTGATCCACGTTGACCACAAAAGGGGATACCGGGCAAGATAGTGCCCATGAGCGTATAAAGTTAATTTTAAAGGCAAGGAAAGCCAACCTTTCACTACATCTGCGGGAGTTAGACAAGGATGTGTCTTGTCCCTCACATTATTTCTTCTACTTATGGACGAGGTAATGGGGGCAGCTAATGCAAATGCACCTTTCGGCATTCAGTGGAGTATGTATGAACATCCACATGATATAGACTACGCAGATGGCCCACAAATTTGATCACATCGAGGCAAGGTTAAATAGACTCTCGGAAAATGCAAAAAAGTAGGATTAGGAATAAATATAAAAAAAACTGATGCATTCGAACAGAATGGAATACTCCACTACTTGATGGTTCGTTTCTTGAAGATGTGGATTGAATCAACTATTTAGGTTGCAATATTGCCAACGATGGTGGTTCCCAGGCGGATATACTGTGGTGGCCAAAACAAATGCAACCAAAATGCACCTTTTACGAAATATTACGTAAAAATTTTCTGAAAATAATATTAGCAATTTTTTTGTTTTAAATTGTATACTTTATTCCATTAAAAATAAGGAAAAGTGATCTTCTCCATAGATATTTAGAAAAATGTATGAAAAAACATAAAAATACATATTCATTTTCATTTTTCAGGGGCCAAAACAATTGCAACTAATAAAATCAAACGCAGTTCAATGCAAATGATCTGAATATTTTCTAGCAAATCCGTTGTTGTAGATTACAGCCTGACATATTCGAGGCATTGATATTATTAGTTCGTCAATGATTGATTTCCACGCATCTTTCGTCATCGAAACAAAATAGCAGATCTTCTAAATTTTTCCCACTCAATTTTTTGGTTTATGATTTCCTAGAGTTTCTCGATGGGATTTAAGTCTGGTGATTGTGGTGGCCATTCCATAACCGTAACTCTATTTTCGCCAAACCACTTTCGATGAGTGTTTGGGGTCGTTGTCTTGCAGGAAGACCCACCACAATGGCATATCGTACTCGGCATATGGAAGCATTACCCTTTCTAAAATGTCTTTATATACAAATCGGTTCAAAATGCCGTCAATCTAATGCATTGGACCAACACCAGCACCAGAAAAGCAGCTCCACACCATTACACTTCCCCCTCCATGCTTGACCGTCTTTTTGCAGTAACGTGCTACTAGTCGTCGTACGTACCGCTGCCAATAATATTAAATTTTGATTCGTCACTAAATAAGACAGACCTCCACTTACTTCCTGGCCAATTTAAATAGTCTTAAGCAAACTGCAAACGCCTTTTCTGATTACGCTTTGATATAAGCGGTTTCTTGGCAGGACTTCGTTCGAGTAGAGAGGATTATTCGAGCAGAAACTGATATTTGATTTTTGCGGTTATTTTTGAAAGAAGAGATAAATGGATCTTATTTCACGTGTCCGATGATCAAATTGTCCGTCCGATCACTTGTCTTGCGCGGTCGACCACCTCGGTGTATAATCAAAATAATGCGAGATATTGAACTTTTATGAACATTATATTTCTCGGCAATGTCTTTCTGTGATATTCCATAAGAATAAACATTCACAATTTTCCAAATCCGAATTTATCGCGCGCTCGTTTAAAACGAACTCTATTTTAGCTTCAATAGGAAAAAATAACAAAATAATACTGAATATTCCTACAAATCCCTTTACACAAGATTACTAATTACTTATATGAAGAACAGCGATCAAAAGAGTTTAAAAAAACCACGTTATTTAAAACAAAATTGGAGAGTTGCATATGTTTTTTGTCCACACCGATTTTGATATTTATCGATAAAAATGCCGATAACATGGAAATGTTAACAAAAGCTGTACATTCTGAAATTTTTTTAAAAATCCTAATGCCGTTTATTATTTATTGAAATATCATTGTCCTTTTTGTGGTACAATTTTACAAACTTATAGATCCTGTTAAAGGCAGCCAATCTTAATTGCATATGTTTTCGCCACCACTATAAGTGATCGTATAAGTAAGACCCGTGTTCCAGTCCTAACCCTGTACAAAATCTGACGCAATAAGAGATTATCGGAAAAAAAGAAATTTCGAATATTCAATTGCAGTGTAAAGTCTGTACTGTTGCACGGCTGTACTACTTTGAGCTTTTCAAAGCTGACGACGAAGAAGGTCCCAACGTTTGTCAATCGTTACCTGAGTCAAATACTCCGTATATACTAGCCCAAGGCTTTTCTAATGAAGTACTCTGACAATGTACATGTAACAGTCCTATTGAATTGGATACACGTAGACAAAAATGGAGTTGGATCGGGCATATACTTAGGTGCCCAACATCAGACATTGCTAGACCGGCACTTGAATGGAAGCCGCAGGGGTGTCGAAGGTCAGGAAGACCACCAAATACATGGAAATGGTGCCTGGAAAAGGAGTACCAATAAACTCGACTATCATGGAACCAACTTAAATCACTTGCCAGAGACAGAAATCAATGGAGAGAATTCGTTGACGGGGTATGTTCTTCGTGAACTTTTTATTTAAACTCTATATTATAATATTGTTTTATATTGTTATATTTTATTTACATAAATAAAGGACATACATATAAGTAACGGGTCCGCCATCTAACGTTTTTTTTTTCAACTAGTGCTTATTTCGTGAATGGTAACACTTGGCTCATATCTGATTTGACAGATAATTAGTTTCATCCTTCCGCTGAACGAATATGGTTGTGTATACGCTTGAACCAATGCGTTTTCGCTTCGCTAAGTGGGCCTGCGATCGACTTACAGAAGATGCCGATTTTGCCAAAACAATCATCTTTCAGATGAAGCTCGTTTTGATCTTGGCGGGTATGTAAACAAGCAAAATTGTCGCCTTTGGGGCACAGAAAACCCGCACGCATACATTGAAAAGTCGATGCACCCATTTTTCTTCGAAAATGAGCAAGGAGTGGCCGTTACAGTCAATGGCGATCGTTATCGGGCCATGTTGAACGAATTTTTGTTCACAAAACTTGAAGAGGAGGATATTGGCAACATTTGGTTTCAACAGGACGGCGCTACGCGCCACACAGCCGAAGCTACACTCGATGTTTTGCGCCCTGATTTTGAAGATCGCATTATCAGCCGCAGAGCTGATGTCGTTTGGCCACCTCGGAGCTGCGATTTGACACCGTTGGACTATTATTTGTGGGGTGCCCTCAAAGATAAGTGTTACGCCGACAAGCCAGAGACAATTGACGCTTTAAAGGACAATATTCGTGAAGCCATTGGTGAAATTCAGCTGCACACAATCGATAATGTGCTTAAAAATTGGACCGATCGTGTAGGCATGGCCAGCCGAGGCAGCCATTTGAATGAAATTATTTTCCATTATTAACCGGAAGGATTGTACTTTCAATTAAAAAAAGAAATTTGAGACAATATAATAAAATATAAAAAAAGTTATTTGGCGGACCCTTTATATATAATACAATTTCTAATGATGATTCTAGTGAAGACCTCTAGCAACGCGTAAGTAACAGCCCTATTGAATTGAACATACATACGTCGAAAAAAATTGTCTAGGCTCATTCATATACTTAGGCGTCCAACATTAGATATTTCTACAGCAGCAATTAAATAGGTATATTAAGGGTATCGCAGGAAAGGATATCAAAGAATTTTTTTAATATACCAGAAAGGTCTATAAGTGGCATTATGTGTGGAATATGATATCGCTCCAAAGTACTCAGAAGCTTCGCTGAGTGGGTCGTATCCGAGAGGTTGATGACTCTGCAGCATAGATCGGGCTACATTTGAGAGATGCCACGGATTATGTTGACTTTTAGACCACAGAAACATACATTTCTTTACAATTATTATCTTTTAATTTAAAATTTTAATGTGAGAAGTAGCACGAAATATATATGAGTTAAGGCCTTTAAATTATAACGATGTAGAAGATACGATATCGAGGACGTATGCTATCTTTTTAACAAGTGTAAATTTTGTTTTAGTTGATAATAAAATTGTTTATTCGAAAATTTTCAGAGTATACAGAGTATTGTCACTAGAAAATATTCCTCAGAAACATAAATGTAATAAAAGTATAAAGAGTAAATCAACTGTCACAATTCATCGTCAGGACACTTTGCTTACAAGATCCACTGCAAAAGTATCCAGTTTATAAGAAGCAACAACAGCATTGATGACAACTACAACTATACAAATAGATACATGTGACAACGACAACAATAACAATGGCAACAACAAGTCAAGGGTTACAAGCGTCCATCTTAATTTGGTTCCTTAAGCTAAAATACTTAAACACACATTCACTTGCAATCACACAAACACATGTCTGTGGCTACCAAAGTGTGTATGTGTGCGTAAGTACTGAAATAGTCGTCGTTGCATTTACATCCCCACTGTAGCGAGGACAAGCCAGATAATACGTATAAGCATTGGTGTGTGTGTGCGTAGAAGAAAATTTCACTTTAATACATGCAAAGACGCAGTTAACCATTTGACACACATCGACACTTGTTTCATTTGCGTGTGCAATGGTGTGCGTGAGTGTACACTTGTGTGCCATCTCTTATTGAGCTAAGGAGCTGTTTGTGTGAGCATCACCCACTTAATCAAAGCGTACATATTTTACATGCTGCGGCTGTTGCTGCTTTTCGCACCCATTCATTGTACGACTGCTGCTGCTGTTGTCCTTTTTGGTTAATTTGTTATGTGGTCTTTTGTTTGTTCGGTGGTGCTTGTTGGCATTCTTCAGCCCAAGTGGATTTTATACGCTCGGCTGAGTTTCTTTTTTTTTTGTGCTCTCAAGTTTAATGGAGCCCTGGCTGTGTAAGTATTTGCATGCGAATGAGTAATGGAGGCGTATGAGGTATGAAGTGTGTTTGTTGGGGATGCCTACATTCTCAACCAAGTGAACGTTTTTGGAATGATGCCAAGCAATGTAAAACAGGCCTAATAGAGAAATAAAGTTATTTCCAAATTGTAGACAATAGATTTGAAGTAATTTGTTTTAGAAGGAAACGAAATAATCCATAATTTACTGAGTTGCAAACAGAAATACGAGTGATGGTTTGAAAATCCTATTATGTATTATTATGTGTGAAAAAATACTTTATAATATGAGACCATTCTGCAAAACTGTTTAGAACAGTAATAAAGTCCCTTTAATTTCTGCATTTCTCTTTCAGTTTGTTGGAGCAGGGTGTACAGATTTAATTCAAACTAGTCCTCCCAAAGACATTGTTTTTTAACGTGCTCTACATTCTGGTACACGTTTTATTATCTTCAAAATAATATTTTTTTCCATCACAGGTTCCACCTACATATATTTCCATACAACTTGGCAAGGACAATAAAATGGGTTAGGTATTGGTGGCAGTCGTTCACATAAACTTTCAGTCCTACATTTAGCGAGAGCCCCATGGTAAAACCATTTCGTTTACTGACAGAAGCTTAGCATTGGGTTAACACTAGGGGTTACTTCGAAATATATATGTTTAAAAAAACCAGTTTTCATGCTTTTCATTCCGATAAAAACCGGTAAAATTTGTCTACCAACCATTTCATATTTTTAATCGTGTTTAAATATCAAAATTAAATACCTGTATTTAAATTTGTTAACGTTTAAATTTAAATCGTATTTCAATTGGAATGTATATTTAATATAAAAATTAAAACTTTTATTCAAATTCTTATCAAACTTAATTAAATTATAAAATCATATTCCATTTTGATAGAGTTTTTCATGTCTGAAAATCGTATTACGTTTAAAATACATATGTGTTAAAATACTAAGTTAAATTATGAAAGTTTAATGGAAAATTATTTGAAAGTTTATTTAATTAATACTTATTTATATTCGTTTACATTATTCGATCTTTTAGTTGTTATGTTTTCAATAATTGTCCGGTTCAAGATCCTAGAAAAAGTACTTTTGAATAGAAATATTAAAAAAAAAGAAAAATTGTGAAATTGATCATTATGGTGGATGGTTGGGAATATGGCTATTTCAATGCCCTCCCAGGCATATCATCAGCTCCCTTCTCCACAAGTATTTAGGTATATCATCACACACTATAGGAATAAACAAATCTCAAGTAAGCGAGAATTGTCTAAACTCCTACTTGTGCGAAAACATCCACAACAATACTTTGCCATAACCATCAATATTCACAACATTTCTTTCCTATGCATGCTTTCATCGAAAGCCATTGCATAAATGTTGTTGTTTCAAAGAGTGTAGAGTTTAGAGTGTACCGTCTTCAAATTTATATTCATGTAAACGATCGATCTTTTAGTTGTCCATAATCCACCATAATGATCAATTTAACAATTTTTCTTTTTTGTTTTTATATCTATTAAAATGTACTTTTTCCTAGAAAAAGTACTTTTTAATAGTTATTGATCTTGAACCGGACAATTATTGAAAACATAATTAATACTTATTGGAAAAAATCATTATGAAATTTAAAAAAAAATTGTTTCAAAATTATATTTGGAATCATATTTGAAATAGAAATCATGTTTCTTAATACGAAAAATTCATTACAGTTTGATTCATAACAATTATTACATTCCAATTTTTATTGAATTTATAATTTTTTTTAAGGATATTTAACACAAATTGAGTAAAATCGGGACGTCAAATAACCGGTTTTCCGTTTGTTCGAAATTTGCGGTTTATTTTAAACCGACACACGGTTGCTATCTAAAACCTCGGTTAACCGATTCCACCGGTTTTTCGGGTTGTGACACTCTACACCTTTTACAATTGAAATTAATCATTAATTGAAATGTAAAGCACATCAGTTGAAATTTAAAACCAATCAATTGAAATTTAAAATACATCAATTGAATTTTAAAAGACATGAATTAAAATGTATAAAAAATAAATTGAAATTCAAAAAACGTCAATTGAAATTGAAACACATCAATTGAAATTTAAAAGTCATCAATTAAAATTTAAAAATCTAATACATAAATTCGCTAAATAATTTTAAAATTTCAACTGACGAATTTTAAATTACAATTGATGTTTTTCGAATTTCAATTGATGTCTTTTACATTTCTATTAATGTTTGTTAAATTTCAATTGATGTATTTGAAATTTCAAATAGAAATTTTAAATTCGATTATAGCGACCTGGGTTATAACATTTCGGTTAGAACAACGAAACTTCATACAAAGTTTGGTCTTATATAGAAAACCGCTGAAATTCCTCCGGTTGTTGCGACTTCGGATATAGCGACGATTCCGGTTTTTGCGACCGCATTTAGTAGAATTTTGAAATTTGTGTTCGTTTGTAACGACGAAATGTTAACAATGAATGAATGTGAAATACGTCATTCATTTATGCTAAAAAAAATAAGTCGAATGCAAAAAAACTAAACTGTTGGACACAAATTGGGGAGAATAGTGAGAGAAAAGAAAGAAGAATTTTTACCGTTAGTTTTGAGATGTTCAGTGTCAACATTGAAAATATGTAGATAAAAATGATTGCGTTGCGCCCTCGCAGTTCTGCTTTCATTGCAATCGGTGACTAAACTTACATGAATTACAATTTGTATTCATAAGTTATTTAATTTTGCAAGTTTGTGTGAAAATAATTAGGTGATGAATTAATTTCATTTAAAAATCGAGATAAAACTGAAATTTTGAACCCGACCACCTCAGATATCGATGAAATTTTGTTTATAGCTAAATTTGATCAATACAAACAAACTCTCATTTTTAGAAATGACTGTTTTGGGATTTTTTGGGCGTTGCACAGTGGGAAAGTTTTTGAAAAAACGCGAAAATGGTCGAAAAGAGCTCCATTTAAACTACAATAACTCAGAATCGGCTGAACCGATTTCCATGATCTTGGTATCATTAAAAATATATTTTAACAGGCTTTATGACACGTTTAAAAAAATAAAAAAATACACTGTAAAAAATTTTATAACAAAAAAAAATTTTAACTAACGAAAAAACCAAAAAGATCAAGGTTTTTTTTACAGTGTAGTATTTTTTTAGAAAGGTTTATCCTTCACCTATACCATATCAAAAAATAAAAATGGGTTCTTTTTTAGTTTTTTTTATATAATTTTTTAAGTAGTGTCACTTCTAGTAATTGCCCTTATATTTACAAGTAAAATAAATAAAGTGACACTACTTAAAAAATAAAGTAATAAAGCCTGTTAAAATATCTTTTTAATGATACCAAGATCATGGAAATCGGTTCAGCCGATTCTGAGTTATTGTAGTTTAAATGGAGCAAAATGAATTTTCGTGGGACAATGTTTATTTATTTTACCTGTAAATATGAAACGTGTCATAAAGCCTGTTAAAATATCTTTTTAATGATACCAAGATCATGGAAATCGGTTCAGCTGATTCTGAGTTATTGTAGTTCAAATGGAGCTCTTTTCGACCATTTTCGCGTTTTTTCAAAAACTTTCCCACTGTGCCACGCCCAAAAAACCGCAAAACAGTCATTTCTAAAAATGAGGGTTTGTTTGTATTGATCAAATTTAGCTATAAACAAAATTTCATCGATATCTGAGGGGTCGGGTTCAATGCATGTCGATTTTTACATGAAATTCATCAGGTATGTATATTTTTTTTTGACTATTGAAAAACGAAAGTTACTTAAGAGACTTTATTTTTTAGAATGGAATCTAAAAAAGCGTAAAACCTTTTCTCTTGAAGATAAAATGAAAATTATAGGTAGACTAGTAGGTGGTTCATTCAATGTTGATATAGCAAAGGAACACAACGTTGCGCATTCTACTATAAGCACGATGTGGAAGAACAGGGAAGACATTCAGAAAGCTTTTGAAGAAAAATCTTTGAAAATTAAAAAAGTGCAACCTTTTAAAATCTCACAGAAACAACAACGTACCAATTACTGGGTCAATTTTGCAAAAAAAAAAGGCAAACGAGATTGGATCAATGATGGGGAAAAACTTTATCTGCACCGAAAGTTGGATTTATCGATTTCGAATGCGACACAACATTGTTATAGGAAAAGTGAGTGGTGAAACTAAAAGTGTTAATATTGAGCAATGTGATGATTGGTTGTCAAAAGTCTGGCCTAATGTCCGGGACGGATATCGTGATAATGAAATTTTTAATATGCATGAGGCTGGGATATTTTATAAAATGCTGCCTGACAAGGCACTTACGTTTAAAGGTCAAAAATGCACAGGAGAAAAAATATCTAAGGAAAGAATTACTTTTGCGGTTGCAGCCAACATGAATAGTTTAGTAAAACGCAAGCTACTAGTAATAGGAAAATCCCAAACTCCTCGCTGTTTTAAAAATATAAAATCCTTACCAGTTGTATACAAGTCGAACAAAAAATCATGGATCACTGGTGAACTGTGTTTACACATTACGTCAGAGAATGGGATAGAGAACTTTAAAAAGACAAGAAAAAAGTTTTGCTTTTGATCGATAACTGTCCAGCACACCTGCTTGTCGATAACCTGTCTTCCAGTAAGCTAGTTTTTTTAACCACCAAATCCAAAATCAGTCCTACAACCAAAGGACAAAGGAATTATAAGATCTTTAAAATGCAAATTTCGTACTTCTTTAATTTTTCAAGTCATTCGTGATTTGGAGCAAAAAATAGAGACAAAAATAACACTAATAGATGCTATCAATATGATATCTAACGCATGGGATCGCGTGACATTATCTACCATTGCTAATTGCTTTAAGCACGCTGGGATAACGAATATTGCGGGCGAATATAATTTATCTATGGATAAGAAATTCAATGGGGATGATAATATACCACTCGCTGACTGGATAAGAATATTTAATAGAAACAACCTGATTCCAGAAAAAGTAAGTTGGGAATACTTTTTATCTGTAGATGACGCCATTGAAACTGCAGAAGAACCAACATTAGCAGAAATAGTCAGTGAAACTCTAGATGAGCAGAATAATGTTGAATGTATTGACGACGTTTATGATGACGAAACTTTGAAAAAATTTGCAGTCTTCAATGGCCATTCCATTAATTTTAAGCAAAATATTTTAGAAATAGAAAGAGAGATGGAAAGAAAATATGACAACAATAAACAACTACTTCACTAAACAGTAATATGAATATGTTAATCTTACTATATTTTAATAAATTAAAATAAACCCACTTTGATCTTTTTTTATATGTGCTTATGGCGACGTTCGGCTATAACGACGAAAATTGCTGCTCCCTTTCAATTGGAAATAATATAGTTAACACCGATCCCCTTTAAGGTTCCTAAATAAGAAAGATCCCATAATTGATATCCTTCCGATGATTGGTGCTAGAGAAGTGCAGAGAAGATGTTCACTGGAATCTTCTTCTTCCTCATCGTTACAGCTTCTACAAAAGTCACTTCCTCCCTCAAGCTACAGTCTCGCCTACCAATCTGAGTGTCCGGTCAAAAATACCACAAACAAATTGAAAAAAAAATCATTTAATATTTAAAATACATCAATTGAAATTTAAAGTACGTCAATTGAAATTTAAAGTACGTCAATTGAAGTTTAAAATCAATCAATTGATCAATTGATATGATAGCAATTGAAATTTAAATGACATAAATTGAAATTTGAAACACATAAATTGAAATTTAAAAACATCAATTGAAATTTAAAACACATCAATTGAAATTTAAAAATTTCAAACACATAAATTGAAATTGAAAACACATCAATTGAAATTTAATAATCTAATATATAAAATCGGTAAACAAAAATTTCAACTATCGAATTTTAAATTCCAATTGATTCAGGCCACAGTGAATAATTTTCTGATCTGGTGTTGCAGATGCGGGGATGAGCATGGAGGTCATTTACGGTCTATCATCTTCAAAACCAATTAGTTATATAAAATAAAATTGAATTTTCTATACAATAAAAAAAATAAATGAAATACATTGATTAAAAAGATCAATGAGTGTTCGAACTCACGGATGATGTGTTAACACCTTTTTGCTACACGGTACCTGTTCGATTTCTATGAACACATTAGTAAATGTTACATTAGAAAATAAAAAATAATAGTTTTTTTGTATACACCGGGCAATGCTGAACATCAAATGACTCGCTTTGTTTGGCCATAGCAACAACAACGAAACAACCAAACACACGGCATTACACATACTTTGTCCGAAGTAGCTGACGTATACGTGTGTCACATAACCACATGTTTGCCATATCAACAGCAACGAAACAGCCAAACACACAACATCACACATACTTTGTATGAAGTAGCCGACGTATTAGTGTGTCACCATAACGTCGACTGCGCAAGCCTTGAAAATGAAATTGAAATTTTGCGTGGCTATGCTTTATATCTCCGTTCAACAACAGCAACAGACACATGTATATACATACATTATTATGTTAATACATACGCTATAGACACAATTTCGTTTGCCTCACCCCTGCCACACCACTCTTTCATTGTTCTTTTGCTCGCTCATTTTTGTTTAACGCGTCATTATTCTCTTTCGCAGTCGCAGAAAATCTGGTTTTAGCAGCAGCATAAAATCTGGTTTTAACAGCAGCATAAAATCTGACTTTGATAGATTTAGTCCCTATACGCCGCTATAGATGTTAACACATCAAAAAAAAAGTTATTTGAATTTCTTATCGTATTGTAGCACAATTGGTGCGCCACCCGTTATATGCCTTAAGTCCACACACGCGATGTATCAAGAGATCGGCTATAGGCTGAAGTTCCGCTGGTGATACCACATCGAACCAGCGAGACTTAAAGGGTTTAAGGCCGCCGATATCCCACGTTATTGGAAAATTATTCCTCTATTGTATACAACTTTTCGTGATCTGGTCATTAAGAAGTATTTTCGAGTTGCCAGGAAAATGGGTATTCATAAGGAGTTTGAGCGAATCCGGAGCTAGTCAGTCCAGGGCTCAGAAGATTAATTTAGGGACCCTGTCGTCGTAGAGTTAGGAACCCTATCAAACGTCAGTATTTACCTTAATATTGATTTTACCTCAAGAACATGCCATTCCCTAATTATTCCATATACGTTATTCGTGGAGAGTTGACATCTAAAACTCTTGTTTGGTGCTAGTGACGAAAGTGTGTTCATTGTCCCTATTGGTTATGGCAAGTACCCAGTCGATACTCAATAATAATTATAGCGAGAAGATTACATATTATCACTTGAAATATTATCGCTAGTTTAGGGTTCTCATTCAGCGATAATCACTAGCCTGCAACAAAAAACATGTCTAATATGACCTAAAATATTGCGAAAGACAGTATAACAACATTTTGAACGGTTTGGAAAACATAAACGTGAAATTTAACCAAGACATCTGATTCTGAGATTTGATTTGTTTGAGACCATAAAAGGAATTAATAACCGAGGGTGGGGTTTAACTTTCGTTTGGCTGGAGCCCTAAATTTAACTTTCGTTTGGCTGGAGCCCTAAATTTCCACTGACATTATTTAAAATACTGTAGATCTCAGTAAAATGTCTTCATTTTCTTTTCAGCTTACCACGTTTGTTGGATTATTTACACGAATTCCAATGATCCTTGAAAAATAGGCAGCCAAAATCCTCCTACACCTTAGTTAACGATATATATGCTTATATATGTATGTAGGTATCTAATAGCAAGAACACCATTCCACTTAGATGTACTCATAGCCAGTGACAATAATCTAGCAGCAGTATCTGGATATAAAATCAAACAGTTGTTGTTTGAAAATGTCTTTGTTAATTTTCGTTTTGTAGTTGTTCTTGCTAATACCTCTTAAAGGTTTATTTCTGCATCATGTGCATTTGTGGGCACTTCTAAAATCCTCTTGTTTGTCATTTCTTAGATTATCACTATGTCCATGGCTGTATGGTTGTCATACTAAGAGCAAATGCATGTGTATGCATCTGTCTGCACACACTAATACATGTAGTTCGAAAGCCACTCAAATAATGTGTTTGTATGCGATTTTAATTTATGCAATTAATCGTTGAGATTTTCCCAATAATAAATTGTTTGTCACAGATTTTATTTGGAATTTTGATTGTTTTTTTTTTGTATTTGCAAATCCACAACCACATACAAACTCTCTCCGAAATTTTAAAAGACTTAAATGAAGTGTCGGTTTTGAGTTTTAATTATTATTAATGTTTATTGCTTTTTGTCTCTGTGTAATATGCTGCTTTTTTGCTGTCGGTTGCAAATGAATATCTCTCTGTACTTATATATATGGCCGAGAATAATTAAAGACAGATGAATTATTTTATTTGAATTCTGTTCAATTTATGTTCGAAATTTTCACGAAGGGAGAGCAAAATTGCGTATGTCATTTAACCACAGTTATTGTTTTCGCGAGGAATGTATGACCTAAAATTTAGTTTAGTTTATTTTATCTTTATAGTTTTAAATATGTTCATGGCCTTCGCACCTGTGTTAGTTTAAATGTAATTAATCGTAATAAAAATGGCCTTAAGAAAAAATAACAATAATAAATTGTGGAATACTGGAATAAGAGCAATCCTAAATTTTGTATAAAAATAATATATTTCTGAGAGTACAAGAAGAAGAATAGAAGCCTATATGAAGAGTACATGCGATCATATTCAAATTTAAAAATGGGATAAACAGGAGACCAGGAATTACGGACGTTTTTGTGCGGTTTTTTATTTTTCAATATTCCGGACTGTAGTACATATTTGTGCCTTTTTTCCTCCAGGAAATTAAATTAATATTAAATGTTATATATTACCCCATTTATGTAAATATTCGAGTTCATTACCGATCGACGTACGATAAAGACGTGTTCTCGGAAACTAAGTGCTCCAAAACTATATATTTCAAATAAAACAACTCTTTAATCCGCAGTTAAACCGACATGCATCCAACACTGGCCCAACAACAAGCAGCAACTATTTTGCTTCGTTAGCAGAAAACAAAGCCAACGATATATAACCTAAGGTAGATGAAAATACGGGTAATTCTGAACCAAAAAAACTTCTCTAATTATGATCCCTTGTGTTGACGGTAAGCTAATTTTCGAAAATCAGTAAACAAGACGAATTGACCTATACGCTGAAAAATCTGTCTTTATTTGTTGTTTGGAAGTAAATATAAAATGTGTTTGTAGCTTGTGGCAAATATAATATACTTGTGTCCAAACACATTGTGTTTGCTATTCAATATTACATGTTTGCGACACAATGATTAATATGTTACGATATATGTGTTTGTGACCCAAATATATATGTGTTTCTGATACAAATATAGCTGTGTTTGTTGCACTAACTCTCTAGAGAGCAAGCGAATAAAAGAGGGACAACAAGAGAGTCTATCTTGTATTCTGTGCATCTGTATTTTTGCATTATTCTCTCAGTCAGCGATTCACAAAAATTCCTGAATGAGCGTGTAAATTGCAGATGAAGTCAGTGTTTCTTATTTTGGCTGATGTATTGCATTTTAGTTTCATGTATTCAGTCTTCAATGGTTCATCGGACAGAGGATACCAAAAGCGCTTGATCAGTGAAAAAAGAAACGAAGGCTCGGACGGTTAAATGGTTTGTGATGTTGCTTTGATTTTTGAGTATGTGTTTCGTATATTTGTGTGTGTGCTACCAAAGTGAGAAATTATTTTGAGGAAAGGGCAACAACGTGAGGTGCTTTGTCTGTCCCAGCCTCTACTACGAAATCGGAACGGCGGACCATTTGTGAAATAAGTATAACAAAAAAAAACACAAGTAATTAATCCACACTTGACTTCCATGAACTAGATTTGTAAATAAATACAAGGTGTTTCAAAAGAAGTCATCCGATGTTGTTTGGCTCTCATTTTTTTTTTCTAAATGAAAAACTTCGATTCTGTTTTTTGATTATGTTTAATGGAACCTTTAGAATTTTATTGGTTGAGTTGAGAAGATGATATCGGTTAAATGGGCGCCGTCACAATTGATTACCATATGGGCTCGTTTAATGGCATTTTTCATCACTTCGGCGAGAACTTCGGGCGACAGATTCTCGCACTCGTGTCGAATGTTGAACTTGAGGGCTTCCAGGGTTTCGGACTTGTTCACGTAAACACGTAACTTCAAAAAACCCCACAAAAAAAGTCTGGAACGGTTAAATCGGGCGATCTTGCAGGCCGGTGCAAATCGCCAAAACGAGAGATGAGGCGACCTTCAGAATATCGGTTGAGGCTCGCGCAGTGTGTGCCGTTGCTCCGTCCTGTCCGTTCTCGAAAAAAAATGCCCCGATGACTCCTCCAGAGTGAACAGCGCACCATGCAGTCACTTTGAGCGGGTGTAATGGCTCCTCGTGCATCAGTCGTGGATTTTCGGTGCCCCAGAAGCGATAGTTTTGCTTGTTCATGTACCCTCTGAGTTGGAAATGAGCCTCATCGCTCATTATGATTTTGGTAGAAATATCGTCCAATTCGTCCACGAGACTGAGGATGGCTTGGGCGTAGGTTACACGCGTTTGGCGGTCGACTGGCAGCGGCTGATGCACGGACTGCACTTTCTATGGGAACATGCGCAGGTCTTTGACCAAAATTCGCCATAGGGACGACCGGCTGATGGCTAATTGCGAGCCAAGGCGTCTGGTCGATGTTTCCGGCGACATCCTCGGCAACAGCGGCGATATTCTCGGCACAACAGGGCGCTCCCGGGGCCGGCCACTTCTGGCAACTTCTCGTGTGGTCCCATACTCTTAGTGGTTAGTGGCCAAACGGCGCAGTGTTTTCGTAGACGAATTGTTACGCAAAAAAATAGACACGATTATTACGTGTTCTTGGGGAGTGTATCGCTCCATGGCTTGTTTACTTGTATTCTACGTCTGTCTAGTCCACAAATGTCAAAACCGATTTGACATTGGCGGCCATTTGCAAAAATAAGAGCATCTTCCAATAGGGTGGTCACTTTTGAAACACCCTGTGTATTGTTTGTGTACCAACGCATAGCTGAAACCTTCTGAAAACTAAAAGGTGAGGGACAACAAAGAAACCATGAAAAAAGAAACAAATAATGCATTCAACGCAAGTAAATGTAAAAATTGCCATTTTAATTTTTTTGTATTAATTATTTAAAAATGTTGATTTATATTGATGAAATTAATAATACATATATTAGTGTGGGACGATTTGAACATCTTACTGGGCGCTGCACGTTTCTGATTCTTGGGATTGTACTGAGCAAAAAAGTCTACTAGACCATACGTCTACGGTGAAAATCGAGCTTCCAGATTTTGACTTGCAGTTTTTTCTCAGACTTTATTTTTTTTGGAAAATTTACAAATTTTCTTGGGCTCATATTTCGTAAACTATTTGAAATTTTGACTTATTTTCAAAAGTAAAGTTGTAGCTATTGTCTCGGGTTACAATTTCTCTGAACCAACTATGCGTTGGTACACAAAAAACTTCGTTTTCATGGTCAAAAAGTCGAAAATGTAGAAAATTCACCAGTTTTTGTCACGATATTTTGGCCTATAACAGCCAAACCACTGAGATTTTCGATCCAATACAAAGACAAATTGAAAGTGCAAATTTTTCGTGAAAATATTGATAAATTACCATTTTCAGTTGTTCATAGCGCAAAATCATAAAAATGTTATATTTCTTATTTTTTTATTGATGTGTTACATCTATAGCGGCGTATAGGGACTAAATCTATCAAAGTCAGATTTTATGCTGCTGCTAAAACCAGATTTTCTGCGACTGCGAAAGAGAATAATGACGTGTAAACAAAAATGAGCGAGCAAGAGAGCAATGAAAGAGTGGTGTGGCAGGGGTGAGGCAAACGAAATTGTTTCTATGTTTCTGTTGCTGTTGTTGATCGGAGATATAAAGCATAGCCATGCAAAATTTAATTTGCAAGCCAATGGGCTTGCGTAGTGGTTTTTAGAGCATTTATAAATAACTTAATTTTTTTTAAATTATTTTTTTATTTTTATTTTTTTAGTTAATAAATTTTTAATGTTTTAATTTTTTTTTTCATGTTCATGTATTGTCATCCAAATCTGACAAGTGTGCAAAATTTTAGTTCGATTGGTCAACTGCAACTGTGTTAAAAATGAGTTACTAGAATTGAACAATACAGACTGACAGACAACAAAGCAAGTTAAATAAAACACTGTAAAAATATGGATAATCCAGTGTTCTCTGATAATACAGAGAATGTGGAGATGGAGATGGAGACGCAGCCAGAATCATCAGCGTCATCATCAAATCTAGAACACATGCCTTCGCAAAACGTATTTACATTCGGTTTAGAGGCTGAATTAGACGATATGTCGCTTCCAACTACGAGCGACATTTTGAAACATTATTTTTTCTTGGCCGCTCGTTGCAAAAACGCAAATAAAATGTTTTCATACGACACATTCATCCCACACATTTGCGACAAATTGATACAAATTTGGAACAAATTAAATATTGAGGTTATTGAAAACCAAATTTAATAAAAAATTTAATAAGGGCAGATTATTGAAAAATTACCGTGAAACAAAAAATTATGCTAAATTCAGAGAATTTGTTGAGAGCACAACGAAAATATTTTACATCGGAAAATATAAATGCCAGCTCAAAACAGCTCGATGTAATTGTGGCAAAATTCCTGACCGACTCCATGAATTCATGTTGGATCAGCATAACGAACGCAGACTTACAATACCTGAATATTTGCCAGTCGAAACAGAAATATCGACTGTGTTACCATCTTTACATTCAGGTGCATCATTTGATCCAATATTTCAACCAACCGCATCAGATGTGCATGTATTGGAAAACTATGAACCTCCTGGTTGGGAAATCCATACACCAACCGTGCGAAGAATGTATACTCCACGATATAGTACTCCACGGTTTGCAATGATGTGCGATCGCCTTGGGGTATCCGATCGATTAGCATCTGTTTTGGCTTCAGCTTTATTCGCTGACATACAGTTTAAGGATGAGCGAGGTGAAACCATTAGTATGGACAAAAGAAAAGTGAGCCGAGAGCGTGAAAAATCGAGACACGATATTTTACGAGCAAATCACGATGGTGAATCGTTGATCGCTTTTTCGTTTGATGGTCGCAAAAATTAATTATTAACTCGGGAGAAAATTAATGAAGTATTTCACACTACAATCCGAAAAGAACCACACCTAGTAGTAATACGTGAACCACATTCGTCACTAATTGGCTATGTGAATTTAGAACGCAAAGGCGAAACCTCCAAAGCGAAACAAGCCGAATTCATTGCATTTTTCAAATCTAAAAATCTTTCACTTGAAAATTTAATTGCCGTCTGTAGTGACGGTGAGGTGGCAAACACTAGCACATCTGGAGGTATATTTCGTCTCATCGAACGCTATCTAGATAGACCAATACATTGGTTTATCTGTTTACTTCATTTCAACGAATTGCCGTTCCGACATCTGCACAACGCTGTCGAAAAATCGGTCACTACTGGACCGACAAAAAGCACTGGATCGTTAGCTCAAAGGATAGATATTTGCAATACATTACAAGTAAATATCATAACTTTATGTACTTCTTTCTCTATACGATATAGTTTTGTAATTTTTTTATTGAAATAATCTAAACATTTTTCAGGTTATCGAAAATTTTCAACTTATTCCACTTGAACACATTCCTCCAATGAGTACAGATGCTGAAAATCAACTTTCCACGGACGTTAAATATCTATACCAAATTGCCCAAGCCGTTTCAAATGGTAGTTGCTCAATTAATCTTGCAAACATCAAACCTGGACAGGTAGGACATTCGAGATGGATAACAAAAGCTAGTAGATTGATCCGTGTGTATATTGCGACAGAAAACCCATCACAAAATTTACAAATTTTGGCAAGGTACATCATGAAAGTGTATGTTCCCATGTATTTCAACGTCAAATACTACAATTCGGCTGTATACGGTAGTGCTCTGCTTGGAAAATTCATCCAGTGGACGCAATATTTACCAGACAACTTACGTAACATCGTAAATCCCGTAATACAGAATAATTCCTATTTCGCACACAGTGAAAATGTTTTGTTGAGCATGTTATTTTTTTTTTTTTTTATCAAACCAATACTCAGGGGATGCCCCCTATAGTATTGGTTTGATAAATTGGTTTGATGCAGTGCATTGTGTTGGCGAAGGAAAATTGAGGTAGTAGAGGGTGCAAAAAGAGGGAGTAGTGTCTGTTGACATTTGGGTTGAATGTTTGTATGTCACAATTGGTGGGAAATTGGCGGTCAATCGACCACTCGATAAAAAACGGATGAGAGTTCCTGGAAAGCCGCGTACTTCGGCTAAATATCCTCACGTCCGGCATAAGTTGACGGATACCGTGGAAATTTCGATAGAACAGTGACACGCAACCCACATTTCGACGATGCTCAAGGGAGGCAATAGAGTTGGATACCCCACTGTCCCCTATTAACACCGTCGCTCTCCTCTGGACACGGTCGAGAAGCTCCAAGGAAGTCCTAGGAGCACCTGCCCATATATGGTAGTTATACTCCATCTTTGGCCTGATGTAGGTGGTGTAGATATTGAGAAGATCATATGGAGTGAAGTATTTCTTGCACCGCTTTAAAAAGCCTAGACACTTGAATGCATCCTTCGATACTTCAAATACATGTTTTGCCCAACGGACATCACATTGTATTTTCATGCCCAGAACATCAAGAGCGTCTGATTGATCAATATCCACACCGACAATGACGACACACCTGGGTCAGCAATACGTTTATGCGACAACAAAAAACACTGGGTCTTACCCGCATTAAAATCTACTCTATTCTTACGACCCCATTCAACAATGGACACCAGATCGCGGTCGAGTGTTTCATTCATCGTCCGGCGTTTGACTTCAATCTCTTGAAGACTTGGCCTACGATCGAATGAATAAGAATGACAGAGATTCACAGCCTGACCCAGGAGATCGTCAATGAAAATAAGAAAAAGAGAAGGAGAAAGAGAAAGAACAGAGCCCTGTGGTACACCTTCAGTCAATTTATGCTCGTCGGATGAAACCCCATTTACAACAACTCGTATAGTGCGATCTCTGAGAAAACTCGATATAAATTGAGTGAAGTTATCACCGACACCAAAAGCAGCAAGCTTTGACAAGAGTGCATCGTGCCATACTCTGTCAAAGGCCGTGGAAATATCAAGAGCCACTAGCTTACTCTCACGAAGCCGGTGGATGGATCGACTCCACTGTTCCGAAAGGAACGCCATCAGGTCTCCAGTAGATCTCATTCTACGGAAGCCATACTGCCGATCGTTAAGAAGGTCATTGGACTCAAGATATTTCACTAGATGGTGGTTAACCACGCTCTCCATAACCTTCGAGAGCGCAGAACAAATTGCAATTGGGCGGTAATTTGCAGGGTTACTTGCATCACCTTTTTTAGGGATTGGCTGGACATTAGCAACCTTCCAACGCGCCTCCAAGACTCCGGCACGGTGTGCAAGGTTGAAAAGATTGCGCAGTGGACACGGCAGTGTCGAAGAGCACCTACTCAAGACCAGTACAGATATGCCATCCGGGCCCGGAGATTTACCTACGACGAGATACGCAAGAACCTTTTTAACTCCTCACGTTCGAAAAAATATCTTGGGCATGGAACAAGATACGTAATTGATCACGGGGAGTGGTTGATTGCTATCCGGCAAGGAAGAGTTCCTTGCAAACATTCAGTGAATGTTATGTCATCTTTAAGAAGAGTTGGGATAGAGGAAGAACTATCCTTTATTCTTCTTGCAAATGACCAAAAGCTCTTACTTCCAATAGGGAAAGAAAGGACTTTAGCACGAATACGCTGTTCGTGAAGAAAATTTTCGCGTCGAAGTACTTTGGCACACTTGGATCTTGCCTGTTTGCGTAGCAGTTCAGTATTAACGTTTTTATTAGAACGCCAGTCTCTGAACGCGTCCTCTTTGGATCTGACAGCATTCTTGCTTGTCTGGTTTCACCAACTTTTTTCCGATGGTTTAACCGAAATAATTTTCGTCGGAATAAATGAATTCATACCAATCAAAATTATCTTCTCGATCATTTCAGCAGCAGCATCTATATTATTGTCCAGAAAACAAAGCTTCCAGTTAAAACGCTGATAAAAGTTGTTCAGCTCAACCCAACGTGCCTCTTCGTAGATAAAAATTGTTCGCTTCGGGACTGTGTTTGAAGCGAGACGAAGAGCTGAATACGAAAAGAACGCTGAAATGATACAGTGATCCGAATTACCCAGAGCTGCAAGCGTGTTAACTTCGTACTTTTCAGGGTGCGAAGTTAAGAAGAGGTCCAATAAATTTTGGTTGTGCCCTTGAACACACGGAATGTGCGTCGGTTCATTCACCAATTGCGTTAAGTCATTATGCGCGGCGAAGAGCTCAGCGTATTGGCCCTCCGCAGTTGTATGGCTCGAATGCGTTAACCAGGAGGAATTATGGACATTATAATCACCAGCAACAACGATTTCACTGTCTGGATAATTCCCCAATATCTCAGAAATGGAATCGGAAAGGGTGTCAAAGCCATTAAAGGATGCCTCCCTTCCCGCATTAGGACTTCTATAAAGAAATCCGAAATGTAAGACATGTGTTCCAATCTTGAATTTTACCCAAAGCATGCATTCGATGATTGTAAAGAAATTCGTAAAATGGCACTCAAAAAAATATTGTATATTCTCGACAACGTATGCGATTTAACTGAGCTTCGCGAATATGTAAAACCAAACATCAATTTTGATTGTACGGATTACGTTCACATGATCGATTTAGAGGACAAAGCATTGTTATTTGAACCGCCATTTACCAGGAAAATTCCGTATGAGCATTTACAACAATACCTCGAATGTGTAGATGATGAAGATCCACCATTTCCAGACCCACTAATACCTTGTCATATTCAAGGTACGGAGCGTCATGTCCAGCTACTAGCTAGTGTTGCTAAGCGCTCAATCGACAAAAACCGTGAAGGTATAATGGCATCTGTATCTGAAGGCCGAAAGAAAGCGCCTCGTATGGAATCTCGAAAGATTTGGAAGCCAAACTTTGAATGAAAAATACACTGAATTGGAATTTTTGATGTGAAATCGTTTAAAACAATAATTGCTTTCTTCTTGATTCATAACTTGTCTCTACCAATACAATTACTTTGTACTTTAAATGAATTTCTCATAATTTTCAAAATAAATATTGAACAAAACAAAAAAAAACATTATATTTTTGGATAAAAAAAGTGGAAAAAAAATAAGAAATAGAACATTTTTCTGATTTTGCGCTATGAACAACTGAAAATGGTAATTTATCAATATTTTCACGAAAAATTTGCACTTTCACAAGACCAAAACTGCCTGAAGCAGCGTTGCAATGCCTTTGCGATGTACTAGAGAGCTCTTAACTATTGTCTTGGCTACAATTTTTGTCTTAGTATTGGATCGAAAATCTCAATGGTTTGGCTGTTATAGTCCAAAATCTCCAAAAAAAAACGTGACAAAAGTCTGAGAAAAAACTGCAAGTCAAAATCTGGGAGCTCGATTTTCACCGTAGACGTATGGTCTAGTCGACTTTTTTGCTCAGTACAATCCCAAGAATCAGAAACGCGAAGCGCCCATTAAGATTTTTTTCCTTCCATACTAATCGCCCCACCCTAACATATATATTGAAATCAAAAAATAATTGGTTTATAAATACTATTATGTTTGGGAGGAAATACGCATATGTTTCCACGTAAGTATATGCAGGTTTGGGGGAAACACGCGAAGGCTTCCACGTAAGTAGATGGATGTTTGGGATGATGAACGCATATGTTTCCACGTAAAACATACACATTTGCCAGTAAACATGAAATTGTTTACATTTAAATACAAGTGAGTTTCGGACTTGCAAATATATGAATGTTTGAAGTCTGTTCCAAACATATACATGGTTCCTGGAGAATATGTTTGGGAGAATATGTTAGAGAGGCCGTAATTTTTCAGCGTGTACAAGCCTGTGAGTAGTGACAATATTAGAGTTGTGGTTAAATCAATTCAATCCAACAGAATTTTAGTTCGGAATCTAGATGTTAGATGTTGTGGCCGTCGGTGGTGCAATGGGTGGTGTGCGCGCCTCTTGTACATGAGATCCTGGGTTCGATCCATACTCTGACCACCTTAAAAATTTCTTTCGGCGGCGGTCACCTCGCATAGTGACGGCGACACTACCGAGTATTTAGCCATGAAAAAGCTTCTCAAAAATACCGTTCGGAATCGGTGTAAAAACTGTAGGTCCCAATCAGTGAGTGACAAATTAGAAACCGCACAGCTCACTGGTTGTGAGAAGCTCTCCCCAATCCCTTCATGGGATGTAATGGGAAACGGTTTTTTTTTTATCTAGATGTTAAAGGAATAAACTTCCACACTTATCAACTAAAGCAAGAAAGAGCGCACCGAGTTGCAGTGAAGAATTTAAATTTTTGTACAGTTCTAGTAAATAATGCAATTGAGTAGAAAGGTCACAAAGTTAGAAAGATTGTAAATATCAAACAAAAACTTTACGAGATCCATTATTAATGTTTTGTCAACTTGGAGGCTACCACTAATAAATAAATAAAATTAATAGACTTGGTTTCCCATTACATCCCATGAAGGGGTTGCGGAGAGCGTATCAAAAACAGTGAGCTGTGCGGTTTCTAGTTTCTAGTGCTTACACTCACTGATGGTTACAGTTTTACACCGATTCCGAACAGTGATTTGAGAAGGCTAAGTACTCGATAGTGACTGAGCGTGGTGGCCGTCGCACACTGGCGCCCGTAGAGCAAACGAGTTTGCAAAAATGAAAATTTTCATGTGCGCCTACGAAATTTTGAATAAACCCATCTTATAGCAAACGATTTCAAATATGCGGCCCTTAATACTATCAGATTTTTAGTTTAGAAGATATAACCGTTCAAAGTTGACCGATTTTCGGTTTTCAATAAAATGCACCATTTTTACGTAATTTGGTCTGATTTCAGGTGTACTATCACGAAAACTAGGTAACTAATCGTCTTGTTTTGTTTCTATTGATTGATGTCTTTCTTGAATGTATAATAATAATAAAAAAATTACTGTTTGCTTTGTGTTTCTCCAGGTAAATCACTATTTAAAAGCTATCCATCACTATTTTTCAACATTGACGGAAAATAAAAAAATGTGTATTTTTCTAAATTTGCCATATTTTCAAAATATGTTCTTTGATTATTCCTTTACATAATTCAAAAGGTTTTATTTGCCTCTAGGCGCCACTTTGGCTTCTAGAGGTAAAAACGACATGGTTCCAGAAATTGTATGGCGATCATCACTTGCATACTCAAGACATATTTGCGTTGAAACCACAGAGTAATACTAAAGAGCCTCCATTACTCTCTTCGATGCCTCTTCATGACGACGGGATAGTAGGTCATTTCATCGAGTTGGAGTTGCTTTGGTAATTTACTCTTTGGTTGGCATAATACGGACATAAATAAAAGGGAATGCGTATTTTTGTTCGATACAAACAGAATTTAGCTGTCATTAGTATCAGTCAAACACTTTTAAACTTAGTTTGCTGCATGGTCTGTAATCTGTAAGTCTTCTTTGGTCTCTCATTCTACATCATTTCCCTAGTGGCTCTTCGATCTGATGTGCCATAGAGACCCCCTGGTTGCTACCCATTTCTACGTTATTGGTTTTTTAAGGTATATGATTTATATTTTTCATTCTGTAATATTTAGACTGACAATTAGTTTGAAAATCTAATAGTTTGAAAATTGCATTATAAGTCGGTTGCTTACCTGAGAACCTCTGAAATTCTGCTCTCAATATTCTGCTACAGATATAGGATGCACAAAAAACTGCTCATTGAAATCAGCAGGTACGCACCTTAATCCACATTAGACTATATATTGCAAAGTAAGCATAATCCCTAGATTAGTCTACGACTGAAGGTTGGCGCAACAAGTACTGAAAACATGGCGTTGAACAATTTAAAATTATTTGACATGTTTAGAAAGTCAACCACACCAACGTTATTCACGGAAGCTGCTTTAAAAGAACTCGATAGTTGATACGGAAATATTGAGAGAAGCGAAAGTATAAAAAGTAATCTTTATCTGATATATGCAAATAGTAAGGCAAAATGGATAAAATCCAATCGAACCATTGGTAAGGAAAATTCAACTCCAAATATGAAGATAAAACATTGGCAGAAGATAAACCCACCACATAAACCGAAGGAGCAAAATTAAGGCAAAAAAAGTTTGGAGGAGTGTTCAATTGTCACAAGAAAGAGGAAACTTGCCGATGCCACCAATGACTTGACCACGAAGCATTTATCGGAAGCGTTGCTTATTAAATATATTAAATATGTATATATAACGGGTCCGCCATCTAACGTTTTTTTTCAACTAGTGCTTATTTCGTGAATGGTAACACTTAGCTCATATCTGATTTGACAGATAATTAGTTTTATCCTTCCGCTGAACGAATATGGTTGTGTATACGCTTGAACCAATGCGTTTTCGCTTCGCTAAGTGGGCCTGCGATCGACTTACAGAAGATGCCGATTTTGCCAAAAAATAACATCTTTTCAGATGGAGCTCGTTTTGATCTTGGCGGGTATGTAAACAAGCAAAATTGTCGCATTTGGGGCACAGAAAACCCGCACGCATACATTGAAAAGCCGATGCACCCAAAACGAATCACTGTTTGGTGCGGATTTTGGTCCAGAGGCATAATTGGGCCATTTTCCTTCGAAAATGAGCAAGGAGTGGCCGTTGCAGTCAATGGCGATCGTTATCGGGCCATGTTGAACGAATTTTTGTTCACAAAAATTGAAGAGGAGGATATTGGCAACATTTGGTTTCAACAGGACGGCACTACGTGCCACACAGCCGAAGCTACACTCGATGTTTTGCGCCCTGTTTTTGAAGATCGCATTATCAGCCGCAGAGCTGATGTCGTTTGGCCACCTCGGAGCTGCGATTTGACATCGTTGGACTATCATTTGTGGGGTGCCCTCAAAGATAAGTGTTGTGCCGACAAGCCAGAGACAATTGACGCTTTAAAGGACAATATTCGTGAAGCCATTGGTGAAATACAGCTGCACACAATCGATAATGTGCTTAAAAATTGGACCGATCGTGTAGGCTACTGCATGGCCAGCCGAGGCTTAAGGCCAGCATTCCCAAACGCACACATTTAAAAGAATGGTTCCGAAGAAGCCTTGGCCTTGTTTATGGACTTAGAACTTCCCAAAGAGAAATATCAGATAATACAGGCATCTTCAATGCGACACGGGGCTGACATTTGAACCGGATACAAGCATATTTTGCACGTCAAAATAAATTGACGACCACTGCATACGTAATTTACGGAAGTCTCGGTGAAAGCCAATCTGCAGAATCTTATGGGCCATACAGCAAAACGGTTGTTGGAGAGTCTTCCTGAAAATGACGTGGAAATTCTACCTAAGAAACTGACATTGATCAGTAAATGGGGCTGTGGTGGATCATCCAGACATAGCGTTTACAAGCAAAGGTTATCTTCCGATGACGCTACAATATCGGACGGAACTATGTTTATGCCATCTGTTGTTCGTTTGAGGCTAAAATCTGATGTGTCCCTACGAGTGCCGACGAGTTATGTTTCAGGTTGCAAGGGGCAGAACTAATAGGGACCATGGTGAAGGATATTGAAGAACAAATAAGCAAGATTAAGCCCACAAAGCTGCAAATTGGAGAAGGGAAATATATTGAATGTAGTTACGAGTTCCACTTGACCACGGTTGACGGAAAAGTCGAACTGACAGGAACAACCTCAGCATTGTCATTTGCAAAAAGAGTCAGAAGAACTAGGGTAATTAGAACGATTCTACCAACGAGGAGAATTACGAATATGGAATGTCACCATTGCACGCAAGGATAAGGTGTATGGAGTTTTTGCTAAAATTGACGTATACCCTACCACAAGAATGGGAAAACTTCAATTAAGGATAAGGAAAAGGAAAAGATCAGAAAGAAACAAAAACAGGATGTTATTTTTAAACAAGTTGGACCAAAAGTAGACTGTCCCAAGTACGAATACGGAAACTCAAACGATGGAAACACTTGTAGGATATTTTTTGAAAATGATGAGGCAGTAACTGGAATCACTGGAATTGACAAATAAATTCTTAAAATATGGGGAACGATCTTGAATGTTTTAAACTGCAAAGAAACCGTAAATTTTACAAAATATGGAGAATATGCATCGAAAACTGCATCACTTTTAGCGGAAATGTATCCACAGAAGAAGTTGACCCCACAGTCCATAAACTATTGGCGCATGGCAAAGATATAATTGAATACAAGTCTTTGCCAAATGGAGAGCTTTCTGAAGTAGCACAGGAGTCTTTTTACAAATTGTATAAAATATATAGATTGCAGAACACGTTGAAAGCATCAAGGGTGAGACAAAATGAGGACCTCTTCAACATGTTGGCAGCATCTACCGATACACTTATTTCTCCCCTGCGGCGTGTGCAGTCACGAATAGATTTAGACAATAATTATAGTTTAGGAATGATTAGATTTTTAGATGTATGAACACTCCGGTTCACATATTTAAAGGCACTAAAAATTCCATATTCAGCAGCCTGGATCTTTTGCAATTTGTAACCGATTGCAGAATTTTAAAATGGAAATGGAAGCTAGATATCTTGAGATATATAAAATCATGACAATAAAAGTGTTTTTTAACTAAACAACTTTTTTTTCAGCAATTTATAAATAAAGTTCAAAAATGTGCTATTTTTTTGGTTCACTTGAATAAAGGCACTATTATTTTTAAAGTAAGCGATGATTTTTTTGTAAATCGCAAGAGACTACATGTTATGGGATGTGCAGCCAAGAGGTCATGTAAATGACTGGAGCACCGTTGTGTTTACGGATGAGAAGAAGTTTAATTTGGATGGGCTTGATGGCTACAACTATTATTTCCATGATCTGCGCAAAGAAAAGCGTTTTTTGAACCGATATCACGGCCGAGAGAGCGGCGTTATGGTGTGGGGTGCTGTTACGTCATATGGCACCATCGATCTTGAATTTCAGAGTGCAAAAATGACCAGAGCAAGCTGTAAAACGTTATTGGAATCGGCTTTTCCGAAGTTCAGTGAACTATTTGGTTCCATATCTTGGATATTGCAACAGGATAATGCCCCTATACACAACGCCAGAGTAGTAAAGGAGTTCATTGCAAGCCAAAATGTAAATATTCTTGACTGGCCACCCTATTCGAAAGATCTAAACATTATCGAAAATATCTGGGGTTGGCTATCTCATATGGTCTATGAAGGAGGTAGACAATTTGATGACAAGCAGTCACTAACTCAGGCCATTAAGGATGCTTAAGGATCGTTGGATTACATAAATTCTCTTTATCCCTCAATGAAAACCCGTATATTTGAAGTTATTAAAAACAAAGAGGGTTGTACCCATTACTAATAGTTCTTAAATAAAGCAAAATAAATGAAAAAAAAAGAAAAACTGTTTTTCATTAAAATTAGTTAAAGTGCCTTTATTCAAGTGAAAACAAACAAATAGCACTTTTTTGGACTTTTTGTTATATAAATTGCTCAAAAAAAGTTCTTTAGTTAAGAAACCACTATTGTCATGAATTTTTTTATATCTCAAGATGTCTAGCTTCCATTTCCATTTTTTTATAATTCTGCAATCGGTTACAAATTGTAAAAGATACAGGCTGCTGAATATGGAATTTTTGCTGGCTTTATATAAGTGTACCGGAGTGTATCTCTCCATGATGAAATTGTAAACATTACAGAATACAATGAAAAAAATGTCCCTGTCACACCGACCACACCACGATATATGTAGATACATTTACTCTATGTTCAAATAACTTATGCACATTGTCTTATGTTTGTACATCATACGGAAATTTCGAAGGGAATTTTACAGTTATATGCCGATACTTTAAAAATACGTTATTTTTCAATTTCACTTGAATGCTGCGAGTATCTACTGTTGCATTGAGCAAACGAAGTGTGCGAAAGCAAGGTTTACATAGTCCTAATAAAATTCTACGTGAAGCTTATTTTGTAATTGTACGCTATTTAGAATTATGTACATTCATACCGACGGACGGACGAAAAATTTACACTTAGAAAATAACTTACAAAAGAATCAAGTCTTTGCTGCATCGTACTAGGGTGAGGTGTCGCATAAGAACTTGTTCAAAAAGTTCATTGCGATTTTTATTTGATACGACAACTGGACTGCAGGCGCATTTGTTTGGGTGTGTTTAATCCCATGAGTATTTTAAACCTTTTGACGATTTAAACCTTACATTTAATTTGCATTGGAAAATGATAATAACATTTCGACTTATACGAAAAGGTGTACTTACGTATTATAGCGATCAAAGTTTCAAGTTGCTCTGAATGTTGATTGATGTCGTGTTCTGAATTTGAATCGAATTATGAAGCACCATTCGTAATTAAAGTCTAGTATGTCCACTTTTAAAACTTTAACAAACACTACATACAAATGATTAGAGGTGTCAATCCAAAGCACACGACTATTTTTGTCCGGTATTTTCTCAAAGTTCAGATGAGTTTTATTACAAAAGCTGTGGTTTGTTCCTTAATAATCTCTTCACTTATATGGATAAGTGACTGCAATTATACCATTTTCTTGCACTTAATAGTACAAAGCTATATTACGTTTTCATATAATGATATTAGCGCATTGTGAGAATAACAAATACCAACTTCCATATAAGATTGTCACCTATATTCGTGATATTTAAACGTCGTATTAAGATGGTTATTGGCACTGACGCACAACTAAATATGCGTTACTAAACTATGTTAACCTATGGATATATATATGTATATGCATTTGTATCGAAATTAATATTCTGTTTTAATTGAAAAATTACAACTAAATGCATTTATTTATACAGGCTACAGTACAAAGGTGTTGCGCGAAAGCTGTAACTAATGCTCAAACCTATGCAATTTCTTTTGCTCATTTCTCATGCAGCTGGTTACTTTTGGAGGAATCCTGCTTGACATAAAAAAAAGTCCCACGTTTAATGGATTCAAAAGTTATATGATTCAAAAGAATATGCTACTATTGGAATAACCGGCCTTTTGCCAGATTTAAGTATTTTCCCCTCCGATAAAGTCTGATACCGTCTTCGGGATAGTGACGAAAACGTTATGTTATTTAATTTCTTCTTTGAGCAGAACATCAAAATCAATCATCAGATTTTTAAGCATCGAAAATTTTCACGACAGTTCATGGAACCGTCTTTAAGATTCAGCCCCGATTTTCAAGACGAGTTTTTCTAACTCTGCATCATTCTGAAGAAGACGGTATATACTGTTTTCTCTCTGGGAGTGACCAACTTTAGCCGACGTTATTATGCTGGTACAATAATAGGTCATGAAGATGTATGTATCTACATATGCGGTCCACAATAAGAGGACGCTTTATTAGTCATGATAAGGAGTTGTATTAATGATATAATAATGCCAGAGTACTAATTAAAACCCGGTTTGTCAACGTTGCTTGTTTAACAAATCTCATTCAGTCACTATTGTACTTATTGGAAATGGAGTTTTCGTATAATTTCCAAAGAGAATGATATAAAGAGAAGCGATACTTTCAAAGATAACACAATTTTAAGTGAAACTGCAACGTACAAATGGTCTAGACGATGCATAACGTATATATGGCTATGTTTATAACAATCACAGATCCTGTAAATAAAAAGAAGAATTTAAATTATATTGCACATCACCATCCACAATAACTTACATTTTGTTTAGTTTCTGTTAACACCGCCAATTTAGCGCTGATCATTTGTTGAATATATTTGGCAACAAACACTCATTTTTACAGTAATTCAACAGTGTACATTAATATTTAACAAACAAAATATAATTTATTTAAACTTTCTGTAAGATGTTTGCAAAATAACGAAAACTTAAACGCGAATCACATTGTAAAACTGGGAAACACTGAACGAGCCGTACTCTGTTGACAACAATTGCGCCTATTTGTACAGTGCACTGTATACATATGTACTGTATGATTTAAGTGATATACTATTGTGAATTGTTGAGTGTAAGTAAATCCGTTAATACGAATGGTTGAGAATGCCTTTGTGTTTTATGCCTCAAATTGGTCCCACTGACTAATGCTGTATACACCCATAGAATAATACATACATACGTGGATAAACTTATTCTCTTATCTGACGTTTCATTTCACACTCTTCATCGTAGGTTTGTGGAAATGAGAGCAATTAAATTTAAAATTATCTTACACCAGCTGGAGTTACAAAATATGTTCACTTAACTTTTTCCTGTCGTTTTGGTGTAGAACTGAAAAATTTAAATATATTTTGCACTTTTTTGTTGACTTTTATCGTTGGTATACATTTGTATTGCATTTCACACAACTAGTTTGTCACAAAAACACGAAATTCGGTTGCTGTTCCTTTGTGGATCGCTGTATACTATTGCCACCATCTGGTATTATTGAACCCATATTTTCCACCATCCAATGTTTACTTTCCATCGTAGCTACGACGTTTAATTTATTGGGCGAATAAAAGCTTCTATGGTATGTATTATTCTATGCATTATTCTATGTATACACCCAGCGAAATAATTTGGAAATAATTATAAAGGCAATATATTTTTTTCGGTACTCTCAATGCACTGCGTTTTTGGTGTAAAATTTTAATGCATATATGAGTCATTTGGTATATTATGTCTGAGAATGTAATCATTCGATCGCTTTCACAAGTTAAGTGAAAAGTGGCATTAGTGGTCCTCATGCAAACTCGAAAGAGCCTCGTAAACGTGTAACAAAACGTGTAAACGTGCACAAAAGTGGAAAGTCTTCAAGTCAGATTTGCTGCGCAAACGTGGAATGAAGAAACGTGTAAACTTTTGACATTTTGTTGTCATCTGACTAGGATGGATAAATAAGGTTATAGCACTAGAACAGTAGAAAAAGTACACATACATAATACATGCAATTGCTACTGCTACCACCTTATGTATCCATCTTGGTCAGCTGATATGGTTTTGAGCACAAATACGCTGAGCAACTTTACTTGGTGCCTCATGCAACGGTGCGAGGGAAACTTGCGCTGAGCGCTGAGTTCTCGGCTTTCACGTTTGCATGAATGCCGCTATTGTTTTTTCTATTTCTGATGCGAAATATAAAAAGAAACCTTATTCGAACACTTGTAAATAGGAATGCAAACAAGTGTGAGTTTTATTTGTTTGTTATTTTCATGGCAAAATAAGTAAGGTAGAAGCAGTAGTAATTGAAGGCAATTTTTGTTTTTATTTCAGGACCCCACCTTGTCAAATTCGGCTGATCGAAATTGCCGGGATGTATTTATTTTAGGTTATATCAGGAGGAGTTGTAGGAATTTTCGGCAACAACCACAAGGACAAGAAAAAGTTTAACCTGCTGTTTTAACGCTACCACCTGTATTAGGTACATCTTGGAATTGGTATAAATAAAATTTGACAAGGTCGGACCACAGCGACAAGAAAGAATTTAAATCAGCTGTTCTAACGCTTCCACTTGTAACAGATACATCTTGGTTATTTTATTGTTTTAAAATTATCGATGGTCAAATTAAAACAAAATTCAATTTATATAGAATGCCTGTTGGAAAGTAGCTAATAGCCCATTCGCACTGCAAAATATTTTCCCGATTTCGTATCAAATGTCCTATCAAAATCCGTGGTGTTCTCATTAGGATTATTCCTGATTTCATTGAAAGTGAAGGTGCATTGACGAGGTAGTGTTACTACGACAACAAACACACCAAGCCTACAATAAGAAGCATTTCTCTGTATCTCCTATTTCCCCACAATAAAATTCAGCACAAATGTATTCCAGAAAACAGAAATGTATAAAAAATATATGTTTGACAAACAAGAAATACCTAAGAAATGACAAAAGTAAATTACTCAGCCATTCTAGTAGTACATCAATGCGCCTTGATTGAAATGATTGTAAACAAACGTACTATTCGTGCATAAAAAAAATAAATGGTTTCCCATTACATCCCATGAAGGAACTGGGGAGAGCTTCTCACAACCAGTGAGCTATGCGCTTTCTAGTTTTGTACTCACTGATTGGGACCTACAGTTTTACACCGGTTCCGAACGGTATTTTTGAGAAGCTTTTGCATGGCTTAATACTTAAAATTTAAAGTGGTCAGAGCAGGGATAGAACCCTGGATCTCATGTACAAGAGGCCCACATACTACCATTGCACCACCGACGGCCACACGTGCATAGTGTGAGATAAAACAGCGTTGCATAAAGCATATCAAAATTTTTTTTCCCGATTCTCAGACAAATAAGTAAAAATACCTGATTTGTCGTCTGTCAAAACGTATGGGGAATCAAGCAAGTTTCTTGATTTCTGGTAAAAATCAACAAAAGTGGCAAAATCAAGAAAATCGATGCCGGTGCGAATGCTGTATAAGTGAAGAAGAAAATGGAAAAATTTAAGATTATCATGATGAAGGGCTGTCCAATCGGGAAACTTCGAGGCGATTGAAGAGACCTAGCTGTGTCATTGAGAATTTTATAAAATAGGGTGGTCAGTATGCCAAACATACGGGCCAACGGCTGATAGAAACCAAAAGAAGAAAATCCAGGCTCGACATATTGCATCCTGGTTAACGTCTGATCCATAATGGGCGGCTGCAATCAAATATCCTTGCAGTAGGTAAAATGCAAAAACCCGGTGGACTGGGTTTGCCTCCCGTCACCGTTAATAATGGCAGTGAAAATACTAAAACAAAAAAGAAAATATAAACAACCCCTACCACGATTTACGGATATGCACTTGGAATGTAAGAACTCTCTATAGATCCGGTGCAAGTATCCAACTGGCAGATGTCCTCGAAAGTTATAAGGCTGACATTACCGCTATCCAGGAAATGCGATGGACAGGACATGGCTGCACAAGAAAAAGAAACAGCGATATATATTACAGTTGCCATGAGGACAGAACATGAATTTGGTTGCGGATTTGCAGTTGTCAAAAGACTGCGACATCTAGTCTCTAGGTTCAATCCTGTGAGTGAGCGTATAGCCACAATCCGCATAAAAGCGAAATATTTTTGTATTTCCGTAATTTGTGTGTATGCCCCGACAGAAAACAAAGACATATTCTATGAGCCACTAGAGGAAACGTATGACCGCTGCCCTGGCCATGACATTAAGATTGTTCTAGGAGATTTTAATGCCAAAGTAGGCAGGGAGAATGTGTTTCATCCAACTATTGGCAATTTCAGTCTAAATGCTGATAATTCCGACACTGGTATGAGACTAATTGACTTTGCCGCGGCAAAAAACATGGCCATTAGAGGTACAGATTCCAGCATAAAGAAATCCACAAGGATACTTGGGTATCCCCTGATAAAAGAACGAAGATCCAAATTTATCACGTGGTAATTGATGGAAGGCCCATAGTACGATGAATGAAGGCCCATAGCATTGCAAATGATGAAAAGAACGCTGCACGTTTAGCAATACTTCAGTCAATTGTAACCTGAGCTATGACTGAGTGGTATAGGGGGAAAAGAAAGGAGGTAAACCGTCCGTTTAGGCGTAAGAAACGGCAGTGGAGAAAGCGCGAGAGTGAGAAAATTGAGACATATGGAAGGAAGAACGAAGCCCGAAAATTCTACCAAAAAGTTAAAAACGGAACTAATGGACATGGTTCAGGGCCCCCCTTCTGTAAAGACAAGGACGGAAATCTCATCGCAGATGTGCAGAGCATGTTGGGAATATGGAGAGAGCATTTCTCCGCGCTACTGGTACCTGAGATATCCAATGACGATGGGACAATCGATCACAATATGGACGACGACGTCCATTGCCCCCCTTCTAACCAAGACGAGGTCAGAACAGCTATTGCCCGGCTTAAGAACAACAAAGCCGCAGGATCCGATGGATTACCGGCGGAGCTGTTTAAGGCTGGCGGCGATGAGCTGATAATGTGCATGTATCAGCTCATTAGCAACATTTTTTTTAGATGAATGCATTCCAGGCGATTGGAGTCTCAGTGTACTATGTCCCATATTTAAAAAAGGTGACCCGAGTATCTGTGCCAACTACCGTGGAATAAGCCTTTTCTCCATAGCATATAAGGCTCTATGAAGTATAATGTACGAAAATATAAAATCAATTATCGCTAACATGAGGCTTTAGGCCTGGAATCGACAACTGACCAGATTTTAACGCTGAACCACGAAAAACAAATCGCACCTATCATATGTTGTCGATTATAAGGCGGCCTTCGATATCCCGGTATGGGAAAAACTCTACGAAGCAATGTCTGAGCTTGAACTCGTGCAAAACTCATACGCCTTTGCAGTATGACCTTGACGAACACCAAATCCGCAGTGTAAGATGGTAACGATCTTACCGAACCTTTCGAAACTAAGTGGGGCCTCAGGCAAGGCGACACCCTACCATACGATCTCTTTAACATCTCGTTATGAAAAAGCTGCAGTCAACATGAATAAAACCATCAGCAGCAAAAGTCATATGCTGATAATATAGATATCATTGGGCGCACAATTAGAGAAGTTACTGCGATGTTTTCGCGAATTGAGAAAGAAATCAGCAAAAGTGGGTCTGACAGTAATTAAGGACAAGGTCAAATTAATTTTTACAACGATCAGGGCCTCCACGCGATTAGACCAAAGCGTGAACGTTGATAACCGTTGAAATTTCGAGGTGGTGGACCAATTTTTATACCTCAGATCTGCCGTAAGCAAAAACAACAACGTCAGCCTTGAGATTAAGCGGAGAATTGTGCTTGCGAATATATGTTATTTTGGGACAAGCAAGCAGTTTAGAGATAAATCCCTCTGTCGAGTAACAAAAGTCCAGCATTACCAGACTCTCATACAACCTGTCTTGCTTTATCGCAAGAAGACGAAATAACTCCAGGAGAATTCGTGACAAAAATACTCCGAAAGTACATTGTGTATACATCGATATTGACACTATTGGTTGTAATTTTATATAAAATACTTTATTGTACAATTTGTTACTAAATCATAGTCTGTAAGGAATTTGTATTTCCAATGACTAATTAATGAAATGAAATAAAAATGTATGGCCCTATAGTGCACAACGGCAGGAATAGGTGACGCCTGAACCGTGAACCGTATGAACTATATCTATGGACAAATGGCATAAGTAGTTAAGCGGATCAAAATAGCGCGACTGCGCTGGCTAGGCCATGTCAGTAGAATGGGTGAAGAGGAACCAGCACGAAGGGTTTCGAAACCGAACTCGAAGGAAGACGAAAAATAGGAAGACCAAGATTCCGTTGGAGGGATCAGGTTGACGAATCCCTGCGTTCACTGGGTATTACCAACTTGAGAGATAAGGTAAAAGATCGAACTGGTTGGCGAAATATATTATCTTCGTTTTGTAAGGTCCCTGACCACCGGGGTTGTTCGAAACCGTAAAAATAAGTAAGAAAGTAGGAGGGGGTAAATTGCGTATTAGTTTTCGTTTGGGAGAAAACACACGAATGTTTCGACGTAAGTAAAACGCAAAAGTATACATCTTTGCAAGTAAACAAACTAATGTTTGCATTTAAATATAAGTGAGTATAGGACTTGCAAATATATGAATATTTGAAGTGTGCTCCAAATATATACATGGTTCTTTCAGAATATATTTGAGAGAATATGTTACAAGGACCGTTTTTTTCAACGGAAGGTCCTAGTATGGAATGCCCAAGGTCGAAAATTGCAGTGTTGTTATTGAATTCTGTTAAACATTTTGGAACGTACACTAGGATTTGGTGAAAGATGTGGAAGTTAAACTCTCAAGGATAAAAATGTCGACGTTCGTTTTATACACACTGACAAATTTGTATTTTTCGTTGTTTGGGTGGATATATAACGTGTTTGTAGCTTGTCGCAAATTATTATGCTCGTGCCCAAACACCTTGTGTTTGCTATTCAATATAACATGTTTGGGACACAATGATTAATAGGTTATAAGAAATGTATTTGTGACCCAAATGTGGGTTTTTTTTGTTGAAAACTGATGAAACAGAAACGTTACAGACACCAAAGAAGAAAAAAGCAGCATATCTTCAATTCAGGAAAATAATGCTTGCAAACATGTATATGGTTCCTGCAATATGTTGCTGGGGCCGATATTTATCAGGGTGTAGTTAAAATATAGTATTTTTCTTAATCTTATTCTATAAAGTTTGACAAAAAATATAAATATTTTATCAGACGTAAGTTTAAACGAAATTAACTCATCAAAAATCAGTGATGAATTTATAGAAATTATGGGCCCACTACTTTTTGAAAACTTACCTTTTCCACGTCACAAAATTCAACACTCAAAACTACACAAATATTGAGTTTAAGGATAATTTATTTATATGCGTGTGTGTGCTTATTAAACATTTATTAAATAAGTAGGATAATTTCGCATTGAATGAATATATGTATATTATATTTTCGTCTTAAAAATTCATATTAGAATTGAAATAATAATAATATTTAGTGTCTAGTAGAAAGAAATGATTCACATAAATATAATTATAGTTTAATTAACAATAAACAAGTAAATAAACGCAAATGCTGCTTAATAAGACATAAAAAAGTAATAAAATTATTTTATATAAAATGCAAACATCGTTTATAATTAAAATTTATATAAAAAAAATTTTAAAATTTATAATTAAAAAAATGAATATTACATATACAAAAATGGCCGTCGGTGGTGCAATGGCTAGTGTGCGCGGCTCTTGTACATGAGAACATGGGTTCGATCCCTGCTCAGACCACCTTACATTTCTTCCTACGACGCACTGTGTGACTTTCTCCACATTTAGGATGCCAAAAGTCCAAAAAAAATGTCCACGATCGCTTTGAATTTTTAGCATATGGTAAACAAGAGTACTTGTGGTGCGAAAATGTATTCAAAACAAACCGAAAAAACAACAATTAACATGATAACAATTACCAAACTTGTGTCACTGTGGAAAGTGTAGTAAATCTTTTTATAGTTTTCATTTTGTGTTGAACTTTGCGGTGGCATTACTTTTTTTGGCAAAATATTTTTACAAAAGTCTTTTTGCTTTAATTAACTTGAAACCTTTTCTATAAAGACTGGTAAGTTTCTAAAGCTTTAACGTTATTATTTTAATTTTTAATCAATGAAAATATGCAATCACTAAAAATTGAGTGATTTCCAAAAATGTTTCTTTTTCGATAGAGAAAAACTTGCATGATTCTGTAGAATTCTATTAAGTGATTATATGGAGATTGAAGTTTTATATATGTAGTTTCAGATTCAACAATAGGTTTTTGCTCCTTTCTTCCTACTTTTTGCGATATTTTGATTTTTCGCAAAAAACAACATGGCAGTTCCACGAAATACGCTTTTTGATGTTTGGCTCACAAGCAAGAAAGAAGACAAAAATGATGCTGTATATAATCACATTTGCAGTATAATTGGAAAAGATGTGGACATCTTTCACCAAATCCTTTCTTCAGATTTTCGGTCAAGATGGGAACATTCTGCCCGAATAAATAGCCATTTTTGGCAACAAAATTCTAAATGGTTGTCAAAAGATCTTAACTTTTCAGATTATATTCTTGATGTTGGGACAAGTACATCTCGCGATATATCGAAGACAGGACGGCCTGAAAAAACTTTTCTGAATCTTCTTTGCGCTCAAAGAAGCGAAAAGCTAAGGAACTTATGAGCAATACTGATAATGACCAATTGTTAATGGCAGCGGAAATGACACTGAGATCATCTGGAAAAAGAAATTCTGCAAAAATTCTACAAGACTTCTCCATCAAGAGGCACTGCATTAAAAAAACTCGATTATCTAATGAGAACATGTAAAGTTTGTCACCAGATCAAGCACTTGCGATGATTATTGATACAGGTCTTTCAACAAATGATTATAACCTTATCAGGCAGCATACTTCAGAAATAAGCCAAAAAATATATTCGTCATACAACTGTGTAAAAAAATCAAAGGCTTTATGCTACCCTGAACAAATAACCGTAACGGAATCTTATGCTGAGATTGGATTGCAATCGCTAATTTATCACAGTTTAAAAAGATTGTGTGCTGCACAAGAGGAAGTGGTGCTTTCCCTTCGCGAAATAGGAGATGTAAATGCATTTATAAAATGGGGATGTGATGGCGCTGAACAGAGCAATTACAAGCAAAAATTTTCTGAAGAAAACTAATCTGATAACAGTATGGTTTCCATTTTAATAGTTCTCCTTCAAATGTATACAACAGTTAACGAACGAAAGATTATAATATGGAATAACCCTGATCCATCTTCTACAAAATACTCCGGTAAAATTTATATTTACAAAAGAAACACGAGACGTTATATATGTGGGAGGTTAAATATGTGCAAGACCAAATTTCGGATCTGCAACCTACAACAATTCAAACAGAGAAACTAAACTTTAAAGTGAAAAGTACACTTATCTTGTGCATGATTGACGGCAAAGTTTGTAATGCCCTGTCGGCATCTACATCGTCTCAAAAATGTTATATATGTGGGTCTTCACCGAAAGAAATGAATAATTTTAGTGCCTTATCGGAACGACAAGTTGACGAAAGCGTGCTTGCTTTCGGAATTTCCCCTTTACATTCGTGGATACGATGTGTGGAGTGTATGCTACACATCGCCTATCGAATGGAAATGAAGACATGGTGTGTACGGGGCGAAGAATTTAAGGAGAAGACGAAAAAGAAAAAAGAATATATCCAAAATCGATTCAGAAAGGAGTTGGTCTTTTAATTGATATGCCAAAACAAAAAGCAGGCAATACAAATGATGGTAACACGGCGAGAAGATTTTTTGGAGATCCTGAAATAACGTCCGACATAACAGGAGTAAATATAAATCTGTTGAAAAGGTTTCACACAATACTTTCCTGCATAGGTTGTGGATTTCAAATTAATTCTGTAGCTTTTGACCGCTTTGTCACAGATACCAGAGAACTGTACTTATCAGAATATGCATGGTACAATATGCCAGTGAGTGTGCATACAATTCTTTTTCATGGAAAGGATATAATATCGTCTTCCATTATTTATATTGGTCAACTTTCTGAAGAGGCTCATGAGTCCAGAAACAAAGATGTAAGAAATTATCGAGAACTCTATACCCGAAAAACATCTAGAATTGAAAGTAATTTGGATTTGTTGCACAGATTACTCATATCGTCAGACCCATTTATATGCAGCGTGCGGAAAGCGACTAAGACAAAGCGACGAGCATTACCAAAAGATATTATAGGCTTATTATCCGTACCGGAATATGGAGACGATATTGGCTCGGAGTAATTATTTTTATTTCCAGATTGTTTTTTTTAATATGAAAGTTCAATTTGTTTTCAAATATAAAGATTAATCATCTCAAAACAACTACTAATTGAAGGCATTTGTGTGTATCTAAAATTTAGTGAAATTAAAATTATTTTTATTTCTTTCCGCCCCAATAAGTGCTATTAAATTATAAATTATGGTATTTTGAAAATACACCTTATTTGGGGGTGGCCAAAAAAGTGGGCGGACCACGCCACTTTTTGTGTCCAATTCCATATGGATATCATCATTATTATTGCTAAATTTCATTCACAAATCTACTTTTATTTGACTGTTACGACTTTTACGACGCTCACTTCGCTTAGTGATGGCGACACTATCGAGTACTTAGCAATGAAAATGCTCTCAAAATACCGTTCGGAATCGGTGTAAAACTGTAGGGCCCATTCAGTGAGTGTAAAGCTAGAAAGCGCACATCTCGCTGATTGTGAGAAGCTCTCCCCAATACCTTCATGTGATGTTAAGGGACACCAGTTTTCTTTTTATTAAATAAACTGAAAATATATTAAGATTTTTATGCTACATTCTATTTTTGGTGTTTACCTTTACGCTCAACTTATATTGTTAATTATTATGTAAATACAGAGCACTTCTACTAATTTTAGGGAGAATTTTATTTAACGACGTCAGTTTTGAATTTATATTCAAATAAACTTACCCCAATCCTAATTGGATACAAACTGCATCATGTGAATAAAGCTTAATGCCACTCATTCACAATGAGTATTACACAGATAAACAACTCTGTAATACAAACAGCTGCACCAAATATTGCCAGTTTTTTTTACCGGTATTTCTCGGCGCCAGCTGTTCTTTTCCGCGAAAATTGTCATCTGTGATAAATAAATGCATTTTTAGCTGAATATCTTTAAATAATATAAAATTTATAAAGTTTTAGTAATGTCCAATATTGTGCAATATATTATAGTGCGCAGTGACTTGAAATCCGCTCTGGGCTGGCCTTTGGGTGCAGTTATTGCACAATGCTGTCATGCAGCCACCGCAATTATGCATGTGCATGCCGGTGAAGATGAAGCCACAAAATCATATTTAGCCGATTTGGATAATATGCACAAAGTGGTACTGGAGGTAAGTGATGTTGGGATTATTGTTTGGAGTATTTAATTTGTCAGCTCAATTTCAGGCAAAAGATGAGGCAGCTCTACGTAAACTTGCCACAAAACTCGAGGAAAATGGCATCAAACATAAGCTGTGGATTGAGCAGCCAGAGAATATACCCACCTGCATAGCAATTAAGCCCTACGTTAAGGAAGATGTCCACAAATTTGTGAAGAATTTAAAGTTGTTAAAGGAATAAATCTCATGTCGGTGTCAAATTCTAAGTGAATTGAAAGTGTAGACCGCGATATATTTAAAATCGTTATCGGGTAGTGTTCAGGTTAGGGAAGACACGGAATAAGAGACTCTTAAGCCGGGAAGTGTATGCTCCTAGTGGCTACTATATAGACAATATGTGTTCGAATTAGCGTTAGTTTTGTTTTACGTATTTTAATTATCGTTTGCGGTAGTACTTTGTGATTGATTATTCCGCTCAGTTAGAAATTTATGGGGGGTAATGGAGGATATTTTGGCAGCAGATAACCGCAGCATTTTTATTTTGATGCTCCTTGATAAATCCTGCAACTCTTAAATCAAGTTCTTAACACCGACATCCGAATTCATTATAAAGCTTGAACTATATTTCAACAATTAAATGAAATAGAGTGAAATATGATAAAATACTGCCTCAGTTGCTTCTGGAGCATCTAACATTCAAATGTTTACTCCGTAACGGGGCATTGATTTGAAAAGGAAGCTATTCGAATCCTCTTCAATCTCCGTTTGACGCTTTCGGAAGGTTGATTTCCTTTTACAGACGTAACAAAATAATGGGTCAAGACCTTTAAGTCTTAGCTATTTAATCAAGCATTCAACGGCAGCACTATAAAATACGAAAATTTGAATTAAAAAAATTCGGCTTAAAACTGCTTGGTCGACATTTATGCTATTCAAATATAAAAAAGTTCCGAGTTCCAAGGAATAGCCAATAAGCTCAAAGAGTGCAAATTCTATGGAATGAAGACTCAAATGGCATTATTGTGTATCAGGCTACTTTGTAATCAAAAACACTGCATTTGTTCGAAAACATCAGGGGACATAACACTTTTTTTGAGGAAGATACCCAATTTGGATATAACCGCAAGTCAAATGCATGTTGGCTGAACGCCGTTTTGGACATATGTACATGCAGAAATTCAAAATTCATTCCAATGAATCTAATTAACAGATTTAGAAATATGATGAACCAAATGTGTCAACATGCAAGGACACTAAAGACACCATAAATTACAAGATTCAAGAAATGCAACCTCTTGAATTGTAAGTTTTCTTTTTGTTTTTTTAACAATTACTAATAAATGTTTGACATATTTTTTTTAATTTTTTTAACTTTGCAGTAAACGACCTATTAAACGACCTGTGTCATTCATGCTTAACAAATGATTATTTTAAGTATTTCAAGGCGTAGCAAAATACCAAATTGATAAACAAATGGTATCATCATGCAAGATAATTCAAGATGCAGCCTCAAAATATTAAAAATTCAATTAACTATCCAGATTCAAATATTTCAAGACCTAAAGTTTTGATATGATACAGGCGGCTCTTGTATTGTAAGTTTTTTTTTTATAATTTATTTCTATTATTTCTTGAATATTTTTTTTTATTAGTTTCTTTACTATTTTTTATTATTTGTTTTTACTAAAATTTTACTTTTATTCTTTTTTATTTTTTTTTTTTTAAAAAGTGATGATGTATCCGATCTTTTCGTATTATATTCAAAATTAAAATGTTCGAGCTTTTGGTATTTTGACGTAGAATACGTCTTACCTTACGGTATGAGGAGTCATGTCAGGTTTTTATTGTTGTAATCTTTATTTCATTGAATTTTGAGGAAACCGCTAGATGAATTTTTTTAAAATTTTTTTTGTAGGTAAATGAAGATGTTATCTTTCGTTTGATATACATTTCATATTGGTTGATATATTTCTAGTATTTTAATTTCTCAAATGAAAATTGTTTAAACACATACACTCAAACATATGTGTGGTGTTTGGTTGAGTGTTTTTGGTTGCTCAACATTGCTTAGGAACATGTATCTAGTAAAAAGTGAAACGAACAGCAAGCTAATGTTGCTTGGCAACATGTATCTAGTAAAAAGTGAAACAAACAGTAAGCTAACGTAATAGAGCTTGTAATATTAATTTTGAATTGTAAAGCGTAAAGCTTTCACACAACGCTCGAATGCAAATGCGAAGACTTGATAAGGTAAACCTTTTTTAATATTAGGGCGGCCCTCTTAACATTCGCAGAACTTATTTCAATAAAAATATTAATTAAAATATGTACATAAATTAAATTAAGTTTAAAAAAAATTGAACATATTTTTTTTAAACGGACTTGAATCAAATGCCGTTGGTAAATATACAAATTACAGCAGACAGTTGTCCGAGGCCTTCGGCCACGGACTGTCCCTGCAGGCTGTGTCAGAGACACGGCCATTAAGTTTAACGTAGAATACGCCATCCGATAAGACAGAAAACATATATAACAATAAATGATAAATAATATAAGCAAATGAATTTATTGTTATATATGTTTTCTGTCTTATCGGATGGCGTATTCTACGTTAAACTTAATGGCCGTGTCTCTGACACAGCCTGCAGGGACAGTCCGTGGCCGAAGGCCTCGGACAACTGTCTGCTGTATTTTTTTTTATTCTTCAGTATTCCACTACCCTTTGTGTCAGGAAAATAAACCCAATTTAATAATTGTGTGCTGACGATGCTACCCAATGGGCATGGAAATTTGGAGAATAAAATTATTTGAAAAATTATTTGTTTTCTTACGTATATTATTGCTTGCGATATTTTTCAAACACTTGCATAGTTGGAAATTCTCAATTGAAATGAGTTTTCGTTAATGTAAAGGAATGAAATGAGAAATGTGTTCAATAGCATTATTTCAAACAACCGATGATGAAGTTCTGTGGCTAGATGTGAAATAATGGTCTGTATACGCATTAAATTTAGTTCATTGCACTCTATAAATTAGTACTTTTTGCAAATGAGTGACAGAAGAATGAGTATTCTAAAAAGAAATCCAAACACAGTACACCACTTGCTATTTCGAAATGAATTATTATGCACAATGTTTGCTTCTCGTATTGAAATGTTTTGATATATTGAAATGTTTTGGAATATACAAGAATAGACCAAAAATTTGAATTTATCAAACGAATTCTCAAATGTACAAGAATAAAACAAATATATCATGTGCCGATCACGACCTGCATTTCGTCGTACACAACACGAAATATGATAGAAATTATAAGAGAGTATGAAAGTAATCCACAAAGAAGGTGTGTGATAATTTTTTCAGTGCAGTTGGTTCATATGTACAGTGGTGTGCGATGAAATAGAGTCACACACTCGTCAAAACTTTTATTCTGTGCAAATCAGTGGTCCAAGATGTTTTATGTCAAGAAATTCTGAACCTGATTGGCCGGTCCTCTGCTGAATATAATGTCGTCATTTTTAATAAATTTTTTACACTACTGTTCTCCAGGTCAGTGTTTTAAGTCAGTATTTTACAAAAAATATTTTTTTTGAAATGGTTAATGGTAGTTTGGATTTGAATTTGAAAAAAAAGTTTAGCTACTAAATATGATTAATGTTTATTAGTAGCATTAATAAAGTGTCATTATTGACGTTCCAAAATGGGCCGATGTAAATATTGCAATCATGAGCGCCAAGAAACAATAAAAGAGACGATAAAAGTATTCAGAAGCTACATACAAATTACTGACATAATTGGATGCTCAAAGAAAATGTTGGAGACCGGAATAAAATATAACCCCAATCTAGGAAACAGACGGTAAAACCCTGAAAATTACAGAACATTTGGAACCAAAAATATTGCGCCACGTAGAGTTGGACTTTTGTTACCTCTTCCGCCCTTAAAAGGCAATACGATCAGGATGTTGACACCTCTACATTAAGAAAAATGCTAACTAAAAACAAGTGTCCGAAAAGTTCCATTTCTATCCAAACGGAACGTTCAAAAAATGTTGCATTTTGCCAAGGAGCATGTGAAATAGTCCGTACGCAAATGGCGAACTATTTTGAGGACACCTGAAACTAAAGTGAGATTGGGTAATTATGATCTTCCTGTACGAAGACCTTCCAACACCGAATTCAGGCCCCTGAACACAATCCAAACAGTTAAACGTGGTAGCGGAAACATAATGGTACGGGGTTGTTACTCTTACATTGGGACAAAGCCTTTAAGCCAGAATCACAATGCAAGCAACATTTTCAAAAGACGTTCACAATGCAAGCAACAGTACTTCGAATCGAGATATTTGTTCTAACAGGTGATACCAGTATTACGGCCAATATATCAAGGCAACAATAAAATATATTTTGTTTTCATGTCAAAGTTAACACAAATGTTTGTCAACAATAAAAGTAAGCCAGAAATTACAAAAACCAAATACATTTGAATTTTATTCTTCATATAATGAACAGAAGGAAAAGCAAATCATTTAAGTTGTTCTTATAACACAACCTCTATTAATTGCATCATGCCTCAAATGTCACATCCAGGGTTGTATTTCGAATATTAAAAAATGTTAATGTATTTAAACATATTTGGTATTAATCGATTCTACAGATAAAATTACGTTTTTTTTTTACAAAAATTTAACTCCAAGTTGTCGCTGAAGTTGATCTATTCCTACTCCAGCAACATATTTGTTCGAATAAATAATGTACTATTAACCGGTAGATGGCGCTGTACTTTGAATTTCATTTTCAAACTTAAAAACATCAATGAAAATTGAACCCATTTGTGTTAAAAGACACATTATAAAACGTTATTTTATCTGTAGAATCTTTTAATACCAAATATGTTTAAATACATTAACATTTTTTAATATTCGAAATACAATCCTGGATGTGACATTTGAATCATGATGCAACTAATAGAGGTTGTGTTATAAGAACAACTTAAATGATTTGCTTTTCCTTCTGTTCATTATATGAAGAATCAAATTCACATGTATTTGGTTTTATAATTTCTGGCTTACTTTTATTCTTGACAAACACTTGTGTTAACTTTGACATGAAAACAAATGATTTCGGAAATGATCACTGTACTGCAACTGATGCGCAGCACGTTCGTAAATGCAACATCTGACAACTTTGCAGGTGTTTTAAGACCGTAATTGCAAACAAAATGTGCAACAAACAATCATCTGCAACAGTAGTTGCATTTCCGAATAGGCCCATATTGTATTGTTGCCTTGATATATTGGCCGTAATAATGGTATCACCTGTTAGAACAAACATCTCGATTCGAAGTAAACTGTTGCTTGCATTGTGAACGCCTTTTGAAAATGTTGCTTGCATTGTGATTCCGGCTTTATTCCAAATTGAACAGACAATGGACGCTGCATATTATACCACTTTATTAAAAAAACATCATGGTGCCTTGTGCTAAATGGGAAATGCCGCTTCGATGGGTGTTTCAATATAATATCGACCCCAAACACACATCGAAGCGAGCAAAAGCTTCGTATGAAAATAATAGTGCCATAGTTTTAAGATGGTCTATGCAGTCGCCGGGCTTAAATCCTATTCAGAATTTGTGGCGGGACATTAAAGTGTCTATCAAAGGAATAAACCACTTTAATAAAGATGAGCTTATGACACTGGTACAATCGGCGTGGAAAAATGACTTGTAGAGACTTGATGATTCAATGTCAAGGCGCTGCTTAGCTGAGATAAAAAATAATACTTATTTCATAAAGTACTGAGATAATATAAAGGATTAATGAAACATACATTTTAATTTAATTTAATTTTAATTTAATTTATTCATTCAATAACCAAGCAGTAATGCCATTTATGGTTAAATGTGCTACAAAAATTGAGCTACTACATAATAAAATATTTATAACAATAACAATTTAGAACTTATACTTAGAAAAATAAATTAAAACTCCCATATGTGAACTACTCCAATATTTGACGCTAATTTAAAAGTTATTTAAACAGTAATTTGGAATATATATATATATATTGCATTACAAATTTCAATAACAACTTAAATTTATACTTAGAACAAAAAATAAATTAAAATCTTCCATTTGTGTACTACTCCAAGATTTGACGCTAATTTAAGTTATTTAACAGTAAATTTAAATTATTTAATTTTTCGCATAGCTAATTTATTTCAAGTACATAAAATAAAGGAAAACTGCCATTTATGCACTACTCACAAATTATGCTACAATAGAGGAGCATAATAAACCCTAATCTAAAACTTGCACAAACAGCACAGGGAGGAATATTCAAAATTACAAATAACATTATTATTTTCTGAACAATGTGAATTTTTCTAAAATCTCAATGGTGCAGTATTTCAGTATTATATTTAAAAAACAAAAGAAAAATAATTAAATAAAACGTCAGCATTAATTAAAACGAAATATAACAAAACCCTTAACCAAATCAGAAGGAATGTGCTTTCAAAAATTTATTGCCTTAGCATGTTGATACAACTTTCTGCGAAAAGTGTTTGACGATAAGCCAAATGTTTTAAGAGAACGTGGCAACGTATTGTATATACGAGCTACTCTCACATGAAATGATCGTGCCAATATAGAAGATAATTTAGGTATACTAAGTTGCGGATTTCTAGTTGACCTACAAAATTTAAAAAAATGTATTAAGTAAATAGGCGTCTGCATTTTAAAGACCTTATAAAAGTGGTGCAAGTTGCGAATATGCACCAATTGAGAAAATGTGCATCCTAGGAAGTCTACAACATGTGGTGTTACATGTTCACGTATATTTATCTTATAAACAAAACGCACAACTCTATTAAACGCCAAACAAATTTTCTTCATCACAAAACACAAAGAACCTGAATACACTTCCATACAGTACAAAAAAACTGGCATAATTAAAGCATGAGCAATTCTACTTCTTATCGACACGGGAATGCTCAGCTCCAGATTATATACTTTTCTCAGTGTGAAATTCACCTTAGACACAATGGAATTGGCATGAAACTCAAAAGATAATTTGTCATCAAGTATTACTCCAAGACATTTTATCCTATCAACAAACTCGATATTATTGCCATTCAAAGTAATAGAAAGATCAGGACTATGACGATAGCCAAACACCATTGCCTTGGTTTTATTCGTATTAATAGAAAGCCCATTAGAAATTACCCACTCTTCAAGCAATGTTGTAGTATAATCAATAACATTTTGTAATACATCAGGAAAATCCATCCCACTTTTACAAAAAATTTGTATATCATCCGCAAACGCAAATGGTACACAATTAGAACTAGAGATAATCCCAAACAGGTCATTCATATACATAATAAACAACAATGGACCTAACACTGAACCCTGTGGAACACCATTAGTCACAGAAAGTTCACCAGAACAAACACCATTACTACAGACATATTGACGTCTACCAAACAAATAGGACATCATTAAGGAACAAGCTGAACGCGAAAACCCATAGAATACATTCAACTTTTCAATGAGCGTTGTATGATCCAACCTATCAAAAGCCTTCTCCATATCTAATGACAGGATCACACCGCATTCACGATCACTTACTACTCTTCTGATGTTGTCAGTAAGACCAATCAGCAAGGATGTGGTACTGCGATTCTTCCTAAAGCCCGACTGACAATCATGAAACAAAAATGATGCATCAACATGATCAATCATTTGAGCTTTCATCGGGTGCTCCATCATTTTAGATAGAATTGGCATTATAGAGATGGGCCTAAAACTATCATCTGTACCATTCTTACGAATTGGTACAATCTTGGCAGTTTTCCACAAGGACGGAAATTCCGATGTCATTAAAATTGTATTGACAAGTTGTAAAATATGGTCAGTTATGTAGGGAAATACGATATTCAAGAATTTTAAAGTAAATCCATCTGATCCTACTGCTCTAGATTTAATCATCGAAAATGCGTCTAACAGCTCAGCGTAAGTCACGGACCGAAATGAAAAGTGTCCAACATCAGAAATATGAGGTAAATTGCCACTGCTCACCGACTGATAGTCCGAAAACATATTATTTAATATGCCTACATCTACATCAATTACATCCTTTGCACCTATTCCATACTTCACCAATATGGACCACATTTCCCCAACAGTTCTGCCGGAGAAAAGCTTGAAATGCTCAGATACCTTATTCCCCTAGCAACGCGTTTGGCCCTATTACGGCATCTGCAAAATATCCTTCGATTTTCAGCACAAGGATCATTCTCATAAGCCACCTGAGCAAGGTCTCTAAGAGAAATATGGTACTTAATTTTTTGGTCATTAAACCACTTATCCTTCAAATAATACGTGCACCTCCGTCTTTTCACCGGCACAATAGAATGTATTACACGTAAATTGGCGTACAAAACATCAACCTGAACATTAACATCAGAAGTTGCATACATACCGGCAAATTCACACATTGACAACACATCCTGCAGCTGGTCATAATTAATGGCCTCATAATCTACGTATTCATAAAATTCTTCCACAGGCTTAGGGTTAGCAATTGCTAGTGAAACGAAAATTAACGAATGACGAGAAATACCAGGACACTTAAACTGATTCGAAAACTGTAAAAGCTCAGGAGACGATAAAAGAAAATAGTCAATTAAAGAAGTCGATCCGTGAAAAACATCATAGTGCGTGGGAACACTATTGTGAACAACAGTGAGATGCATGTTTTGACAAATAGTTCTCATCGCGGCAGATTTATTCAAGTCAAACATATTATTATTGAAATCTCCCATTATCACTACATTAGAATATCTGACAACTAAATCAGATAAATGCTCCTCAAATTTTGCCACATCTCCATTAGGCAGGTAAACAACACCAACAAGAACTTTACGCCCACCAACCATAAGTTCAACAAATATACACTCAACAACTCTATATAACTTTCCTACAAAAACAACTTAATGAGTAATACTCTTAGATACATATATCACAACACCACCACCTCTCCCCTCAGGACGATCACTTCTGTGAGAATCATATCCCGGCATATCAATAACGTCACTTGAAATATACGGTTTGATCCACGACTCACTCACACCAACCACATCTAAATAATTTCCCTGCAGCACACTTCTAATTTCGTTAAGTTTTGTAGAATTTCGATTCAATGAAAAACTTTGGCAATTAAAATGCCCAATATTTAAGTTTTAACTGAAATTACACAATTGAGACGACAAAAACCTATTATCACTAAAAACATTGGCAGAAACATTATTAGCAAGACTCATATATAATAAAATTAATATAATAAAAACAGCTCCAGAAAATAACAAAATAATAATTTAAAATGAGAATAAAAATTAACAACAATATTTAATTTTATCTGTGACTATTCTCATCACACTGACTACTCTCATCCAATAGCTCAACACATTGATCTAAATCAAGACTCTTAACCGAGCCATTTATCAATTTGATTTGGACCCTAGGTCTATCGGCATTGATGAGCTTGAACTGTTGTATCCTTTTCAACTCTCTCAGTTTCTTGCAGATGCAAATCAGTTTGGAAGCAGTGACATTAAGATGGTCACTCAGGTAGACATAGCTTCTTACTTCTTCACCAATTATATGACTAAGAAGCAAAGGGCTGCCTTGGAAATAATTAGCCATTATAATTTAGCTATTTATTCTAGTTCAGATGATGAATCGCGATGACTATTTTAATTCACAGGCAAAACGGGCCATTTTGAAATATTTTGATTTATACCTAATGATTTAATTTTAACCTACGACATTAATGTTCTAAAATGTTATATCTAGTTCTTAATTGAACAACTAAAAATAAAATAAAAAAACAAAATTTAATTTTTCTACATTTGTTTTTGTTTTGCAAATGTTGATTAGTGTTGACTCTATTTCATCGCACACCACTGTATGTACGCCAACACTACCCTGCAATATTGGTAATCGACTCTACGCTGATGAGTTCATCGACTACCACAAACCTTTCGTCGACTACTCGCTAAACTACCAGCAATGCTTTTGAGCGGCGAATTTAACAAGGCGATGTCCGCTTTGGTAATGCCTTACTGTTCGTCGATTACTTCATCGGTAACATTTCGTCGACGCATTTATCGGTAACATTTCGTCGACGCATTTATCGGTAACCTTTCGTCGACAGGTTAAGAAAAACAATAGAAAATCTCTGGAGACACTACCTTACAGATTACCACTGAGTACCAATGTAATCGGCGATGTAGTCAATGAAAAATCAATGGCGATGTAGTCGATGAAATGTTGCCAGCCACTACTTGTGAAACTGCAGGGTAGTCACACAAGCCGATTTTTTTTTACATTTGAAATGTCACTGAGTATTCATTTCAATGTTCTCTGAAAAGTAGTACTTTTGTTTTGCATTAAATTGTTTTGATGTGATGCCACAAAATTCTGTTTTCCAAAATTCTGTCTTACAAAAATTTTGTTGTTTTCCAAAAAAAATTCTGTTTCACAAAATTCTGTTTTACAAAATTCTGTTTTACAAAATTCTGTTTTACAAAATTCTGTTTTACAAAATTCTGTTTTTAATAAAATTCTGTCTATTAAAATTCTGGTTTTTGAAATATGTTATTCCCCTTTCATTATGAGAAAAATAAAATAAAATGCCGTTCAATTATTTATTAAGAATTAAAGCCAGTTTATTATGAATAAGAAATGTTACATATAATAACGTATGTATGTGTATGGTTAGATATTTATTCGTTGGAAAAAAATTATGAAATATGTAATAAATAATTAAACAGATTAATGGATTTTCAAAATCGATCTAAAAAAATTCATATCATTGAAAACATATTAATTTAAAAGAAAAAAAAATAACAAATATTAAATAAAAACACAAATTAGTTAAATATCAATTAAATTAAGACAAAGTTAAAAATAATAAAAAATCATAGCAATTCAATTTAACTGATAACAATATTTAATTAATTATAAACTAAGTTTTTTTGCTTTTCTTTTTAAATATTGTAGTTTTCTTAAACGATTAAATTTTTGTACAATACGTGAAATATTTTTTTTTTTTTACATTTCTTTTATTTTTTTTTCTCCATTCTCAATCTTTGAGACAATATTTTGAGAATAGATTAATTCTCCTTTTAAATGTTCTACAATTTTGTAGAGTCCGCTTTTTTTTCGTCCAACTACAACACTCAAACGTCGGTGCCATGACTCGACATTGTAGCTTTCGGGTATTTTTCAGAATACTCGCAATCAAATATCGTCCAAAATTCAGGTGGGTATTTACGAGCGTTATAGACATAATAGGCCTCGAACCAGGTGGCCAATTTAATAATATCTTCGTCTTCAAATGTTCTTCGGAGCTTCGAATAATATTTGGCTACCTTTTCTGGACGAACATACGCAAGCGCTTTTAAACATCTTACTTGCAGTGAGAAATTTTCGTCATTTCCGTACTTAGTAACCAATCTGAAATGATAATGTTGTACATATTACAAGTTCATTACTATAAATTATAAAAGTTATTAAAAATTCTTACCGTTCTTTTTGAATACGGCGCCACAATATCTGGGAAAAATGGAAAAAGCACCCTCGTATATGCGAATCTGGAAAGCATTTTCTAGCTGCTGACACGAGACCAACTTCGAAGTCGGATATAATACGATTAGGCTTAAAAAAACTCCATATTCCAAAGCAATTTGAATTACGCGTTTAAAACATGCTTCATAGAGTACTGCAGATTTTTTGGACATTAGGCAAAATAGGAGTGGGACGACCTCTCGTTCAATCCTTCCATGAACGGAAAAGAGTTGGCGCATTATTGTGGGTACAACTTCAAGAGTGCCGTCAACGAGCCAACAATCGCTGTTTTGTAGAAGTTGAATTGATGATTTTGTGCCGAATATAACCATATATTCATCTCCCACTTTCTCTTCTGCCAATATAAATAATTCGTTATCCAAAACGTATAGATTTAGAGGGTAATATATTTCATCTATTGCTTGCGGCTCTCTGAAAAGTCCCATTTCATTCCGAGTGTATGCTATTTTTCGCTTTTGCGCGTACTTCGAGGGAAGGTAATCGCGACATTTTTGGTTTGTAATTACCACCGATTGTTGCACTATTTGCCTTGGATTAAGGGGTTTGTTTATAGCGGCATATTTTAGAAAAGTATTTGTTCTGCATATTTCCACTGCACTAGCAATAGGTTCGTGGGTATGCTTTTTTTAGGATATCTTATTAAAACATGCTCGTTATTTTCCATTGCTGTTATTATTCGAGAGGAATTCTTCTCGAGCACGTCCAATTAAAGGTTCCTTTTTGTCTTTTCATTTCCAAATAATAAAAATATCCGTTGAGACACAACATTTCTTTATTTTTATTGGTTTGTATTAATTGCACTTTATTCATTTTTATTTTTTTAAACACGACACATTAAACAACACAATTGCGACTAATTTTAAATAAAATGCTGGAACATAATTTTTGACCAAACACTCAGTGTATGTGATGCATTTTATTTAAATTTGCAAAGTGTTTTTTTAAACAGTATTTTTTTTTAAAATGTAAGGGAAAGTTAGGGCAAAGTGATTTCTTAATTGTTTTATTTTTATGTATGTGTTTGTAATTGCATTTTCAGTTAAATAAAAAATTATTTGAAACAAATCGCGCGATTTTTTTCAAATAACTTTTTATTTAACTGAACTGCTGCTGGACGCCCCCAGAAACACTGACGACTGGTTTTGTCGTCATTTCGCAAAATTAGTAACAATTGACAATACAATGCCCCCAGCTGCGGCACTCAAAACATTAAATATTGGCTGCCCGTCGAAATCTCAAAAGATTGGCTTTTAACACTGCAGGGAAGGCAAACAAACAATTTTTACCACAAAAAAATATAAGCTTCGTAAAGAATTCGCCAAGGTCTACGACAACTGGACTAACGCTGACTGGAAAAAGGCAAAGTACTAAATTCGAAACGTTTTAAATTATAAAAATACAATTACGCCTTGTGTTTAAGGTTATATGCTCTCGATTTCAGTCCTATGGCAGTGCTTGTCAATGCAGTAACACAAACCATGAAACATGGTGGTGGATCCTTAATGGTATGAGGATGTAATATGAAGAATAGAGAAGGTTCTCTGGTTAAAATTGAAGGTATTATTATGAAACTGGACAATATCTTTCAATTCTGCAAAATAATTTACCAGCTGCTATAGAAAACACGAGTCTTGTTACTGAAAGAGTGATTTTTCAGCATAACAGCCGACGCAAAATATTCGGCCAAAATCGTTAAAAGCTGGTTAAACAGCCAACAATTTACAACTATGAATGGCCTGCGCAGTCACCGGACTTAAACCCGATCGAAAAATTTTGGAGTTACATAAAATCTCAGCTCGCCAAGTATCAAGATACTCCAGAAGACGTAAAAGAACTGTGGAATAGAGTAAAAGAAACTTGGAATGCGATTACAGCGGAAATGACGACAACATTTTGCAACAGCATGCCTCGCCGTATACAAGCTCTTAAAAAAGCCAAAGGCTACTGGACAAAATATTGAAATCAGAAAACAAATAAAATAACATAAAACCAGAGTGCAAAATTGTAACATTTGTATAACTTTACAATATTTACTTTATTTATTTCTATGTATCATCAACATAGAATTAAAGTTGTTTTTGTTTTTATTCACGAGAAAACAACAAATTCTATTCCAAACTGTGTAAACCCTGTTACAATTTTGCTCGTTAATGTATGTATGTTGTATAGCCACCCTAATCTTTGGGCCGCTGTTTTTTAAATTCTTTATATTAACTTCACCCCTCTGTATGTATGTATGCCGAAAAAATTTTGGATTGATTTTTAACCCTTTTCCCGTAATCCAATCGAGCTGAAACTTCGCAGGCAAACTAATGGTGACGACAAAAATGAACTATCGAAATATGGGCGGGATTGGACAACGGGGCGTGGTCATATATAAAGAATTTATAGTCAAAAACTATGTTTTTTACGGGTTGGTTTTTTTTTCGCCCTTATTCCCGTTGTCGTCGTCGACGTCAATACAATATCGACACCATTTTTATTAGCGACTTGAAGGCATTTGGAAAAAAAAATTGCATAATGTTTTAAGAGGGTTGTTTTTCGATCATAGAAATCAAAAACTTTGTTGTCGATGTGACTACATTTATAACGTTCTACAGTTGACAAAAATCTGATGACGACGTCGACGACGACAACGAGAATAAGGCCGAATATCTTAACATTCCTACATACTTAGTTCTACATACTTGAAGGAACTCGTGGCTGTAAGGAAGTTTATACATAAAGCTAATCTAGTTTCTTGAATTTTCCACTGAATTCCTTTTTTGGGAAGCGGTGTTGGTTGGTTGAAAAGGCTGCAAGACAGCACGCTGTCTAGAGTACTTAGGCTAAAGAAGCCCATTGTGATACCTGCAGTTTTCTCTATAGCAACTATTGACTAGTCGTCTAGCCAATTTTCCCTTTCAATGAATTTGTCTATAAAACCTGCAGGAATATCCTGTAGGGCTAGAGTGCTAACTACATATGTTCCGAATATCCTATTTCTCAGTCCTGCCGGAGCAGGGCAATCCAAGAGAAGGTGTTTCGTCGTTTCTATGTCCCAATCTTAGAGCGTGTTTTCCTACAAGACAATGTCCCGTAAGTGTTCCTATCATTGTCGATAACCTGCCTCTCGGCAAGCGGTGTTACTGGGTCTTTAGAAAAAACTTGCTTAGCTTCCCAGGAGACACTCTAAAAAATATTTTTACTAGTGGCGCCGTTTAATTTTTGTCAGCGCCTAACCATACTTTTTATGCAAGTTTTCGATAAACTTGCTTGTCCAATTTCTCTTCACTTTTTGTAACATTTTGTTTTAGAACTTTATAGATTCTCGAAAATCCTTAGATTGCATTCGCTTTTTCTTATTTTCTAGTCGATTTTCTGAAGCAGAAAATAGACACGTTTTCTAGACTACCTACGACCAATAATTATATGTGCAAAAATACTTGGTTTCTTTTCATGTAAAAACTAACGTTAATTTATTTTTGACTCTACACAATTTGTTCTTCTTCGGTTCTTTATTTGTGGTCCGTCTTCGGTTCTTTATTTGTGGTCCGTTTATCTGAGATATCGCTTTAAGTTTGAAATTCAATAGAAAATATATACATAATTAGATGTGCATTGGTAAACATTCGCGTTCCTGAAGCTGAAAAGTAAACATACCTGTTTTTCGTTGGTATTTAATACAAAATGTTTTCTCGTAGGTAACTAATGGCCACTTTTTCAGTCAGTGGTGATCTTCGTTTCTTAGTTAAATTGTGGTTAAACATCGATTTGTCTTTTTTAGTTATTGTTTAACTATGATTTAACCACCCAATGTTGGTTGGTTAACTTATAGTGAGAACCATATTATTTTGACAATCAAATTACTGACTGTCAAAGTGAGAAATGAAAATTGTATAAAATACATGTTTCATATTTGCATATATGTATGTACACATACGTTGAGTCTAGATCGTTAAATTGTTGCGCCTATATAGTATTTTACACATTTTTGTTACAATTACTTCGATTTTATGCATCTATTTCTTATTTTATATAATTCCATTTTGTTTGTTCCCCTTTGTTGTTTTTGTATTTATCCCAAAACACACGTTTTTGTATTTATCCCAAAACACACGTTTTTGTATTTATCCCAAAACACACGTTTTTTCTAATAAGAATACAAGGTTTGCCATATTAGTTGACAATATGGCGACTTACATTAACTCACCACAGAAAAACAAAATGCAAAGTTAACCTCTAATTAACTTAGAATTAAGATTAAATAATCCGATAGTTAACTACCCACTTAAAAACTGGCCATAAATATGTCTGTTTTGAATGTAAGTGTGCTCGAGAAATTTTTCAGTAAAACTACTAGTTTTCCGAGAGTAAGAATGATTTTCCTCTCTCAGTAAAACGTATCATAAAAAGTACGCGAACGTCATCCAGTAAAAACTTGCAAGAAATTAGAACTTTTGTATATAAACAGCTGATTTTCAATGTAAACATTGGAAGAACCAGTAAACGTAGTTTGAACAAAACATTACAAATCACAATTACTGTCTTATTTCTAAAAGAAATAGTTAAAGTTTAGCAGAGTATTAACAAATCATATTTTCTCTTAGAAAATAAAATTCCAAAGATTATTAATTTTTTATTTTTTATTGTTTCTAGTTCCTAGTTTTGTTTGTTTACCCAAAACATATGTTTTAAAATATACAGTTATTGCCAAAATAATAGCACCACCTAAAGGTTTTGATTTTGTTTTGAGACTGTTCTTCTGCAATCATATTTTCCTCCACAAATTCGCAGTACGCTTAACTGATGTCTGATGTCTTATGCGGTAGATTATTTTCAGTTTTAATATTGTGTATACTCTTACAATATGTAAATTTGTAAAATAAGTTGCCGAGAGAGCTGTCAAAATAATAGCACCATTTGAAGCGATTGTATAAAAAAATTACAGCGGACCTGAAATATTAGTTTAAAGTGGTTAATGGCGATTCGATTTAAAAAAAATTTAAAAAGCTAAGAAAATTTTCGCTTTATTTTGTTTGCAATGGGATGTGCTAAACATTGTTCAAAGGAGAAACGTGATCTCATAAAAAAATTAATTTCCGAGGGTAAAACTTATTCTCAAATTAGGGAAGTTTGAAGTTGTTCGAATAAGATGGTTCGGAACGCGATAACCTACAAATACAAAGCTGAAACACGTGGTCGTAAAACGTCCACGTCACCACTTACGGTCAATAAAATAGTGCGGCTGATCAAAAAATATCCCTTTATGTCGGCAGCAGAAGGAAAAACAAATGGATTCGACAGTAAGCACTGAAACCATATGCCGTAGGTTAAGGGAACATAACCTAAAAGCTCAGCCCAAGAAACGTGCCGCTTTTGATAAAGAGGCATGTGACTGAAACGTTGCAATTTGGAAACTCATCTAAACTGGCCAATTGATAAGTGGCAAAATATTGTTTGGACAGATGAATCCAAAATTGTTTTCTACGTTGGATAGGGATCTCGATCGTATGTTCATGATGATCGTATGTTCAAAGATGATCAAACATGGAGGTTCTAGCATCAAGGTCTGGGGATGCTTTTCATATGGCGTTGGCCCGATTCATCGTATAAATACCATCTTGGACGCTTCCGTATATGTTCAAATCCTTGAGGAAGTGATGATTCCGTATGTATCTGAAGAAATGCCACTAATTTGGGTTATGCAGCAGGACAATGACCCTAAACATACAAGCCGAAAGGCTAAAAAGTGGTTTGAGGACAACAAAATCGCATTAATGGAATGGCCTGCGCAATCGCCAGACTTGAACCCCATTGAAAATTTATGGGCGGACGTGAACAAGAGGGTGTCTGAAGTCAAACCCACCAACAATAATGATTTATGGAGTACTGTGGAACAGTTCTGGTATTCGATACCAAGTGACAGATGCCGTACCTTGGTTAACTCAATGGGAAGACGTTGTTTAGCCGTTATTTGAAATATGGGAAACGCAACTAAATATTGAATTTAATTTGTAAGCATATTCCAACAAGAAACTTACAAAATAAAACTAATTTTTAATTTTTTAAAATTTTTATTTTTAGCTACATATAAGCGGTGCTATTATTTTGACTGGCCATTTTTTGACTTTTGGATAAAACAATGAATTATTTTGTGTTTTATGTGAATTCAAAGTATATTTTTTTTTGTCACAAGTCTTGTGTACTTATCTGTGTCTAATTTAAGTTCATTTTGAAATACATTTTGCTTCTAATTTTTAGTTTGCCATATAATTAAAAATAACAATCACAGTGGTGCTATTATTTTGACATCAGCTGTATGTTCGAAATTGCAAATTCTTACTCGCAAATATTTCTCCAGTAAAAACTTCTATCCATAGACGAATTTAGTATGGACGAATTAATTCTCATTATTTTTAACGTCATAGGTGTGGTTGCAAGTGAACATTGGATGATGGAAAGCATATGTTCAATAATACCAGATAGAGGCAATACTACACAACGTCGAACAAAGCAACAACAACCGCATTTCGTGATTTGGTAGCAAAATAGTTGTGGCAATGCTTGCTCCAGTGAAAAAGTTAAGTCAACAATTCTTGTAACTCCACCTGCTGTAAGTTAATTTTCGTCTAATTTCTCTCATTTGCACAAACGTATGAAGAACAGTGTGAAAAGAAACGTCAGATGAGAGAATTTATTTGTCTCTCTAAATTCGTCTATGTCTCTATCCATATGGTTCAATCAGGTCAGCGTATTATTGAATCCATGCTTTCCACCATCCGATGTTCACTTGCAACCATACTTAATTTAATTTTTTGAAAGAACTAATGTGTCTACACTAAATTCGTCTATGCCTCCATCCTTGAACTGTCATAATATTCTCTCTGGCTGTCTCGATACTGGCTGTTTGGAGTAGAATACTATCAAATAATAAATAGTAATAATTTGTACAAATTATTATGTTCTCGAACACAGCTTCTATTTAAAGTACACTTGACTTCACAATTTTGTTTCTGGTTGAAAATTGGGTCGTGGAAGTGAATCTTCTGGCGAGGATTCCGGGAAAAATTAAAGGAATGAAATTTTCTGCCAAAAGAAATTGGTAAAATAGCTATTGGTAAAATAGCTCGAATTTTGTAAAGTACCCCGAAATCGATGGGTTATTAAGCGCAATGGACGCAGGACATGGGACTGTTCGTGGAGGTGGCAAGTTTCTGATAGCCATTCACTTAGGTGTGGCCAGAAATGATTCTATCATTGGGCAGACCAAGCAGCTCACTAGTTCCACGCAGTATGCCATGGACAATGGCTTTTTCGGAAACCTTCGTCAGCCAGCTAGAGTGAGAAGGCGAAACAAATGAGCAGTGTGATTGGTTGTGCGATCACTGATATGTCAAAGTATCGGACATATTATTTTGTCCTTGGAAGGCGGATGAGCCAAACTATGGGCCAACAGCGGATAGAAACTAAAAGAAGAAAATCCAGGTTCGACATATTGCATCCTGGTAAGCGTCTGATCCATAATGGGAGGCTGCAATCAAATATCCTGGCAGTAAGCAAAATGGAAAAACCCGCTGGACTAGGTTTGCCTCCCGCCACCGTTCACAATGGCAGTGAATATACAAAACCGAAAAAGAAAACATAAACAACCCCTAATTGTTGACGATCCCCGCAAACGTTATAAGGACCACGATTTACGGATATGCAATTGGAAAGTAAGAGCTCTATATACATAAATCCGGTGCAAGTATCCCATTGGCAGATGTCTGCGAATGCTTTAAGGCTGACATTACCGCTATCCAGGAAATGCGGTAGACAGGACATGGCTGCACAAGTAAAACAAAAACTGCGGCATATACTACAGTTACCATGAGAATCCTGTGAGTATAGCCACATCAAACCTGTGAGCATAGCCACAGGATCGTATAGAACGTATAGCCACAATCCGCATAAAAGCGAAATATTTTTATATTTCCCTAATTTGTGTGCATTTCCGACAGAAGAGAAAGATGATGATGCCAAAGACATATTCTATTAGCGCCTAGGGGAAACGTATAACCGCTGCCTTGGCCATGACATTAAGATTAAAGTAGGCAGGGAAAATGTGTTTCATCCAACTATTGGCAATTTCAGTCTACATGCTGACAGTTCCGACAACGGTTTGCCGTGCAAAAAACATGGTCATTAGTGGTACACGATTCCAGCATAAAGACATCCACAAGGCTAGTTGGGTGTCCACAGATCAAAGAACGAAGAACCAAATTGGTCACGAGTACGAGTGATCAGAGAAGCCAACATCGTTTCTGATCACTACCTGGTAGCAGTAAAAGTTCACACAAGTTTATAAGTAGCGCGAAAATCGTACGAAACCAGACGCAGAGAAAGCTAGACATCGGAAAGCTGTAATTACCAGAGTAGCCACAGCCTACTCAAGGAAGCTCCCGCAAGTTTTGGCACAGAACCCATCCCCTTCCGATGACGATCCCGAAGCGCAGTGAAAACCCAGTTCCGAATCTATAAAAACTTCCGCAACAACCGTACTTGGTTTCGAAAAACCGCTTTGCAACAAACCGTGGTACGATGAAGAGAGTCGCATAGTAAATGATGAAAAGAACCTGTACATATGGCAATCAGAGTTGGGTAGTTCATGAACTACCTAGTTCATTTAGGGTGACCAGACATGACCCTCATGAATATAATGCATAGGGCGATAGGGCGAGTATGTTCGTTATTGTTACGACCAGGCATCTTAAATGAACGAGTTCGAGAACTAGTGAACGAGTTCGACACAAGTCTAATGGCAATGCTTGCTCCAGTCAATTGTAACGCGACTGAGCGGTATAGGGGGGAAAGAAAGGAGGTAAACCGTCTCTTTAGGTTTAGGAAACGGCAGTGGAGAAAGTGTGAGAGTGAGAAATTTGACACATACAAAAATTACACCAAAAAGTCCTAATGGAGTTGGTTCAGGGCCCCCGCCTTCTGTAAAGACAAGGTCCGAAATCTCATTGCAGATGTGCAGAGCATGTTGGGACAGATAATTTTTCCTCGCTACTGGTGCCTGAGATATCCAATGACCACAATTTGGACGACGACATCGATTGCCCCCCTCTTACCAAGACGAGGTCAGAACAGCTTTTGCCCGGCTTAAGAACAACACAGCCGCAGGAGTCGATGGATTACCGGCGGAGCTGTTTAAGGCTGGACAGGTGCATGCATCAGCTCATTAGCAAAATTTGATTAGATGAATGCATGCCCGGCAATTCGAGTCTCATTGTACTATGCCCCATATTGAATAAGCCTTTTATCCATAGCGTATAAGATTCTATCAAGTACAATGTACGAAAATTTAAAATCAATTATCGCTGACCTGATTGGGCCATACGAGTGTGGCTTTAGGCCTGGATAATCGACAACTGACCAGATTTTAACGCTGAGCTAAATCCTGGAGAAGACCCACTGAAAACAAATCGACACCAATCATCTGTTTGTCGATTAAAAGGTGGCCTTCGATAGCCCGATATGGGAAAAACTCTACGAAGCAATGTCTGAGCTTGGTATTCCTGCACAACTCATACGCCTTTGCAGGATAACTTTGACGAACACCAAATCCGCAATAAAAGTTGGTAAGGCGAGGCCTCTGGCAAGGCGGCACTCTACCGTGCGATCTCTTTAACATCTGAATGGAAAACCATCAGTAGAAAAAGTCACATGGGGCTCGTGTATGCTGATGATATAGATATCACTGGGCGCACAATTCGAGAAATTACTGCGGTGCTTTCGAGAATGAGGAGTCAGCAAAAATGGTTAGACCAAAGCGTGACCATTGATAACGGTTATAATTTCGAGCTGGTGGACGAATTTATATACTTCGGATCTGCTGTAAACAAAACCAATAACGTCATAATTGAGATCAAGCGGAGAATTTTGCTTGCGAATAGATGTTATTTTGGGCTAAGGAAGCACTTTAGAGATAAAGCCCTCTCTCGAGTAACAAAAGTCCAGCTATATCAGACTTATACAACCTGTCTTGCTTTATGGCGCAGAATCCTGGGTCTTATCGCAAGCAGACGACACAACTCCAGGAGTCTTCGACACAAAAATTCTCCGAAAAATGTATGGCCCTATAGTGCACAACGGCGAGTATAGGCGACGCATGAACCGTGAGCTGTATGAGCTATATCTCGACATAAGTAGTTAAGCGGATCAAAATAACGCGATTATGCTGGCTAGGCCAGAATGAATGAAGACGAACTAGAACGAAGGGTTTTCGAAACAGAACTCGGAAGGAAGACGAAAAATAGGAAGACCAAGACTCCGCCGGAGGGATCAGGTTAACAAATCCCTGCGTACACTTGGTATTGCCAACTGGAGAAATAAAGCAAAAGATCGAACTGGTTGGCGACCCCTCGGGTTTGTTCGAGACCGTATAAATATATAAGTAAGTAGGAGGGGGTAAATGAATTGAGTGTTTCTTATGTTGACAGTTCTGTTGCGTGTTAGTTTCGTGCATTCAGTCGTCAATCGCTCGTTTAAGAGGAAACACACGATTGCTTCGACGTACATAAGTAAATGGTTGTTTGGGATGAACACGCAAAATTATACATCTTTCCAAGTAAACATACTAATGTTTGCATTTAAATATAAGTGACTTTAGGACTTGGAAATTTATGAATATATGAAATATTGCGACATTATATGGAATCCGAGTTACGACATACATAAAAACCCGATCGAAAGAGTTCAATGGATATTTTCTAAGTTTGCCTTACGTCACATATATGGGTACGATAACATGTCCGAGTACGAGACTCGTCAGTTACTCAGTTTGAGTACTCTAACGCAGCGAAGAGTTTCACATAATATTATACATACATACTTATATTTATAAAGGATATTATAGACAGTAGAATAGACTCTCCGGAGCTTTTGGCAACTAATACCTTTTAATGTACCAACGAGGAATTTGAGAAGTCATACATATTCTTATGAATATCTTCATTGTTTTAATTCTGGGTTGAATGAAGTTGTGTCCAGAAGTCTGATATTAAGTAACTATGGATGCGATAATTTAGATTTTTTTATGAGCCGCTCACTTTTTATAAAGTCTCTTTTCGAATATATTGCCTTAGAATTTAGTTAATTATTTATTACTAATCTTAGAATTAGGTAAATGCTTGTAAGAATGGATCTGTAAGGGCTCAGCCCAATAGATTGAAATGAATAAATAAATAAATACATATTTGGAGTGTGTTCCAAATATATACATGGTTCCTATAGAATATGTATGAGAGAATATGTTACAGGGGCCGTTTTTTCAACGTGTTGTCCCTAGTGTTGAATGTCCAAGGTCCAAAATCTACTCTTTGTTGGGAAAATTTGATAATTGCACTGTTGTTATTGAATTCTGTTAAACATTTTGGAAAGTATGCAAGGATTTGGTGAAGGATGTGGAAGTTAAACGCTCAAGGATAAAAATGTCGATGTTCGTTTTATACGCTCTGAACATTTTTTATTTTTTTCTTGTTTGGGTGCAAATATAACGTGTTTGTAGCTTGTCGCAAATATATTATGCATATGCCCAAACACATTGTGTTTGGTATTCAATATAACATGTTTGGAACACAATGATAAATAGGTTATAACAAATGTATTTGTGACCCACATGTGGGTTTCTTTGTTGAAAACAAAAACGTGACAGACACTAAAGAAGAAAAACGCAACAGATCTTCAATTCACGAAAACTATGCTTGCAAACATGTAAATGGTTCCTGCCATATGTTGCTGGGGCCGATAATTTTCAGACTGGAGTTAAAATATAGTATTTTTCTTAATCTTATTCAATAAAGTTTGACGAAAAATATTAACATTTTCTCAGACTTAAGTTTAAACGAAATTAACTCACCAAAAATCAGTGATGATTTTATTGGTCCACTACTTTTTGAAAACTTACCTTTTCCACGTCACAAAATTCAACACTCAAAACTACACAAATATTGAGTTTAAGGATAATTTATTTATATGCGTGTGTGTGCTTATTAAACATTTATTAAATAAGTAGGATAATTTCGCATTGAATGAATATATGTATATTATGTTTTCGTCTTAAAAATTCATATTAGAATTAAAATAATAATAATACTTAGTGTCTAGTAGAAAGAAATGATTCACATAAATATAATTATAGTTTAATTAACAATAAACAAGTAAATAAACGCAAATGCTGCTTAATAAGACATAAAAAAAGTAATAAAATTATTTTATATAAAATGCAAACGTCGTTTATAATTAAAATTGGGAAAAATACAATTATACAAATTCATTATGGATAACAGATAAAACTATGATTACTGCATTTAGTATATGTAATTATATTTAAATCATTAAAAATTTATTGTGCCATTAATTAATTATTAAACATTAATTGTTGATATGTATTTGTTTATGACGATGGTGATTTGGCATTTTCATGTAGAAAAAAAACAAATATAAATTGATAATCAGAAATATAGTGGTGGGAAATCTTTAATATGTTAGTATTTTAAAGTAAACCTCCTTAAAAAGAACTTAGAATAATTATAATGATATAAAATTTGTTTTGAAATTTGTGAGTTCTTTATTGGGCTATTTGGTAAAATATTCTGTTTTGTCAGAGTGAAAACAATTTTCTTTAGGTTGTAATGATTTTCTTTAGGTTGCAACAATCTTTTAATTTTCAAAGTAGGTGAACATTTTTCTTATATCTAATAACTTTTTTTTTATTAAAATCTAGAGGAGTTTGTAAATATTTTTGAAAGAATGGAAAAATATTGCATAATTTCAGGCGTTTAAAAATAAAGCTGTTTTCAAACGCACTTAATCTACCACAAAAGCTATGTGTTTGTATGTGCGGTGGTGTGTACATATAAAGCTTTGGGATTGTGGTGAATAGGAGCCAAGTTATAGGGACATTGCTGGGTACAATTTATCGTCGTATTTTTGGCATTGTATTGAGTATTAGTAATATTTCCTCTCTAATCCATTGTTGCCAATTGTCCTGTAAAGATTAAATTAGTAAAATTTTAAAACTTGCATTTGTTAAAAACAAAAATTAGCAAATCTATTACAGTGTGTGGTAAAAATGGACAGGTTACAACGAAAGAACACCATCGGTTAAAATCAAAAATAATTTGAAAAAAATATGGAAAGTTTTAGATATTTTGTTGATTTTCAACTGTAAACACTGTTGTAGTTTTTTATGCTTGGTACCCCTGAAATGTCTGTATCACGTCAAATTTAAAAAAAAAAAATCGATTTTACCAATTCTCAGATTTTCCTTTTTTTTTTTTGAAAAAAAAAGATTTTTTCACTTTTTTCAGCATAACTGCAAGGGACTCAAAATTTTGCACTCATAATATTGGGAAAAATTTTAGCCATGGTAAAGCTGAACATCTTTTGTGAACACATAAATACAATCTGAACGCGTCTAATCACCCTAAATAGCTCATATAAACCACTTTGTATTTTGATAATGGTCTTGTGTATGTATAAGTATATGTCATCATTTCTCGAAAAACACGTGTCCAATTTTGTCCGAATAAATTTGTAAAAGTTTAGAATTACAATACCTTTAATCTATTCCTATACTATTTCTCAATGTAATCAACAGCTTCGCAATTATAAAAAAAGAACGGTGAAAAAATAATATGTTTTTGCTTAAAGAATTAAAATTTGGAAAAGTTTAGGAAAAGTTTAGAATTACAATACCTTTAATCTATTCCTATACTATTTCTCAATGTAATCAACAGCTTCGCAATTATAAAAAAAAGAACGGTGAAAAAAAATATTTTTTTGCTTAAAGAATTAAAATTTTGTATTATTAAAAAAGATAATGTTTTATTAGTTTATCGTAAAGTCATATGACCTATGAACAAAATGAGACATGGATCATAAAAATCGATGGACGCGTTTCGCTCTTATCCTCAATTTAGTGAAGGTCTCATTTTGTCAAGAAGTGTGATTTTTTGTTTGCGTTGCATATAATGACAAAATAGGACACGTCGTTTTCGAGTAATGATGACATATACATGAAAATTACTACTTTGAAAATGCAAAGTGGCCTTTATGTGCTTTTACACCCCTATTCTGTAAGATTGTGAAGATACATTTATCCGATAAATTTATTTATCGAAGACACAAACCACTTGTGCAAAATTTCTGAAATCAGATTTTTTGGCAAAAAAAAAAATTTTCGTACAGAAAAAAGAGCAAATAAGCATTTTTGAAGCATTTGACAATTAGCCCCATGGGAGCACATAACATCCCCATCCCAAATATCTTCGATCTGAAATGGAATCAGCATATATTTGGGATGAGGATGTTATGTACTCCCATGGAGCTAATTTAAAATATACAGGTAGTCCATTCACTTTTATCAGGAGTGTTCAATATTGGCACTCGAAATCATTATTTCTGTCAATGTCATGGGTCGCTTCCTAAAGTTGCCTATATCTCCGATCTGAAATGGAATCAGCATATATTTGGGATGGGGATATTATGTGCTCCCATGGGGCTAAATTCAAATATACAGTTAGTCCATTCACTTTTATCAGGAGTGACCAATATTGGCTTCGGTCTCTCAGTTTCAAGTGCCAAGCAGTAGATGCATTGCCTAGACAGTGGGTGTGTGCTTGTTGTGTCATACATATATGCCTTCAGTCATGCAATTGGTGTCTTTTCCATTTTAGTCTGATATCTTTCTAACAAGCGGCCGCTAACGAAACATACAGTTCAAATCCTTTAAGATAGTCAAATGGTCGGTCCATGTTGAATTTGATGAGATCATTTCTTGCTCTCCATTACGTCCAATACACGCAGCTCTGGGGCCAATAAAGGCTGTATGTGCCTCTATGGGGAACTCCTCTCAATTCACCACTTCCATTCGCCTATCCTGGTGATATAGGTCGTCTACATCCAATAACTTCCAAATCGGAGTCGACATGGTTACGATAATTAAACACATTTTAGGAACTTGGAAAAATTTTTACCAAATTAAATAAAATAATAGAAGTAAAGGGTTATCCTTTACCTCCCTTGCGTCATCGTTTCGATCCTTCCGCTGAAAATATCGCTGCTGTAAGTGAAAGTGTTGCCGAAGACCCGAATGTGTTGATTCCTCGTCGTTCTCAGGAATTAGGACTGTCTTACGGCACATTATGGCGTATTTTGCATTTGGATCTACACCTACATCCATATAAAGTCCAGCTCACACAACAACTGAAGCCAGCTGACCATTCACAACGTTGTAGACACGTGGAATGGGTGCTTGAACAACAGGCGGTGGACGGCGATTTTTCGAACAACATTTTCTTCAGCGATGAAGCACATTTCTCACTCGGTGGGTATGTTAATAAACAAAATTGTCCTATTTCGGGTTCTGAGAATCCTCAAGTAATTGAAGAGAGGCCATTACATCCAGAAAAAGTTACTGTTTGGAGCGCTCTTTGGTCCGAAGGAGCGCTCTTCGGACCTTACTTCTTCGAAAACGGCGAGGGAACGTGACAGTCAATTCGGAGCGTTATGGTCATATGATAACCCACTTTTTTTTGCCTGCTATTGAAGAATACGATAATATGTGGTTTCAACAAGACGGTGTCACATGCCACACAACTTGAGCGAATATGGCTTTATTGCAAGAGACATTTCCTGGCCGAGTAATTTCTCGTCATGGCGATATCAACTGGCCACCAAGATAATGCGATTTGACACCATGAGACTTTTTTTTGTGGGGCTACGCGAAATACCGTGTTTATGCAGATAAACCTTTAACTCTTGAGCACTTAAGAACCAACATTCGTCAAGTTATGGCTGAGATACCGCCCAATATGTGTCAAAAAGTAGTCGACAATTACCTAAAAAAAAAACCAATGCTTGCAACACTTCGCGGGGTGGTCATTTAAATGATGTAGTGTTTCACACATAATGTCAACGTTCAAACTTTATAATAAACAAGAAATATCATGAAAAAAAAAATATTTTATATGTCTTTTATTTACGTTTACTTTTGAAACCGCAAAATGGATAACCCTTGAAAACGTAAAATGTTCTTCTTCCTGCTTTCATTCACTACGAATGACAACTTTGTTTATCTTTTTAATAGGTTATCGATAAACAGTCGACGTCGTCTCAAGACAGTTACAGAATACCAAACTAGCGTTGATGTGACGACGGTGTTGACACTAAGTGATGTTACCATAAAATGACGACAACCCTAATAAGGGCGAATAAGAATTAAATTTAAGTTTCATTATTGCATATATAAATATTTTCTATGAAGAATATATCAAACACTTGTTTTGTTCTAACACAGAAATGAAAAAATATGTTTTCTTATAATTTTAAAGAACACATAAATATAAACTAATATCGGGGTTTTCAATAAGAGCGCTACAAAAGTTGTTTTTAAATAAAACAAAACCGGTTTTAGATACCAATGAAATTCTTTATTCCTGTGAAAGTACGTTCGATGCCATTATGTATGGAACTCGATTTCTTTTGCATGGCCACCACGGGCACGCCTGCAGAAGTCCAGACGCTGAACCCAATTTTCGACAGTTTTCAAGCATAAATCGGCCGATACTGCTGCAATTTCACGTTCGATATTCGTACGAAGTTCATCAATCGTCGCTGGCTTGTTGGCATAGACCATACACTTGACGTAGCCCCACAGGAAATAATCTAACGGCGTCAAATCGCACGACCGAGGCGGCCAATCGACTGGGCCATTTCTGTGTGGCTTGTGGCTTGTGGCGCCGTCCTGTTGGAACCACATGTCCTCCAAGTCCATATTATCCAATTGGGGCCAAAAATATTCGGTTATCATTGAACGGTAGCGATTCGCATTCACAGTAATGTGCCGGTCTTGATCATCACGGAAGAAGTACGGCCCAATGACGCCGCCGGCCCATAAACCGCACCAAACCGTAATTTTTCGGGATGCAATGATGACTCAAATATTACGTGTGGATTGCTGTCTGACCAATAACGCGTATTTTGCTTATTGACGAAACCATTCAGCCAGAAATTAAATTCAGAAATTGGACGTAGCGCTCTTAAATTTGAGGCCACTGACTCCAAATTTCGGTAGTAAATTTTAATAATTTCGACTCGTTGTTGGCTCGTATATCTTTCCATGATGAAATGGCAAACCTTACTGAAGAGAAATGTCAAAAGAGCGGGAAAAAGTATGGCGTCGTTAGCTGTTCCTATCGATTTACTTTTGTAGCGTCTCTGTTGAAAAACCCTTTATATGAAATAAAAATAAAAAAAGTTAGTTTTCACATATAAATATTTGACAGGGGTATCTTCACAAAAGTTGTTCAGCTTTACCGTGGCTATAATTCTGCTAAATATTGGCAGTGAAAAATTCGAGTCCATTCAAGTTATGCTGGAAATACTTTCAAAAAAAAAGTGCAGGAAAATCTGAGAATTGGTAAAAATCGAGTTTTTTTCAAAAATTTGACGTGATACAGACATTTCAGGGGTACCGATCAACTCAGTAGACTTGTCTCTAACCGATACAATTTACTAGAAAGCTGATAAATTTTTCGACTGCAACAGTGCTATCAACACATTAGGATGGTGTGTTTTATGACCTGCGAAACTAATTTTTGAATCTCTGGATTGGCGGCTAAGAGATTTTAAGCTCATACAAAGTGGTGGTGGTTGACAAATTATTTTAGCAGGGGGTAATTAAAACACGCCTATTATCTCTGACTAATAAATTCAATATTCTTTAAAAGCTTTAAAGAGTTGCATGAATTTAACCTCATTGGTATTTCTAATTTGTCCTGCTCTTTCCGATTTTAATATCCATTTTTACCATCCCTGTAAATTGTTAAGAAGTATCAGTGTGAGTTTTAAATATTTTGTTGAAAATACTTTACTGTGCGTTATGTTGTTAGATTTACAGCCTCCACCAGAAATTGAAATATTTAACAGCGAACAAGAATTTTGGTGCTTAGGGTGTGCACTTTGCTGTTTTTTCTGTTTCCGTGTTTTGTTTTTTTTTCATGGTTGCGTGTTAAATATTTAAAAGAGTTAAGACTACAAATTACTAAATCTACTTAAACAAAAATAGAGTGGTTGTTTATGTTAAATATTATAAACATTATTAACGTATATCTTGTAATCGTTTCTTTGGAAAGCAAAATGTTAATTACAAATGTCACTTCAAATCTGTGTGTAAAACGAGGTGTAAAAAGCAGGTGCTAATGGCTTTAAAGACAGCAACTGAATGGCTCCATAACACAAATGCAGTTACAATGTCCCACACGCTTTACAATAAAAGCCTCAAAGAATGGAAATCATGGTGACAGGGTGCTGAGATAGAAGTGTGTTCGGTGTGTTACGTTTGTTTGTTGTGTGATAGATATGTTGTGTTAAAGTGATGTTAATCGGCTTTTTAAAAGGCTTTTAGCACTTTTGTGTTCGTATCTTCTATTCAACCATTCAGATTTCCTTTCATTTTGCTGTTGTTTGTCCTACTCGTTGTGTGTTTTTGTTGTTGTTTGTTTATTTGTTTGTTTGTTTCAGCCATTATGTTATGATTTTAATCATTGTGTAAATTATCTTGGTATTCATCATATTCATCTTCGTTCTCGTTTTGTTCCTCCTCCTCTTCTTCCTGCTCATAATCACTGGCATTATTACTTTCAGGACCCGTAACATCGGGTAAATAATCCTTGTGCACTGGTGTTGATATAACCGGTTCCTAGATTGTGTGTTCATATGCGTTAAGTGGTTGTGTGGTAGGTTAGGAACAAAAGAAACAAATTTGTAAAGAACAAAAAAAAAAAAAAGAATTGCAACATGTTAGTAACTTTACCCACTAATTTAAGCGCTTAATTTAAATGTTGTTTTTGAAACTAGCATGCCTTTAACCGAAACCTTAAAGCTTTAAGCTTTTAACTCTAGTTTGTTTAATTGTTTTTGTTTTTTTGTTTTCAAACTCATGCTAACCTTTGGTGGTCTCCAACCACAGCCAGGTAATGGTAAACCATCAGAACCCAATGGACAGGGTGCATCTAAACCGGGAACACCTTGTTCGCCTTTATCGCCACGATCTCCTTTACGCCCACGTTTGCCAGGTGGACCAGGATCTCCGCGAGAGCCCTTTTCACCTCTAGGCCCCTCTTGGCCGGGTATGCCATCCGTGCCCTTTACATTGAAAGGCCGTAATTTATTATTCAACAAAATTATTTTTACAACATTTTATAATAAAATATTACAAAAGATTTTTGTTGTTGTTAGTTTTCAGTTTGGTTTTTAGGCGACAGAAAGGGGTGTATAATATATTAAGAGTAAGAAAAGAAAATAAAAAACAAAACATGTGGATAGAGAGATTGAGACCATTTAACATGCACGTTATCATATATGGTAGTGTCTTCTTTATCCAACTCTTAGCCAAAACTTACCGGTAAACCAGGATCGCCTCTTTCGCCCTTCAAGCCTGTTTCGCCCTGAGCGCCCTGTTAATGTTAATAACATTTTAATATACATCTTCATTTCATTTAAATTTTATCATTTACGCCACCTACCTTCATGCCATCTAAACCTGGTGGACCCTAATTAATTTTAAAGTAAAACGAAATAAAAAGAAAAAACAAATCAACATAATCAAATATCAGTAAAGGAAAAGGAATACAAAATTAAATAATTAAAAGTTTATTAACATAAAATTAAAAATAATTAAGAGCGAACATTCAACAAAGTCAATCAAAAGTGCTATTTTGAACATAAAAGGGTTAATATTTAAAATTAGCTAAATTAAAGGTTAATAATTGAAAGAGGTTAATACACAGATAGTCATACCAACTTGTTTAGTGTGTAGGTTTAGTGTAAGCTTGGATTATGCATTTGTTGTATGACCTTTAGGGATGAATACATATTCGATCGCGAGTAACGCGAGCCGCAAATGAGCGGTATAGGGGGACAAACAGGAGGTAAACCGTCTCTTTTGGCGTCAGACACGGCAGTGGAGAAAGCGCGAGAGTGAGGAAATTGAGACATACAGAAGGAAGAACGAAGCACGAAAATTATGCCAAAAAGCAGAACTAATGGACATGGTTCAGGGCCCCTTTTCTGCAAAGACAAGGACGAAAATCTCATCGCAGATTTCCAAAGCATATTGGGAATATGGGGAGATCAATCTCCGCGCTACTGGTACCTGAGATATCTAATGACGATGATACAATAGATCACAATTTGGACGACGACGTCGATTGTGCCATAGAGTAATACTTAAGAGTTCCCATTACTCTCTTCGATGCCTCTTCATGACGACGGGGTAGTAGGCCGTTTCATAGAGTTTTATTTGCTACTGTATTTTACCAATTTTAGACTTTCGTTGGACAGAAATCAAAGGGAATGCGTATTTTCGTTCAATGTAAACAACATAGAACATAATTTAGCTGTCATTAGTATCAATATACACTATTTAAAATTAGTTCCTGCCTTCTTTGCTCTCTCAGTCTCCATCATCGGCCTAGTACCTTTTCGATCAGCTGTGCCATAGAATCCCCTTGATTGTGCCCGTCCTAACCCAGACGAGGTCAGAACAGCAATTGCCCGGCTTAAGAACAACAAAGCCGCAGGAGCCGATAGATTACCGGCGGAGCTGCTTAACGCAGGCGGCGACGAGCTGATAAGGTGCATGCATCAGTTCATTATCAAAATTTGGTTAGATGAATGCATGCTCGGCGATTGGAGTCTCAGTGTACTATGTCCCATATGTAACAAAGGTGACCCGAGTCTCTGTGCCATCTACCGTGGAATAAGCCTTCTATACATAGCATATACGGTCCTATCAAATATAAGGTAGCGAAAGACTAAAACCAATTATCGGTGGCCTGATTGGGCCATACCAGTGTGGCTTTAGACCTGGAAAATCGACAACTGACCAGATTTTCACGCTACGCTAAGTCCTGGAAAAACAAATCGACACCTATCACCTATTTGTTGCTTGTAAGGCGGCCTTCGATAGTCCGATACGGGAGAAACTCTTCGAAGCAATGTCTGAACTTGGCATTCCTGCAAATCTCATACGCCTTTGCAGGATGACCTTGACGAACACCAAACACGCAGTGAAAGTTTGTAAGGATCTTACCGAACCTATTGAAACTTAGCGAGGCGTCAGGCAAGGCATAGAAGCATAGATAAAGGAAATAATAGATATAGCGCGACCATAGTCAAATTTCTTCACTAAGTGCTGTCCGGTATTACTGTCACTTTCATTGAAGTTTCCCATAGTTCTCACTGACATTTATTCAAAATTTTGGGAAATTTTTGTGAAAGTAATTTAAACAATGGAAAATGAGACAAAATTGAACTGATTTTACATAATAGCATTTGTTTCTTATATAAAAACTATTTCAAAGCCAAGAGGTCGGTGATGAAGATGCCAGAACGTCTTTTTAATCTAAAAATTTCCCCGTCCAAAAACTGTAGCAACTTCTGTGGTCGCAGATGCCAAAACCGTTAGTGTGTTTGAGGACTCTAACAAGGAATGGTAGCTGAACAAGAGGAAGAACCAACTTATTAGTAAATAGACGGTGGTGACATGGCTTTGCAATTCGATGGCCATCAGATATTCTACTTTAAGTAACGAAGCTATTAACCCTTCTAACCCTTCTAAGACCGGAGATATTTATGTTCAATGTTTGAAATAACGGTAACGGTTATTTTTAAAAATGTTTCATTTCTTTGCATTAATTAACTTAAAAAAAAACGAAAAAAATATATAAAAGTCCAATATTTTGATTTTGAAGCTTAACTTGAGGCCTATGCTAGGAAAATAAATAAAATTTTGGAAAAAAGTAAAAGAACTTTAATTTTTTCTTGTATTTCAAACTTTGAACATAAATATCTCCGGTCTTAGAAGGGTTAATGCGAAGTATTATACCTTAAAACAAAGCCTGAAGTGTTGCCTACAACCTGAGTCTAGGTAGAAAATTGGTTTACTAGGGCTGTTTTTTGAGAAAATCAGATTTTTAGCAAAAAAAGCGAGGTTAAAAAATCGTATTTTTTAAATTTGTCCCCAATGGGTTAACAAAATGTAATATATTTATATGCAGATTAAAAGAGTTTTTAATGGTCTTTGTAATGATATTCACCGGAACCAGATCGGACCATAAATATGTGAGATATGGCCAATTATATACTCAAGCTTTAAAGGCCCATATCTCAAGAAGTTGGACCGAGCGCAAACATTTGTTTTTCTATTTTAATAAGCTTTTTAAGCCCTTTTAGGCCAAAAAAAAATTGGCCTATGGCCGGTAAAATTTGTTTAAATAGCGCAGACTTACCTATATACATATATACCGATTTCTCAAAAACTGGAGCGAATATGACACTTCCAAATGTACTTTCGCACTCACGGGACTCCCCCCTAATAGTTCGAAAAGGATTCATCAAAGTTCGTTTTTTTTCGGGTCAAAAACTATCACAGTGTTGTACTTTCGCACACTCGGGACTCCCCCCAAATAGTTCGAAAAGGATTCATCAAAGTTGGTTTTTTTTCGGGTCAAAAACTATCACAGTGTTATTAATGAATAATTTTTATATTCACGAGCTTTTTGATAAATGGTGACCTTACAACAAGTTTAAATACGTTCGGGGTATTTGTGGAGCCGGAGTTTTCAACATTGTAGGAAACGGTAAGTACAAATTTTGAATTTTTCTCAGAAACGAAATCACTATTGATGTAATTGATAAGCCTGTCAGGATTACTGTAAAATACGGGTTAGAAGGTCCGGATTAAGGAGGTCTTACTATTTTTTATATTAAGGTTTTGATTTGGATCGACGAGCAGAAAATGTGCGCACACATTTTAATTTTGTACACCATAGAGAACAGTTAATCGGACGAGAATGACATTTTTCAAATTGATTTTCTATTTTTTGACGTAGAATACGTCTTACCTTACGGTATGAGGAGTCATGTCAGGTTTTTATTGTTGTAATCTTTATTTCATTGAATTTGAGGAAACGGCTAGATGAATTTTTTTAAAATTTTTTTTGTAGGTAAATGAAGATGTTATCTTTCGTTTGATATACATTTCATATTGGTTGATATATTTCTAGTATTTTAATTTCTCAAATGAAAATTGTTTAAACACATACACTCAAACATATGTGTGGTGTTTGGTTGAGTGTTTTTGGTTGCTCAACATTGCTTAGGAACATGTATCTAGTAAAAAGTGAAACGACCAGCAACCTAATGTTGCTTGGCAACATGTATCTAGTAAAAAGTGAAACAAACAGTAAGCTAACGTAATAAAGCTTTTTTGCGAAAGCTTCAATAAAGCTGTTGTAACATTAATTTTGAATTGTAAAGCGTAAAGCTTTCACACAACGCTCGAATGCTAATGCGAAGACTCGATAAGGTAAACCTTTTTTAATATTAGGGCGGCCCTCTTAACATTCGCAGAACTTATTTCAATAAAAATATTAATTAAAATACATAAATTAAATTAAGTTTAAAAAAATTGAACATAATATTTTTAAACGGACTTGAATCAAATGCCGTTGGTAAATATAACAATTACAGCAGACAGTTGTCCGAGGCCTTCGGCCACGGACTGTCCCTGCAGGCTGTGTCAGAGACACGGCCATTAAGTTTAACGTAGAATACGCCATCCGATAAGACAGAAAACATATATAACAATAAATGATAAATAATATAAGCAAATGAATTTATTGTTATATATGTTTTCTGTCTTATCGGATGGCGTATTCTACGTTAAACTTAATGGCCGTGTCTCTGACACAGCCTGCAGGGACAGTCCGTGGCCGAAGGCCTCGGACAACTGTCTGTTGTAATTTTTTTCTGCTTGACAATTATTTCGCACGCAGCTCATATCAAAATACAAATTTAATTTTTCTGCCTGTAATACCCAATCCCCCAAAACAGTAGCTTTTCAAATCATTACGAAATGGAAAAAAATGGAGCAATTTCTCACAAACTGGAAATGGTAAACAAACTTCGAATCCCGTTGATATTAGTCAATTAAAGCTTCCGTTGTACAGGGTGTCTGGTGGCAAATTTATATTTTTAAATACGATTATTTCAAAAAGTAATAAACGGTGCGGAGGGAGGGTGACGCCGTTGGAATATCGACTGTGCGGATTTGTCAGTCACGATGTCGCAGTGGTCGGTTGAGCATCGTGCGTTCGCTGTGTAGAGTGTAAATTTAATTCGTTCGTGGGTGCAGAGATTATGGATGTCCCACGGCCAGTGCCCAGTCGATCTTCAAGGAAACATTGAACTGGTTTACGTGAAAATCCGCGACTTTCAATATGGAAAAGAGCAGCCTCACTGGGACTTCCAAGAGCGATTATTCATGAAATTTTAAGAAAGGATCTGAAGTTCCATCCTTTTAAAATTCAAATCGTTCAATAACTGAAAGAAAGTGACTTTGATTTACGGAAAAAATTTTTGTAAAACGATGTTGGAGCGTTTTCCCACTGTAAATGCAATTTTTTGGAGCGACGAGGATAATTTTCACTTAAACGGCCACGTCAACAAGCAAAAATGCCGTTACTGGTCTCCAAGAACCCGCAATCCTCGATTGAAACATCAAAAACCATTGCATTGCCTCTGGGTAACTGTTTGGTGTGCCTTATCCACGCATGAGATAATTGAACCATTTTTTTTTTCGAAAATTCTCGAGGCCAGACGACGAATATCAACGGTCATCTGGATGACATACTCTTTAAAAAATAAAATCCGCATTTCCATTCTATCGTCCAATGCTCTTAATAAAACTTTGTGTCAATTATTATGTTTTTTATTTAAGTTTGAAAATATAAATCTGCTACCAGACACCCTGTATATTATATGCCTCAACATTTGCATTTTTTTTTAAAAATGTTGTACTTAATAAAAATCCTTTTGATTTCATTAAAACTCCTTTCTTGTAATCAATACCCCACGTTACTTAAGAAAATATTTTTTTGTACTTTTCTGTATACAGGGTGATTCAGGAAGTTCCGGACAAATTTCTCCAGCGTATTCCTTGGCTCATTTCATGAAGAAAAGTCCACTAGGACCATGTCCGAAAATGCAAGGGTGCGAAATGGCAGCGGGTTCAACATTTTCGGATTGGCGGTCGGAGGGTAGTAGGTTTAAGTTGCTAACTTCTGAGCCAGTGGTCGGATTTTTGGAAAGGTCTTTAAGCTTGTTGGAAAGGTCTTTAAGAGGCCTTTCAGATTCAATAAAAAAAAAGAAGAAAAAAGTCAAATCGCCGAGATACAGAGCTTTCGGAAAAAAATTGAAAAAAAAAATCACATAACCTCAATTTGCTCAGCCAGATGGCAGGTAACTTATTTGACCTAAACGAAGCCCAGAGGTCTTACCGTTCCAAAGTTATGACCATTTCTGAAAATTTCAATAAAATAAAATCTGAAACGTGTTAATTTACAAAAACAAATAAATGTGTGCTGTTATTTCGCTTCCAAAAACAAAAACAATCATTTTTGCATTTCAGTAAAATGGTCATAACTTTGGAACGGTAAAACCGCTGGGCTTCGTTTAGGTCATTTTGGAAAGGTAAGAGGTATGGTTACCTGCCATCTGGCTGAGCAAATTGAGGTTATGGGAATTTTTTTTCCATTTTTTTCCGAAAGCTCTGTAACTCGGCGATTTGACTTTTTTCTACCTTTTTTTATTGATTCTAAAGGGCCTCTTAAAGACCTTTCCAACAAGCTTAAAGACCTTTCCAAAAATCCGACCACTGGCTCAGAAGTTAGCAACTTAAACCTACTACCCTTCGACCGCCAATCCGAAAATTTTGAACCCGCTACCATTTCGCACCCTTGCATTTTCGGACATGGTCCTAGTGGACTTTTCTTCATGAAATGAGCCAAGGAATACGCTGGAGAAATTCGTCCGGAACTTCCTGAATCACCCTGTATAACTCATTGTATTCACTCAATACTGTATTGAAACATATGTAAACAACATAGCATTAAAAAAAACCTTCGACTTCTTTCTATTAATATCATTTTAAAAATCCTTATAGTTTCTTGCTTTGGTATTCATATTTTTCTCATCCCACACTTAATAACGCTCAAAGAAATTTTTAATTTTTTTATGTTTTTTTTTTATATCTTCTGTAAAAAAACTCATCACTTTATTGAATAATAATGCAATACACAAAAGAAACTTATTTTTTATTTGCATCTTGCTTCATTTTATCATCATTTCAATTCTTGCATATCATTTCATTTTCTTTAACTAAAAACTAAGGGTCAAACCCCTGCAGCCAGGAAGAAAGGAAATAGTATTGGGTATTATTTAGATAGAATGGAAGAATCTGATATCCTTTATACAAATCATACAGTAAAATATGAAATCAAATGTTATACATTCACAAAGAAAAATTTTAACAACACACACAATAATACATTGTTTTCTCTTTTTTTCTCTTCTTCGTCTTGCATGTATATTTTTCCACTTTTATTTGTATATTTTGTCATCCATTCTATCTGACAATCATTTGTTCATTATTTACTTTTTCTTATGTTAAATTATTTCCTTTCTTATAAACATTAAAAATATATTTAATTCAAAACTTTTCATATCTAGATAGAAGAAGAATAGTTTGACCAGAGAGGGAAAGATAGAGCAAATATTTGAATTCATATTGTATCATTCATTCGTTCATTGTTGCGTTTAAGTTAAGTAGGTTTGTAGCAAGAATTGCATTCCATTTCATTTCATTCATCATACACAATTCAAAATATGTGAAATCTGTTGTTACACCCAAACCGATGACACATTCCTTGATGCATTATCCTTATAGTACATATTGTAATACTAGAGTGTTGTATGCAAATGAAAATAACTTTTTGGGGTTATGTTGTTATTTTGTTTTTTGCATTTTCCCATTAGCAATATAACTTGTTGTTATGTATGACATTTAGTTATTACTAAAATCGTTTTTAAATTAAACATACATTTATATTATATTAGTTTTTCATATTATTTATAGTATGTATATTATATTACTTAGATATAATTAGTTTAGTCATTGAACAAGATTGTAAATACTTCAAGAGGGTGATAGATATACAGGGTGTCCCCTAAACTTTTGTCTAAACTTAAACACGTGATAGCTGAGAACAAAAGCTACAATGTTTGTTCTTACGCCAATTGCCTAGGTGGCTTCGTTTTCGAGATATTCGTGTTTAAAATAATTGCATTTTTGAATGCATTTTCGATAAATGCATAATCTACTTTTTAAATGAAAAAGAAATATCATTGAAAATTGCTTCAAAATTGATTTTAAATAATTTATTTTTTCGTTTGAAATGAAAACGAATTTTTTTTTTTAATGTTTTCAATTAACGAAAATTTTCAAAATGAGAGCCTTGTTGCGTTATGCACTTAGATAAGCGGTCTCTTATTTCAGTTGTAGTTGTAATAATAGTCATTTCCTGTCGCATTTGATTTAAAATCAATTTTGATGATATTTCTTATTTTTCATTTAAAAAGTAGATTATGCATTTATTGAAAATGCATTCAAAAATGCAATTATTTTAAACACGAATATCTCGAAAACGAAGCCACCTGGGCAATTGGCAAAAGAACAAACATTGTAGCGTTTGTTCTCAGCTATCACGTGTTTAAGTTTAGACAAAAGTTTAGGGGACACCCTGTATATATATATATATATGTATATAGAAGGGGAAAATAATGAAATTTTTATATGTATATAGTATGAATATGTAATAAAATTTCGCAGAATGCAGGACAAGGAAGGGGCAAATGTTTATAGAAGATTTTGAGCCACAATATTTAATATGAACTTATTTGTAGTATATATAGAGATATACTCGGCATTATTTGTATTTGCCATGTGTAAACTATAAAATAATACATTTTGTCAAGAGTATTAAACACTAATCGACAGGAAATATAGTATTATACATAAGAAAAATTATTCCAAAAATTTGGTATTACTAATTGGTTGGTCTACGTGGTTGCTAAAGATACTATTTAGGATCAATTAGTGTCTTCAAACACCGTTTTGCATATCCCATCACTCCGGACAGTCTAATGTACCGTGTTAGATCCCCTAAATCTATCTCGTGTATCTCAGTGAGGTTGCACAGAAAGGGACGACCTATAGTCTTTAGGCGTCAATTCATTAGAGCCGAACAACTGCAGAGGAGATGTTCCAGCTTCTAGTCCTCTTCTGCATCTTTGCAGGCACGGCAGTGGTCATTATATGGAAGCTTCAACCGTCTTGCGTGATTAACGACTGACCAGTGCCCGGGCAGCACGGCAATTAGCCTTGATATGTTCCCCCGATTATGGCTAATCAGGGAGGTAGCCCAGTGAATGTTATATTCTGGTCATGTGTTTCTGGATATGCGGCACTTTTCCGTCCTATCCCATTCTCCCCTATCCTTGCATGGAATGTTTTGGGAAAATAGGTATTTTGTAAGTTTTTCAAATACGCCACTATTAAATGCACCGCTACCATGTACACCCAGAAACCTAATTGTTTGAAAAGAGTTTGTAGCAACCGAATTGAGGTTGCCATAACCGAATTGAGGTTGTTACGACCGAATTTAATCCCCACAACCGAAATTCTGTTGAAGCAACCTCGCTTCATAATTGATTCAGTTGTGACAACTGAATATTCAATTATATTCGTTCAGTCAACTAAATTTTGTAAAATTTCGGTTGGAACAACCAAATTTGATATTTATTCGGATGAATGCACCGAAATTAGTACCAAATTCGGTGGGAGTAACCGAATCTGGCTTCAATTTGGTTATAGTAATCAAATCATCAATTCATGTTGTAGTAATCAATTCGGTTGTAACTATCGAATTTGGTATTTGATTACAATAACCGATTTTTGTATCAATACGGTAGCAGTAACCGAATTTCTCATGAATTCTGTAGGTACAACCGAATTCATTTTCAATTCGGTTACCACAACATAATTATATTTATTTTAAATCTGACGTTTAAACTTCTAAATCAAATATTATTTTAAAAAGAATTAATGAATGTCAATATTTTTTCGTAGTTATTAAGAACGATAAGTAAAATATGTTTGGAATTAAATCGTCTTATTGTGCAGAAATTATTCACGCAGCTGTCAACAGTTTTCAAGTTTTTCAAGGTCGGTCATGTGAGATATGCTGCAATCGTGTGTATGCCAAACGGTTTAGGACCTAAATCAACCGATACAACATGTCAGAATAAGTGCCATGTCCCATGATGGCCGAGACTTGAAAAAAGGTCGGAAGAGGCATGTAAACCAAATTTATTACTCTATAGATTACCCCATATAAAGGGTTTTTCAACAGAGACGCTACAAAAGTAAATCGATAGGGACAACAAACGACGCCATATTTTTTCCCGCTCTTTTGACATTTCGCTTCAGACTCGATATACGAGCCAACAACGAGTCGAAATTATTAATATTTACTATCGAAATTTGGAGTCAGTGGCCTCAACTTTAAGAGCGCTACGTTCGGATTTTCATCGGAAAATCATCTTCAGCGATGAGGCTCATTTCTGGCTGAATGGCTTCGTCAATAAGCAAAATATGCGTTATTGATCAGACAGCAATCCAAACGTAATCCATGAGTCATCATTGCATCCCGAAAAAATTACGGTTTGGTGCGGTTTATGGGCCGGCGGCGTCATTGGGCCGTACTTCTTCCGTGACGATCAAGACCGGCTCATTACTGTGAATGCGAATCGCTACCGTGCAATGATAACCGAATATTTTTGGCCCCATTTGGATAATATGGACTTGGAGGACATGTGGTTCCAACAGGACGGCGCCACAAGCCACACAGCGAATGCCACAATCAATTTATTGGAAACCAAGTTTGGTGAACGTGTTATCTCACGAAATGGCCCAGCCGATTGGCCGCCTCGGTCGTGCGATTTGACGCCGTTAGATTATTTCCTGTGGGGCTACGTCAAGTCTATGGTCTATGCCAACAAGCCAGCGACGATTGATGAAGTTCGTACGAATATCGAACGTGAAATTGCAGCAGTATCGGCCGATTTATGCTTGAAAACCGTCGAAAATTGAGTTCAGCGTCTGGACTTCTGCAAGCGTGCCCGTGGTGGCCATGCAAAAGAAATCGAGTTCCATACATAATGGCATCGAACATACTTTCACAGGAATAAAGAATTTCATTGGTATCTAAAACCGGTTTTGTTTTAGTTAAAAAAACTTTTGTAGCGCTCTTATTGAAAACCCCGCTATATGACTTTATTTTCTCGCTATTTAATTTGTTTATAAGAATACTAAAAAATAAATCATCATTTAATAATAAAAAAAATCTTTAATTTTAATTTATTTTGCGACACTATCTAAATTCGGTTGTAACAATCTCTAATTCGGTTGTAACAACCTCCAATTCGGATGTGACAACCTCTAATTCGCTGTGACAATCTCTAATGAGGTTGAACCAACATCTAATGAGGTGTCAACCGCTAATGAGGTTGTGTCAATCTCTAATGAGGTTGTGTCAATATCTAATGAGGTTGTCACAACGTCTAATGAGGTTATGACAACCTCTAATTCGGTTGAGACAACCTCTTAATTCGGTTACGGCTAATTCGGCTGTCTCAAACGAATTTTTCTGTGAGTGTAGTCATTGGTTAACCATAACTTGTTCCAAGATTTTTTTTAAATTGTTATTTCGGAACTGATGCCTGGCCAATGTAACTAACGCTATTATTCTTGATCCAAAACTGGGTAGAATAGAACATCAATGTATTCCTCACCAACTAGCGGTGATCATGAACTATGACAGAAATTCTTATACCATTGACGTATCAAAATTTTCAAACACAAAATTATTTTCTAGCATTTCTTGTCGATTAGTGTAGTCAAATAATGCTATGTTTGCTTTTATAGGATACGTACTAGTATGCAAATCTTTATTATTGTTATTAGTATTTATATTAATATTTATTATTGTATACTATCCTAGGGAGATACTTAAAGTATTCTTTAATAATAATATCAATAGAGTAAAGTGAAGTAGGAAATATTTATTTATTCAAGGATATTCAAACCCATAAAATTAGTTTTCCATTTTGGTACTTATTGTAGTGTTGAGTGTTAGATAGTAATTAAGAAAAATTGAAATAGTAGTTTAGGTTAATTAAGACAAGACAAAGAAGGATATACATGTCAAGGACAATCGAAATAATAAATCAAAGCAAACAAACGAACTATTTACATTTAAAATGAACAAATTGACATTGACATCGTCGTAGTAGTATACGAGTATAACTAGTAAGTAGGCAATAGGATAAAGGTTGCTTTGTTTTTAGTTTAATTTTCTTTTCAATTTTCATTAGTTTCAAGTTTTTTGGTATACAATAATTGAACAAAATTGACATTTAATATTGGATTTAAAATTGTGTTTTTTTTTTGTTGGTGTCGTTTTATTTTGTTGAACTTGTTAAGGGGGGTACGGAAATGGAAGGAAATTGGTATTTTGTATTTTTGTCATATGTATATGTTTGCATTTAATAATGTTACAAATTTACATTTACGGCGTAAGATCCATTTTTTTTCAAATATATATTTTTTAAATTAAATTAAATTTTTAATTAATTTCTGGTATTTTTCCTGTCATTTTGCATTTTTCTTTTGAGCTTTGGTTTTTGTCGCGTTTTTATGTAAATATTAGTAATTATTTTTTTTAATATATATATTTATGTATATTAATGTATTGTATATATATTTCCTCTGTCACATTTGTATTTGTATTTGTTTAATTATTTATTAGATTTTCCTTTTTCATACTGTTGAAACCCATAAAGTTGGTTTGTTTTGTTACTGTTTTTTGTTGTTGTTTAAAATATATTTAGTTGGCTGGTTGATTTTAGGTTTTTTTTTTATTAAATATTTTCTTCTTTTCAATTACACGCTTGGTATGTTGACATTGATGTTCATGCTGACGATGATATTGATTCATTGCATATTGTGGATATTATTATTTGTTTTGCTTTTAAATGTAAAATTAAAAATGTTTAAATATTTGCTTTATTAACGTTATTATCTGCCTAACTAAGTTGGTATTTTATCGCTTCAATATTATTATTAATTTACATGGTACAGTAGTGGCAATTGGAATGAAAACAGCCAGACATTTGAACATTTAAATGAAAATTTTAAATTCAAAATTAAATCTTTTGCGCGAATATCTGTTGACTATAATTTCGATGTAGATGAAGGTTTCACGGCCTTAAAATATTTCTGAATATATAAAAATCTTAAGATCCAATAGTATTCCTAAAAGTTCCTTGAAAATTATGAACATTTGAAAAATTGTATCACGTTTAAGAAATTTGTAAATTTATGGAGTTTTTCTGAAAAATTACCAATCGGCGGCTGTGCATAACTGAAAAAAGAGTTGACTGCGGCGGTGGCTCGATTTCCAATCGGCTTTCCTTTACTGTTGCTATTCTGTTATAGGTGGTAGCATTAGAGCAGCTGGATTAATTTTTTTTCGCTGTGATTCGAACTTGTCAAATTCGTATATAATTTGTTTTTGTTCAGTTTTATTGTGATAATGAAACGAAATTTTTTAACTTTTATGTACACCCCGTGAGAGGCACTGATTGAACAAAAAACAGCTCTCAAAATTCAAAAACGAAGTGTTCTCCATGCTGGCCACTATTGAAATAATAGTCAGTTTGATCTTAAGTTAAATTGAACAAAAGTTTGAATATAATTAATGCACCAATGTTTTAATTCAAGGAAATACATTACATCAATTCAGTGTAAAAAATCATCAAACTGGTTACTGGTTCTGATGCAAATAGCGCATAATATCCATAAAATGTATAAAATCGTTTCATAAATATGAGCAAAACAGTACGTTTTACTAATGTACAACATAGATAAATAAAATAAAAACTATAGATGATTCATTTGCTTAATCGCCATATTCACCAGAGGGCAAATGATGTTTCCGTGCGACCATTTTTCCCTCGGATTCGACGAAAAGCACTCAACCATAATTTTTATTTCGATTCTGTTGTTTAAATTTTAAAATAGAATATAAATAATTGAAAAGCATATCGCTTTTGATATTTGTTGACAATACAAACGGCAAAAAAAACATGGTTGTATAGTTTTTTCAATAGTTTTTGTTTTCAGGGAAATTTGCCCATATCCGGCACTCCGGCACCATCTAGAAAATTTCCCTTTACTTTCAAATCCACCACATATCTTTCACAATTTATGGTTTTTTATTTACCTATATGTACACTTTACATTACAGTTGCTACAAATTTGCATTAAACTGATGTCTTATTTACATTAAATTGATGAACGAATCTGAATAACAATTGATGTAAAGTTTTACATTTATCCATTGAAATGGGTTGTGGGTTGGAAATTCATGAACTTTTACATCAGGACAATGCACAAGTTCATAATTTTAATGTACATTTTTCTTTCAGTGTACCAACTTGTCCGAAAAGGCTAAAGATCGACACTGTTGCGTAAATATGTTATGCTCGTTTTGGTAAGGCCACTTACCCCTTGGGTTATTTTGGACCAATTAAGGAAGTTCTTATATTGTATTCATCGCTTTACAAATGTTCGCTTATACTCAAAAGCCCTAGCTCGAGGTAGGGTTCGTCTTTATCCCCAAAGCTGGCACTGAAAGTTATATGAAGAATACTTGAACCATATATTGTGAAACTCATGATGAATGATGAAGGGAAACTAGACGGGATCGGAAATACAAGGGGGTTGGTACAATTTTGACTGCGAAAGAGGATGTACCATAATATGGAGACATAGCCTCGCGAAAATGGGGCAGGAGCTATAAATAAGATGTCGATTGTTAGCGGGAATGTACCAATGTATGGAGACTTATTGAATTCCGGAAGAGAGTTGCCCCTTATCCGATACAAAACTGGCTAAGGACATTGATGCGCTTTGTGGAACAAGAATGAAGGGGTACAAGATAATAGCCAATCCGAATGTGTTTCTGTTTAAGTTGCATTGCGACAGGGACAACATTGTGATCACATTGGAAGTTAACATATTCAAGTTTTGGTTGGCCGCACAGTACAATCCCTCATGATGAAATGGGGCCACGAACACTTTCAGCGGGGACAATATACCAGTTGCTATCAGTTCCCTTATGATGACTTATACAGGGGGGCAGAGGTACCACAGTGATTGCCGTAAATACACGCCATCGATTTGTAAATGCACTGTCACCAATGAGATGGGTGAATAACTCGTTGAGTACCTACTACTACTAGAATAGGCAACCACTTTGCAGAGAAAATGGTTATAGCCACCTACTACACAATTATCCCAACTCAAAGGGTCGTAAGCAAATGGGTTCTAGGATGGATGGGTAAACTTGAATCTCACATCGAGGATACAAATATAAACCTGCACCTTCGCATTTTTAAACGTAACACTGTTTGTCAAGCAGAGGCTAAGGCGATTTCGAAATAGGCGTTGAAATTTGACAATGGTTGAAATTTGACAATGGTTGAGAATAACCGACAATATAATATAGGGCGCACCAAAACCCGATGATTCTGTCGGGCGGCCCGGATTAGAACAAAACTAGAAGGATTACGAATACTGGACAATCTTGAACTTTGTCGATTTTTAATTAAACAAGGCGGCACAAGCACGACAACACTTTCAATGTTATTGCCCGGCTTTAACGAGATTAAGACTCCGACACGTTTCCGATGATATACAATATCTAGTTTTGAACATTTTAGTGGAGTGGTTTGAAGTAGACTGCGAAAATTTAAAAATTAAATACTTCCGGGACTACAAACAGCGCACAACATACCGACAATGTATTGGTTTAGGCGTATGCCTAGAAAGAGGGAATCAATACTTAAATTTTCTCAACATAATCTTACCTAACCTAATATTTATGAAACTTTCTTTATTAGAAATTCTTCATTCATCCTATGAAGTTTTTCGTCAAACCGTCATAAAAAGTTTACGTATTCATAAAAAAGTTACATCAAATATTCGTCATTAACTGAATGAAAAAGAGACATTAATTATGGGTGTCGAATTTAGGAATTAATTGTATACTAAAGAATTCTCATTACATTTAGGGATTTCGTTACATATTGCGTAACGAACATTTAATCTGAATGTTTGTCAGGGAACGTAAAGATTCATTATAGTTTTATGACAGGTTTTATAAATGCTATGAAAATGTTTCATGGATGTTTTGAAAAACTGTCAGTTTATAGAATCTACGAGAATGTTTCATAGATGTTATAAAAATCGTGGGTTTTAAGACAAATTCGAATATAACTAGCAGAGAAGCAAACCACTTTACACTGCAAACCGCTGTTATTAAGTTAACAGGGATCTGTTGGCGTATTAGTAATATAATTTTCAATATATGAAAATGAACCCGATTTTTGATGAATTAAATGTATAAAAAGAACAAAATTTTCAAATCGTATCAAAAACATTACCACCTATCAAAATTTGTGTAACAAATCTTAAACAACTTAACTGCAAGCAATATAGTTTAGTTCATTATGTATATTGGTAAAAAGGACATTGTGACCAAATCAAGGAATCTTCACCAAGCTACCTAATACAATATGCTCTTTTAGATTACAATAATCCAAAGAGTCGGACGAATTTCAGAATCCCATAGTTTTATTTTTTCTCATTTCAGAACTTTGCTTTATATTTGATTCATTTACTGTACCCAAACTAACGATTCTTCGCGGACCAAAGCTACACATAATTAAAGATATTCATTAGTGCTTTCCAAATTTACCACCCACATATTTCTGAGGAATTTCTGAACACCGAAATATGCAAAAGTATTGACCTATGTGTTAACATTATTTCCCACAGTGCCCAAACTAAGGATTCTTCGCGGACCAAACATATACCAGATTAAAAACCACATATTTCAGAGGAATTTCAGATCCCCGGTTTATGAATTGTATTATTGTCCCATATGACAATAAAGTTTAAAGTCCTTCATTAGTTCTTTCTAAATTTACCAACCACTCATTTCAGAGGAATTTCAGTACCCCGAAATATCAAAAGTAGTATTGATCTACGCGTTAATATTATGGCCCTCAGTAACTAAACTAAGAATTCTTCGCAGACGAAACTTCTAACGGATTAAAGTACCTCATTAGTGCTTTCCAAAATTAATACCCACACATTTCATTTGTTATCATTTTGGCCCACTGCGCCAAAACTAAGTATTCTTAGCGACCCAAGCTTCTGCAGTGTAAAGTCCTCCATTGGTGCTTTCCAAATTTACCATCCTCATATATATAGGCGGAATTTCAGAATGCCGCAGTATTACATTTAGTATTGTCACACATTCTAACATTCTGGCCCACTATGCCCAATCTAAGGATTCTTCGCAGTCCAAACTTACAGCAGATTACTGTTCTTCATTAGTGTTTTTTAAATGTACCACCCATATATTACAGAGGAACTTCGGAACAACTTTGGGCATATTGATCCAAAATGTTTGCACATACACTCAGAGAACTAATTGTTTGAAAAGAGGTCGTAGCAACCGTAACTTCGGCTGTTACCACCAAATTGAGGTTGCCACAACAGAATTGAGGTTGCCACACCCGGATTGAGGTTGTTACGACCGAATTTAGTCTCCACAACCGAAATTCGGTTGAAGCAACCTCGTTTCATAATTGATTCGGTTGTGACAATTGAATCTTCAAATTATATTCGCTCAGACAACTAAATTTTTTAAAATTTCGGTTGAAACTACCGAATTTCAAATTAATTCGGATGCAACAACCGAAAGTGGTACCTAATTCGGGTGGGGTAACCGAATCTGGTCTTAACCAACCTCAATTCGGTTGTAGTAACAGAATTTGACATCAATTCCGTTGTAACTATCGAATTTGGTTCAATTCGGTCGCAATAACCGAATCTAGCCTTAATTCGGTTGCAACGACCGAATACAACAGAATTCATTTTTAAATCCGGTTACCACAACGTAATTCTATGTATTTAAAATCTGACGTTAAAAATTTTATAATCAAATATTATTTTCAAAAGGTAAGTAAAATATATTTCGTATTAAACCGTCTTACTTTGCAGATGTTATTTAAGCAGATATCAACAGCAGATATATATGCGGTAGTCTGGATACAAAACGACTTTGGACCTAGAGCAACCGATACAACACGTCAGAATTAGTGCGGTGTCCCATGATGGCCGGGACTTCAATAAAGGTTCGAAGAGGCATGTAAATTAAATGTATTACTCTAATTCGGCTGTTACAACCTCTAATTTGGCTGTGACAACCTCTAATGAGGTTGTGTCAACCTCCAATTAGGTTGTGTCAACCTCTAATGATGTTGTGTCAACCTCTAATGAAGTTGTGTCAACCTCTGATGAGGTTGTGTCAACCTCTGATGAGGTTGTGCCAACCTCTGATGAGGTTGTGCCAACCTCTAATTCGGTTGTGACAACCTCTTCTCTGTCTCAACCGAATTTTTCTGTGATACTAGGTCAATACTAATTTTCATATTTCGGTGTTCTGAAATTCTTTTCAAAAATACTCAGGTGGTAAATTTGGACATCACTAATGAAGGACCTTAATCTAGTATAAGTTTGGTCCGCGAAGAATCGTTAGTTTTGGGCACAGTGAAGGTGTTGAATTTAAAGCACAGTGCATAGAAAACATAAAATGATGGGATTCTAAAATTCATTATTATAATCCAAAAGAGGATGTTCCGACCTATTATCAGGTATGAATATAGTTGGCGAAGAATCTTTGAGTTAGTCACAATGTCCTTTTTTATAATATGTGTATGTATATATTGAACTAAAATATAATGGTTGCTGTCAAGTTTTTTAAGAATTGTTCCAACAAATATTGATAGTTGGTAATGTTTCCTATACGAATTGTAAGTTTTGTTGTTTTTTATACGTTTATACATTGAAAATCGTGTTTATTTCAATATACTTACTTAAATTTCTAGCATTTTGTGGCTTGTGTGCTATTTAAAGTGGCTTGTGTGTTTGCTATTTAATTTCGAATTTACCTTCGCGAACATTCATATTTCGTTTCCTTGAATCTACGAAAATGTTTTATAGATTCTATGAACTGTTTCGTTGTCTACAAATTAATGAAGGATTTCATACAGTCTATCACACACGTAGAATAGAATAAATCTATCACAATATTTACGGAGACAATTTTTTCAGTGCATATAGTCTTTAAAATTACATATTCCAAACTAGTGACAAATAAATCTCTTCCGGTTGTTTCAGTATATTTTTTTAAAAAAATGTTCACTAAAAATGTTGTAAAAGTTTTTTGAAATGTTAACTGAAGATTATTGTACTTTACTATTACATTTTTTAACAAGTAATAAATAGTCATATAGTAGTTGAATTGTTTTAACCGTCAAAAAATGCAGTAACTTTTAAGATTTGAAGAACAATTTTGTCAGAAGATCCTGTTTTCGGGTCTCATCTTACAACTTAGAATTGTTTCCTGCGTCGCAATTATGCCCAACTACTGTGCCAGACATTCATATGTTAATCATAAATTTCTTTTTTTTTATTACCTCTGCAATTATAATTATGATTTGTACATAATGTAATATTTATCTTTAATTAATAGTAATATTTATATTTAATTATTGTACATTATGTTTAAAATGATATTAATGTTAATTTTTTTTCTGTTGGGGTTTCCTTACATTTCCCTTTGAAGCATTGGCATTGTGTATACATATATAAATATATATATAATTTAATATTATTAATATTTTCTTGTTGTATATTCAAAGCCCATGGACGGTACCCAAATAATTTCCTTTATCTATACGTGATATTCTTATAAAAAATACACGTGTCTCTGTTGTTGTTTGTTACTCAATGGTAGCAGCAGTTAGAAAGCGTTTCATATGGGGGAATAATTTTCTTTTTATATGTCATTTTCTACTAGGGGGTATGTTGGGTTTTTTGCGTGTAACCTAAGAAACGTGGTTTGGTTTTGGAACGTTATTGAAGATAGTGATTAAGGATGTTGTTTAAACAAATCCTTGCTAAATAGTGGACACAAATAGTAACATTGTTAGTATGCAGTGACAGAAGTGTTGAAGACTTGGCAAATTTTCTGATTAATATTTTGAATGTGTGAAAAACTCAATTGGAGCGGACAACTTTTATAATGTTGACACCTACGAAACATGTTTCGGAAAAAAGTTTAAAACAAAGGAAAGTCGATAAAGTTAGTGACACTTCTTCGCCTTCACTGAAAGCTGATAAGTCTATTTGGCATTAATATCAGTGAATGAATCACAAGCCCCATAATAGGGGTTGAATTTTCGACGGGATTAAATGGTTGTTATTTTTGCATTCAATTGGAGCAGACAACGTTTGTATGTTTGTAAATATGAAAGCATGATCCGGTCAGTAGTTTAAATCAAAAGAATGTAGATACTGTATTTGGAAAGCTTACGAATATGTCTACTGGAGATTACTACACCCTAAATTATTCACAGAATCCCTAAAATGGAATAGCATGATTCATGGAAATACAGGGTGGCTGATGAAAGCCGCTACCAAAAAAAAAATGTAATAACTTTTTTCTATTTAATGAATCTGGTTAACATTTTTTTATTTTGCAGATTTATTTTTAGATTTAACAAAACTGGATAACTGGGACACTGAAACAAGAATTTGGATTGTAGTTTCGGTCTAAAGAGAGTATAGGCGCACGTTTGGCGGCAATCCTTCGAGCAGATGGACCATAATGAGACTTGTTAACAATTTTGCCGAGCATGGGGCAGTCAACAGAAGACCTTACCATCGAAACCCTTCAGTTCGGATGGAGGAAACAATCGCAGCTGTAGCTGCTATCATACAAAACAATCCAAGAGTTTCGACAAGATGCTTATCTGCTCAAATGGGTATAAGCTGACAGTCATTGCAGTCCATTATGCACAAGATTTGGACTTATTCCCATATAAAATTCAAATGGCCAACAATTTGAACGCAGCAGACTTCCCGATTTGCTTGGAATTTTCAAATGGTGGAAGAGGACGAAAACATGTTGATCTGTCTTTTCATGTTTGACGAAGCCCGTTTTCGATTTAAACGGCAACATAAACAATCAAAATTGTCGAATATGGAGTGCTTCCATCCCACAGATATTCCATGAGACGGAATTGCATCCACTTCGTGTCACAGTGTGGTGTGCAGTTTCATCACGTTGCATTGTCAGGCCCTACTTCTGCGAAGAAAACTGTCACACCGTTGCGGTTGCTGGAGACCATTACTTGAGCATGTTGAGAGAGGTTTTCTATCCAGAATTACGCCGAATTAGAATTTCTTTCAACTCTGTGTGGTTTCATCAAGATGGTGCAACACCTCACATAGCCCGGCCTGTTATGACAGAATTGCGACGAAAATTTCCCAATAAGCTGATATTCAGAAACTCCACATTTCGTTGACCCCCCAGGTCGCCTGACCTTACTGCACCTGACTTTTTCTTGGGGAGTTATTGCAAACAGAAGTCTACAAAGCAAAACCAATAAATTTGAATGAACTAAAAAAAATCCATTCGAGAAACAATTGCGGCTATTCCTGTCTCAAGTCTCCAAGCAGTAATGAACAACTTTGTGATAAGATGCATCAACGAGCAGGGAGCATTTAAATTCCAATACTTTTAAAACCAATGGAGCTGTATTTAATAAAATTTAATGAGCCTTAACATGAATAAAAGAAAAATGAATTCCATACACTGAAAAAAAAGTTATTTGAGTTTCTTAATGTACCAATATTCATCAGCCACCCTGTATACGACACGGCACAAATTTAGTTTTTGATAAACCAAATTTCTCAAATTTGGAATTTAAAAATTAAAACTGTTTTACACTTTTAATAGTATTGTTAATTGTATTGACGTAGTTTAAAAGAAGTCTTTAAAAAGGGTATTGTGTAATACTTAAGACAAAAACCAAAAGTGTGGGATTAATACTCTCTATTTTACCAATAGAGCGATATGTATTACAATTGAGTATTTGGTACTTCAAGCCGCAACGACTTTAGCACAAGTTCTTCATTTTCAGAAGCAAAACTTGACGAGCGCTCCTCAAGTTTCCTAGGATTGTATGTCACACTTATTCCAAATAACCCCCTTCGCTATCTATTTAGAGGACATTTTATGCATTTGATTTTGATTCCATTGGATATATTAAAGGTTCGAGATTGTAGTATTTTTATAGTTGATATGGTGTTGGATTAGTAAAATTTGAACTGTAATCTTGTTATCCTTTTTGATACGATTCTATAGATTCTTTGCCGAAAAGAGTCTTAATATTTTTAAATACATTTAAAGCAATTGCCAATAGCGAAGATTTCATTAGTTTTAAATGATTTCTTGCATCGAAATTCTTTCAAATACTATTTTATTCTCTTCATTAAATACAACTCTGGCATTTGTTTTGTTTATTTGCTTTTATGTTTACAAAAATTAAATGTTTTAGTTAATTATGTTATAGTTTATGAATTGTTGTTATTGATTTTGTTAAATTAAATATTTTATTTTGGATTTGAGTTTTCTGGTTTTTTTTAGAATTTATTGAGAATTTTATATGGGTTTGATTTCTTGTTAGTTTTGTGTTGTAAGTTCAATTTTATTTTTAAATTTTAGCATTTAATATTTGCGTCTCATTTCGTTTTTTTTTTATTCTGAGTGTTGAAGTATTAGAGTTTAGTTTTCTAAGCGATTTTGTTAAGTGTTTAGCACATGTTTGTTTTTGTTTTATAAATTGGTTTCGTTTTTAGTTTAAGATTAGTAGACCCACACCTGGCGAGAAAAGAAGAAGAAAAAAAATTACATGTATTACGTTTTTAGTCACACACAGTTACTATTTGTTCGAGTGTATTTGGGTTAGCTACAAGATTTTTATAAATGTTACTAAGGGGGTGTTTTGTAAGCCAAACATATTAAAGAAGATGTTTATTTTTAGTTACAGTTTTATAGGTAAAATCGTTAACTTACCGGTAGACCAGCTTTGCCTGAGGGACCACTTGGTCCTGAATCGCCACGCATGCCCATGGGGCCCTTGAAATTTAAAAAGAGAATTTATAATAAATATATTAAAAAGCGGATTACAAATTACAACAAAAAAAAAGGCCACAGATTTAATATTTTTTGAAAGAAGTTTTTTTTTTGATTTTTTTTGAAATTGTGGGAAAAAATTACATGGGGTGTCAGGGGACACCCGGTTGGAACGAAGTTCCTTTCGCTATATATTATGTAGTTCTAACACGCGTAAGGCGCCGGTTGAAAAGTACGATAATTCATCTTTAAGAAAATATACTTTTTTAAAATTAAACTTTATTTTAAGAAATTTTTTTATAGAATGTATTTTTTAATCTAAAGTATATTTTTAGGGCCTTTTTGTAAAAATATATAAAGGGTCCGCCATCTAACGTTTTTCTTTTCAACTAGTGCTTATTTCGTGAATGGTAACACTTAGCTCATGTCTGATTTGACAGATAATTAGTTTTATCCTTCCGCTGAACGAATATGGTTGTGTATACGCTTGAACAACGCTGGGAAATATGGGAAAAATGGGCCTGCGATCGACTTACAGAAGATGCCGATTTTGCCAAAAAAAAATCATCTTTTCAGATGAAGCTCATTTTGATCTTGGCGGGTATGTAAACAATCAAAATTGTCGCATTTGGGGCACAGAAGACCCGCACGCATACATTGAAAAGCCGATGCACCCAAAACGAGTAACTGTTTGGTGCGGATTTTGGTCCAGAGGCATAATTGGGCCATTTTTCTTCGAAAATGAGCAAGGAGTGGCCGTTACAGTCAATGGCGATCGTTATCGGGCCATGTTGAACGAATTTTTGTTCACAAAAATTGAAGAGGAGGATATTGGCAACATTTGGTTTCAACAGGACGGCGCTACGTGCCACACAGCCGAAGCTACACTCGATGTTTGGCGCCCTGTTTTTGAAGATCGCATTATCAGCCGCAGAGCTAATGTCGTTTGGCCACCTCGGAGCTGCGATTTGACACCGTTGGACTAATATTTGTGGGGTGCCCTCAAAGATAAGTGTTACGCCGACAAGCCAGAGACAATTGACGATTTAAAGGACAATATTCGTGAAGCCATTGGTGAAATACAGCTGCACACAATCGATAATGTGCTTAAAAATTGGACCGATCGTGCAGGCTACTGCATGGCCAGCCGAGGCAGCCATTTGAATGAAATTATTTTCCATTATTAACCGGAATGATTGTACTTTCAAATAAAAAAAGAAATTTGAGAAAATATTCAGTAGTTTTTTTTTATAGCATTTTCAAAAAAAAAGTTATTTGGCGGACCCGTTATTATATTTTCCCGAAGAGGTACTTCTTTTATTAAAAGCTAATGTTTTTTTAAGAAAAGGAAACATTTTTAAGAAGAATTACTTTCTGTAAGAAAAAGCCATAAGAGTATGAACGTTTTTACAAACAATTACTTCTTTTAAGAACAGGTACTTTTTTTAGTGGTACTTATCTCAAGAAAAGGAAAGAAGATATTCATTTATTTTTAAAAAAATTTACTTTTAAGAAAACGAATTTTTGTAGGAAAATGTATTTTTTAAGAGAAGGTATTGTTTTGAAGAAAAGGGTTTTTTTAAAAAAAATGAAAATTTTTTTTAGAATTGGTAATTTTTTCAAGAATAGGTACATTTTTAAGGTAGGTACTTATCTCAGAAAAGTTATTTTGTTTCACAAAATGGTATAATTTAGAGAAAAAGTAGTGTTTACGAAAAGGAAAATGTACTTTTTTAAGAAAAGGTACTTATTTAAAAACAAATTACTTTTTTTTAAGAAAAGGTACTTTTTGTATAAAAATTTACTTTTTTTAAGCAAAAGGTACTTCTTTAAGATAAGGTATTTTTTTAAGAAACGGTACTTTCTTTAAGAATATGAGTAGGTATTTTCTTAGGAAAAGGCACCTATTTAAGAAAATTTTCTTTTTTAAACTTCTATCACTTTGGTTGTTCTAAATGTACTTTTTATTGGGTTCAAAACTTCAATATATACTAAACATTGGTTACAGGCTCCACCTGGAAAACTTCCCATTAAACAATAAATTTCCCAACATATGTACATATGTTAGTCTAGACACACACCAAAGCAGAAGTACCCAATATAGTTGATAATACTGGGTTGTAACATAATAGTGTTAAAAAAAGTTGTTTAATATTCGTTTACATTATTCGATCTTTTAGTTGTTATGTTTTCAATAATTGTCCGGTTCAAGATCAATAACTATTAAAAAGTATTTTTTTTATGAAAAAGTAAGTACATTTTAATAGAAATATTAAAAAAACGTGCTTATCGTTCCAAAAAATTTTAATTATTTCAATTTAACTGAATTTCTTTAAATGTAAAGCGAACCATGGATTTGTCATTCATAAGCATGAGCTTGGTCAATAAGTTTTTATCTGGCTGATGAATATAAAAATATATTCTTAAAAAATTTTGTAAACATGATAGTGACGAACAACTTCGATTAGATTCTTCTTTGGTTTCAAGAAGGGTGGTAAACCAACAATATACATCAACGATAGTTGATGTTCATGCCCGTGAAGGACAAGTCTGTGGTTCGCTTAGCGATCCCTCTCTGATTGAATTTCTTATTCACATCTTTGATTGGAAATTGAAAATATTATTTAAAATTTCATTGAAAATTTTCTGAAACTCAAACTAATAGCCTTTTCACACTAACCCACGCCTTACATCTGCAATTAATTGCCAAAGATGTTAAAATTTTTCCATACAAATTTGACACTTTGGGAGCTTAAAGTGACCTGTCATTCATGAGCATGAGCTTGGTCGATAACTTTTTTCTTTGGCTGATGAATTTGAAACAAAAATACCAAAAAATTGTGTGAACATGATAGGGAAGCGAACAACTTCGATGACATTCATATTTGGTATCAATAAACATCAACGATAGCTGATGTTCATGCTCATGAATGACAAGTCTGTGGTTCGCTTAACATCTTTGGAAAATGTTCCTATGTCACTTTGTTTCACCCAACATTATTCGATAATTTTAAGTCCATCATAATAATTTTAAGTCCAAGATATATTTATATCAGGTGGGAGCGCTATAACAGCTGACTTAATTTTTTTCAAATTGTTGCCTCAATTGACTGTTAAATTCAAATGTATTTCGTTTTTGTACTTTTCGTGCATTGTTGGTACACTGAAAGAAGAAGCTTCATCAAATTTATGAATCCCTTCATCAACCGTCGGGATCGGTGGTGCAATGGTTAGTGTGCGCGGCTCTTGTACATGAGATCCTGGGTTCGAACCCGGCTCTGACCACCTTAAAATTTTCTTTCGGCGGCGGCCACCTCGCATAGTGACGGCGACACTATCGAGTATCTAGCCATGAAAAAAGCTTCTCAAATTACGTTCGGAATTGGTGTAAAACTGTAGGTCCCAATCTGTGAGTGAAAACTGGAAAGCGCACAGGTCAGTGATTGTGAGAAGTTCCCCCAGTCCCTTCGTGGGATGTAATGGGAAACCATTTATTTATTTTTTTCATCAATTTGATAAAACATCTCCTCATTTCCAACCCGCTATAGATTTCATTGAATTGATGGAGAACATTTCGTCAATCTTTCATTCATATTTCATCAGTTGTTTATGTTGATTCAACGACAACGTTACATCAAGTTGAAGTACATTTTTCATTAATTTGAAAGAAGTTTTTTTTTTTGATTTTTTTTGAAATTGTGGGTAAAAATTACATGGGGTGTCAGGGGACACCCGGTTGGAACGAAGTTCCTTTCGCTATATATTATGTAATAGTAGTTAGTTCTAACACGCGTAAGGCGCCGGTTGAAAAGTACGATAATTCATCTTTAATAAAATATACTTTTTTAAAATTAAACTTTATTTTAAGAAATTTTTTTTATAGAATGTATTTTTTAATCTAAAGTATATTTTTAGGGCCTTTTTGTAAAAATATATAAAGGGTCCGCCATCTAACGTTTTTCTTTTCAACTAGTGCTTATTTCGTGAATGGTAACACTTAGCTCATGTCTGATTTGACAGATAATTAGTTTTATCCTTCCGCTGAACGAATATGGTTGTGTATACGCTTGAACAACGCTGGGAAATATGGGAAAAATGGGCCTGCGATCGACTTACAGAAGATGCCGATTTTGCCAAAAAAAATCATCTTTTCAGATGAAGCTCATTTTGATCTTGGCGGGTATGTAAACAATCAAAATTGTCGCATTTGGGGCACAGAAGACCCGCACGCATACATTGAAAAGCCGATGCACCCAAAACGAGTAACTGTTTGGTGCGGATTTTGGTCCAGAGGCATAATTGGGCCATTTTTCTTCGAAAATGAGCAAGGAGTGGCCGTTACAGTCAATGGCGATCGTTATCGGGCCATGTTGAACGAATTTTTTTTCACAAAAATTGAAGAGGAGGATATTGGCAACATTTGGTTTCAACAGGACGGCGCTACGTGCCACACAGCCGAAGCTACACTCGATGTTTGGCGCCCTGTTTTTGAAGATCGCATTATCAGCCGCAGAGCTAATGTCGTTTGGCCACCTCGGAGCTGCGATTTGACACCGTTGGACTAATATTTGTGGGGTGCCCTCAAAGATAAGTGTTACGCCGACAAGCCAGAGACAATTGACGATTTAAAGGACAATATTCGTGAAGCCATTGGTGAAATACAGCTGCACACAATCGATAATGTGCTTAAAAATTGGACCGATCGTGCAGGCTACTGCATGGCCAGCCGAGGCAGCCATTTGCATAGTGACGGCCACCTCGCATAGTGACGGCGACACTATCGAGTATCTAGCCATGAAAAAAGCTTCTCAAATTACGTTCGGAATTGGTGTAAAACTGTAGGTCCCAATCTGTGAGTGAGAACTGGAAAGCGCACAGGTCAGTGATTGTGAGAAGTTCCCCCCAGTCCCTTCGTGGGATGTAATGGGAAACCATTTATTTATTTTTTTCATCAATTTGATAAAACATCTCCTCATTTCCAACCCGCTATAGATTTCATTGAATTGATGGAGAACATTTCGTCAATCTTTCATTCATATTTCATCAGTTGTTTATGTTGATTCAACGACAACGTTACATCAAGTTGAAGTACATTTTTCATTAATTTGATGTAAGTTTGTCATCAAGTTGAAGTAAATTTTTCACCATTTTGATGTAAAATGTTCATCAATTTGCTGTAAATTTTTCGTCAATTAAATGTAAGGTCGATTTGATGTGAGGTTGTCATCAATTTGATGTAAATTTGATGGCTATAACTGACGATGTAAATTTGTTATTAATGTGTAGCCAAACTCTTTGGACTATTTTTCATTGTAAAAAATTTACAAGGGCATAAGACCAAATACAAATTCTCATAGCGTCAATTTTATTTTCTGTCCGTTGCACTATTTCCTATTATGTATGTATTTATTTGAAATTTTTTTTACTAGTTTTTTTATTTTTCTCTTTATTTTTTCAATACTACGTCCATATCTTGAATCGATCCCAGTAACTATTTCTTAATTCCAATGAGGTAAATGGATGCAAAAAAGATCATCAATTCAATGAAGCTGAAAAGAGTGAAGAAAAGCACAATCTTCAAACTGAAGACCATTTTGATTGAGTTGATGAAATTTGTCATCAATTGATGAAAATTTATCATCGATTTGATGTAAAGATTTTCTTTCAGTGTATACATTTGCACTGAATTTGGGAGTGGAGTGAAACCAAACAGATATAAAATGGCTGTTGTAGTTGTCTTGTTGAGGCAATAACAACACCTGATACAAATACATATAGACGCAAAACCAATTATAATAAATATGAAATTCAAACAAATAAACGTTTGGAGATAGCCATTCTCCATTTTTATGATCCCTTTGCTCCAATAGATAATACTATTATATAATTGTATTTCTTAAACCATTTTAAGTTCGCTTCTTCTTTGTCACAAATATTTTGCTACAGCGACGTGACATACTAAAAAAATTTGTATTAGAATATGACAGATGTAAAATGAAAGACGTTACAAATGTGAACACTTGTTTCGTTTTCCCAACATCTTCCATGGTCATCCCCAGATGTACGTAAGTGTGAATAGGCTATAAAATTCTTAATGTTATTCTAAATTTTCTTTTTTCCAATCAAAGGGAATTTTTGAATTTCAAATGGAAAATATTAAGCCAACCACAGACTTGTCATTCATAAGCCTGAACATCAGCTATTGTTGAAGATTGATAGGAATGTAATCGAAGTTGTTCGCATTACTATCATGTTCACAAAATAATTTGGTAATATTTTTTCAAATTCATCAGTCAGATTAAAAGTTATCGGCCGAGCTCATGCTCATGAATGACAACTCTGTTATTCGCTTTAGGGATGTGCGATTAAACGATTGATTAAAATTTTGATTAATCGACATCGGGATTAATCAGCAAATTGAATAATCAAAAATCCTGGTTAATCCAATCTATGATTAATCAATTAATTTGAATATTAGTTAATCATATTTGAATTATTTTATTCATTTAAATAATTTTTGGAAAGCATACAAATTCAAAATATACAAAGAAAAGGATACAATTGAATATTTTGAGTCAAGACGGTTGTTGAAAAAAATTTAAACTGAAAAATACCTAACAACATAAAATGCCAATTATTCAAATTTTAGATTGATCAAGATTTTGAATAATAACACTGTGATAGTTTTTGCAAAATGTACGCAGACAAGGCCGAAGAGTTCGGTTTTACCCTAACCCGGGTACTAGGAATCGAACTGTATCATTAGTTTTTTGAGTTACAATTACGGTTTCATAAAAATTGTTATTATTTCGGCTAGTACATCGGTTTTTTTGATTTTTAGATTTTGACTCACTTTGCTGCTAACTTCTATTTAGTTGGTTGTACCGGTAAACTCTCTTTAACAAAGTTGTTCCTGCAACCTTTGGGAACAAAACTTACTGCTAAAACCAGGTTTAAGGGTGTCTTTGATTCAGGACATCGGCAGAAATGTAATTTCCGACTTTCTTTGAGTTCTCCGTTCACAAATTGCCCGTCAGGAGATTATTTCGCCAAATGACAGAGAGTTTTGCTTTATATAACTATATTTATTTACTCATATTCATTTTCAATAGAAAATTCCACTAAATTATCAATTTCACATAATTTTACACTTTCCTACACTGAACAAATTTTTTGGGTAAAAACACTTTTTAAATTGGGTTTTGAACCAATGAAAACATAAAAAACTACAAAAGAAGTACAATGGTTAAAAAAAGTACTCTCCCCTACTGTTTTATGGATTATGCAGAAAACAGTACAACGAACAAAAGAGTACGCGTACTGTTGAAATTAGTAAGTCTTGCAAGCCTACATGTATTTTGTATGAAACCGTAATTGTTACTCAAAAAACTAATGATGCAGTTCGATTCATCGTACCTGAATGAGGGTAAAAGTGTCCTCTCACGCCCTGTCTCATTTTTCGACTTCCCCAGTGTAAACTAATTATGAATATCGATTAAACCGAAAAAGTAGTTATTCAAAATGTATTATTAATCAATTATTCGATTACTCAGGTTGTCAATTAATTCTGCTGCCTCATTAATCAATTTATCGCACATCCCTAGAAAATATTAAGTTAATATAATTTATAATTCCTATATTTTTAAGGAAAGTCTGTTTTAAATTTGAAATTTAAATTAATAAATTTTTTGGTCTATGAAAGCCCATGCCCATGACAGAACGGAGAAGAGTTTAGTGAGCAGTGCCCTTTCTAATTTTATATTCACTGACAGTTTTACACCGATTCAGAATGGTTTTTTTTGTATCTTTGTCATGGCTAATTATACGACAGTGTTGCCATCATTAAGTAAGATGGCCGTCATCTCAAAAAATGTAAAGTAGTCACTGCAGGGATCGAACCCACGTTCTGATATACATACATATGAACATTATTCCAAAACGTGGAGAAGGGAGCTAATGATATGCCTTGGTGGGCATTGAAATAGCGATATTCCCAACCATCCAGCATAATAATCAATTTCACAATATTTCTTTTATAATATTTTTTTTTATTAAAACGTACTTTTTCATATATAAAGTCCTTTTAAATAGTAACTGATTTTCAACCGTGTATTATTAAAGAACAAGTTGAGACTGTTCCAAAAGATCTCAATATTATTTCAAAACGTTCTCAACATGATTCCTAAAGTTCTGTACTTTATTCCAGAGTTTACCCCCCCCCCCCTCCCCTTTGTGTATCCCATACACATCGTCGTGGGGAATGTGTAATGAACGTTTACCCAATACCCTCAGGATATGGGAAAAAAAATTCCCACGACAATGGGGAATTACCCACCACGATTACCCATTACCCACGGGGTAATGTGGAACATAATGTCCATTTTTGAATGAAAATATGGAAAAATTATAAAAATTTTTATATCTCGGAAACGGAGCGTCCCATCGAAAAAATAACTAATTTTTGCGTGTTTCTAAGGTTTTTTCATAAAGTGGCCCAATTCGTATGGAAGAATTTTTTTTTACAAAAAAATCGCCAAAATAAGAAAATCGCTAAAATAAAAAAGGGGCTATTACTCGGATACGGTGCGACCAATTGAAAAAATTGTAAAAATTTTACCTCCTGAGGAGGCTTTAAACAATGGGTGGGTGTCTTCAATATGGCATCGCTTTTTTTTTTTTTAAAATCGCTAAAACGAAAATTTTTCAAATGAAAAAATCGCTAAAACGCCCTCATGTCCGTAACACGGAAACGGAGCGCCCAATCGAACAAAATAAAAAATGTTTGCGCTCTTCTAAGGGTTTCTCATAAAGTGGTACAATTCATATTGAAGAATTTTTTTCGAAAAATCGCCAAAATAAAAAATTCGCTAAAATAAAAAGTGGCTATAAATCGGAAAAAGGTGATGACATATTGAAGGCACCCATTGGTTAATGCCTCCTTTAATTTTAATAATTTTTCGATTAGACGCACCGTTTCGGAGTTATGGCCACTTTTTAATTTTACCGGGTTTCTTATTTTGGCGATTTTTTGAACAAAAATTCTTCAATAAAAATTGGACCAGTTTATGAAAAACTCTTAGCAACCGGAAATAGTGCTTATTTTTTCGATTGGACGCTTCGTTTCCGAGATATAGACAGACATAAGAGCGTTTTAGCAATTTTTTGTTTCAAAAATTTTAATTTAGCGATTTGTTTTTTAAAAAAATTATGCCATATTGATTAAAGCCCCCTACAGAGATATAAATTTTATTATTTTTCGATTGGACGCACCGTTTCCGAGTTATAGTCACTATATTTTAGCGATTTTCTTGTTTTGGCGATTTTTCGAAAAATATTCTTCCATACGAATTGGACCACTTGATGAAAAACCCTTAGAAAGTTGCAAAAAGTGGTTATTTTTTCGATTGGACGCTCAGTTTCCGAAATATAGAAATTTTTTTATAATTTTTTCATATTTTCGATCAAAAGTGGGGATGGGTGTCCCTGGGTAACGCATTAACCATCGTCGTGGTAGCTACCCATTATTTTCCCTATTTCCCTGAGGGTAATGGGTAATCGTGATGGGTAATTCCCCATTTTCGTGGGTAGCTACACATTTTCCCATACCCTGTGGGTAAGCGATCACTACCCATTACCCATGGCAATAATAATCGGCCATATTCTCGTTGTCGTCGTCGTTATCAGATTTTTGTCAACTTTATAACAACATAATAGACAACAACAAAGTTTTTGATGTCTATGATCCAAAAACATTTTTTTTGTCCAAATGCCTTCAAGTTGCCAATAAAAATGGTGTCGATATTGTATTGACGTCGACGACGACAACGGGAATAAGGGCTAATGTCTTACCCTGGGTTACCCTTTACCCACGAAATACGAACCCTACTTTATTCCAAAAAATTCTCAACATTAAAAATAAATTTTTTCAAATTTATTTAAACCATCTCTATTTATATTGTAACTGGTCTCTTTTTCAATTACAAACGGTGAAGAAATTTGAAACTGGTTTAAATAGTTTCAAGTTTTTGTTACAATACTTATGCCCAACACTGTACGATCAGGGAGACTCGCACTGGAATTCCGAAACTTTTTAACAATAAAATCGATAGTTAAATTGTGAAAATGCTTAAAATTTCAATATAAAATTTCTAAATTTGGTGGATTTAACTGTCGATTTTTATCGTTAAAAAGTTACAGAATTCCGGTGCCGAGTATAATTCGTATTCACATTTCAAAAAATAAAGAAATTTCTCTTAAAGACTAAATATGTAAAACATTTTACTTACCGGCAAACCCATGGGACCCTGATCGCCCTTTGTACCCTTCTCCCCTGGATCTCCTTTACGGCCATCCAAACCTCGTTCACCATTCTTGCCCGGATGACCAGGAGGACCCATGGGACCAGGCGGACCAGGGGGACCATACAACTAAAAATTAAAAATAATAAATATTTTACTCTCATCTACCTGCAATATCTTGAGTTCTTTAAGATCTACTTACATATTCAATAGTTGGCATGTGGGGAGCATCGGCCATGCCATCATCTTGGCGTCTACGCATTTTTCTATACTTCTAGTGAAAGGACTAATCAGAAATGCTTCATTTGTAATATATACTTATTAGTTAATACTCACTGAATCCCCTCGATCACCTTTGTCACCCTTTCCACCAGGATATCCTGGAGGGCCGGGCAATCCTGGTGGTCCCATAAGGCCAGGAGGTCCGATATCTCCTCGATCACCCTTCTCGCCAGGTGGTCCCTGATAGCCGGGCAGGCCGGGAGGTCCTTCAATGCCAGGTTCACCCGGCAGACCATCCAAACCTCGAGGGCCCAATGAACCAGGTTCTCCTGGCTCACCAGCGTCACCCTTAACTCCATCTCTACCATCTCGGCCATCTTTTCCCGCCGTCCCGGGAGGTCCTGGTGGGCCACGTAATAAAGTAACCGGAGGATCTTCGTAGTCTTCATCTTTAGCACCGCCCGGACCAAATATCTATGGAATTGTCATTAGCAGCATTTAAAAAATGGAAAACGGAGAAGTCTTAGTTTTGCTAGAATTTGGTTTTAATTAATTAACAGTACTCTCTCACTCTCTCTCTCTCTCTCTCGTTTGGTAGTTTTTACTCAATTTCTTTTCATTAATTTCTTCCTTCCTGTGTAAACATTTAGGGAAGCCTTAAAGGCATCATTTGTTTGGTTTGTGTGCGTCTACTTTAGCGAGTGTTCAATATTCGTGTTACCTTTAACATAGCGTGGAATTGTGTTTGTGTGTTGGCTTAAAAGCATTAAAGTGATGTTACCAATAGTTTTTAAGAAATATGTATGTAGTTAGATACGTACGAAAGCAGCTACGGATATACTTATACATATGTAGGTGTGCGACGGTATTAGCGAGTTTTCTTTTTTGCCTAAAAACATCTACAGTAGCATGCCAACAAATGGAAAAATTTTAGTTAATACAGCTATATACTCAATAAGGGTGTGGCGGCCGGAAGACTGGAAATTACACCCCGAATTCAAAATGACAGCAGACCCAAAATATATGAACACGTGTACCCAAATCCGAAAATGACAGAGCCTCCCAAGCAATGAGGATGGACCTTAAACTAATTAATGTGCGTGAAGATAAATTCGCATTTAAAATAGCAAAGACACAAACCAATTTACTTAGCAGAGCTCTGTTGTCGAAATAACAAAGAGCTGTTAAGCATTTTATTTTAAAAATAAATCAGCAATATATTGCTTTTTGCAATTTCAAAATCGATGAAGAAACTTAAAATAGAGTAATTAATAACAACACACTTCAAACTAATATGTGTGCAACAATATACCAAACATTGGTATTTAAATATGTCACATATAGTGGGACTATTAAGTCAACATATGGTCATATGAAGAATTCTCCACGAACCAAACATCCGCCAGTCGATAGTCCCTAAGGACTGTTTTCGAAAAATAATATCTACAATTTCCCAAGAAGCTTCAGAATTTGAAATTTTCTGTGTGAGGTCCCTGTGCAAGATTTGGAACCACTGTGGTCAAACGAAGAACTCTCCAAGAACCAAATCTGTGCAGATGGGTAGTGCTTGACACATCCTTTCAGAATATGCTATCCACATATTTCAAAAGACCTTCGTGGAGAATTCTTCGTTTTAAGAGGTTTCGGTTCTGTTTGTGGCCATCCCTGGTGCAATGGTTAGTATGCGCGACTCTTGTACATAGGAATGTGCGTTCGATCCCTGCTCTGACCACCTTACATTTCCTTCAGCGACGGCCACCTCGACACTATCGAGTACTTAGCCATGGAAAACCTTCTCAAAATACCGCTCGGAACCGGTGTAAAACTGTATGTCCCTCTGAGTGAGTATAAAACTATAAAGCGCACAGCTTACTGACTGTGAGAAGCTCTTCCCTATTCCTTTATGGGACGTAATGGGAAACTATATGTATATTAGGGTGGCAATGAAAAAACAACTTCGGATTTTTAATAATTTTGGGTGAAAATTCGTATACACTAGAAAATCTTCAGTCCTCGGTGCATTTGAAAAAAAATTTTCACATTGATTTAGTTTAACCTGAATATAAACTGGATAAAGTTTGAGTAAAATTCGACCACTTTAAGGGTTACAGTTTTTAATTTGAAAAAATTTGCAATTTTTAACAAAAATTTAAATTTGGGTTTTTCGGTATTTTTTCCAAAAATTGTATCTAAATGAAAAAAATATTTAATTTGGATTCCAATACCTTCTAGCAGAAGTCTATACGCATCCAATAAGCTATAACACGATATACTCATCCTACGGCTTCATGGTGTTATCGTGCGGCAAAGTAGGCTATCTCGAGGAAAAATCGCCTAGATGGCCTTATAAGGTACCAGGTATAAGGTAATTTTGAATTTCCATAACATGCGTGATGGGCAGCAAAATGCTGTTTCTGCGCTGCCGACACACGAATAGTATAAGCTACTTTGTGTGATTTCGATCGTGGACGGTCGGTTCTTGCTTTGTTTAAATTTTTTCAATGCAAATCAAATCAGTTGCTCTTCAGCATGTGTTAGAGAAGGATCACGCTGCGTAATTGTTTAAAAATACATCAAATTGAACTTCGGTTTATTCTGCTTCACATAAAAGCGCAATATGTTATAATATGTGTGTGGGCATCACTGGTATATAGAGATATATTCAGAATTTATATTTTTTTTTTTGAAAGGTGAGGAGAAAATATTTTTTGGGTGTCGGAATCCAAATTGAAATACTTTGAAGGACGTTTTGCACATTCTGATTGCAGATTCTGAAAGTGTTTTTAAAGACCTTTGCAACGAGGTATGTGGGCACACGGGAGAATTCCTTGTTTTCGCACAATGGGCGAAACAATTTTTGGTAACTGAAACCTAATGGAAATGCTTTCATACTTCGAAGGACTTGTGGCACATTCTGATTTCAGATTCTAAAAGTGTTTCCGAATACCTTTCCAACGATGTATGTGAGAGCACGCGGAGAATTCCTTGGTTCGTAATAATCTTTGCTAAATATTACTAACATGCATATATTTTTATGTCAGGATAATAGCCTGCTTACAACGCTGTTTTCATTTGGGCGCGAAAAATTGTTAATAATATAATGTTGTTGGAGTAATGTTTAATTTTCGTGTACATATAATGCTCCGATCGGGAAAAAAATAGGATTTATTGCTATACAAGGTGGGGCAAAAGTAATCACCCAATATTCTTTTGCAGTAATTTTTTTTTAATGTACAACTTTGGTTCTGCTTGTGAAATTTATTTATTTAATCCATTAGAATTTATTCCATCAAGTTAGGAAACTGATATCGGCCAAGTAGCCGTCGCCAGAGTTGATGACCATGCGGTCTCGTTTTATGACATTTTTCAGCACTCTTGCCAGAACTTTGGGGGACAGGTTCTCGCATTCTTGCGAATATTCTCCTTAAGAGTCTGAGGCTTTTGGACGTAAACCCACGACTTCAAGAAACCCCATAGAAAGACGTCTGAAACGGTTAGATCGGGTGATCTGGGTGCCCAGTGCAAATCACCAAAACAAGAGATTAAGTGACCCGGAAAAAACGCCTCCCTCGGTTGTGCCTCGACCAGTGTGCGCCATTGCACCGTCCTGTTGGAACCACATGTTCTTCAATCCCAATTCATCCAATTGAGGAAGAAAACATGCGATACTCATGGCTCTGTAGCGCGCGCCGTTCACAGTCGTCGTTTGGCCCACGGCGTTCGAAAAAAATGGTCCGATAACTCCTCCAGCGTAAACACCACACCACACAGTAACTTTGAGTGGGTGTAATGGTTCTTCGTGGGTGATACACGTCTTTTCGGTGCCCCAGAAACGATTATTTTGTTTATTCACGTAATGAGATTCAGGATGGCTTGACAGTAGGTAACACACGTTTGACGGTCAACAGTTGATGCACTGCCTGCACTTTGTAAGGGAACATCTTCAAATCTCTCACCAAAATTCAGCTAATGTCCAATTGCGTGGCACGTCATCTGATCGATGTTCCGGGCTCCTCTTCGACATCTTGGGCAACAGCAGCGATATTATCAGCAGAACGGCTGCTGTGGGGCCGGCCAGCCTTGGGAAGATCTCCTGTTGTCCCAGTCTCTTCAAGGCGAGTGGCCACTGACAACCAGGAAATCTGCGGTGAAATTCACGCCGCGAATTGCGAATTGGTGCGCAAAAAAAATGGAAACAATTATTCCTTTGTATTCCGCATTTGTTTACTTCACAAATCTCAAAACTGAATTAACATTTGGAGCAATTTGCAAAAGTTATAGGATTTTCCAATAGGGTGATTACTTTTGCCTCACCTTATACAAGGTGGCGCAAAAGTAAACTTCCGATGTTTTTTGGCTGTAATTTAAAAAAAAATTAAAAACTTTGATTCTTCTTGTGGATTATTTTTATTTGGTCTTTTAATTTTTTTTACATCAAGTCGAGAATATGATGTCATGTAAATGGCCGCAGCCACAGTTGATTGTCATTTGAGCCCTTTTTATGGCATTTTGACTCCTCCAGCGAAAACAGCACACCGTACAGTGACTTTCAGCGGGTGTAATGGCTCTTCGTGGGCTACACACGGATTTTCAGTGCCCCAGAAGCGTAAATTTTGCTTATTTACGTACCCGCTAAGATGGAAATGGGCCTCATCACTCATGATTATTTTTGATGAAAAATCATCTTCCTCTTGGTGGTGATTAAGGATGGCTTGAGCTAACAGCTGATGCACCGTCTGGACTTTGTACGGAAACATCTTCAAATTTTGTACCAAAATTCGCTGTAAAGACCGTCGACTGATACCCATTTGCGTGGCACGTCGTCTGGTCGATGTCGACGGCGCATCCATGACATCCTCGGCTACACCAGCAATATTCTCTGCAGAACGGCTACTCCGGGGTCTGCCACGCCTTGCAGCATCTCGTGTTGTGCCAGTCTCTTCGAGGCGAGCGGCTAAACGTCGCAGTGTTTCACCAGTAGGCGTTGGACGGCCAGGAAATCTCCGACGAAATTCACGTTGTGCCAAAGTCACCGATCGATTATTGGTCAAATAAATAGTCAGCAATATTCCGCGTTCTGGAGCAATGTAGCGTAACATTGTTTATTAACGTGTATTTCGCATGTGTTTACTACACAAATGTCAAAACAGAACTGACATTAGGGGCCAATCGCAAAATTTATAGCATTTTCTGATAGGAGGATTACTTTTGCGCCACCTTGTATAAGTATATGTATCTCTTTTTGACCGCATTAGCAGATGTCTGTTAACCGGTTAACAGAGTTGTATAAACGGCTGTGGCTTGTTTCTTTGCAAGCAAAGTTTGGAATTTATCTTCACGGACATGAAATTATATTATAAGTCTTCCAAAAAATACTACTGGGGACACTGTTGGATACCTAGTGCCTAGAACTACTTACGGTATTTCTGTCATAGACGCCACCTCTTCCATTTTTCAGATATTTCCGCTCATAAATTTTTTCCCAGTTTCTTATGTGAAGGGTGCATTTTCAGATAACGTATACACCCAGTCTAAAACCGAATCTGAAAAAGTGGCGACACTGTGTTGGATACCTAGTGCCTAGAACTAATTATTGTGTTTTTGCCATCGACGCCATCCTTTCTGGTTTTGATTTATACACACTCACCCATTATCTTCCCAGTTTCTTATATGAAGGGTGAATTTTTAGAAAACATATACGCCCAGTCTAAAACCGAATCTTTAAAAAGTGGGGATAGGGTTAGATACCTAGTGGATAGGACCATTCTCGCTATTCCCGTGATTGACGCCACCCTTACCGTTGTTTAGATATACCAACTCGTCTCTTCTCTAAATTTATTGATATAAAGAGCCACTTTTCAGATGACGCATACGCCCAGTCCAAAACCGAATCTTAAAAAAGTGGGGATATGGTTGGACACCTAGTGTCTCCGTCTACTTCCGGTAGTACTGCTATCAACGCCACCATTTCCCTTTTTAAGTTATGCCCACAAATTCTGTCTTCACATTTTTCCTTATGAGGGGTGAATTTTCAGATGACGTATACCTCCAATCCAAAATCAAATCTTATACAAATGGGGCCATGGTTGGATACCTAGTATGTAGGATTGCTTATAGTATCCCCGCGATTGACGCCACCTCTCGAGTTTTTAAGATATGAAATTTCGTATACTGTTGTATTCTCACCCTTGTAGTAGCGCCAATGGATAATTTATTCAAAAACTTATATGATACACGCGTAGGTGAAGATATTCTTGATGTTCTGTGAAAATTTTGTTAAAATTGATTCACTAGTTCCCCGGAAAATGAATTTATTGTAAAAAGGGTCCAAAATTAAATTCACGTACCCATTCACAATACTCATGTTTGGTTTGTGTCTTCGCTAGTTATATACGCATTTATAATTGGGACTTTTTCTTAGTCCTGAACATTCGTTTACTAGATGTGGGATTCATTTGTGATAAATGTTATCTAAGGCAGGAAAATTCGAGCCATAAGTAACACTCAATTTAATTTAGAGGATAATATTTTAATGGAAATGGGTAAAGATCCCTTTGATTATGGGACAAATTGGTTAAAAAAATTGTAAAATTAACAGATTTAATTCAAATCACTATTTAAAAATTCCTGCCGCCCATAAGAACAACCTCAAATATTCCACAATATCACCTCAGTATGTAGTCTAAGAGGAGACACATATGAACACATTCCCCTTTATTTGTATTAAGTACGAAAAATTACTATCCTAACAGAGGTTTAAATATAGTACTATTTAGCTGAAGGCCTTAGTTGCCAGTGATATAAATCTTAATATTGTCACTTAAAATGCAAAATAACGTAACATCACTTTTCATAAGTTTACAGGAGAAGCAAAAAACGATATAAAATGGAAACTACTTGAGATATTGAAACAAAATTTTCAAATCCGGTTTAACATGAAACTAGAAATATATTTTAGATAACAGAAATCAGTTTTTTTAGTACAATTTATGCTGTGTCTTAGATTATTTTGAATTGTTGTTTTCTCAAACAAAATAATGTATCATCAATCTAAATCTGTATTAAAAAATAAAAATTCAAATATAAATATGTGTTTTATTTTAGATAAAAACAGTTGTAGTCTTTTTTGTATTTTATGTGTTATATTTTTTTGAATTACTAATAAGTACATACTTGTTTAAACTAAAAATGGTAGTTCTTTAAATTTTTATAAAGACCAAAACAAAAAAAAAGGTATTTAAAAAAAAAGTTTATCAAAAAACTAATTATGATACTACCAATAATAAAGTAAAAAAACTAATTATTAATTAATTAACTAATCAAAAGGTATACTACTATAAAAGTAATGGCAATCTGCTGGAAGCAAAGGTTTTAGGTCATGCAGATGCTGCCACTTCTTCCTGGAAATTCTTAGCATTTGGGAGTGCAATAGGTTAGGCTGCCGAATTTGAAAATTTCTAACACAAAACTAGAAGCAACGTCGAGTTCAACTTTTTCCACAATATCTTGATGTTTTATTATTATTCCTGGCATTCTTTCACAAACATTTCGGCTTGACAATCGTTCTTATTTCTTTCCATTCCTACGATCTCTTTTTATCTTATTCTCTTTTGTTAGATTTTTTGGAACTATTTATATTTTCATTTTAACTATTTTTTGCATTAGAATCCATTTTCATTATTTTTACCACAGTTCTTTTGATGCTATAGGCACGGGTAGAGCAATCTATCAAAGTGAACACATGCAAACAACACACAGCCTTAGCATCACGTACGTGGTTGTTGTACAACAATAGTCTCTACCTGAAAATAAGTATGATGGTATTGATGTAGCGGCAGCGATCAAACAAGAAGGTCGTCGTCCGCCAAAGACTATTGAATAGTATAGAGAACTCGTGGAACAAATTGTATGACTCAAAAGCACTGGCGACATCTGGTCAATGATTCAAATCGTATTACTCTCTTTTTGTCATAACTTGGTCCATTCATAATTTTTATGTGAAATATTGAGGCGCAGCCGAGGTCAACATTCACATGTCATCGTATAAAATGGAATATACTTGGTTTTGTTTAAAAAGAGGTTCAACAGATTGGAGTCGAATGTGGTGAAGGAAACGCAAGATTTGATTGAATTCATAGGAGCTAATTAGAACTGTATATTTAATTTCAGGTCAAGAAAAAGATATAATGGTGGTAACCTCGTAAGGGCTCTCCAGTTAAGTAAATATCTTTGTGTTATTAACCAAGTTTTAGAAGAAACATGATTTTGTACTAAATTTGTTCAAATGATTTACATATGAGTACCATTGGTGTACAGTATACCAAAGAAGTAAAACTGATTTTTGGTTTTTAATATAAAATTAAATGAAAATACAAGTATTTAGGTAAAGTTGGACTAAATGCATGACATCAAGTGTTATATATTATCCATAATCAGTTTGTTATTTTAGATACAAGTCGAGATGAGACACCAAAATGTGGGGCAATTCCTCAAAAAGTGGGACGTTTGGTCTGTATTGTTTTTTTGTTATATGTTTTATGTAATAACATTGTCGAAATGGTGCATTTATATTTAAATATTCTATAAAGAGAATAAGACCCGTTTATGCTCTTTTCTATCAAAGTGAACACATGCAACCAACACACAGCGTTAGCATCACGTACGTGGTTGTTGTACAACAATAGTCTTTGCCTGAAAATAAGTATGATGGTATTGATGTAGCAGCAGCGAACAAACAAGCAGATCGTCGTCGCCAAAGAGTATTGAATAGTATAGAGAACTCGTGGATCAAATTGTATGACTCAAAAGCACTGGCGAAATCTGGTGAATGATTCAAAACGTATTACTCTCTTTTTGTCATAACATGGTCCATTCATAATTTTTATGTGAAATATTGATGCCCTTTGAAACATTTATGGTTTTTGTATTGTTTTTTTGTAATATGTTTTATGTAATAACATTGTCGAAATGGTGCATTTATATTTAAATATTCCCATAAAGAGAATAAGATCCGTTTATGCTCTTTTATTCAGACTCTCTATATGAGAGCGGGAAAAGAGTGCAATAAGTTCTCTATACTATTCAATACTTTTTGTCGTCGCTCTGTTTATTATAAAACAAAAACAATTATTTCAGTGAGCTAAATATTGCGTTTTATTCAATTGTATATCAGAATTCAAACAAGCAGGTTGTCGTCGCTCTGTTTAAGACAAACCAAAAACAATTTCATATTTCAGTGAGCTAAATATTGCTTTATTTATTTTAACAATATTACATCTAATGATAAAGCAGATGTAAGCAAAAAGAAAGTGCAATAGCAAAAGAGCCTTCAGTACAAAAACTATTCTTTTTTATTTTCCAATTTAACATTTATTAATGTGTTCATAGACATCGAACAAGCAGCGTGTAACAAAAAGGTGTTAACACATCGCCCATGAATTCTCATGAACACTCATTGCTTTTTTTATTTATTTCTTCTCTTCAACTATGATTTTAATTTTACATCACAAAATTCACACCAATATTATTTTGTTCACGGTAAACGAAATGAAGATTCATACATAAATACAAAAACTGAAATATTACTGTGTTGCACTGTGTGTAATTTTTTAAGTCATGGCAAAATAACCATATACGGACACCACTACGTGATAAAAGACTAAAAAAAAAAGACACGTGTTTCCCAATTTTTCCCAAAGTCATGCACTTTTTTTTTATGGGCCGCCAAAGATTTGGGGCCTCGGTATCATTTTCGTAAAAATGTGATCATTTTCTCAGGCTCATATCTTGCAAACCGTTCAGAATTTCGATTTACTCTCTGAGGCAAAGTTGTAGCTCTGGTCCATAGGTAGCAAACCGTTCAAAATTCAAGGAAACAATCAACTACAAAAATTTACCTAAGATCTCAATAAACAAATTTCTAGAACATATAAACTTCCTGGGAATTATTCTTAACACCGTTTTTTAATTTCATTTGTTTTTTATTTACTTCAACATTGAGATACTATGCTATCTATTACAAAAATATTAAAAAAAAGTATTCGTATTATGTTTATAATGTTGATGGCCCTGGACTTGCAAATCGCGCTCTCTTAAGTTGTGGATCCAAATCGTCGTCCGAATCGTCTGAATCTGACTCTGATTCAGCAATTATGGTGTCCACAGGCACGTTGCTTCCAGACTGCCCTCCATCATCAGCTCTTTCTTCTTCAAATACTTCATTAACATCATACAGGGTGATCTTGTGACTCCACCAACATACCTCTGCAAGCAATGCGTCGAGGTTTTTGCCTTTGTACCGTTTTTCCATGGGCATTGTGGTTTGGTGAAACCGTTCTCCTTGCTCATCGGATTCGGTAGGGAGTTGTTTGATAAAATCGTCAAAATGAAAATGAAGAAAATGCAGCTTTAATGTCATCGATGCGCCGATTATCTCAAAATAATGCAGCATTTGTTTCACCCATTCTCTTGCTTCCGGTTCCGCGTCTCGATCCCCTCCCAAGACCTAAACAGTGTTAAGAATCATCTCTAGGAAGTTTATATGTTCTAGAAATTTGTTTATTGAGATCTTAGGTAAATTTTTGTAGTTGATTGTTTCCTTGAATTTTGAACGGTTTGCTACCTATGGACCTGAACACGGGAAAAAAGGTAAAAAAAATCGAATTTTTTTAAGTATTTTGCGATTTTGATCTGGAAGGTGAAGTTTTTTTGATTTTATATGTTCGCAATTTTTTTTATGACAAGAGCTACAACTTTGCCTCAGAGAGTAAATCGAAATTCTGAACGGTTTGCAACATATGAGCCTGAGAAAATGATCACATTTTTACGAAAATGATACCGAGGCCCCAAATCTTTGGCGGCCCATAAAAAAAAAGTGCATGACTTTGGGAAAAATTGGGAGACACGGGTCTTTTTTTTTAGGCTTTTATCACGTAGTGGTGTCCGTATATGGTTATTTTTTTTCGTGTTGCACTGTGTTTTCATTTCTTATACAAGTGTTTTGCTTATTTTTGCTTTATGAAAATCATTCAATTGATGATACGTTTTTTTGAATTTTGGTTATAAAATCGTTATTTTTGGACGTACAAGTATAAAATTTTGCAGAAACATGTAGCTTAATCAAGTAAATAATAACACTTTGAGACAAAATTAGATTTTTTAAAAATGATGGGGTTCTGTCAACGGATTCTGCTAGAAAGGTCTTAAAAAAAATATACGTGTATCGGCGTTTAGCCAGTTCTAATCAGATTTTTTTTTAGGGCGGGTCAAAGTTTCTGCCCCTCGGAACTTTCCTGCAACATATCGGCATGCAAAACTGTATGTTCCTTACTTCTGAGGTACAAAATATGTTTAGAAGTTTTATAGAAAAGATTCAGATAAACATTTTTGTGGAACAAATTAACCCTCTAACTGTCACGTATAGCCATAATTTTTACTTTTTTTGAAAACTCGCAAAAAACTGCTCGAAAATGAGGGGGGGCGTGGTCAAAATGTTCTACAAAAATGATCGCCATAAAATTTCACTATATGTGTCCGAACACTTCAAAACACAAATCTTACCCCAAGTGCTAGATAAAAGATGAAATATGACAAAATTCAAAATATTATGTGGACTATTTTTAATGGAAACAGCAAAATGACAAAATTCATTTTATTTATTAACCCTTAGAAGGCAGTCAGTTTTTGCTTATTATCTAGCACTTGGGCTAAGATTTGTGTTTTGGAGTGTTCGGACACATAAAGTGAAATTTTATGGCGATCATTTTTGTAGAACATTTTAACCACGCCCCCCATCATTTTCGAGCAGTTGTTTGCGAGTTTTCAAAAAAAGTAAAAATTATGTTTATACGTGACAGTTAGAGGGTTAATTTGTTCCACAAAAATGTTTATCTGAATCTTTTCTATAAAACTTCTGAACATATTTTGTACCTCAGAAGTAAGGAACACACAGTTTTGCATGCCGATATGTTGCAAGAAAGTTCCGAGGGGCGGAAACTTTGACCCGGAAACTTTGAAACTTTGAAACTGATCAGATCTGGCAAAACGCCGATACACGTATATTTTTTTTAGACCATTCTACCACAATCCGTTGACAGAACCCCATCATTTTTTTTGTTGTCGCACAGTGTAATTAATCAAAAACTAGATTTTGTTTTTTTTTATGATACGTTATTTTGCATTTTAGGCGACGATTTTAATCTTGTATTTACTGTTTAATATATGGTAAATAAATAAACATATAGTACTATTCTAAAGAAAAAAGTACTTTCCTGCAAAATAGGATTAAAGGAAGTACTATTTTAAAAAGTTTAGTTTTAGTTCAAATAGAAAATACTTATTTTTCATCTCACATTCACACTCATTCATTTTCATTATTAGCAGGAAATTTTTCCTGTTTCCTGGACTGATGCTGCATAAGTAGTTGTATTAGATATTGTATGAGTGTATGCGTGTTGATGTCGTGCATAGTTTAAGTGTTGGTAATTGTGGTTTTGTCTACTCCTTGACACACACAATCTGACGCACTCTTCTTTTCCCCCCCCATGTATATACATGTATGTATGTAGGTAGTTTTATCTGCTCCATATTGATGTATGTCAGGAATACTTTGGTGCGTATCGGATAGACCACATCTAGAGGAGCATATTTGTGTAGTGTTTGCTGTATTACATACTAACAAGGTGTTTTCTTTCATCCTGACATACCTCGAATTAAAGTTTATGGGAAACATTTTTCTTAGCACATACACATAGGTACTTACTATGTTATAAGTACGATATACACATGTATGTGTATGGGTTCTCTCGGTGTGTGTGTGTGTTTGCCTTAAAGCGCTTTAAGATAAGATTAAAGATGTCGATAGCTGTTATAGTTATTTGTGTAGAATCTGGGATGGGAATCAATTTGAAAGTCATGATACTCATGAACTGTGTTAATTGAAAAGTTCTAACGAATTGATACTTTGTGGTTAAAGGCGGTAATTGAGAACGATTGTATAAATTGTAAAAGAATTATAATGTTGTAGATAGTCATAAAAACTATTTAGGCGGAGCATGAATATCCTGTCTATGGTTCTAATATTATTTTAAGAAATGCATTTTTATTGCAGTTAACTTTATTATAATCTGTATAGGTTAGAAGTCTTATGAAACAAAAGTTATTCTGAATTTAACTCAAGTTTAACAAAAATTTTATTTCGACTGGTTTCGGAATCATTTGGAAACTATAATTGCCAATTAGTGAGACAACAAACAAAAGGCGCACAGCTCAATGTTTGTAAGAAGTTCTACACAACTCTTTCATGGGACTAATGGAAAACTAACCACCGTATTCATAACGAAAAGTTACTCACTGGACGTGCGCTTCGTACAACGAGTGCCTAACTGGAATATTTTGGCCGTAGTCACTCTTTAGTCCTATAACTCTAAGATGTACAATCCTATTTTAGTCAACTGGAACCCAGATTTTCATGATTATTGTTAATAACGACAAACGAAGTGTTATTAATTAAAAATCGTTAGTCAAAAGTCGTTACCCAGCGAACAATTTTTTCCAAATTCTGATTGAAAGTCGGCAAAAGTTTCCGAGTCTGATGTTGAATTCGGTCAGAATTCTCACCGAAAGTTGTATGAATGGTTGACAAGAATTCGGACCGACATCTCGGAGGAAATTCGGAAGTTTCTGCCGACTTTTTGCACAGAATTCTGTTCGATTTCGGATGGGAAATTTGGATGGAAATCTGGATGTTTGTCTGACAATGTGCAGACAAAATCTGAACTTTGTCTGACAATTTGTTCGACAATGTGCAGACTAAATCTGGCCTTTCTCGGACATTTTGTTCAAGAATGTGATGTACGCTTCTTACAACGAGTAACTAACCATATTTTAGGCTGAGTCACTCGTTATTCAAAAGAATATTCATAGTAGTATCCTATCCACTATGTAACTCTAACTGTCCATTTTAGTCAACTGCAATCCTGATTGTGATGATTGTTGTTAATAAAACGACAGCTGTTCGTCAAAGGTTACCATGTATTCCCACTCTTCACAAATACTCGTTGAACGCAGTTTAGTTAAAGTGTTATTAATTATAAATCGTTAGTGAGAAGATACCCAGCGAACAATTTCTTCCGAATTCTGACAGAACGTCGGCAAAAATTTTTGAGTCTGATGCCGAATTCGGTCAGAATTCTTACCGAGATTTATATGAACGGTTGACAAGAATTCGGACCGACATTTCGGAGGAAATTCGGATATTTTTGCAGACGATACTCACAGAATTCTGTCTGAATTCGGATAGAAATCTGGATGTTTGTCCGACAATGTGCAGACAAATTCTGAGCTTTGTCTAACAATTTGTCCGACAATGTTCAGACTAATTGTGGCCTTTCTCGGTCATTTTGTCTCTGACATTTGTCGGAAAATTTGTTCAAAAATCGTCAGAATTTGTATGACTTAAGTCTGAGAAATATACCGTATACAATATGATATCTTTTTAAAGAAAATTCTGACATTTGTCGGACAATTTGTTCAAACATGGCAGAATTTGTCTGACTGAAGTCTGAGAAATATACCGTATACAATACGATACCTTTTTAAAACAGTTATAACATTGATTGTATGGGATTTTGTAAAATACATATACATTTTATTGTTTATAACAAAAATATAAATGAAAATGTACTTCTTAGCTAAAAGGAGACCAAATGCACAACACATTCATTCCTAGTGGACAAAAATATTCGATGAACAAAAGCAACATTCAGTTCGAATTGGTAATTTAAATATTTAAATTTACGGATCAATTTTTATTCTTTTTAACTGATTTACTGACCACTTTATTTAGTAATGACGATCAATTGACACAATCACAAGACACTATAGAAACTGATAATAGAATGCAACAATAATAATAACGCATTTACATCGCCGTTTATCGCGGCCAGGTTAGCGATAACCTTGTTCCCTAATCAAAAACGATGCCCTAAAGTAGGCAGTCAAAATTTCTCTTCACTCGAATGCCAACAAAAAAAAAACGAGTGAAACGTTAATCATTCTTTGCTCTCTCGCTCTTACTCTCTTCATAGAATATTTCAATACACGAGCAGCTTTTTGATAGTGTTATTGTATTCTAGTTATGTTAAAACAAAATTACATAAACTATGCAAAAAGTATGAAATATTCAAGATATGACGCGAGAGATTGAATTGTGATCTCTGTTTGGTTCTCTTTTACGAGCGTTGCCAAATGGCTCACATCTTCTGGTTGTCTACTTCTGGATCGTCTATGATCTAATCTTCGCCGTTTACGCCACATAATTTGAGATTGAATTGACATTGCATGTGGCAGCTCCGTGCTTAGACACACTCCGCTCCTAGACAAAATTATCGAAGACGGCGGCACATCGGAATAATAAAGTTGGTGGCTATTGGCTTTGCCAGTTCTGTACAAGAAATTTGGGACACTTTGGAAATAATTGCACCTTTAAAATTGGATCAGTGGGTCAGTCGATAAAATCGGCTCTCAGTTTAAATCAATTAGAGCAATTTATATCGGCGGCGGCGTGAGTTTTGGGGGCGGCGATGAGGCGGAAAATTTTTGAACGGCTTCCGTTTGTCAAGACAGTCGAACCATACTAAAAAGGTTGAATTTTTTTTTAGTAAATAACAGTGTTGCATCAAAATGTACACCAGTTTAAAATGAGGTTAAAAATTAAACTTAAGTTTCTATAGATTAAAATTGTGTGAGTAATCTTCTGGGTTAGCGCAGGTTAACGGAACTAAACTTCGAAATGCGTTAATCTTGTTTGGTGTAAATGCTGTATAACGGAATAAAAAAAACAAACAAATTCCTTCCGAGAATGTGCAGAGATAGTCGGTCAAATCCCGGTTGCTAAATTTCATTCAGAGAATATGTAGAGGTTTTCGGTCAAATGTCGGGTGCGAAATACCCTTCGGAGAATATGCAGATGATGTCTGATAGTTTCCGTAAGAGATTTCAGAGATTGTGCAGATTACGACTGAAAAAAGATCAAACAATTTGCAGACTAAACCGTGTAACTTTCGATAGACTTTCACGAGTTTTGGGCTAAAGGTCTGATAAAATAGCAGAGATGTAACAGACGTTTTCGGGGGGCTATGAAAAATCGCCTAAAGAAAAGTTGAAAAAAATCTTTATGGAAAATTGCCCTAAAAAATCCTTTACAGGTATGGGCGATATTTCATATGAAATTGTGGGTCTTATTTCATAAATTGTGGGCAATATTTAATTTTCACCGTTTGGGCGATTTATACGTTATTAAAAATTATTCCGAAAAAATCGCTCAATTTTTCACATTTTACTATTAAAAATTCAACAAGTTTCTCGTCTGGACTTCATAAAGATCTATGTATCTAGTGATGCCAATTGCAGCCAAGTCTGACTATAAACGGCTGAGGTTTAATATTTTTCAAATATTGAAGATTTGCAATCCTACATGTATTTTTTATTTCATTCTCACAATGATTTTGGGCTATTTTTCATATGAAAAATTGGGCAAATAATTTGGACCATTTTTTATGGAAAATTTCCCATTATTTTTTGGCGATGTTTCATATTTGTTTTGGGTCATTTTGCATTTATTTTTGGGGTAAATTTCATATGTCATTTTGGACAATTTTTCATATTTTGACCCAATCTTAAAAATTGGGCGATTTTTCATAAAATTTTTGGGTCATTTTTCTTTTGGGCGATATTTAATGCCGCCCGTTTTCGGACGTCAGCCATTTCGCGGCAAATTGTTTACTGGGTAGTTTTTAAGACCATATTTAAGATTCTATAGGATACTTTTAGGGATACAGAAGCGGAAAAGATCTAACATTGTTTTTCGTTAATTTTTTTTTGGGAAGAAACTTTCTATCATTTTGAAATATAGCGTGCATTTACCTAGAGGTAACATCAGTCTCGCCTGAAGTTTCATTTCACATTCTTCGTGGTGAGGTCGGTGCGATAGAGAGATGTTCGAACTGTTGAATTAAATTTGCCATGTAGTTTTGGTGGAGTGGAAATGTGCAAACGCATTTTTGACTTTTTGTTATTTTTTATAGTGCGTATACATTTGTTGCCATAGGTGGTGAAATGGTAAGTGTGCGCGCCTCTTGTACATGAGATCCTGGGTGCGATCCCTGCTCTGATCACTTTAACGTTCTTTCGGCTGCGGTCACCTCGCATAGTGACGGCGACACTACCGAGTAAACGCTTCTACAATACTGTTCGTAATCGGTGTAAAAACTGTAGGTCCCAATGTGTTCGGAATCGGTCTAAAAACTAGGTCCCAAGCAATACACGCACAGCTCACTGGTTGTGAGAAGCTCTCCCCAATTCCTTCATGGGATGTGATGGGAAACTATTTATTTTATTTTTTTTATACACTTGTATTGTATTTAACACACAAATTTTAACACACAAACACGAAATACCGTTTTTGTTTTCTTGTTGTTTTCTTGTCTGCTGTTGCACTGTGAGAAAAAATTAGATTTTTTTCAAAATGATCCAAAACACAAATCTTAGCCCAAGTGCTAGATAATAAGCAAAAACTAACTGACTTCTAAGGGTAAATAATGAATTTTGTCTTTTTGTTGTTTCCATTAAAAATACTCCACATAATATTATAAATTTTGTCATATTTCATCTTTTATCTAGCACTTGGGCTAAGATTTGTGTTTTGGAGTGTTCGAACACATATAGTGAAATTTTATGGCGATAATTTTTGTAGACCATTTTGACCACGCCCCCCGTCATTTTGGAGCAGTTTTCTCCGAGTTTTCAAAAACAAAGTAAAAATTAATTACGTGACAGTTAGAGGGTTAATTTGTTCCACAAAAATGTTTATCTGAATCTTCTCTATAATACATCTCAACATATTTTGTACCTCAGAAGTAAGGAACATACAATTTTGCATGCCGATATGTTGCAGGGAAGTTCCGAGGGGCGAAAACTTTGAGCCGCCCAAAAAAAAAAAAAAAAAAAAATTCGGAACAGATCTACCAAAACGCCGATACACGTATATTTGTTTTTAGATCATTCTTCCAGAATCCGTTGACAGAACTCCATCATTTTTTTTTTGGTGTCGCACAGTGGTATTAACGCATTATTTTTCAACATGTAACGCCCATATGCAACCAAGCATAGCGTCGTACATTTACTGAGAGAAGTGCTTACTCTAGGTATATTTACTCTATGTTTTCAAAATTAGTACATATATTTATTTGAAAAATGCCTTATGCTCAATATTATTCATATCGATAGAATGAAATTGCACCCTCTTGTATTTATCACATTCCATTTTCAACCTTCAATGTACACAATTCTGATGAAGTACAAGCATTAACAGTCTTATGCAGTTATGCGATTTAATCGATTTTACTCCACCAAAAGAAAAGAAAAATCCTTTTGTAATCGCCACAAAACATGTCTGCCATACAAATTGATAACCGTTTAACCCATAACAAAACGTCCAACAAATCCTGCAGCTGTTTCTTAACCTACACTTCGCTGTGAGAATACAACTTTTAGCGTAAAAGTTGAGCGAAAAGTTCACTTTTAACTTTCCTCCATGTCCTTCGTTGTTGGTTGGCGGGGGGGGGGGGGTGTTTTTTTTTTTATTTTCCTCAACCTTTATTGAACAATTTCCAGGGAATGGCTACGGCATGTTTAAAACATATTACATGAATTTTGAATGTATTGTTATTGCAAAAAGGAACAGTGGGACCAATTGAACAACCCAGAGAGTTTATATAAAAGTTTGTAAGATTTAACTTTTGTAATATAAACGATTTGTTGGGTAATGTTTGCTGTTTACTTTTTCAATATACATTTTTAGAATTCAGACGCCAATTGATATTTTCGGATAAGTACACTCAAAAAAAAAAATGTGTTAGTAAAAACGCCAAAAAACGCTGCTGAAAATGGGGATATAAACACATTGACTAAAATAGACTACATCCCATGAAGGCACGAGTAAGGCTTTTCACAATCATTAAGCTGTGCACTTTATGGTTTTGCAATCACTGATTGGGAGCGAAAGTTTCACAACGGTTTCGAACGGTTTTTGGAGAAGCTTTTTTATGACTAAATACTAGTGTATTCAAAACCGAAACCGGTTAACCGGTTAACCGACTTCCGTCCAGTTTTACCGTACGTCGGTTTTTTAAAAATAGCTACTTTCGAAGAACCGGTTTCACCGGTTATTTCAAGTCGATTACCCGGTTTTTCGGTTTTTACACAAATGATATAACAACGCAGAATTTTAAACCAAAGTGCTTTTCATTGCTGATTATGGTTACTGACCCCATCAGACAGACACAAAAGACTTACCAACGAATTAATTCGCTGATATTTTGCTGAAATACGTTTTCCAAGGCAATACAAGTCATATCTGCCAAACCCCGACTTAGGTGTAAGTTCCAGAACTATTGACAGCATAGGTAGTATGTTAGCAAAAATTCGTAAAGGAATAAACATTATTCACAATCCAAAAAGAAGTACAAAACGTCCAAAGGAATATTTATTCGACGATGATTTTACCTAATTGGGTAAGTCAAATGAAGGGGTTTTCAACAGAGACGCTACAAAAGTAAATCGATAGGGACAGCAAACGACGCCATATTTTTTCCCGCTTTTTTGACATTTCTCTTCAGTAAGGTTTGCCATTTCATCATGGAAAGATATACGAGCCAACAACGAGTCGAAATTAATAAAATTTACTACCGAAATTTGGAGTCAGTGGCCTCAACTTTAAGAGCGCTACGTCCAATTTATGGTCGTCATAATTGTCCTACCAGATCAACAATGGAGCGTCTAGTGAGTGGAAAAATTTGAATCCACAGGCACAGTACAAAATGTTCCCGTGCCAGTGAGACAAAGAAGTGCCCGTAGTGTCGAGAATATTGCTGCCGCTGAGGCTTCAGTTCAAGAAAGCCCAAATGTGTCTGTCACACGTCGCTCTCAAGCGTTGGGCATCTCTGGGACGTCGTTGTGGCGAATTTTGCGAGAAGATCTTGGCCTACATCCTTACAAGATCAAATTGACGCAAGAACTGAAGCCGCTTAACCACCATAAGCCGCTTGACCACAAACAACTTGAAAATGATTCGGATTTTCATCGGAAAATCATCTTCAGCGATGAGGCTCATTTCTGGCTGAATGGCTTCGTCAATAAGCAAAATATGCGTTATTGGTCAGACAGCAATCCACACGTAATCAATCCATCAGTCATCATTGCATCCCGAAAAAATTACGGTTTGGTGCGGTTTATGGGCCGGCGTCGTCATTGGGCCGTACTTCTTCCGTGATGATCAAGACCGGCACATTACTGTGAATGCGAATCGCTACCGTTCAATGATAACCGAATATTTTTGGCCCCAATTGGATAATATAGACTTGGAGGACATGTGGTTCCAACAGGACGGCGCCACAAGCCACACAGCGAATGCCACAATCAATTTATTGGAAACCAAGTTTGGTGAACGTGTTATCTCACGAAATGGCCCAGTCGATTGACCGCCTCGGTCGTGCGATTTGACGCCGTTAGATTATTTCCTGTGGGGCTACTTCAAGTCTATGGTCTATGCCAACAAGTCGGCGACGATTGATGAACTTCGTACGAATATCGAACGTGAAATTGCAGCAGAACCGGGCGATTTATGCTTGAAAACAGTCGAAAATTGGGTTCAGCGTCTGGAGTTCTGCAAGCGTGCCCGTGGTGGCCATGCAAAAGAAATCGAGTTCCATACATAATGGCATCGAACGTACTTTCACAGGAATAAAGAATTCCATTGGTATCTAAAGCCGGTTTTGTTTTATTTAAAAAAAACTTTTGTAGCGCTCTTATAAAAAAACTTTTGTAGCGCTCTTATTGAAAACCCCGTTATTAGAACATATGGGTTGAAAAAAATAAATACATAAATAAAGGGTGGGCCATGTAAAATTTGCAATTTGACCCCCCGTTATTGCGAAGTAGAAGGTCAGTTTGACATTTATGAAGTCACAGATTATTAAAGGTTAGAAATTTACTTAATGGGTCGGTTTACGCTTGAAGAAAATTGGGAAATATTAAAAACTTTCTTCAAAAGTTCTGAGTCTTCAACGCAAACTAAGAGATTAACAAAATAAATTCGATAGAAATAGTTAGAGTGCCATCAACCCAGTTTGCGGATCAATTTGTGAAGCAAGTTTGTCAATCCGTGTCCTTATTCAACAAAAGATCTCCAGTGCGATCAGGGGAAAATATTGCCGCTGTAGCTTGAAAAGCCATCAACATTAACTAGCCATCATTCGCAGCAAGTGAACACTTCTCGGACTTCTTTGCGCAGAGTTTTCAAAAGATCTCGGCATGAAGGCATATAAACTCCAATTAGTCCATGAACTGAAGCCTTGTGACCATCCGATGCGTTTTCGCTTCGCTGAATGGGCTGAAGGTCGCTTGGCTGAAGTTGAAGCTCAATTTCACCTCGGAAAATACACACGTCGTCGAGAAAAAGCCGATGCACCCACAGCGAGTGACTGTTGGGTGCGATTTTTGGCACAGCGGCATCGTAGGCCCATTTGTCTTCGAAAATGCCATGCTCAGCGATTTTTTGTTCCTAGTTCAAAAGGATGACATCGACAACATATGGTTTCAACAGTTAACAGTATTCGAAAACCGCATAAATATTGGAGGCCTTGCAGATGCGATTTGAACCCTTTAGACTACTATATCTGAAGCGCCGCGAGAGACAAGTGTTACGCAAACAACCACGAGTCCATTGAGGCTTTTAAACACGAAATACAGGTTTAAACGATGGAAAATGTATTGAAAATTGGACTGATGAAATGAGGCATTGTGTTAAGGCGAAATTAAGTTCCGAATTTTAAACGGCCTACACTTTAGTTTTCTGTTACATCCCATGAAGGCGTAGACTTACACACTTTGATTGGGACCTGCAGTTTTTCACCGGTTCCGATTAAAAATAATCGATTTTTATAAAACGCATAGTTTTAATTTTCTTTCATAAAAAGCGAAACCGGTTATTAACCTGTTTCTTCACCTCGATTTAGCCGAAAACCGGTTTCGCCAAAATCAGGATATTCGAAGAAACCGAAAACCGACATTTCAGCAAAACCGGCTTTTTTAATACACTACTAAATACTCATTAATGTCGCCGCCACTAGGTGAGGCGAATGCAGTGTATGGTGTTCAGAGCAGGAATTGAACCCACATTCCCTGTACAAGAATCCATTGCAGCACCAACGGTCAAGTATAACTATTTAATTTTGCTATTTTTTGACCTTCATGGAAATTTTACAAAGTAATATTTCCTTAGAACACTCAAATCTTAATTTCTAATTTTAAAATAATTTTTTTAAGAATTATATCCGTTTAAGTTTATATTATTCGATCTTTCAGTTCTTATGTTTTTTTAATAATTGTTCGGTTCAAGGTCAATAACTATTAAAAAGTACTTTTTAATAGAAATATAATGATCTGTAACGTGACGTCATGACGCCCGTACATAATAGCAAACACTCACCGCCATTCCCATCCGCATACGTCCCTGGTCTACCCGTCACCTAAGCATACACAACATCCATCAGTCGCACCAACCACCGCGAACAATCACACTCACTAACAACACACAAGCTCTGTCGACGTTGTGTACATATTAGCAGCGAACTAGTTTTAATGGTCACACGAGAATGAGTGATTGGATGCAATTCTCATTTGCGTCACTACAGCATTGCTACTTAATGTTAAGGTTGACTAGACTCCAGTCGTCGCCTCCGAGCGAACAACCAGCCAAGATTATAGCATTTTGCCTGGGGCTCTAGTTCGACAAAGGACAGGAGCACATTTTGGGATCCGTTCTTTAGTAAAGACGGTGAAAATACATTTGCTACACAGGAGTTTCGGCTCACTGTTCCTACACAGGAGTTTCGGCTCACTGTTCCTACACAGGGGCTTCGGCTCACTGTTCCAACACAGGGGCTTCGGCTCACTGTTCCTACACAGGGGCTTCGGCTCACTGTTCCTACACAGGAGTTTCGGCTCACTGTTCCTACACAGGGTCTTCGGCTCACTGTTCCTATGTAACACACCCGACGATAACCGATACCGAACTGTTCTAACCGGACATGTAAAGCACATACCGAGCCAGCATCCCGCATATCCGATACCGATCTACGCAGCGAATCCGACGCACTAAGTGCCCGATCATCCCGAATCAACCAGCCTGCCCCAGAAGAGTGCTAAGCCAAGATAAGCGCCCCCAGAAGAGTGTTAAGCCAAGATAAGTGCCCCCAGAAGAGTGTTAAGCCAACATAAGTGCCCCCGGAAGACTGTTGTCAATCAAGACGAGTGATTTCAAGCTAAGAGGAGTGTTCCCACCGAGTGAAGCAGTTTATGTTATTCCTGTAGATCAAATTACTGTGTAAATTAAATATCAATAAAGAATCTGAATTCGAAACTATTCTGTTCTTATTTCGAAAGGTTTGGTGGATCCTAACGAAAGACTCTGGACATGGCTGAGCTTACCTCAGCCCTAGACAAAACCACGTTACAGATCATGTGTGAAATTGATCATTATGGTGGATGGTTGGTTGGTTTTAAAGAATTGTGTAAGAACATTTAACTAAACTTGACTGTAGTGGATCAAACTCCTAAACAAAATAATTGAATAAGTCGCTGTATTTCTTTTGGATTTAAAATGTTCCACAAATGAGATTAGGAAATTTCGGGAGGATTCTTTAATTTTAATATCGGGTATACTAAATACTTACTTTACTTAAATTGTTTGACTATTTTACAACCTCATGAGGTCAGACGTCTTACACATATTAATTAAACAAACAAATTAAACAAATTTTTTTTCTCGCCAGTTGGTAACACCAAGGCTACGAAGGGATTCTTCTGCTTGGTTTTTCCAGCGGAGTCTTGGTCGTCCTCTTTTCCTTCCATCTTCGTCCATTCTGATAACATGGCCTAGCCAACGCAATTGGCCCACTTTGATTCGTCTAGCTATGTCCACGTCAGAATATAGGTTATATAGCTCTGGGTTCTAGCGACGTCGGTACTCGTCGTTTTCCCTAACAGGACCATATATTTTACGGAGAATTTTTCTCTCGTATACTCCCAGGTCATCCGCTTGCGATATGACCCAAATTTCTGAGCCATATGTCAAGACAGGTAAAATGAGAGTCTGATATAGCTGGACTTTTGTCCTTCGAGAGAGGGCTTTGTTCCTAAACTGCTTGCTGAGCCCAAAATAGCATTTATTTGCAAGCACAATTCTCCTATCTATCTCCAGGCTGACGTTGTTGTCCTGGTTCACGGCGGATCCAAGGTAGACAAATTCATCTACCACTTCAAAATTAAATCGGTTGTCAACGTTCAAGTGCGGACCAAGTCGAGAGGTTTCTCGAGTCGTTGACACCATCAATTTTGTCTTGCCCTCATTAACAGCAAGGTGGGTCTGATTCTTTTTCGATTCTTGAAAATACTCCAGTAACGTCTCGCAAATTTCGACCAGTGATGTCTATGTCGTCAGCGTACGCCAGCAACATATGGCTTTTCGTGTTAATGGTCTTGCTCGTATTTACTGCAGCTTTCCTCATTATTATCTCGATTAAGATGTTGAAGAGATTACACGAAAGTGTGTCACCTTGTATCAGTCCTCGCTTGGTACAGAATGGTTCAGTGAGGTCTTCCCACTTTCACTGCTGAGTTGGTGTTGGTCAGCGCCATTCTACAAAGGCGGATCAGTTTTGCCGGAATCCCAAGTTCAGACATAGCTTCGTACAGTTTTCCCCGTATGGTGCTATCGGAAGGAGATTTGTAACCGACAAAAAAGTTGTATGTATGGATTTGCCTTTCGTGGGTCTATTCCAGGATTTGGCATAGCGTGAATATGTGGTCAGTCGTGGATTTGGCTGGTCTAAAACCACACTGATATGGTCCAATCAGGTTTTCAATAATTGGCTTTAGTCTTTCACATAATACGCTCGGCAAGACCTTATACGCGATGGATAAAAGACTGATTCTATACTAAATATTATTTTTCGTAATAAATCCAAGAAGACTATCATAGGCATAACCCTGTTCTCTGATTAGTCCCTCGTACAAGATTGGCTGGTATCAGAAGAGTGCTGCTTTTTTAATTACAGTGCGATTCATTGTACGATTCATTTTACTGCGTAGGCTCAAAGGCACCCTTTAGGTTATAGAGAAGAACGGGCTGGCAGAAATTTCATGAACTAGCCATTACAGTGTTGCAAGATTGAATACAAATCGTTGTAACACAGCAAGCGAAGTAAAGGAAAAAGTGTAAAATTTTACCGTTCTTCTGTACAAATGATTTATTGATATGTTGTAACGCGGTTTTGTCAAAGGTTGAGGTAAGCTCAGTTATGTCCAGGGTCTTTCGTTAGGATCCACTAAACCTTCTGTAATAAGATCAGAATGGTTTACCCTTCTCTGTGATTTGAATTCAGATTCTTTATTGGTTTTCTTATGATACAAAATAAATTAATTTAAGGAAACAATAGAATAGTTTGGAACGGTTGAGGTTACCCTTCTGGGAATGGTTTGAGAACACTCCTTTGGGTTCGATCTGAGAGCACTCTTCTAGGAGCGGTTTGACAACAACCTTTTGGGAACGGTTGATAATGCTCTTCACACTCCGTTGTGTTCGGGCTGATAGCACTCTTCTGCGATTGGTTTGACAACCCTCCTTTGAGAACGGTTAAGTGTACCCTTCTGGAAATGGTTTGAGAGCACTCCTTTGGGTTCGGTCTTAGAGCACTATTCTGCAATTGGTTTGACAACACTCTTCTGGGAACGGTTAAGAGTACCCTCCTGGGAATTGTTTTGAACAATCCGTTGGGTTCGGTCTGAGAATGGCTCAAGAGCGGTTCAGCTCGTCTTTCAATACGGGCATCTTACTTTATATTCGAATGGGCAGAACTGGATCGGGAATCGGATTTACATCTGTTGATAACAAGAATATGGTGGAATAGTCAGCCGAAGCCACGGTGGAATAGTCAGCCGAAGCCACTATGGTAGAATAGTCAGCCGAAGCCGTTATGGGGGAATAGCCAACCGAAGTTACTTTGGTGGAATAGTCAGCCTAAGTTGCTATGGCGAAATAGTCTACCGAAGTCGCTATGGTGAAATAGTCGACCGAAGTTGCTATGGCGAAATGGTCAACCGAAGTGGCTATGGTGGAATAATCGACCGAAGGTGGCATAGTCAGCCGAAGCTGCTATGGTGAAATAGTCAACCGAAGTCGCTGTGGTGGAATAATCGACCGAAGTCGCTATGGTGGAATTGTCAGCTTAAGCCGTTATGGTGGAATGGCCAGCCTAAGCCGCTATGGTGAAAAAGTCAACCGAAGTCGCTGTGGTGGCATAGTCAGCCAAAGCTACTATGGTGAAATAGTCAACCGAAGTCGCTGTGGTGGAATAATCGACCGAAGTCGCTATGGTGGGTTTGTCATCTTAAGCCGTTATGGTGCAACAGTCAGCCTAAGCCGCTATGGTGAAATAGTCAACCGAAGTCGCTATGGTGGAATAATAATGTATTTAAGTAAAAAGTTTTACTCTTGATTCCTTTCGGACTTTTGGGTGTGGTTGGCTGGTTGAAGTGTTCGGTGTGAGTGATGAGCGGGTGTTTGGTTATATTATATACATATGTGCGGATTATGACGTCAGGTTAAAATGTCCTACATCACCTACCCAGGAAAATGGCGGCAACTAGTTTGGTGGACGAAAGAACTGGGAAAGTTAACGAAATCCACAAGAAAACTTTACAATAAGGTACAAGAAATACAACTAGACTAGGACTGGACTACGTATAAGTTCATGTTCGGTCAGTTTTAAAATGGGAATTAAAGCGGAAAAGCGAGCTACTGGGATCAGCTTCTGTGAGTCTATACTACAAGTTAACGAAGAAAATCGCCGAGTGTCATCTAAGATCCTCAAGGTACTTGGTTACGTTGGACGAGCTGAGACACTTGAGGTCGTAATGGACACTCGCTTCCCTAAATGAAGAAATACCGCAATTTATATCATATGTATACCACATTTTTCTGTTTCTCTTATCATTCGCTTGGGGGTAATTGATAACGTGGTGGACGAGACAAAACTGGCTTAAGCTAGAAAATAAATATTTTCCCATATTTTCCGTAGGTAAGAAAATCAAACTTACTTTCTTCCACTTGTCGGGAACAAAGAATAGCCTGTAAATACCCTGTAATACGTCTGATAAAGCTGACGTACTTTGCATCTCATCCGGACGTGGCAATTTAAAGTGCTTAAAGCCATGTATAGCTCAAACGCCGTCGGTGGTGCAATGGTAGTGTGCGCGGCTCTTGTACATGAGTACGTGGGTTCGGTCGCTGCTCAGACCACCTTACATTTCTTTCTATGGCTGTTAATTCGCTTAGTGACGGCGACGCTGTAGAGTATTTAGCCATGAAAAAGATTCTCAATATACTGTGCGGAACCGGTGTAACACTGTAGGTCCTAATCAGTGAGAATAATAAAGCTAGAAAGCGCACAGCTCACTGGTTGTGAGAAACCCATTTTTTTTATTAACAACAGAGATTTCAAGGATTTTATCTCCTAGTCTCGTTTAAATATCGATACAAATCTTCTTTAAACTTCTCGAAGATTCAAAAATTTTGAATTTTAAAACAAAAAACATCAGTGTAACATGAGAGAGGAACACCTTTCTTTAAATGTAAAGTTTTCAGTCATTCTAACATGACAATGATATTACAAATTAGTTACTTAGGGGAAAATTTCTTTTGAAATTTTGTTTTGTACATTTTGAAATCTTAAATCCATTCAAAATTCACCACTGTGCAAACTACGATATTCTGAGAACTGGCAACAACTTTCGTAAAGTTCTTGAGGAAACAAAAAGTTACGCTTAAGTTTTTGAATAACCATAAAGTGCCAAACGACACACACATACTCGTACGCAGTTGCCACTATAATCTCAACAAATACAAAAAGAAAATTCTAAAGATTCGAAATACTATTACGAAAATTATTTAAAGGTTTTAAAGACAAAAACAGCAACAAAAGATAATTTTACTCTCATTTAGATTCGAAAAAGAAAATTCAGTTCGAGTACTGTAATCAAGTAATCCAAACAAGAAAATGCATTCCCTCGGCAGTAGAAGGAAACGGAAGCTAAACGTATTGTGCTTAAGTTTTTGTCGTTCTCATTTCTATTGCAAATATATTTTATTGTTTGAATTTATTTAAATAAAACTAAACTGAGAGACAGACAAAATAAAAAACGGACAACAATGACAAGAAGCATTAAAAGTGACTGCAATAATATGTTAAAGGATCCGAAAGAAACCGGAATATAAAACATAAAAAAAATATACTGAGATATGCTGTATATGTCGTTCTATTAAATAAGGAAACAAATTTACTAAAAAGGATAATGTGCGGCATATGTAGAATGTCCGTATGTATTTGTATGCCACAAGGACATCCTCACTCATACACAATGATAATAGCAAACAAATAGAAATGCAAAAACTGTACAAGCAATTTCCTGTGGTAAGGACACCACATACTACCAGCAGTAGAACAAAACCACACACACAAGAAAACAAAGAAAGAAAAAAAAAGGAATCTAAAAAGATGTGATATATTCACATATAAAAATACATTAAAATTCTTAGGAGAGAAAACGCATTTTCTATAAGCGAGGATAGGACAGATAAGTGAAGAAAGTTAATATTGTGTACACATTGCAAAAGGAAACGGCCCCTGTAACATATTCTTCCAAACACATTCTGCAGGAACCATGTCCGTGTTTGGAACACACTGAAAATATTCAGATAATTGCAAGCCCCAAACTCACTTATAATTAAATACAAACATAAGCATATTTACTTGGAACCATATCGGTGTTTCAGTCCAAACATCTAAAAGTATATATTTCCATTTCCTATGAGCAATACAGATCAGGAGTTTACTTCTGCAATTAGAAAAAATTTAAACAGCCGGCACCAGGATTTGAACTCACGTTGGCAGGTGATCGATACGAAAATTTGGACTCTTATTACACTGTGAGACAAAATTAGATTTTTTTCAAAATGATGGATTTCTGTCAACGGATTCTGGTAGAAAGGTCAAAAAAAAAAATATACGATATACGTGTATCGGCGTTTTGCCAGATCTGATCAGATTTTTTTAGGGAGGGTCAAAGTTTCCGCGCCTCGGAACTTTCCTGCAACATATCGGCATGCAAAATTGTGTGTTCCTTACATCTGAGTTACAAACTATGTTCAGAAGTTTTATAGAAAAGATTCAGGTAAACATTTTTGTGGAACAAATTAACTCCCTAACTGTCATGTATAACCATAATTTTTACTTTTTTTGAAAACTCGTAAAAAAACTGCTCGAAAATGACGGGGGGCGTGGTTCAAAATGTTCGCCGTAAAATTTCACTATATGTGTCCGTACACTCCAAAACACAAATCTTAGCCCAAGTGCTAGATAAGAAGCAAAAACTATCTGCCTTCTAAGGGTTAATAATGAATTTTGTCATTTTGCTGTTTCCATTAAAAATAGTCCACATAATATTATGAATTTTGTCATATTTCATCTTTTATCTAGCACTTGGGCTAAGATTTGTGTTTTGGAGTGTTCGGACACATATATTGAAATTTTATGGCGATCATTTTTGTAGAACATTGTGGCCACGCCCCCCGTCATTTTCGAGCAGTGTTTTGCGAGTTTTCAAAAAAAGTAAAAATTATGGTTATACGTGACTGTTAGAGGGTTAATTTGTTCCACAAAAATGTTTATCTGAATCTTTTCTATAAAACTTCTAAACCAATTTTGTACCTCTGAAGTAAGGAACACACAGTTTTGCATGCCGATATGTTGCAGGGAAGTGGCGGAAACTTTGACCCACCCTAAAAAAAATCTGATCAGAACTGCCAAAACGCCGATACACGTATATTTTTTTAGACCATTCTACCAGAATCCGTTGACAGAACCGCATAATTTTTTTGGTATCGCACAGTGTTATCAGCGCCTTAGCGTTCTAGGCCAGTGACCGATTTGTTAGAAGAGTCACAAACTTCGAAAGGATCGTCAACCTGAGTTCAAATCCTGGTGCCGACTGTTTGCAATTTTTCTAATTGCAGAAATAAACCCATGAGCTATAGAGCGCATAGGACATGGAAATTATTCTTCTAATAAATAAATGAAGATAGAATCATATATAATACAAATCTATAAGTGTGTTTGTTTCCTCCCAAGCCTCCGTATATTTACGTGGAGGCATAGACTAATACAATAAGAGTGTGCAACTGAAATGGTATTGGACCGGAACAGAATGAGAAAAGGCTTTATTGATGTTTTAACATCTATAGGCACGGGGAGGGCAATCTATCAAAGCGAACACATGCAAACAATACACAGCGTTAGCTTCACATACGTGGTTGTTGTACAACAATAGGTTCTGCCTGAAAATAAATACATATGATGGGATTGATGTAGCGGCAGCGAACAAACAGGCAGGCCGCCGTCGGCAAAGAGTGTTAAATAGTATAGGGAACTCATGGAACGAATTGTATGACTCAAAAGCACTGGCGACATCTGGCGAAAGATTCAAAACGTTTTACTCTCTTTTTGTCATAACTTGGTCCATTCATAATTTTGATGTGAAACATTGATGCCTTTTGAAACATTTATGCTTTTTGTATTGTTTTATGTAATAACATTGTCGAAATGGTGCATTTATATTGAAGTATAATAAGAGTAGTTTATGTTCTTTTACTCAGACTCTCCACATGAGAGCGGAAAGAAAAGAGTGCTCTGTTTATGACAAAACAAAAACAATTATTACAGTGAGCTAAATATTGCTTTATTTATTTTAACAATATTACATCTAATTTTAAAGCAGATGTAAGAAAAAGAAAGTGCAATAGCAAAAGAGCCCTCAGAGCGTGGAAATAAGTATGGTGGTAGTGATGTGAAGACGAAGTCTTGGTACTCGTAAGCTTACGAAGATAACACAATGTATGTACATGTGTATGTTTATTTGCATTCTCTTTGTTTTTTGCGGGAATAAAACAAAAAGTATTAAGCAAGAAAATAGTGACACATGTACTTGCACATGTCTTTAAATAATTTTAAGTATTAATATTGTTTAAATGAAACGTCATCATATGATTGATGGCTGTTTTTTATTTTCCAATGTACCATTTACTAATGAGTTCATAGAAATCGAACAGGTGCAATGTAACAAAAAGGTGTTACCACATCACCCACCCGTGAGTTCGAACCCTCATTGATTTTATTTAACAAATTTGCTTTTCATTGCAGTCAATAATTTTACTCTAATGGTTCACTACATCTTCCTGTTTGAACTTGTTAAACCTTTTGTCTCCCCTATAGTATAGTATATATAATTACCTCAAAACCACACTCAATTGATGAGTTCTGCACTTTTGGTTTGATGCCCCAAAGGAAAATGTATAGACACTTAAAAAACTCACACAGCAACATATTGCAGGAACCATGTATATGTTTGCAAGCACTGTTTTCATGAGTTGAAGATCTGCTGCTTTTTTGTTTCTTTGTTGTCTGTCACGTTTTTGTTGTTAGCAGTTTTCAATTAAAAAAGCCATATTTGAGTCACAAAAAATATATTATAACTTATTAATCATTGCGTCTTTAACATGTAATACTGAATGGCAAATACAATGTGTTTGGACACAAATATACTATATTTGCGACAAGCTACAAACAGGTTATATTTGCAGTCAAACAACAAAAAGTACAAGATGTTTCAGCGTGTGAAAATTACCTAAATACTTCCAGTCATCTACCGCTATTTCTCGTTCTTACTTTATTCATCATGATTTCGAAACTCCCAGGTTGATCAGCCATGGCATCGAAACCCCCTGCGTGAAAGTATGTGCGTATTTTTTCTCAAAAACGCGGTTACTTACGTAGAAACTTCAATATATATATTAATTATTATAATTAATATAAATCTACATTTATAACCAATTAGGAAAAAATATAAAAGATTTAAATGGGCCCTTTTTACATTTACAAGCATTGAATGCTTTATTTTCTTTTTCATGAAATGAGAAACTGCTGTTTCTCCTTTCATTGTTGTCTCTCAAGTTACTATATTCGCATTTATTTACTCTTTTCTTAACTGAACACAGATGTTTGTGTTTAATTAATGTGAAATTTTGTTACAGCATAGTTGCATAATCGACCAAGCGCATTTCTTATCATCTATCATCAAAACAATTTTTGAAGTAAACAGTGCAACAAACACAACTATATTTGTATCACAAACACAGTTACATTTGATCACAAACACGTATATTATAACATACTAATCATTGTATCTCAAACATGTAATATTGAAGACCAAACACAATAAGTTTGGACACAAGTTTACTATATTTGCGACAAGGTCCTACCACACGTTATAATTGCATCCAAGCAACAAAGAACACAGATTTTTCAGCGTGTATGAAATGTATAACCAAAAATGTGAGTACAGGTTTCAAGTATAGGTTTGACTTTATTTGAATTTATGGATAATCCGTTTGCCACAATTTCCTCTTGCTCAGCTCATCTGGAGGTAATCGTGCGAAATCAGGTTTGACAGACAATTGGGAATATGGGATAAACAGCACGTTGAAAAATCTTTCTCTTTTTGTGTTTTAGATGCAACTGTAACGTGTTTGTGGCTTGTCGCAAATATTGTATACTTGTGTCCAAACACATTGTGTTTGCTATTCAATATTACATATTGGAGACACAAAGATTAAGAGGTTGTAGTATATTTTTACGTGACTCAAATTTGGTTTTGTTTGTTGAAAATTGCTGGAAACAGAAACGTGACAGACAACAAAGAAACAAAAAAGCAGTAGATCTTCAATTCATGAAAACATTGATTGCAAACACATACATAACATATATGGTTCCTGCAATATATTGCTGGGACCCCTTTTGTAGCGTGTGCATATAAGTATGGAAAAAATCGTTGAAAAATCTTTCTCTTTTTGGGTTTTAGATGCAACTGTAACGTGTTTGTGGCTTGTCGCAAATATTGTATACTTGTGTCCAAACACATTGTGTTTGCTATTCAATATTACATAATGGAGACACAAAGATTAAGATGTTGTAGTATATTTTTACGTGACTCAAAGTTGGTTTTGTTTGTTGAAAACTGCTGGAAACAGAAACATGACAGACAACAAAGAAACAAAAAAGCAGTAGATCTTCAATTCATGAAAACATTGATTGCAAACACATACATAACATACATGGTTCCTGCAATATATTGCTGGGACCCCTTTTGTAGCGTGTGCATATAAGAATGTTTATCAAGCTTTAAGGAGCGTAAATACATCAGTTTAGTATTGATATCTAAATAAAAAAGTATTTTTTTTAAATTTTAATAAAATCTCATGTGGATTAATAACCCGATAAACTATTACACTCGTTTTCTAAAGCTTTCCTTATAATTTCTAATGGTGGTTGTATAATTAGGGTCATTTCCAAACAGTCTCAATTATTCATTTGAATTTAAGGGTTTTATTACTTGCTTCCATTTTTTACAGCATTTTAAATCTTGACGCTACAATTTACCGTTACAATTTAAAATCGGCTAACAAAAGACAAACATTGCATTGCATTCAAATGAATATTTTAAGATTTTTTTTTGAAAGTGAACATGATAATTTGATCACCACTGTATGAATTTGATTTGACAGACGTTAAATTAAACGTTAATTTTCATAAGCTCAGCAAAGTATAGACTATAGAAGTATAGAGTTATAGAGTTTGATAGAGTAACATTCTTTCTATTAATTATTTTCTCCAAAATTATCATACGATCATCGTTTTATCATCAGATTTTATGTTTATATATACAAAGGAGAAACATAAAATATTATTTTTACTACAAATACGAACTTGGTAGAAACAACACTTTTTACTACTATCAGTAGTAGTGTGAACCAGGGTTGCCATATATAACTGAATTTATTTCAGTAAATCTGGTTAATATTTCGAATTAAAATATAGAATTTGTTCGGTTTGTAAATCTTTGTTCCAAAATCATTGAGAAATCTAAATAGAGTGCAGCATAAATATACGCGACTGGAGTGAAACTTTATATGTGTAGTTGAAAGTATTTTTGAATTTCGTTTTTGTTCGATGACTGTAAATATTCGTTTGCATGTAATGGGTTATTCATTTTGAGGTAATTTTCCAGTAGGGATTTTATATCAGTTGAATATTATTTAACGATATATTCGTTCTGTATTGTTTAACATTTTATCATGGGAAGATTTAGACGGGCACAGCGTTTACAAATTATTCAGTTGTATTACGAAAATCAGAATTAAACGAGGAATATGTTTCGTATACTTATGTTTCGTACCTTATGGGCCACTTAATCGGCCTACTCAAAGCTTAATTGCACAGGCCTACAGCCAAAATTGCAATGAATAACCGATATACAGTTTTGATGTACTTAGGTCCCCTAAGTACGAAAATAGTCGACATTTTCAAATCTATGAATTGGGGGTTTTTTAAATGCTTTTAAAGTAATATTTTCAATTTTTTGAAACATTTCTTCACACAATCTAAAAAAAATTTCAATTCTTATCAAAGTTAAAAAAAAAATGGCTTTCCATGAAGGGATTGGGGAGAGCTTCTCACAACCAGTGAACTGTGGGCGTTCTAGTTTTACACCCAGTGAGTTAAAAACAGACGGGTTTGGGAATAACAGCGAAACACAGCCAGCGATTTTTATGATCCGTATCTCATTTTATGCTTAAGATATGTAGATCTGTGACCGTCGGTAGTGCACTGCTTAGTATGCGCGGCTCTTGTACATGAGAACATGTGTTCGATCCCTGCTCTGACCACCTTACACTTCTTTCGACGACGGTCAGCTCGCTTAGTGAGGGCGACACTATCGAGTACTTAGCCATGAAAAAGTTTTTAAAAATTCCGTCCGGAACCGGTGTAAAACTGCAGGTCCCAATCAGTGAGTGTAAAACTAGAAAGCGCACAGCTCACAGATTGTGAGAAATGTCGTTCCGATATTTGTGAAGCATCATCTTCAGCAGCGTCTAGCCCGTTAAGCCATTGCGTTGTGTATTTACACAAGTCACTAACCGAAGACATTTATTGATTGTGTGCAGAGTGATTGTTTTCATTTGCATTTAGTTTCATGCATATTTCAATAGGATCATTCCAAACAACTGCTGGTGAAGGTCTGTGTCTAGATCTGAAATAGCTCTGCAGTTTGCCAGGAATCATGAGGATGTATTTTACAAATGTTCTTTTGAAACTATATCTATATTACTTTATATATGGAGATATAGTAGTACCGTACACTGGATTTTATTTCTGGGCTTGATATTTTGGTTGAAAAATAGCACTACTTTCAAAAATCACCTATTAAAGAAATAATTACGAGGGGTAAGGGGGGGACCGGGGCTACGTGCCTGAGATATAGAATGGTATTGAGCTTGAGTAATAAAATAAAAAAGTACCTGTAAAATGGCTGAACAAATATAAAAATCATCCCTAATGAATTACGAAAGGATGTTGGTTTAAAAACGTAAAATTCAATTCGAACGAGAATTGATGCCTAGCGCCTTCCGAACCATCATTATTTCAGTCTATGGGCTCTTGAAAAGTCTAAAGAACCTCCACTGTTTTTATCCGAAATTTTGGTCAGCGATTAGTCACATTTCTGTCTTAATGGCTACGTCAATAAACAAAAATGCCGCATTGTATCTAAGGAGCAAACCGCAGATGTTCAAGAGCTGCCATTACATCCAGACAACACAATGGTTTGTTGTGTTTTATGGGCTGGAGGAATATTTCTTTAACGTATCTGTGTATGTCGCAAGTTATCGCGGTATGGTAATGTAGTTTTTGCTGCCCGAAATTGAATCCCGTGGTCTAAACGACATTTGGTTACAACAAGACGGCGCTACTTGACACTCAAATCAATAATGTTAAGCTTCATACCAGTGAAAGGACCTCCTAGATCATGTGAGAGCACACCTCTTAAGTTTTTCCTTTGAGACTACGTAATGTTCAAAAAAAGCCGCTCACAATCCTCAGACACGTCAACGAAAATTGGTGCTTCAGAATAGAACACGTTAACCGCTGTTACGGCCAATATTATACTACGGTTTCTTTTGTACGATAATAGGAATTACTCGATAAAATAATTTTTTGGTTTGTTATATTTTTTCTAAAAGTATCTATGCATGTTCAAATATGTACGTTCATTCGTCTCTTCTTTTCTTCATCGATATCGTAGTTAAATCTTTGCCTTCCGTCTTGTACAGTGAGTGGTTGCATATGTTTGTAGACAGTTACTTTAAAATGCTTAAAGAGCTAGTTGGGTTTTAGCTATGAATTCGTGTTTCTGCCTATCCATTTTGTGTGCTTTTGTGCCCACTTTTTGGAGTTGTGTACATATGTGGTGCTTTTGTGTACCTTTGTACACACTTTTTGTAATTTGTGTACACTTTTTGTAATGTAATGTTTTTACTTTCGTCTACCGCGACGTGTTACGTTCAGTCTATTTCCGGTATCGCGACTGTTACCTTCACTCCATTTTCGTCACAGAAAATGTTGAGGATCAGGATTACAATACCCTCCCATAAGAAACTCATTTCATAAAACTGAAAACTTTAGGCATGATATGACATGTCATTCAGAACGATTTCGGCGTCATCGTGAACTTAAGCCTTTTCGAGTTTTATCATCAAGTGTCAGTACCTTTTATTACTGAGGTGACTAAGATAATATGTTGGCAGTTCGGATCTCAAGGCCACATTCCTGTGTGCAATAGTCGCGCGTAGTAACCGTTGAATCTAGGGTGGTTGGACTACAGGTATATGGGAATGCTAATAATTTAAAAGCTTTAATAATGATGGAAGCAGGTACGTCAGTGATTAAAATATTGCAGAGAAGAATTTCCATTTAATAATATTTGAAAACATCATTCAATATTCAGCTTTTAAGGTTCCGGTTCAGTTCTGAGAATACCTTAGCGAGGATGAATTTACTGGACAATGTGCAAAGGAACGACCAAGATTCGATCGAAAAGATCGGATAAGAAACTTAAGCCAAAATTTTGAGCGACCAACTGAAGAAAAAGTGTAAATTACAAATTCACGAACACAGAATAAGAACTGTATCCGCTACACTTAAAGAAACACCCTTCGTCACAGGGATGAAAGTTATTCGTTAGTGTGTTTACAGAGCTACAATGAAAACTTTCGAACATTCGACATTTTGTCGTACAAGATTTCTTGAATTTACTTTTCCGGTCTCGAACAACCCCGAGGGGTCAGGGGCCTTACAAAACGAAGATAACATGTTTCGACAATCAGTTCGATCTTTTGCCTCATCTCTACAGTTGGTAATGCCAAGTGTACGCAGGGATTCGTCAACCTAGTCCCTCAAGCGGGGTCTTGGTTTTCCTATTTTTCGTCTTCCCCCGAGTTCAGTTTCGAACACCCTTCGTGGTGGTTCGTCCTGATCCATTCTACTGACATTGCCTAGCCAGCGGAATCGCGTTATCCTGATCTGCTTAACTATGTCAATGTCGAGATATTGCTCATACAGCTCACGTTTCATGCGTCGCCAATACTCGCTGTTAGGCCATAAATAAATTTCCCGGAGTATTCCTCTTTCGAAGACTCCTACAGATGTTTCATCTGCTTGCGATAAGAGCCAGGATTCTGCACTATGAAGCAAGACAGGTTATACACGCTTAAAAATCTGTCTTTTTTGTTGTTTGGATGCAAATATAAAGTGTGTTTGGACATTGTCGCAAATGTAATACACCCAGCGAAATAAATGTAAAGGCAACACCATTTTTTGTTTTTTTCCAAATGTTGTGAGAAATTTTCAAGTTTTTATTTTATATTGTATTAGTCCTTGCAAAATTAAATACTTTTCAGCAAAAATACTATGAATATGACTTCTTCAAGGTGAATTACCAAAAATAAACTAATTACTAGTGCGAAATATTTGTAAAGGCAACAGGTTTATTCGAACAGTCTAAAAAGTTTCGTAAGACATATGATCTTCATTATCGCTAATAACTTCTACTAAACCTCTTGGCATTGAGTTTATCAACGAATGAATATGCGCAAGATCAGTTACCCTCCATTTTCTGGTATTGCTTCTCTTCGATCCTTGACATTCTCCAACTGGAGTCCTGGGTGGTAAACTTGGGTAGGTAACTAGACCAGAGGTTCTCGATCGGATAGAGATCAGAACTAAGTACAGGCCAGTCGAGAGTTTGTATTATTTCTGGGCTCCAGAAACTTTGGAGTTTTCTTAGACCGATGTGCTATTGCGATGTCCTGCTGGATTATAAATTTTGGAACACAAATTTCCCCTCCAGAATTAACTAAGACGACATCCAATAGTCGAATATAATACTAGGAGTCAATTCTTCTGCAAACGAAGCATATTGGAGTGGTTCCTCTATAACTCATACCTGCCCACACCATAAGGGAGCCACCGCCAAAATTTCGCCGCTGACGCATAATTTTGGAAAAATCTCTGGAACGCCAATATTCGTCCCAGCCATCAGGTACAGCAAAATTTAATTTTTGCATCGAAAAATATCACCGGTCATCCAAAAATGTGTATATTTCAGCGAAATTAAATCTGTCTAATTCGTGTCTTGGCCTGAGACCAAGTTTTGCATACTTTTTCCCATATGGCAGTTGCAAGTCGCGTTTCATTATTTGTTGAACACGACGTAACCCTGCTCCCAAGCTCAATTCCGCAATAAATTCCTTATCGCCGAAGTTTTGTTTAACAGCAACCCTTTTGAACTCTCTTTTGGCGTTGCTACTGATCAGTGGTGTCCTTCCTGGTCGTTTTGTGTTTCCATATTGGCCACCCTATTTTATAAAATTGTCAATGACACAGCTAGTAGATCTTTTCCATAGCCTCGAAATTTCCCGATTCATCATGATAATCTTAAATTTTCCCTTTTCTTCTTTACTTAGGTAGTTTCCTCCAGGTATTCTTTATAAATTATTTTGTTTTTAATTTTACCTACGTTAATTTTAAAACACTAAAATAACAATCAAATAAAACTCACTTCTGTTTAAGTTCCTATTTACTACTGTTCGAATTCGGTTTGTTTTTCATGTTGGCTTTATATATATTTCGCACCAGAAACAGAAAAAACAACGTCACTTTTCATTTAACTTCTAAAAGAGATCGAATGGTTACATTTTCCGACATAATATACCTCATGATACATATATGCAATAAAATTATACTCCAAAAGCCCAGTGCATTGAGAGTACCGAGAAAAATATATTGCCTTTATAATTATTTCGCTGGGTGTATACTTGTGTCCAAACACATTCTGTTGGCTATTCAATATTGCGTGTTTGAGACACAATGATTAATATGTTATAATATATGTATGTGTTTGCGACCCAAATGTATCTGTGATATAAATACAGCTGTGTTTGCTGCACTGTTTAGGCTCTCTCGAGACCCAGAGAATCATAGAGGGCGAATGAGAGACTCTATCATGTAAGTATGTATCTGTATTTCTGGATTATTCTCTCAGTCAGTGATTCATAAATATTCCCGAATGGGCGTGTAATATTGCAGATGAAGTCAGTGTTTCTTATTTCGGCTGATGTATTGCGTTTTAGTTTCACGTATTCAGTCGTCAATGGTTCACCGGACAGAGGATATCAAAATCGCTTGATCAGTGAGAAAAGTATAAACGAAGGCCCGGACGGTTAAATGGTTTGTGTTGCAGCTTTGGTTTTTGCGTATGTGTTTCGTACATAAGTATGTGTGCTACCACAGTGAGAAACGATTTTGAGGAAAGAAGCTGGAAAGCGCAACATCGTGAAGCCCTTTGACTGTCCGAGCCTTTATTGAGAAAATCGGAACGGCGGACTATTTGTGAAATAAGTTTTATAAAAATAAAACACAAGCAATTAATCCACGCTTGGCTAGCATGAACTAGATTTGTATATAAATATATTGTTTGTGTACCAACGTATAGTGATAACCAACGCATAGTTGAAACCTTCTGAAAACAAAAACGTGAGAGACAACAAGGTAACAAGGAAGTAGAAGCAAAAGAACAGCAGATTCTCATTTCATGAATAACAAAACAAATAATGCATTTAGTGCAAGTAAATGTAACAAGGGCGGTTTTAAATCTTTTAATTTTTTGTATTAACTATAGTTATACAAGCTATTTATAGTTAAATAGCTATTTATAAATATGGATTTATATTGATACAACTAATTATAATAAATAACATAAGTACATATATATTGAAATCAAAGAATAATTCGTTTCGAAATATTATTATATTTGGGAGGAAATATGCATATGTTTGTACGCAGATTTGGGGAAACAGGCGAATGCTTCCATGTAAGTATATGTATGTTTGGGATGAAGAACCCATATGTTTCCACATTAAATCATACATGTTTGCCAGTAAACATGATACTGTTTTCATATAAATACAAGTAAGTTTGGGCCATGCAAACATATGAATGTTTAAAGTGCGTTCCAAACATATACTTGGTTTCTGCAGAATATGTTTGGGAAAATTTGTTATAGAGGCCGTTATTCTTCAGCGTGTATGAGATTCTGGTATAGCTGGACTTTTGTCACTCGAGAGAGGGGTTTATCACCAAATCGCAAGCACAATTTTTCGCTTGATCTCAAGGCTGTCGTTTTTGTCTTTGTTTACAGCAGATACGAGGCATATAAATTCGACCACCACCTCGAAATTATAACGGTTGTCAACGTTCACGCTTTGGTCTAATCTCGTGGAGTCCTTGCTCGTTGAAAGCATAAAGCCGGAATCACAATGCAAGCAACATTTTCAAAAGGCGTTCACAATGCAAGCAACAGTTTACTTCGAATCGTGATGTTTGTTCTAACAGGTGATATCAGTATTACGGCCAATGTATCAAGGCAACAATACAATATATTTTGTTTTCATGTCAAAGTTAACACAAATGTTTGTCAAGAATAAAAGTAAGCCAGAAATTATAAAACCAAATACATTTGAATTTGATTCTTCATATAATGAACAGAAGGAAAAGCAAATCATCAATAACACAACTCTATTAGTTGCATCATGATTCAAATGTCACAAATGTCACATCCAGGGTTGTATTTCGAATATTAAAAAATGTTAACGTATTTAAACATATTTGGTATTAAAAGATTCTACAGATAAAATAACGTTTTATAATGCGTCTTTTAACACAAATGGGTTCAATTTTCATTGATGTTTTTAAGTTTGAAAATGAAATTCGAAGTACAGCGCCATCTACCGCTTAATAGTACGTTATTTATTCGAACAAATATCTGTGTCAAAAAGGAAAAACGTCTTAAGTGCACTTAGGAAAATATTGATTAAGGGCACTACGATTACCACTGGGGTCTCAATTACCTCCAGATCTAGTTTTTGTTTAATTTGACTTTGAATCAGGAAGTCATGCACCATATATTGTTTACATATCTAATTAAATTTCAGATAATCTCATGGAAAACACCCCCTAAAGTTGTTCATCTAAAAAAGTTGGAAATGTACATAAGTCGTTTTTCCTTTTCGGCACAGATATGTTGCTGGAGTAGGAATAGATCAACTCCAGCGACAAATTGGAGTTACATTTTTGTAAAAAAAACGAAAGGCCATTATGTGAAATTCTGTGTGTGAGAACGAGATAGCATGAAAAACGAAATTGTCGCTTGCATTGTGAATGCGCCTTAAATTTTGGAATATTCATTGACAAAATCCAGAGAAAATTAAATTCTTAAGAGTTTGAGATGCAAACATTTGAAGTTGACGAAACGACTGCGTTGCTGCAAAGAAATCATCGTTCATGTAATGAAACTGATGAGTATAGAATAAAAAAGGTTCACCAATACATCCGGTGAAGGGATTGGGGAGAGATTCTAGTTTTACAAGTACTGGTTGGGACCTACAGTTTTACACCGGTCCCAAAAGGTAATTTCAGAAGATTTTCATGGTTAAGCACGTCGTCGAAAGAAATGTTAGGTAGCCAGGGCAGGGATCGAACCCATGCTGTCATGTACAAGAGACGCGCCTAATCAGCATGACACCACCGACGGCATTTGAATTAGGTCATAAAATTGTACGCAACGCAGATTTTCCTGCAATAAATGAATTTTTTCAACCGAACATCCACAGAGGCCTCAAATTGGTAGGAGTAAATACCAGAACAATTTATGGAAATTACGGAATTAGCAATTGAAGTCGATCGAATATCTATTTGAATCGATAATTTGTGAAATACTTCTACGTTAGGGAATGATTAACTTTTAACCCATTAATCCCGGAATTGAGTAATTTATACCACAGTAGATCCCCGCTTTTTTCTTTGTTATTGGCCTCTTGCCGATTAGCAATCCTAGCAACAAAGCTGCGTCACAACGGCTACTGCGAATATTTTCCATAGCATTTATGAACTCGCGGTACGTACATGTATGTATGTGTCCAAGTTCCTTGTATGAAGCTATTTTTACAACATGTACTTATTGTTGTTTGAAGAGGACGACTCTCCTTGTTTGGGTATTTTTGTTGTCGTTTTTTGTTGTGTTGTTTCTTACATTTAAGCCATTAGTTTATACAACCAAAGTATGCGAAAATGCATATTCGTTATGGCTCGCTGAAGTTTGAGAAACAACGCAGACAAATATCGAGGGCGATACGCACAGACATACATATGTACATTAACATCAGCAAATACAGTAGTTGGGTGGTACTTGCAATCATTAGAACTTTTGCAATTATAATAGGTTTGCCAGAAAATGAGAAGAAATGCCTGAATTTTTTTTATTGAAACAACAACAAAAAAAATTCCACACGCAGAAAAATAACGGCCTCTCTAACATATTCTCCCGAACATATTCTGCAGGAACCATGTATATGATTGGAACACACTTCAAACATTATTATGTTTGCAAGTTCCAAACACACTTGTGTTTAAATGTAATCAGAATCATGTTTACTGGCAAACATGCCCTTTCCAGTTTCATTCCTCAAAATCGTTTCTCACTTTGGTAGCACACATGCATATATACGAAACACATCCACAAAAACCAAAGTAACATCACAAACCATTTTAGCGACTGACCCTTCATTTATCCTTTTTTCATGATCAAGCGCTTTTGATATCATCCGTCCGATGAAGCATTGACGACTGAATACATGAAACTAAAACGGAATACATCAGCCAAAATAAGAAACACTGACTTCATCTGCAATTTACATGAGCCTTCGGGAATATTTATGACTCACTGACTGAGAGAAAATAATGCAAAAATACAGATACACACTTACAAGATATACTCTCTCGTTGTCCCTCTTTTATTCTCTTGCTCTCGAAAGAGTATAGACAGTGCAACAAACACAACTGTATTTGTATCACAAACATAAATATATGTGGGTCGCAAGCACATATACGGGGGTTGAATTTCATGTGTCGGGATTTGGCAACCCTAGTGTTGCAATCTGGCAAATGACAGCTCTATCGTAAAGTTGGACATTTTTGAGGTTATGCGTACTCAGAACGTTTTGACATACGAGCGCTATTTGTGTTGTTTACAGTAACTTAAAAGATTCATCTCGGCCCAAAAATGGAATTAAATCGTGAACATTGATCAACTCGTGAACTCAGCAACAGTGCATGGACGAACTTAATTTTCAATTTTTGGCGATGAAGTTCCATCAAGGACCAGTGTTTATCGATGGCATGGTGAATTCAATCGTGGGCGTGGTTTACACCAAGACGAATTTCGTGAAGGTCGTCCAAAATCAGCTGTTGTTCCGAAAACCATTGATGCTGTGCGCGAACTGAATTTGCAAGATCGTCATGTGACCTATCGTGAGATTGAGACAACCTTAGGCATTGGTGGGACCAGCATACATTCAATATTGCATAAACATTTGACTGTCAACAAAATGTGTTCGCGTTGGATCCCACACAATTTGTCAATCGCTCATAAAAAGGCTAGTGTCGATTGGTCGACAGAAATGCTCCAAAAATACGATCGCGGTGCTTCGAAATACGTCTGTGACATCGTGGCAGGTGATGAATCCTGAATTTACGCGTATGAGCCCGAAAGTAAACAGCAGTCAACTGTATAGGTGTTTCAAGATGAGCCAAATCCAACAACCGTACCACTAGAACAACGCAGAACAGTGAATTCTGAGTGGTACACAACCATTTGTTTGCCAGTTGTCTTCCAAGAAATCAGGAAAACCAACCGCCGAAGACGGAATACTCTTCACCACGACAATGCGAGCTCTCACACATCGGCTGAAACAACTGCATTTTTGAGCACCCAAAACATCGATTTGATGGGTCATCCGCCGTATAGTCCTGACTTGGCACCGAATGACTTCTTTTTATACCCGTACGTAAAAAACAAACTGATAGGTCAACGTTTTTCGACACCTGAAGAAGCGGTTGCTGCATTCAGAATGCATGTTTTGGAGATACCTCAATCAGAGTGGCAAACGTGTTTCGACAATTGGTTCAAACGCATGCAAAAGTGTATAAATCTTCATGGGGAATATTTTGAAAAGAAATAAAGTGATTTTCGATGATTAATATTTATTTTTGTTCTCTAATCCCGAAACACAAAATTCGACCCTCGTATTATAACATATTAACAATTGTGTCTCAAACATGTAATATTGAATAGCAAACACAATATGTTTGGACACAAGTATATTTTATTTGCAACAAGCTGCAAACACACTTTCTATTTGCATCCAAACAACAACAAAAAAGATAGATTTTTCAACGAGCAGTATAAACTTGGTTCGTTCTATGCACTTTATTTTTATTAGTTGCATTATACGAGAAACTACTGTGCATTTAGTCTTTTTGTTGAAAGAACAACAATAACCGAAGCGTGTTTGGGGTTTCTCATCCCTAACGACTTTTTTATATTTTCATTAATTTAATGTAGCATCCCAACTCTAGTTGTTTGTCTATGGCTAAATTCACTAAGCAAACAATGTTTTAAGAATTACACTGTTTCCCATAGATTTTACACAATTGCATTAACAACAAAAAATGGTACAAAACTAGTCCGACAAGAGGAAAACAAGAAATATGTTTGTGATGGCCTCTTCCTGACCTTTACAACCCGAGGGCTTACAAAATCAGTACTAAAGTCTGAAACTACAGATGGTCTCAATATTCTAAACCTAAAAAGAAATAAAGTATTTTCTCTTCCGGAAACAGTGTTGTTTCTCCATTATAACATCTTTCGAATTAAAGTTGTAGCATATTTTTGTGAATTAACAAAAGCCCCAAGGAATCTTCACCATACATTTGTAGCATGAAATGAAGTTTTCAGTTCTTTTGCCAGCATTGAATCCATCGTTGCTGCTTTGCAACAACACCACTTTCTATGACTCCTGAGCTCTCGAACTTAACCACTTTTCCGCAGACAAAAGGGAATTCTTTTGTTTGCCATTAACTCGATGATAATGAAATGTCTAGATGTTATTTCAGTTGAACTTTAATACATTTATTTTTTAAGCTGAAATTGCAGAATGTTTGTTGCATCTCTCTCTATTTAATGTTCATTTAAATTGTGATAATTTCCGTGTTAATAAAATGAATTCTTGCCCAAATACAAATATACAATTTAATAATTTCCCAAATTGTTTTAATGTGGTTACGACTGTGTTGAATTTCATGGAAAACAAAGCGTCTGTATTATTGCGGTTAGAATTTATTTTACATATTAAAAATTATTGCCTTGTAAATGTTTCCAACAACAGAGACATTTACACAGTGCTCGAAGATAAAGATGATTTTCTTTTAACTGATGATTTAAAGTAATCATGTGATTCAGTAATTTAGAGAGCAGCAGTAGTTTCCTTCGTTGTTTCCGGAGACCACAAGAACATTTGGTGTTCTGGTCTTATTATTCCAAGTAATTAAGATTATACAATTGCTGGTCGATCTGCTGTCAGTGTACGTAGAGTCGTCTATTCTATCGTCGTATTCTTTTCAGTTCAGTTGATTTTATTTTTGTTCAATTATGGTCGACGTACTACTTGAAATGGCTACAATTTATTTCTGTTGAGATAATTGATAATATTAACAAGTATTCTTTCTTTTCATCTCGTTTTATTTGTAGGAATTTACTACGTCTTTTAATATTTTGAGAGATTAAAGATTAAGATGTCAAAAAATTATGGCATTCAAGGCGAGAGGTGTGGAAGTAGGACGTTACATCATTTAATGTAAGCTTTTCCAACAAAGAACAAAGACCACTTAGTGGCCAACTGTAATGTTTGTATAAGATTTTGATGGGAGAGGGGAGATAGTAACTATTTTATTTTTGAACCTAATAACATGTTATTTATAGTAGTGAATATCCAAGGGGGAGATTGTAAATAAGAAGAACAAAGAAAATCTTGAAAGATATGTAAAACTCTCAAAACTGTTTGCTTAAAAACTCATATGTGAAGGGGTTTTCAACAGAGACGCTACAAAAGTAAATCGATAGGGACAGCAAACGACGCCATATTTTTGCCCGTTATTTTGACATTTCGTTTCAGTAAGGTTTGCCATTTCATCATGGAAAGATATACGAGCCAACAACGAGTCGAAATTATTAAAATTTACTACCGAAATTTGGAGTCAGTGGCCTCAACTTTAAGAGCGCTACGTCCAATTTATGGTCGTCAGCGATGAGGCTCATTTCTGGCTGAATGGCTTCGTCAATAAGCAAAATATGCCTTATTGGTCAGACAGCAATCCACACGTAAGCCATGAGTCATCATTGCATCCCGAAAAAATTATGGTTTGTGCGGTTTATGGGCCGGCGGCGTCATTGGGCCGTACTTCTTCCGTGATGATCAAGACCGGCACATTACTGTGAATGCGAATCGCTACCGTTCAATGATAACCGAATATTTTTGGCCCCAATTGGATAATATGGACTTGGAGGACATGTGGTTCCAACAGGACGGCACCACAAGCCACACAGCGAATGCCACAATCAATTTATTGGAAACCAAGTTTGGTGAACGTGTTATCTCACGAAATGGACGAATCGATTGGGCGCCTCGGTCATGCGATTTGACGCCGTTAGATTATTTCCTGTGGGGCTACGTCAAGTCTATGGTCTATGCCAACAAGCCAGCGACGATTGTGAAATTGCAGCAGTATCGGGCGATTTATGCTTGAAAACCGTCGAAAATTGGGTTCAGCGTCTGGACTTCTGCATGCGTGCCCGTGGTGGCCATGCAAAAGAAATCGAGTTCCATACATAATGGCATCGAACGTACTTTCACAGGAATAAAGAATTTCATTGGTATCTAAAACCGGATTTGTTTTATTTAAAAAAGCTTTTGTAGCGCTCTTATTGAAAACCCCGTTAGTATTATTGCAAATAGAAAGGCGCATTTCGGTTGAAGGAATGGGTTACAATCAGAGCTGTATAGTCTAGCCGAAATTGGCCACCTACCACTCCGACTCAAACATTTTGTAAAAGCTCGACTCCACTCCGACTCCGCCTCCAGCACTTTAAAATGTAAACGCTAAAAAATTGTTATTTTTTTTATTTGGATGCAAATGTATCGTGTTTGTAGCTTGTCCCAAATATAGTATACTTGTGTGCAAACTAGAGTGTTGAAACCTGAAACCGGCTCTACGGATTTTGGCAAATAACCGTGTGCCGGTTTTTTATAAAACGTAATTTTCGAAGAAACCGAAAACCGGTTATTGAACGTCGGTTAACCGGGTTTTACTCAGTTTGTGTTAAATATCCTTACATAAATTTGAGAATTTAACCAAAAATATATAATTTTCAAACATAATGAGTTTAAACTTCAAGATGATTTTATACTATGAATAACAACTATATAATTTAAATTAGTATATCTATCAATTTGTACACTAGATAAAAATTTCATATACAAAAATCTAATATAAATTTGAAATGAAGCTGTGGATGAACTAGCCAGAAAAGGTTCAAGTGCAAATGCGGATGGACGAAATGTGATTGTCAGCCCTCTTAGAGGGAGTGGGGGGTAACGTGATTGATCGCCACTTCCACCAGGAGGCAGACTTAAACTGGAGAGCACTTACTACCTGTCGTACATCATGGGGTATTTGGCCTAGATATGACGGTAACAGAACCGAGTTCCTGATGACACTGCACAGGAATACAATAGTCAGAATGACAGCTGTCATTATCGGTGAGTCGAGGATAGGTACGCATGCTGCTAACATTGAATTACAACACAGGCGCTACAGTCGTAGTTGCAATGACAAACTTATGGCGGAGACCCCTGAATACTATCTGCTACAGTGTCCAGCCATAGCTAATATAAGGAGTATAATTTTAGGAAATCCCTTTTTTTTAAGTGAATACAAGAAGTGGGGAGTATTGAACTCAGCCTTCTTATAGAATACATTAACAGTATTTATTGGGTATAAGTGGGTAACCTCAATCTATTATTACTGCACATTCTTTTATTTCCTTTATTTTCTTTTCAGGGTAACGTCGCTATTCACAACGGCTTCACTGCCACTTGTTTGAGCTTCCTAGGGAGGAATTCACTTCTAACAATGGATAAATATTATTATCTCCATTTAGATGTCAAAGGGATCGCAGGAAATCGCCTTTTGTCTATAATCTATTTTAGGTTCAAAAGGTTAATGTAGGTCATTACCAATTTCAATTTTTGTTTTGTTTTCGCTCCTTATCATTTTACAACTAACTACAGTTTCGTCTATACCAATTGCCGATTTCTATTTTGGTTTTCTTTTCGGTCTTTATCATTTTACAACTAACTACAGATTGTTCCTTGCGATGTTGAAGAGATCGCGGTATTTCTATAATTTATATATTTTTATTTCGCTCTTCATCATTTTACAACTAACTACAGTTTTTTCATTATAAACAACCAATTCCTCAGTTTGTTTTGTTTTCGCTCCTTATCATTTTACAACTAACTACAGATTATTCTTTGCGATGTTGAAGAGATCGCGTTGTAATATAACTCTTTGTTTGTAACCCCGTTGGTACTTGTTGGTGCCATTCTTTGTAAACCTATATACGTTGTTGGAAGTCTCTTAATCCAAACATACGGTTTTATTTTTATGCGAAAGCAAAACTGTCTACTAACACTGATATGCTTATGCGGTTCAATTCCTTATTTCCTTTAAACCAAATATAAAAATAAATATGGAACTGTTGCCGTCGATTATTTTCAGATTTCACTGGCATATCAATACGTGAGCGTACAGACACATTTTAAAAAGTTAAATGCGATTTATGACTGGCTTATAAAACATGTTTTCAAAAACTTTATCATTTTTTTCCCCCAGTGATGGAATATGTAAACTTTTGTATATTCGTCCTTTGTAAACAATAAAGGAGCTTAAGTTCTGTATACAAAAATATTGCCAAAGGGAATCGTAAAAATGTAATCTCTTTTCGACATGAAAATAAATAAACTCTATGCTACTACAATTATTCATCTGTCAGCTGACCTTTCTCTCCACAACAGACTCTAGTCTATGGTACTTTAGTTAATAATAAAACTTTCACATAAATTTTCCTCATAACGAAAACAAGCGGGACATGAAGTTGGCATTTAAAAGAATTTGAACATTAAGTTGCCATCACGCACACATGTGGGACAGATATGTATGTATGTATGTTTGTACATAAGCATTTGTACTTTTAGATCTTTCGTTTTCATTTTGTTAATATAAAAATATTCTACTTAATTTTGATTCCATTATTATTATACTTTTGTTTGTTATTATCCTGACATTCTTTCCCGTACTTTAAATAACTTTCACTGTTGTTTCCTTTCATTTTCTTTTTTTTTTCAATTGTGAGCTTCTTTTTAATGTATGAAATATGGAATATCTTGTAAAACATGTTCACAACAAGGACATTCCTACGTATTCACACACAAACACAAATTCCAACACATGCATAGGGAACAAAATCATATCCACACAATAGCATATAATCGGAGCAAACGTACAAGTGGGTGAATAAAAGGGGCGTGGTGGTTGGGCTGTATAAAAACATATGCCACATTAAATGTAAATTACATGAAGTAAATTTGTGTGTACTTGTAGTAAGAACAGACATTCACAAATGCTGCTCTCTGGCATAAATTTGCGAGGGAGTGTGACAAAAGTTTTTTCATTAAAGGGAGTTTCACGTGTCAAATCCTTAAAAAAGTGGCACCTCATTACATACCTTTATATGCATTTCAATCATGGTTTATTTTTTTGATTTCTATGTAACCGATTAGAGTTTCTGCCTCACATTTACCAGAGGATTGGTCCATGCTTGCTGAAAAATAACGGCACCACCAACATATTGCAGGAAACATGTACATGTTTGTAAACATTATTATAATAACATAAACATTTATTTATTATAACATTTGTCAACATTATTTTCATGATTTGAAGATCTGCTGCCTTTTTGTTTTTTAGTTGCCAGTCTCGTTTTTGTTGTTTTCACTAAACAACCAAACAAACCCACATTTGGGTCTCAAAGACACATATTACTACTACTATTCATTGTGCCTCAAACATGTTATATTCAAAAGCAAACACAATGTGTTTGGGCACAAGTATAATCTATTTGCGATAACCTGCAAACACGTTATATTTGCATCCAAACAAAAACTAAAGAGAAATTCACCAAACAAACCCACATTTGGTTCTCAAAAACACATATTATACCCTACAATTCATTGAGCCTCAAACATGTTATATTGAAAAGCAAACACAATGCGTTTGGGCACAAGTATAGTATATTTGCGATAAACTGCTAACATATTATATTTGCATCCCAACAACAACTAAAGACAATTTTTTCAGTGTGTACCGTTTATATATTTTATAAAGGGTACTTTTTGCTTAGAAATAACTCACGGGAGGGTTAGCTGTCAAACCAAGTGTCATACTGCGCTCGCTTTTTGACATTTATGATCACTATACTCTGCAAATCATCGTGAATGGATATTCACGCTTGAACTACTCTACTAAATTATCCACATTTACTTTGATAATCAATCGTCGTTTCGCGCCACTTATAGAGGATGTCGTGATTTGTATGGCGCTCATAATCGGTCATCTGATCAAGCCATCTGTCTAACTGGCGATAGATTTCATACCACATAGTCTCTAAATTATGCAATAACAACAAAACTTCGGAGGAATGTTGCGTACTGAAGATAATATCGCCGCTGTAAACGAAAGTGTGTAAGAAGATCCAAGTTCATCGATTCGTCGTAGGCCGCAGGAATTGGGGCTCTGTCCGTCTTGGAAAATTTTGGCAAAGATCTTAGCCTACGCCAGTATAAGATCGAATTGGTGCAGGAATTAAAGCCACGATACCATCATGTGCGTCGTTCTTTCGCCGATAGGGTTCTAGAGCAGTTGGCTACGATGTTGGAACCGATGTTTTACCGCAAAATTTTGTTCAGCGATTAGGCTAATTTTTGGCATAACGGGTTTCTTAATAAACAAAATTGCCGCATATGGAGTGAGACCTATCAATAACAGACCCTACAGACTCAGTTAAAAAAATAAATAAATATATTCCCATTATATCCCATGAAGGGATTGGGGCGAGCTTCTCACAATCACTGAGCTGTAGGATTTAAAGTTGTCACTCACTGGTTCCGAACGGTTTTTTGGGAAGCCTTTTCATGGCTTATTACTCGATAGTGTCGCCGTCACTAAACGAGGTGGACGTCGTAGAAAGTAGTGTAAGGTGGTCAGAGAAGAGGTCGAACCCACGTTCTCTCGCACAACAGCCACACACCACCGACGGTCACATAGTTATATCCAGAAAAATTCACCGTTTGGTGCGGTTTACACGCTGGTAGTATCACTGGAGCTCGCGTTACGGTCCATGGAGAACGTTACCGCACCATGATCAATGATTTTTTGTTAGGAAATATGGATTACATTGATCTGGCGAAAGATGTGGTTTCAACATGATGGCGCAACATGCCATACGGCGACCGCAACCATCGATTTATTGAAATCAAAATTTGACTATAAGTTAATTTCGAGAAATGGACCTGTTAGTTGGCCGCCAAGGTAGTGCCATTTGACACCCCTCGACTATTTCCTGTGGGTCCACGTGGAGTCACTGGTTTATGCTGGTAAACCAGCAACAATTGATGCCTTGGACACCACAATTGTTCACGTTATTCGCGACATACAGTCAGCAGTGCTAGACTCAAAACCAGTCTCAAAACCAGAATACGCTTCGTCATGAACGTTTGGCCATTTCTCTTTTTTCTATTTTTCTTTCATTCCATTTTCTAAATGATTTATTTCCTTAATTGTTTTCCTTCCCTTTTAAATGAGTTTTTTCTTTATTGTTAATTTGTAACGTAATGTCATCTTTTCTCTTTTTTGTTATCCGCTTGGAATATTTTATTGTTGTACTTTTTTAAGGCCATGTTGAATACTTAGGAATAATAAGCTTCACTTGTAAATATCAATCGAAAGAACCGGTGTCATATTTATTTTCGCGCGATCATATCCTAATTCAATCTATTAAAGCAAATAGAAAAACAATGAACACGCGCTGTAAAATAAGAACCACAGTAACATATTGCAGGAACCATGTATATGTTTGCAAGCATTGTTTTCGTGAATAGAAGACCTGCTGCTTTTTGTTTCTTTATTGTTTGTCACGTGTTTGTTTTCATTACTTTTCAACAAACAAACCCACATTTAGGTTACAAATACATATATTATCACCTATTAATAATTGTGACCCAAACATGATTAAAATGAATAGCAAACACAATGTGTTTGGACACAAGTGTACTCTATTTGCGACAGGCTACAAACACGTTATATTATAATACAAATTTTTTTAGCGTGCAGCCGCGGTGGCCATATGGCCGAAATCATTTTGAAGTTTTAATGCCATGTGTTGATGTTTCGAATAACAATATTTTTTTTCACTTAAATTTAATTTTTGTGTTATTTTTTACAATTTCAATTTCTATCGCACTTAAAAACACCCATTACGTATTTTTACATTGAAAAATCTGTTTTTTTTTGTATCCAAAAAAAAGGATTTGTAGCTTGTAGCAAATATAGTATAATTGTGTCCAAACACATTGTGTTTCCGATTCAATATTACATGTTGGAGACACAATGATTAATTGACCCAAATAAAGCTTTGTATTTTGTAAACTTCTGAAATCAAAAACGTGGCAAGACAAGACAAGACAAAGACAACAAAGAAACCAAAGAGCAGCAGATCTGCAATTCATAAAACCAATGTTCGAAACATATACATGATTCCTACGTAATGTTTTAGGTGTGTGAGAACAAATTCGAATTTAAATAGCAAAGTTAGTATCAATGAAGTTAGCCGAGCTCTGTTATTAACATAACTATGTAAAACATTTACATTTGTTAAGCCTATGGAAATTTTCGTTTATTTGGCAATCTGGAACATATTTGAAACCAAAAGTCATAATATATTTTGACAGGACTTTGAAAAGTATATATAAAGGGGGTTTCAATAGGTCCGGGGAGATTTTGACAATTCGTGGCGGTTATCTTTTGCTAAGTTTTTGAAAATAAAGACAAACCACTATAGCAAGTGACGACACCAGAGTACCACCTGCGAATGATAACACTTTATTTGGAAAATGTGTGTTCTTTGAGGCCCATTGTTGGATAAACGGGTATGTCAGCAAACTAAATTGCCGAATTCGGGAAGATAATAATCCACTCCAGGTCCACCAAATGGCAATGCATTCGGAGAAAGTCACCGTTAGCTATAAATTGCTGGCAAGGCGGCATCATTCGTCCGTTGTACTTCGACAACGATGATGGCATTGCTCTCTAAGTTAACGGAGAGCGACATAGATCGATCATAACCAATTTATTTTGTTAAAAATTGGATGGTATATATGTATGTGAACAACATGTGGCTCCAACGGGACGGTGACTGGTGCTCCCAAAGTCAATATAAGCCGTGCCATTGTTCAAATTCAGCCTGATTTATACGCCAGAGTAATCCAACTCTAAGCGGCCATATTTGAACGACGTCATATTTCAAACAAAATGCCAGTGATAGGTCTTTCAAATTTATCAAAGAAATCGTTGATATCTCACACTGACGTTATTGTATTAAATTTTTGCATCTACCCGTCCTTATTGGAAAAGCCTATAATGCACGGGAAAGGGTGAACCACGTAAAATTTGGAATTTAATTTCATTGACATTTATGGATGACATCGTTCAAATGAACTCCACTACGTTCTTTACTGTACCTCATTCGATCTACCCCAGTTTTCAGTACATTTGCGATTTAAGATAAAGGCCCATATCTTGTGAACGGTATCGCCGATTTCGTGTTGTTAGGTTTCATTAGTTTCGGCGGATTATGCTGTTTTCGAACACAGTGTGCAACGGAGCGTATGTAACGTTGGTTGTGTGGCACGTAGCGCCGTCCTATTGAAAACATACTACGTCCATGTCAGCCTCTTTAACTTTTTGGCAGAGCTCGCAAAATATGCTCAACCAAATTTATTTGCGCGGTCTGGTCACTCAAAAGACCGAAAAAATGAGTCGGATTCGCTCAGTGTCTGAACAAAAACCTTCTTTTTCGTTTCGTTCGCGTTCTCGCTCTCGGGTAACAGAACCGTTCCTCGCTCAGCTACTGAGAGTCAGTAAGTGAGCAAAGCCAACAAAAGGTCCGCAAAAAAGGTCGTTATTTTTATTGTTGCATTTGCCTTATGTTGTTGCCTTAGATATTTCGTCACAGGCAAAGCATTAAAGAGGAAGGGAGAGGAAGATAGGGCGATCATTTGTGCGTACATGCGTATGAAGTAATTGCCAGTTGGCGACAGTTTCGCATCGTGTAAGGGGACGATTGGTTTTTTTCTGACAACAAGCACGAAAGAGACCAATTATTGCGAGCTCTGCTTTTTGGGAACAAAAATCGCTGAACGTGGCACGGTAACGGTCACCATTGACGGTAATGGCAGCTCCTTTCTCATTTTCGAAAAAATGAACTCATGATGCCGCCATGTCAAAAACCGCACCAAACACGCACTCATTGTAGATGCATCGGCATGTCTTCGGCGACTTGTGGTTTTTCCGAACCCCAAATGCGACAATTTTGGTTGTTAACGTCGCCCCAGAGGTGAAAATGAGTTTCATCGGAAATGATGATTTTTCGGTAAAAATTCTCACCTTCGAAACTCAGAACTTTTCTTCAACGTGTTGCGTAAATTGCTAACCTTTAACTAATAATCTGTTACTTCATAAATGTCAAATTAGCCATCTGCTTCGAAATAAAGGGGGGGTTCCAATTCCAAAGTTTACATGGGTTTTATGGTTTCCACAATGGAAATTTTCCAAAATAGAAAAAAAATTGGATGTAATTCTCCAAGGACTTCCAGAATATCCAATTCTACAAAATATTTCCGAATAAAAATGTATATAAGTTCTTCCGCGAATTTGATATTCGCACAGTTTTTTCGGATATGAGGTTTAAAGTAGATGTAGGCGCTTTATTTCGACACTAGCTTATAAAGCAAACTTTTCCCTGGTAACTGCCATGAGACGCAATCAAAATTTGTATAATTTCTTCGAAGAATTTGGTTGTCTGATACCTTCTTCGGATTTGAGGTTATGAAACAAGTAAAGTGGATGCCGATAGCTTTTGTATTTATACACGCTGAAACACACGGCATTTGTAACATATTCTGCAGGAACCATTTATATGTTTGGAACATTTTCCAAACATTTATATGTTTGCAAGCCCCAAACTCACTTGAATTTAAATGCAAACTTTAGCCATTTTTATATGGGCTTTTACGTGGAAACATATGCGTCCTTCAATCCTCCCAAACCTCCGATACTAAAGTGGAAACTTGCTTGCATTTCCACCCAACCATTATCATATTTAGAAACTAATTATTTTTTGATTCCAATATGCACATATATATACATATAAGACCAGTTTTTTTATTCGCTGGTAATCTAATATTTCGACCACTTTGTATGGCAATATTAAGTGATTTTCAGCGGCTCCCCACCTGCAGACAGACTTTATAGTTTTAGATCCAAGTAAAAAAAATCGACCGATTTTTCAGTGTGTATGAAACTGAAATGCAATAGATTAGTCAACATAAGAAACACTCACTTCATCTCCAATTTACACACGCATTCAAGAATATTTTTGAATCACTGACTTAGAATAACGCAAAAATACAGTTACACTTTTACCAGATAGTCTGTGAATAATCTCCCTTTGTCCCACTTTTATTCTCTTGCTCTCGACACAGCATAAACAGTACATTAACCACAGATCTATTTGTATCACAAACAAAGATATATTTGGGTCACAAACACATATATTATACGATATTCATCATTGTGTCCCCAACATGAAATATTGAATAGCAAACAGAATGTGTTTGGACACTAGTATACTATATTTGCGACAAGTAGCAGACATACGTTATACTTATATTTGCATCCAAACAACAAAAAATTAGTGATTTGTGTAGTTCTGTTAATTTTAAACAGAGTTCTGCAAACTTAATTGGTTTGTGTCTGTGCGGGATATTTTGTTGTTCAAATTTATACACATATATTTTATGTGGTCGTCTGTGGAGCAATTCACTTTGTCCATAAGATCGGGGGTTCGATCCCTGATCTAACCACCTTAAATTTCTTTCTTTCCGCTTAGGTACGGCGACACTATCGAGTATTTTGTCATGAAAAGCTCAAAATACCGATCGGAACCGGTGTAGAACTGTAGGTCCCATTCAGTGATTATAAAAACTTGAAAGAGCACAGCTCATTGGTAGTGAGAAGCTCTCTCTAATTCGTTCATGGGATGCAATAGAAAACCATTTTTGTTTGCATATTTTTTGCACTCCTACATTTTCTTACTCTTTCGTGGCTGAAACGCAGCGTCGCCATGTCTGCGGCGTCTTTTGCAGCAACTGCTCTTCAATTTGCGTTTTAAATAATAAATTGTAATATGTATGCGAGCATTTCATTTTACAGACTGGTGAAAGTGTTTGTTGTAACAGACAATGGTTGGGCTATGCAAAGACGCAACGTTTTATTTTTTTTAGCACAATACGTGCGATTTCGCTTTCGTGAAATCTATTACTTCAAAGATATTTGGTATCCCAAAAAGCTTGTTTGGTATAGTCGGCAGATTGCTTTCAATTCTTTTATTATTAAAAGGAAATGGCTGGGCTAAGCGAAGTTGCGACGTTTTACTAACGCTTAACGCTATCATAATATACGTTGGATTTCGATTTCGAGATATCTATTACGTCCCAAAATCAGAAGAAGCTTCTTTCGAATAGTAAGCAGATCGGTTTGTATTCTGTTATTTTTGCCAGGTTATGGCTGGGATATATAAAGTCAAGATATTTTACTTTTATCGCTTTCGAGAAATTCGTCCAAAAATATTGGGGACCGGAAAATGGTTCTTTCGAATAGTAAGTAGACCGCATTTTATGATTTTATTCTTAGCAGTTAATGGCTGGGTTATAAAAAGTCGCAACGTTTTACTTTTTCGAAAATAAAATAAGTGGGATTTCGCTTTCTTGGAATCTGTGATGTGCAAAATATTGGAGATCCTAAAAAGATTCGTTCGAAAATTAAGGATTCAGCTTTCCATGATAAAATATAAGGGATTGCGCTTTCGGAAAATCTACTAAGTCCAATATATTGGACATCCCAAAGAGGTTGTCTGCAGTAGCCAGCAGACCGCTTTATAATATTTTATTCTTGACAGGCAATGGCTGGGCTATGCGAAGTTGCGACGTTTTACTTTTTCTATGATGAAAGATATGGGATTTCGCTTTCGAGAAATCTATTAGGTCTAAAATATTGGGGATCAGATGATGGTTCTTTCGAATAGTAAGCAGACCGCTTTATATTAATTTATTATTAATGGCAGGGCTAGGAAAAGTCACGACGTTTTACTTTTTCTGTAATAAAATATGTGGGATTTTGGTTTCGTGAAATATATAATTTACAAAATGTTCGGAATCCGAACGAGATTGTTTCGAAGACTAAGCGCGACCTCATTCTATTATTTTATTCTTAACAGGTAATGGCTGGGCTATGCAAAGACGCAACGTTTCACTTTTTCGAAAAAAATACTTGGATTTTAGCTTTCTCTAAATATATTATATCCAATATATTGGGAATCAAAGAATGATTCTTTCGAATACTAATTAGACCGTTTTATATTCTTTTACTCTTAACAGGTAATGGTTGGGAAAAGTCGTGACGTTTTAAATTTTCTATAACAAAATACGTGAGATTTTGCTTTCATGAAATCTATTACGAACAAAATATTGGGAATCCGAAAGAGATTGATTGGACTAGTCAGTAGACCTCTTTCTATTGTTTTATTCTTAACGAGTAATGACTGGGTCGTTCCAAGTCACAACGTTTTACGTTTTCCATGATAAACTACAAGGAATTTCGCTTTCGAGAGACCTATTACGTCCAAAATATTGGGAATCCGAAAGAGGTTCTTTCGACTACTAAGTAGACTGCATTTTGTTCTTAATATGCAATGGCTGGGCTACGCAAAGACGCAACGTTTTGATTTTTCAAAAATAAAATACATGGGATTTCGCTTCTATTACGTCTTACTTAAGTTTATTCCGTTCAAAATATTGGGGATCGGCAAAATTTTATTGCGAATAGTAAGATTTCTATCTTATCTTTTATTATCAACAGCAATGGCTGGGCTATGCAAAGTCGCGACGTTTTACTTTTTCTATGATCAAATATGTAGGATTTCGGTTTTGACAAAATCTGTTGCATCAAAAATATTAAAAATAGGCAAAATGGGATTTTCTGCGCTTTTGTTAAGCTCAGTCATTTGTCAATCGAGACTCGATGAAACACACCCTCTCCAAATACAAATCCTGTAGCTCGAACTGATTTAAATATTATAGTGTTCTGTAACAAGTACAGCTACAGCCCATTGCATTTTATTTGGGGTATTTTAGTCAGCCTTGTTGTTTTTAGCGAGAAAGTATCTAACCTCCTCATAAGTTTCACATTCTTCTTGTGCCTCCAAAAACTTGTACTACTTGAAGAATCTTTAAAACACTACTCCAACTAAAGTCTACATCATTGTCCTTTTATTACTGCTCAATTTAAATGAGTTTCAGAAATTCTTGTAGAGTTATGAGTAACATTTTGAATTTCCTTTTCCACCAGACTGGCAAAAGTGCGTAAATTAACATTTTATTTAATTCAAATGTTATTCCCTCCAGAGAACACACAATCACACCATTCCGCTGTAACACAAAAGACATCGTCTCGACACGTATGAGGGGAAAATTGCTATTTAACGTAATCTTCCCTTAGAGGAAAGTCATTGTGACAAAATATTCTCCTAATACTCGTACTAACTTCCAAAGACTCGCACTCACGTGGCCCATTTAGAAAATCTGTTAAATCTCTTTTAAATTGCCTTTTTGCAAAGACACGAGTATATCGAACAGCAGGAGAGTTGAGAAGAAGAAGGAAGTCATAACAGGATTCTTTGCAAATAATTGTCACCATTTTGATTCCATCAGGAATACCTTAAACAGATTTACCATGTGTACGTATGTGTACGAGTACTCGTAGGAACATGTGTAACACGCACATTCTATCGTTTATAGGACAAGATTGTGTTGTTTACGTTGCGCCTAAGGGTGGGGGCAGAGCAAACATGCTGGGAGAAATGCCAGGATTTTGCTCATAAATAAATTCCATTCAAACACATTTTCGTGTGTGCCTCCTTTGAATGTCATAGTTTGTGTCCTTCTCTTAATAACTATTGTGGGGGTTTCGGAGTAAGGACACAACCACAAATAAGAAAATTATATCCATCCGAGTTCCAGTTAAAGATACAGATTTTATTTACAATTGAATTTGTTGCAACTACAAGTACAGTAATGTCCTATAATAGTCAACAAAAAATGTTTAGAAAAACCATGTTAAAAAAATAAATGTTTATAAATTGTGTTTAGAGAAAATGACGATTCCTGTTTTGAAATCGAAAATGTCTCAGAAAATCTATTATTTTATATATAATTGTTGTCCTTCGTAAACACGCTGAAAAAATAGCCCCTGTAATATTATGTACAAAGCATGTCTATTAGGGTGGGTCAATTTTTTTTGCCGACCAAGAGTATAGCAGAGACGTAATCTACGGCAAATTCTAAAAACATATTCCCAGGAAACCACGGTTCTAAAATCAAAATCGAGCCCGCGTTTTTTTACTTGAAAAATTGTTTATTAGCGTAAAAAATCGACCGATTGATGAAATTCAATCATACTCTTTGCTGCCGTCACAATAACTTTTATTTTGGGTCGAAACTCCACATGGTTCATGTTTTATAGCTGTGTAAATTTGGTCATCGTGTCGGACGGTGTAATCTTTCATTGCTATATCGTAACGAAATCTGTAGATGAAATGAGAATTATTTTGTATACAACTGCTCGAAAAATATGGCAAACTCCCTAGCACAAGTAGTATTCGCCAAACGCCTTTGAAGAATATTTTATGAAATTTCTGATATTTTTACGACAGTGGTTTAACGAGTGAATGCTTTTAATTAAGAATGTTTTTTCAGTGTATATTCCGTTTAATGAGCCAGAAGACTTGCCTTCTTGCATAGCTTCTTGATTGTTAGAAGCTGTTTGCAGTCTCCCTCCACATGGGATGTAATAACCAATGTGCACAAAAAAGGTTGGGGATCCGTTTCCACCGAGCCACGAGTCCGTAAATGCGTAAAAATGTGAAATGAGAGTTGTCGATGTCATGTCGATCTAGGTTCGAGTCCGTAGAAAGGTAAAAAGAGATTGAATGAAATTGCGATTTGGCGAATCTGTTTCGAGCCCGCTACGAATCCGTAAAAACATAAAAACCAAATTAATGAAATTGCGATTTGGTTGATCCGTTTCGAACCGGTTACGAGTCCGTAAAAACACAAAAATTGGAATCAATGAAATTGAGATTAGGCGGATCGGTTTCAAACCAATTACGACTGCGGTAAATAATGGAAAAGCGAAATTCGAGTTTGGGACAGGATATTTAATATTGCAACCATCTCATGACGGAACCAAGCTCGTATTTCGGTTTAGGGATGCCCGATCCACACCCCCACCACAGATATAAAAAAAATAAATGGTTTCCCGTTACATCCCATGAAGGGATTAGGGAGAGCTTCTCACAAGCTGTGAGCTGTGCGCGTTCTAGTTTTACACTCACTGATCGGGACCTACAATTTTACACCGATTCCGAACGGTATTGTGAGAAGCTTTTTCATGGCTAAATACTCGATAGTGTCGCCATCACTAAGCGAGGTGACCGACGGCGAAATAAATTAAAGGTGGTCAGAGTAGGGATCGAACCCACGTCCTCATGCACATGAGCCGCGCACACTACCATTGCACCACCGACGGCACAGATATTTTTGAGTAAAATGTAATGTCGCAGATTCATATCAGAGGACCTAACATCGATTTTGATCAGTACCTGGTAGCAGTAAAGGTTCGCACAATATTAAGTAGAGTCAAAATCGTACGAAACAGACGCAGAGGAAGCTGGACATCGGAAAGCTGCAATTACCAGAGATAACCACAGTCTACTCAAGGAAGCTCTCGCATCTTTTGGCACAGAACCCACCCCCTTCCGATGACGATCCTGAAGCGCAGTGGAAACCCATTTTCGACTCTATAACTACTGTACTTGGTTTTGAAAAACCGCTTCGCAACAAACCATGGTACGATAAAGAGTGTCGCATTGCAAATGACGCAAAAGAACGCTGCACGTATGGCAATGCTTCAGTCAATTGCAACTCGAGCTGTGACTGAGCGCTATAGGGAGAAAAGAAAGGATGTAAACAGTCTCATTAGGCGTAAGAGACGGCAGTGGAGAAAGCGGGAGAATGAGATAATTGAGACATACAGAAGGAAGAACGAAGCCCAAAAATTCTACCGAAAAGTTGAAAACGTAAAGACAAGGACGCAAATCTCGTCGCAGATGTGCAGAGTATGTTGGGAATCTGGAGAGAGCATTTCTCCGCGCTACTAGTACCTGAGATATCCAATGACGATGGGACAATCGATCACAATATGGACGACGACGTCGATTGCCCCCCTCCTAACCAAGACGCAGTCAGAACAGCTATTGCCCGGCTTAATAACAACAAATCCGCAGGAGCCGATGGATTACCGGCAGAGCTGTTTAAGGCTGTCGGCGATTAGCTGATAAGGTGCATCCATCAGCTCATTACCTACATTTGGTTAGATGAATGCATGCCCGGCGATTGGAGTCTCAGTGTACTATGTCCCATATTTAAAAAAGGTGACCCGGGTATCTGTACCAACTTCTGTGGAATAAGCCTTTTATTAATTATTAATTATCGCTGACCTGATTGGACCATACCAGTGTGGCTTTAGGCCTGGAAAATCGACAACTGACCAGATTTTCACGCTACGCCAAATCCTGGAGAAGACCCACGAAAAACAAATCTATTTGTCGATTGTAAGGCCGCCTTCGATAGCCCGATACGGGAGAAACTCTACGAAGCAATGTCTGAGCTTGGTATTCCTGCAAAACTCATATGCCTTTGCAGGATGGCCTTGACGAGCACCAAATCCGCAGTAAAATTTGGTAAGGATCTTACCGAACCTTTCGAAACTAATCGCGGCCTCAGGCAAGGCGACACCCTATCGTGCGATCTCTTTAACATCTTAATGGAGATCATTATTGGAAAAGCTGCAGTCACATGCTGCTCGCGTATGCTGATGATGTAAATATCATTGGGCGTACAATTAGAGAAGTTACTGCGTTTTTTTCCAGAATTGAGAAGGAGTCAGCCAAAGTGGGTCTGACAGTAAATGAGGACAAGACACAATTAATGGTTTCAACTAACAGGGCCTTCACGGTAGTAGACCAAAGCGTGAACGTTGATAACCGTTATAATTTCGAGGTGGTGGACGAATTTATATACCTCGGATCTGCCGTAAACAAAAACAACAACCTCAGCCTTGACATCAAGCGGAGAATTGTGCTTGCGAATGGATGTTATTTTGGGCTAAGTAAGCACTTTAGAGATATAGCCCCTTCTCGAGTAACAAAAGTCCAGCTGTACCAGATTCTCATACAACTGGGTCGCAAGCAGACGAAACATCTTTAGGAGTCAATGAGAGAAAAATACTTCGAAAAATGTATGGCCCTATAGTGGACACCGGCGACGCATGAATCATGGATTGTATGTGATGTACATTGACATAGTTAAGCGGATCAAAGTAACGCGATTGCGCTGGCTAAGCCATGTTAGTCGAATGGATGAAGACGAACCACCATGAATGGTTTTCGAAGGAAGATGAAAAATGGGAAGACCAAGACTCCGCTGGAGGGATCAGGTTGACGAATGCTTGGTGTTGCCAACTGCAGAGATAAGGCAAAAGATCGAACTGGTTGGCGAAATATGTTATCTTCCTTTTGTAAGGCCCCTAACCTCCCAGGGTTATTGAAGACCGGATAAGTAAGTAAGTAAGATTCATATCGTAGTTGCTAAAACAAAAATAGGCTGATAACGACAATTAGAACGAATCCATTTCGAATTCGCAAACACTGATAACAGTAGGTCTGTATTGAATCCTTTTTTCCTTTTTCTTTTTGAAAACCAACCCGTAACGGATTCGAAAATGAAGTCAGTTGCGAGTTCGGGATGGATCCGAAAAAGTAGAAAAACATAAAAAAGCGAATTAGTGAAATTGTGATTTAGGTGATCCGTCGAGTCCGTAAAAATTACGAGTCCGTAAAAATTACGAGTCCGTAAAGATATGGAAAAGCGTAATGCGAGTTTGGGAAAGGATATTTAAAATTGCAAACATCTCAAGAGCCTACCAAGCTCGTCTTTCGGTCTAGGGATTCCCGACCCACGCCCCTCCACCCCTGTAGAGATATTTTTGACAGCAAGATTAATGTCGCAGATTCATATCGAAGTTTCTAAAACACCAAAAGTGAAACAAATATTGGATGACAACGATAATTCGAACGAATCCGATTCGAATTCGCCAAATCTGATAAAAGTGAATCTGTATTGAATCGTTTTTTCTTTTCTTTAAAAACCAACCATAAACGGATTCGAATATGAAATCCGTTGCGAGTTCGAGATGTATCCGATTCGTTATGTTTCTATAACTGAAGAAGCGAGTCCATCTCGGATTCGAAACGAATTCATGTACGTGTTTGTTTTACATATGTATGTTCACATGTTTGTTTAACAGATTGCAGCAACAGTAAATTACAAAATTTTTGGAGGTACAAGGAAGTTCGTCTACAGCAGTACAAACGAAATGTATTACGAACGTTTCTTTTTGGGGGAGACGTTGAAAATATAGCTGTCAATGTTGAGTATACGTAGCAAATGAAATATTTTTGCGTCAAACGACCACAAAACCCGTTTTGATTGTCTGCAGTTACTTTGTTGATGCGTGTCTGTGGACTGAGCTTTAATAACAACTTTGTTTCAGTTAGTAGTGAACAGATAACCAACAATACCCAAACAAGTATTTTTCTTCTGCCAAACATCATATTTGCTGTATCACAAATGTGCGTTCTTCGACGCTGTCAATAGTTCTGAATACACACTGAAAAACGGCCCCTGTAACATTATGCAGAAACCACGTATATGTTTGGAACATCCATATACTTACATGCTAACATTGTTTTCATGAATTGACCATCTGCTGCTTTTTTTGTTTCTTTGCTGTCGTTATTGTTTTCAGCAGTTGTCAACAAACAAAACCATATCTGTGCCACAAAAACATATATTATAATATATTAATCATTGAGTCTCCAACATGTAATATTGAATAGCAAATATTGTATTTTTGGACACAAGTATACTATATTTGCGACAAGTTGCAAACACGTTATGATTGCATCCAAATGAACAAAAAGACAGATTTTTCAGCGTGCAGATTTTTCGTATCTTATATATAATATAATTCGCATCTGAGTTGATAAAACACTAAAACTTAAAAAAAAAAACTAAAACGGTTTAAATTTAGCAGACAACAATTTTTTTTTATTTGTAAAAATTCATATTATTGTAACTGAAAAACTTCAGTGGATTACAGGTGGAAAATATAATTCATGCCTATTTTAATTTTAAATATCAGAACGAATCCGTTTTGAATCCGAAAATTTGATAAAAGCGGATCCGTCTCGAATCCATTTTATTTACAAAAAACGAATCCGAAACGTCCATTACGAGTTCGAGACGGATCCGAAAAGTACAAAAAACAATTCGCGTTTTCGAGAGGAATATCATCCGAAATCGAATTCGTTATGAGTCCGTAACGGATGTAGGTTTCGGACAAAATGTCCGAAGAAACGGATTCGTCTCGAATTCGAAACGGATTCATATGGCACATTGGGCATGAATGGATTTTAAAATACTTAAACATTCACCTAATAAAATACACTAACACTTATAATGCGGCTGCTACTAATGTAGTACTACCCGTATATACATATGCCCACTTTCCGCAAATACGAATCCAAGAAAGCGAATGCCGTCCCTGCTCCTGTCTATTGTTTTAAAAATGTCTACAGCAAAACTTCGGTAAATAATAACGTTTGCTGTTGAACTTTTGTTTTTATGTTTAAACTTTTTTGCACCCTCTGAATCACTTTTTTCCATTAGAAAAAAAGCGCTTTGTTCTTTTTCGTTTTGTGTTTTTTTTTAGTTTTTCTGTTGCTGCTGTTGTTGTCCCAAACTCTCCTGTGGCTCCGTGTGACACCCCGGTGACAAGCATTTAGGGTATAAAGCTAGTTTGTATCCCCTATAAAACAGGCAGAAAACGCGTGAAAAAAATGGAAAGTTTTGTTTCTTTTTTTACTGATTTCTTCTTTTCAGTGGTTTGTTGAACACGATATTAGGTTGATGAACCATTTCTTTTGCCTACATTGAAATTTAATTAAGTGAAAATGCTGGTTCTGTTGCCGTTTTTGCACTAAAACTTTTTAAATTGTCATGATAAAGTCGGTTGAAGTACCCATCTTTTGTGGGTCGGAAGTCCCCTCCCCCTATTCCAACTGACATCTGTGTACATTTCGAATGTGTTGGATACAAAAAAAAACGAATTTTGTTTAAAGAATTTAAAAAGTTTTTCCGAACAAGTTGTTGTAATGTAATTTGTTCTGATTTCTTTGCTAAGTTTTTAATTTAATTTACACACAGAGGAATTTTATTCTTTGAATTTATAGAGTAACGAAAGGAGATAACATTGATGTTAAAAATTATCTGATTCCATAAATACGAATGTTGCTATTTACACTTGTAGGCGAATAATGAAGAAACAAATATACATAATCGTAATTGGTTTTATTGGCTTTCGCAATATTCTCCATGAAGATCAATACACTTTTTCAGACTCCACACGTGTGCAACTGTACGTTTATGGTCAATTGAGAGCAAACGCGGCACCCATCTTGCAGACAGCTTTTTTAAACCCAACTGATCATTTAAAATCGAAACCACACTGCCATATGAATTGCCCTTGGCATCAATAATCTCACGAACTTTTACTCTTCGATCGGCCAACACCATATCATGGATTTTTTCGACTTTTTCTGGTGTATTGACCTCAATTGGCCGTACAGAACGTTCAGCGTCATTTGTACAAGGTGGCGCAAAAGTAATCCTCCTATCAGAAAATGCTATAAATTTTGCGATTGGCCCCTAATGTCAGTTCTGTTTTGACATTTGTGTAGTAAACACATGCGAAATACACGTTAATAAACAATGTTACGCTACACTGCTCCAGAACGCGGAATATTGCTGACTATTTATTTGACCAATAATCGGTCGGTGACTTTGGCACAACGTGAATTTCGTCGCAGATTTCCTGGCCGTCCAACGCCTACTGGTGAAACACTGCGACGTTTAGCCGCTCGCCTCGAAGAGACTGGCACAACACGAGATGCTGCCAGGCGTGGCAGACCCCGGAGTAGCCGTTCTGCAGAGAATATTGCTGCTGTAGCCGAGGATGTCATCGGACCTTTTTTCTTCGAAGACTTCGCGGGCCAAACGGTTACTGTAAATGGTGAGCGCTACAGAGCAATGATCAACGAGTTCTTTTTGCCGCAACTTGATGAATTGGGATTGGAAAACATGTGGTTCCAACAGGACGGTGCAACGGCACACACTGCACGTGCCACAACCGATATGCTGAAGGATGCATTTCCCGGGCGCCTAATCTCCCGTTTTGGCGATTTGCACTGGCCAGCAAGATCGCCTGATTTGACCGCTCCAGACTTCTTTTTGTGGGGCTTTTTGGAGTCGCGGGTTTATGTCAACAAGCCTCAGACTCTTGCAGCTCTTAAAGACAATATCCGTCAAGAATGTGAGGACGTATCGCCGGAAGTTTTGGCCAAAGTGATGGAAAATGCCATAAAAAGGGCTCAAATGACAATAAACTGTGGCGGCGGTCATTTACATGACATCATATTCTCGACTTGATGTAAAAAAAATTAAAAGACCAAATAAAAATAATCCACAAGAAGAATCAAAGTTTTTAATTTTTTTTTTAAATTACAACCAAAAAACATCGGAAGTTTACTTTTGCGCCACCTTGTACTTATGCGACCACAACGAAAGTCAGTAAACCACTTTTTTACAATTTAAATCGATCGTGCAGAGTCCCCATATTATTTATCAAGCTTTTCCTTGGTTTCATTGACGTTTTTTTTTTCGCAAACAATAATGTTTATGATGTTTAATGATCACTCGAAATTCACTTTAAAAAAATGTTTTGAACAGCTGTTAAACGTAAAGTAAATGACGGAACTTGCTCAACATTTGACAGTAGTCTATTAACAGGTGGTACTTGATGGGATCAGTGTTGCGTTTCATATAACTACGAGAGAAGTTCGAAAAGTCACTGACTTATTGATCCTCCCTCGTATATTACATTTGTGTATTTTACAAGCCCTGTACTGTAGCAAACTTGCAACAACCAAGTACTTCGGGATACAGTCGAAGCGAAGTAGAAGTAATAGTACTGTGTTTTTGTTTCACACACATCCACGAATGTATTTGGTATTTAGTTGCTGCAACTTCGATACAGCACATGTCTTGAAAAAAAAGCCAAATGTCTTGAATGACCATTCAAGACGTCTTGTACCGATGTCTACTTTGTACCATTCAGTATTGACTGTGCTAGGGTGATTTAGCGGAACTGTTGCCACATGATCAGATATGCTGAAGAAGCTGGCAACTATTTGCTTTGAAGTGCTTCGTGCGCATCAACTTTTGTTGGATGTGGATCGTCTTGCAAGGTCCACACCGTGGATTGCTGTTTAGTCTTAGATCAATATGCTGAGATTCATGATCTATTTTGACGCACCGCATTGCATTTTTTTAATATTTCCTTGCATCAGTCGACACGATGCCTTTTCTGAGCGATTGAGTGATTACGAGACAATTTTTTTCTACGGCCAAATATTCATACAATATTGAATGTATGAGCGTGGAAGTAATTCCCAAGGTTGCCTCTATCTCACGGTAATTCACATAACGAGTTTACAATACCAGATCACGAACATCATTGTTGTTTTCGGACACAACAATCGATCTTGCATGACATGCACGAAATGCGTCCTGAAGCGAACATCGGCCCCAACTAAATTTAATCTTTCACATTTTCATAGTACTGTAGTACGGTGCACCACCGGCATTTAAAGATTTAAGTTTATCAATGCACTCTTCTCGTGATAATCCTCGTCGAGATTGGTGGAAACTAATAGCACGAAAATGTTCACGAGTAAATTCCATTTTTTTTTACTGAGATGCTTTTTTCGAGTCACATTCGTCATCACATTCAAAAACGATGTACAAGTAGACAGTCAAAATTTCTCTTCGCTCAAATGCCAACATCTAAACGAGTGAAACCGTAGCCATTCTCTGCTCTCTCTCTCTCTTGCTCTCTTCATTGAATATTTCATTACACAAGCAGCTTTTTGACAGTGTCATTGTATATAACTATACAAATTCCAACCATGTTGAAGTAAAATTACATAAATTATGCGAAAAGTATGAAATAATCAAGATATGACGCGAGAAAGAAATGCGTTTGAGTAAATTACTGGCACTTTTTGGTTCTCTTTTACCAGGGTTGCCAAATTGCTCACATCTTCTGTTGTCTAATTCTAGATCATCTTTATCACATTGTGAGTACTGTTAATGTTGATACAGTGTACTGTATTTTTGCATTATTCTTGAAGTCAGTTATTCATAAATACACGCTGAAAAAAAACGGCCTCTGTAACATATTCTCCCAAACGTATTCTGCAGCACCATGTATATGTTTGGAACAAACTTCAAACATTTATATGTTTGCAAGTCCCACCCTCATGTGTATTTAAATGCAAACATTAGCATGTTTACTGACAAATGTGTATGCTTTTACGTGGAAACATATGCGTGCTTCATATAAGAAATAAATAAGAAACAGTGACTTCATCTGCAATTTCCACGCACATTCAGGAATATTTATGAATCACTGACTCAGAGAACAATGCAGAAATACAGATACACACTTACATGATAGACTCTCTCGTTGTCCCTCTTTTATTCTCTTGCTCTCGAGAGAGCATAAACACTGCATCACACACAGCTGTATTTGTATCGCAAACACAGATGTATTTGGGTTGCAAGCACATATGTTACAACATATTGATCATTGTGTCGCAAGCATGTAATACTGAATAGCAAACACAATGTGTTTGGACACAAGTATATTATATTTGCGACAAGCTCCAAACACAAGTTATATTTGCATACAAACAACAAAAAACGACAGATTTTTCAGCGTGTATTCCTAAATGCATATTCAATTGAATTAAGTGTTTGTTGACTGATCTGTTGCGTTTTAGTATTTGTTTCATGCATTAAGTCGCCAGTTGTTCGTTTGGGAGGAAGAACACAAATGGCTCCACGTAAAAGTATGTATCTTTGCAAGTTAACATGTTAATGGTTGCATTTAAACTAAGTGAGTTTAGGACTTGCAAACATGAATGCTTGGAATGTGTTCCCAACATGTACATGGTTCCTGCAGAATTTGTTTGGAGGAATATGTTACAGAGGCTGTTTTTATTCAGCGTGTAACCGATGTAAAACTATGGATCCCCATCAGTGAGCGCACAACTAGAATAGCGCACAGCTCACTGACTGTGAGAAGCTCTCCCGTATCCCTTCATGGGATGTAATATTAATATATATATAGTACATATGTATGTAAAAGGTTTAATCACTGTGCACAGAACACCAAGGAAAACTCTGAAATGCCGACAAAAAGAGGAAAATCAGCGCCTAAAAGGCGATCTTAATTACAAAAAAACAAAACGAAATGCTGACTTCTTAAAATTGATTTTTTTTGTGCAATAGATGACCAACAACCCCGTACAAATTCCAATTATTTTCAAATTTAGCTTTGGTGTAATTTATTTTTTATCGATTAAGGAAATGCTAATGTGAAACATGGGGCCGTATTTAAATTCCAATTTGATTTCAAATATTTTATGATCCAGCGGCAATCCATCAGGAGGCACTAAAGTGCGCAGCTAATGGCATTTAAGGTAGACAACAAGGCAACAAATCGTTTACAAAACACCAAAATTTCCATATTAATAGAAAAGTCCATCATGCGTTGTAAAATGTAAGGATATGACGTAATGGGATAAACAAATATCGTACGATGTACGGACAATCGTAATTACATTACAACACATGTCCCTTGACGGCAGTGAAAGCTGCTGCTTCCAGTGGTAATGGCACCATTGCGTGTGGTTTGTGAAGATATAAAACAAATGGACTTAAATAGGAGAATCAGTTTGATTTAAAACAATTGTAGTAAAATTTTAAGCATTTGATGTGAAACAATAGGAATATATCATTAATAAACTCACTTTCATAAAAGCGACCAATTTGTCTGGAGCAGTTCCAAATCTCATCCATTTTAAAGTCAATTGCTGAGCTGTTTTAAATTGTCACGTTGTATATACTTAAGTAGACATCGCAGAATAATAGAAGTTGAGCAGTGAGAAGTTCCCCCTGTACACGCTGAAAAATAACAGCCCCAGCAACATATTGCATGAACCATGTACATGTTTGCAAGCATTGTTTTCGTGAATTGAAGATCTGCTGCTCTATGTTTCTTTATTATGACAGACATCACTGTTTTCAGCAGTTTCCAACAAACATTGCCACATTCAGGGCACAAATACATATACTATATCCTATTAATTACTGCGTACCAAATATGTTATATTGAACAGCAAACTCAGTATGTTTGGACACAAGTATATTATATTTGTGACAAGCTACAAACACGTTATGTTTGCATCCAACCAACAAAAAACTACAACATTTTCAGCGTGTACATACATCACGACAAGGTTTATCATTTTCTTGAAGTATTAATTCGATTTGATGATTTTTTGTAATTCTATAACGTCGCTACGTTGCGTGAATGCATGCGTTGCGATATAGTTCGTAAAACGCAGTCGGTATTATTTACTCACTTGAAATATCAAAATTCACCGACCATATTTTGCCAGTATTTGGACGGTGACTGGATGTTAAACTTAATATTTATTTCATAAAATGGTTATTATTTTGTAAGAATGACGAAATATTTTCCAATATACACATAAATGTAATTTTAAGTGTAGCACAGAATGGTTTACACCAGCGCAACAATTTGCTCACATTTGACGGGGAACAAAATTCAAATCATGCCCGAGATGTTCCCATTTAAAGGACGAACAAAACTGGACTTGCGCAATCATGGGAAATATTTGGGAAAAAAGTTAAATGCTTTGAGGTCACCTGACGCCGTTGAGAAACATGGCAGAGTTGGAAAATGTGAAGTTTGAACCAATATAAAAACATTACTAATTTTCCATTTTATTTTTTAGATTTGAATATATTTTACAAAAGAAAATAATTATAAGATATAAAGAAAAGTCAAACACTGAAAAGTATGTAGTTGTTTGTTCTTTGGATGCAAATGTCACGTTTTTGTAGCTTGTCGCAAATATAGTATACTTGTGTGCAAACACATTGTGTTTGCTATTCAATATTTTATGTTGGAGACACAATGATTACCCAAATGTGGCGTTGTTTGTCCAGAAAATAAAAACATGACAGACAACAAAGGAACAAAAAAGCAGCAGATCTTGATGACATGAAAACAATGCATGCAAACATATACTTTCGAGTGAAACGAGTTTGAAAGTTTCAAGTTGTATATAAGTAGGATTGTATGTAAAATGTTGGTTTAAAAATACTCTCAAGCGGAAAATAATTTTGATATGGGAATCGATTTATCTGCGGGAACTAGACACGGAGAATATTTTGTATTATTTAGTTCAAAAATGAAAAATATTGAGATATGACGGTCTTGTCGCAAATGAGCGATATTTTTTTTTTTTACTGTATTTTCAATTTGAATATGTATACATCCCGCGAAGCCACAAGGCACAAGATATTGGGGCGAAGGCCAACATTTCAATGAATATGCAGAAAATAATTAAAATTTTAAACAATGAAACAATTGCTTGATATAAAAAAAATCCAATGAGTGCTCGAACTCACGGGCGATGTGTTAACACCTTTTTGCTAAACGGTACCTGTTCGATTTCTATGAACGGACACATTAGTAAATGATACATTGGAAAATAAAAAACAGCGTTCAATCATATGATGACGTTATTCCCACAAAAACCAAAGAATGCAAAGCAACAGACACTTGTATATACATACATACATTGTTATATTCGTACATACGCTACACAAGTTCACAAAATTTTCATTGCTCTCTTGCTATCTTATTTTTATATACGTATAACCACGTCATTATTCTCTTTACTCTCCACATTTTATTTGACTTACCTTTAACAATAATAAAAAACCAACCCGTAAAAAACATAGTTTTTGACTATACATTCTTTATATATGACCACGCCCTTTTGTCCAATCCCGCCCATATTTGCAGTAGATCTTAGAATATGTAAACCTAACCAACATACCCAATTTTGTTCAAATACAGAAATAATTGATTTTTAATTTGTGATTTGTATGGGAGGTACCACGCCCCTTTATCCAATCCCGCCCATAGTTTGATAGTTTATTTTTGTCGTCGCCATTAATCGTCGCTTCAGCTCGATTGGATAACGGGAAAAGGGATAAAAATCAATCCAAAATTTTTTCGGCATACATGCGTACAGACAGGTGCAGTTAATATAAAGAATTAAAAAAGGCGTTCAATCATATGATGACGTTTCATTTAAAAACCAAACACACAACATCACACATACTTTGTCCAAAGTAGCTGACGTATACGTGTGTCACATAACCACATGTTTGCCATATCAGCAGCAACGAAACAGCCAAACAGCCAAACACACAACATCACACATACTTTGTACGAAGTAGCTGACGTATTAGTGTGTCACCATACGTCGACTGCGTCACCATAACGTCGAGTGACACCATAACGTCGGCTTGCAAATGAAATTTTGCGTGGCTACGCTTTATATCTCCGTTCAACAACAGCAACAGACACATGTAAATACATACATTATTATGTTAATACATACGCTATAGACACAATTTCGTTTGCCTCACCGCTGCCACACCACTCTTTCATTGCTCTCTTGCTCGCTCATTTTTGTTTAGCACGTCATTATTCTCTTTCGCAGTCCCAGAAAATCTGGTTTTAGCAGCAGCATAAAATCTGGTTTTAGCAGCAGCATAAACTCTGGTTTTAGCAGCAGCATAAAATCTTTGACTTTGATAGATTTAGTCCCAATACGCCGCTATAGATGTTAACACATCAACAAAATATTCTTAAACTCGTTTAGATTGGAAGTGTTTAAACTTGTTGATCCAAAGTCGAGAAGTTATATGTTTCTTAATTTTTGATTAAAATTATAAAACGAATATGCTTTATTACATTGTTCGCCTAACTAACATTTTAATCAGAATGGATATCTGCAGTATCTAAAACTAACATTTGAATGTTATTTGGAAGTCTGATATGTGTTAAGCTAACAGTTGAATGCCAACGAATAGTTTGTGGTGTGCATTTCAGCTTGATTGTTCTAACAGTTTGTCAGATTATTGAAGATTGATGATTATGATACGCCGCCCGTAAACATATCGAGTCTGTTAGTTAAAAACTGCCATATACAAACTCACCACGAACGGTTGATCAATTCGCTATGCAACTTTTTGGAAAAATCAAGATAAAGATGGCGCTGTTGCAATGTATGAATGATGGGATGTGGAGAGTTGTGACTGATACGCTGAATATCGATTAGCAACGCATTTCAGGTCAACCTATGCTCAATCGCGTAAAAGAACGCAATGTAAAGTAATAGTAAAAGTGTTGAATATAGAGTAAATATGACAATTATGTTTGTGTAAATAAAGAGAATGACTGAGATTACCGCAATTCACAAAGAACCTCGTTTTATTAAACATAGCATATGCTCGGTCCCTGTGGCCAGATTGAAATTCGACCTTATATTGTTTGAAAGGTACGGTATGAACACAAAATGTACCTGTGGTTTTATTAATATTGTTACGAATTTCCTTATTCGTCCTTTTTGCCTTGTTTTATTCCCAATAATAAAACAAGGTTCGTTTTCAATTACGATAATTACAACGGTATAACTTCCTTTTATTTTACTAATATAGTACAACATTTTACTTTATTTTCACCACTTTAATAAGTCTTATATTTTACTATCAAATCGCGTTGCTTACTTTACGGGGTTTAATCACAAACTGTTCTCTCCATTCTAAAGACCTCCGCTATTTATATCAACTCACCATACTCAAATGAAGTTATGTCTAGCGAATTCAAGAACCTTCTAGTCGTTGTTGTTACCTATCTTTGTAGAATCATCTCGAATGGCGTAGAATTATCTTAACTGAGGTGAATCGATGCTACTGGTTTAGCGAGCTGGTACTTTGTTACAATGCATACTTTCAGGCGCAGCACTAACCGCCTGTTATTTACATAATGTTAGTAGAGTCATTAAGAGCAAGCAAAGCTTTTACTTATTCGTAACAATATGTTACTATTTTTCGAACCGTTGCAGTCCCTTATGTAAGTATTAAGACTTTTTTACCCATTTTGAGAGCTTCAGATAGACTATTACTCCTCTTCTACTGCACCTCTTCTATAAATCGTCAAATCGTCAAAGGTTTCATTAAGACCACAAATTATTACGTTTGACAACTGAAGTTTCAACATGTACAAAATTTGTGGACTTTCACATCAAGTATTTCTTCTTCCCGTTTTATATTTCCTTGTAAGTTTTTTCGAATAAACACAAATATTTCCCATTTTTAAATTTATAGATAATCCAGTAAAATATATTAGTTGCAGCAAAGCAACTTCGAACTGCCAAAACAATATCACTGTTGGAAGTACGAATCTTTTCATTGACACAACGTCAAAACTTCCCTGGGACGAATCAATTTTATTTTAGTGAACAAAGTTTTTCATTGAATTGATGAATAACACGGTGCCAGTTTTCAATTTTTATTTCTACTTGAAAATTCACCTAGTGTGAGTTGTAGATCTTTTTAAGGACATCACATAACAGTTCTAAAAAGTTCTGTAACACCAACAAAATTTGAGGTTAACGTGAATAAATGTGATTTCGAGGATTGTGCGAGTTCTTGAGAACGGGCAACTCCCTAATTTTTTAAGCGGTTTTAGAAAGAAGAGAATGAAGCTTTCAAAGCTTTGGTGAACACCTTTCGGTGAATGGTGAATTTTCGCTTTTTTTTAGTATTTTGACTTTGAATGCAGTTGGTTTCATTTTTTCTTCAAAATCACTTTCTTTTTAACTTCTTCTTTAAAAGCAAATTTATATATATAATACTATATAATATAATAATATATATATCTAATAAAACGAGATTCAATATAATTGATTGATTACACTGTGGAACACAAACAAAATCACATGAGGTGTCAGGGGATACCCGGTTGCAACGAAGTTCCTTTCGCTATATATTATGTACTAGTTAGTTCCAACACGCCTAAGGCGCCCGTTGGCAAATACAATAATTTATATGAATCTTTAAGAAAAGATACTTTTTGTAAAATTTTAAACTCGTTTTAAGAAATTTTTTTTATAGAATGTATTTTTTTTGAAAAAACAAGTATATTTTTAGGTCTTTTTTGTAAGAATATTTATTTTATTTTCCCGAAAAGGTCGTTTTTAAAGAGAGGTACTTCTTTTATTAAAAGCGAATGTTTTTGGCGTAGAATACGTCTTACCTTACGGTAAAGGGAGTCATGTCAGATTGTTATTGTTGTAATCTTTATTTCATTGATTATGAGGAAACGGCGAGATAACTTTTTTTAAAAATTTTTTTGTAGGTAAATGAAGATGTTATCTTTCGTTTGATATACATTTCATATTGGTTGATATCTTCCTAATATTTAAATTTCTCAAATGAAAATTGTTTAAACACATACACTCAAACATATGTGTGGTGTTTGGTTGAGTGTTTGAGTTTGTAGCGTGAACACAAACTATGCTGCTGTTTTAGTGTGGACACAAACCTTCGGCTATTGTTTTGATTGATGAAATATTGAAATTTCGTATATTTACTTATGTATTTAAGTGAAATAAAATGTTCAATGTGAATTTGAATTTAACATGGATATACAATTATAAAAAATATATGAAAAAATTAATTCATACATTTTTATGTTGAATGAAGTGCTGCCAAGTAAGCAAAAAAACAATGCTGCTTGATGCTGTTTGACAGCAGCTGACAGTTGACGTTTACTAAATTAAAATAAAAATTCACATGCTTATGTTATTTATCATTTATTTTTATATATGTTTTCTGTCTTATCGGATGGCGTATTCTACGTTAAACTTAATGGACGTGTCTCTGACACAGCCTGCAGGGACAGTCCGTTGCCGAAGGCCTCGGACAACTGTCTGTTTTTTTTTAAGAAAAGGTACTATTTTTGAAAGAAGAAAAAGCCATAAAAGTATGTATTTTTTTTACAATGAAGTACTTTTTTAAGTACAGGTACTTTTTAAAGAAGTGGTACTCTTTTTAGGACAAGGTTATTTTTTAAGAAAATTTACTTATTTTCAGAAACACTACTTATCTCAAGAAAAGAAAAGGTATTATTTTATATTTAAGAAAAGGAATTTTTGTAATAAAAGGTATTTTTTTAAGAGAAGGTCTTCTTTTTTGAAGAAAAGGTTTTTTTAAGGAATGGTAGTTTGTTTTAGAATTGATCCTTGTTTCAAGAATAGGTATATTTCTAAGAGTAGGTACTTATCTCACGAAAAGTTATTTTGTTTCACAAAAAAGATACTCGTTAAAGAAAAGGTAGTTTTTGAAGAAAAGGCAATTTGTTGTAAGAAAGTGTAGTTTTTTATGAAAAGAAAAGGTAATTTTTATAAGAAAATTTACTTTTTTTTAAGCAAAGATACTTCTTTAAGATAAGGTATTTTTTTAAGAAAAGGTATTTTGTTTAAGAATATGACTAGGTTTCTTTTTGAGGAAATTTATTATTTTTTTTATTTTTAAGAAAAGGCTCTTATTTAAGAAAACTTTCGTATTGTAAACTTCTTTCACTTTGACTTTTCTAAATTTACTTTTTATTGTGTTCAAAACTAAAATATATACTAAATATTGGTTACATGCTCCACCTACAAAATTTCCCATTAAACAAGAAATTTCCCAACATACGTGAGACATCTAATTAATTTCTTTCTTTATGATACAAGCCGTTAGTCTAGACACAAACCAAAGCAAAATGAACAATATAGTTGTTAATAGTGGGTCGTAGCATAATAGTGTTAAAACAAAAGTTGTTTAATTTTTAGCCCCCATCCCGAAACGTCCGATAAGGAACTTCGTTCCAAAAATAACAATATTCTGACAACGGACTCTGGTAGAGGGGTTAAAAAAAAGTTTGAGTTGTTTATGTGGAGGGGGGGGGGGGGAAATTTCCCTCTTTTTGCACATTCTTGTGATGAATCGGCATATGACACCATCTTATTCTTACATTTTAGGTATAAGGTGTTTTCAGCAATTAAAATAAAATGCCCCACAAAACTGCATTTTAGGGGGTTGGTGTGTATTGGAAAAATACACCACGTAAAATTTCACTGTAAGTCACCGACCAAAAGGAAGCTGTAGATTAATATCGAAAAAGTTTCATTTTGTTCCACAGAATTATTTTAAAAGTTATTATTTTTTCCGCTTGGGGGTATCAAGTTGAAATCTCTTCAAGTAAAGTACAATAACTTAAAATTTTGCATGCCATTCAAAAAAGTTTAAATCTGTTTTATTCAGCATGAAGGCTCTTAACGAATTAATCGTTAGTGGTGAGTGGGTGTGAGGTAGCTTTTCATCTTGCAGCGACGGCATACTTTTAGGCGTAATTCACATTAAACACTCCACCTGCATATACACCAAAAACTGTTTGCTGACATTCTAATGTTATGCGGATGATCACAAAATAAAACTACAACTCATTCAATCCCGATATTGTTATAATCTAGTTCTGTGTAAATGCTGTATAATACTGACATAAAGGACAGTTAAGCCAAAAAATTTTCAGCATTTTTATCGAAACAAACTTTTGGCGTAGGGTTTGTTAAAATTGATTTATTTTTAAATCTAGCAAATTAACTATTTTACACAAGTTTAACCTAACATTATCTTACAAAGTCCGTGTTCATCTATCGGCAATTATTCAGAGCTGCGCTATCTTATAATCAAATAAATCTCGAGTTAAAATTTAGACCTAAAATTCTCTCTCGTATCTACTGAATTTTCAATACATTATATTCAATGTTCTAATGGAGCTTGAGGCTTAATCTTACATAATCTTATAAAGTCCCACTCTCAAATATTAATAGATATCCTTTTATTCTTCTTCATTAGTTGCCAGTTGTCCTATGTGTTTCTTTGCAAAACAATACTTAGCCCTGGGGTCTATTGTCTTAACACACAACGTATGCGCAAAAGAGGCATTTGTTTTATTTTCTTAGTTGGATTTAGGATAATATTTCTTTTTTAGAATGTTTCTTTCTTGCTATTTTGTGTCCTCTTGAAATTATCAAAAAGGACCTTTCGTTGTTATTTACAAGGTTTTTGTATCCGTTCCATTTTCTACTCATACTTGTTCTCGTTTCGTGTTTTTCAATTTTGTAACTTCTGTTGTTGTTTTACGTAAATTAGCTTAGATATATTATTTGTAATTTTTATTGACTTAAGGTGCAATTTTGTTGTGTCCCTTTGGGTGGCCATTGCCCGAAAGGACGCATAAGGACGAAAACAAATAAACACTTGAGACATGGGTCGCTCAATTGTTATTGTTGCCAATGTTGTTTATTTCATTAAGGGGTGTTGCTTTATTTGTATTTCTAGTGCCTCTATATCCATGGACGTAGGCATGTTTGTTTATTTATATATTCTTTCTATTTTATGGTTGGGCGTTTAAATGTTGCCTGTATTTTATGTTTCAATAAGTTTCGTTGTCCTGTTGTTTTCGTATATTTATGGCATTTTCTCATCCATTGCCATTTAATGGCCTTTGTAACATCATTTTGATCCAAAAACACTTGAGTTGGATTCCACTTAATCTTGCTGCTATCCTTTTAAAGCATTAAGTTTACAACATTTGTCGAATCTTGCTTAATGGCCCAGGACTTTATTATTTTGTTTAAGGAAATCCATGAAAAGACATTAAGGGTATTTTGAAGAAAAAAATATCCGTTTTAGTACAAATGTTTGTAAAAGCTTAAGCAACAATTGGAAGAAGACTTGGAAATTAAAAGTGCTAAACAAGTTTTCCTTGAGAGGCTGAACTGAATTGCGATACAATTTTTAACACCATTAATAGATTGGGAAAACAATCAAAAGGAATCAATTTCCCAAAGTTCTCGATTTTTTTTAATCAAGTCCCTAACATTTATGATACAAAGACTAAGCATTAGATGATTTCCCATTATGTCCAATGGCAAGATTAGTATGAGTTTCTCTCACTGCATAAACTGCATGCAGTCCTAGGAGCCAAAAGTTGGACTCCGATTCGAAGCGGGGTATCTTTTAGGATTTTTGACAAAAAGTTAAGAAGAAAAGAAAATTTTTCCATGAAATACAGCACTTGGTATAAACTAATGAAAATCTCGTATATTAAGTCTGGTTTTTCATCCTCTGCTAAGCTTATTTTTCGACCACTTTGTTTGGGGAGCTCAGCGATATTTGGCGATTTTAAGCGGCTCCCTACACAAAGTGGCCGAAAAATTAATTTAGCAGTAAAATCACGCTTATTATTTAGTTGAAATTTTGTAATTTTAGCTGTTACCCAGCGGCGGAAGTCATGACCTGGAAGGCCTCAAATCATGACCAAACAGGTCTTCTTTAAAATACGAAAGGCCTTCCCTATACATTAACTCCTAATTTCCTTTTAACATTGCGTGAGATTGAGAGGCAAGGCCTTCCTTGCCCATTGCCTAAAGAAGGCCTTAGAAGGCATGCAAAGAGAAAGGGCTTAGAAGGGATATACTTTAATTTATTTTTGTTAAACAAAAATAATTTATTTTATCACAAAATCATTATCCACTTCTACATATTTATTTATGAGTATGCATGTATCTATCGGTGGTGCAATGGTTAGTGTGCGCGGCTCTTGTACATGAGAACGTGGGTGCGATCCCTGCTCAGACCACCATACATTTCTTTTGACGGCGGTCACCTCGCTTAGTGATGGCGGCAATATCGAGTACTTAGCCATGAAAATGCTTCTCAAAATACCGTTCGGAAACGGTGTAAAACTGTAGGTCCCAATCCAGTGAGTGTAAAACTAGAAAGCGCACATCTCACTGATTGTGAGAAGCTCTCCCCAATCCCTTCATGGGATGTTATGGGACACCATTTTTTTTTTGTATCTACCTTAGAAAGTTGTAACATGCCCAACTTCGAACTGAAAATTTTAAAAATAAAAATATAATTGTAAAATTTTTATGAAACTTTCCAATTAAATTGCGGTTAAAAAGAGTGGGAAAAGAAATTTCTTAAAATTGTAAAAATCTTCATCTTGGTTAAATCTGATGAAAAAAATTCATGGGTTCCGGAGGCATTATGTTAGGAAGGCATTACAAAAGAACTAATCCGCATGGCTTATTTGTGGAAGGCCTTGCGACTTCCGCCGCTGTTCTGCATGAGGAGTAACAGTAGGGCGTATGTCTGCCTTGATGCTTATGACGAAACATTTATATTCTTTATATGTATTTAAATTCATCTCAATCTTGGTTGCTTTTTTGTTCGCATCATAATTGAAATATTAGTCAGTGGTAGATCTAAAACTGCCCAGATATTCAAGTTGTTCCAGCTCATCGAAATTACCACCAGTTTGATTATTAAAAAACTGTTTTCGATGGGCCTGAATGTTAGTGAACACAGCAGATATGACTGCTGAACATAGCAGATAAGAATGCGCGTAATATGCCCTATATTCAAAGATATTTTAAAGTTGATCGAGAGCTAGACGTAGCCTCCAATCATATATGGTTATTAATCAAACATATTTATTACCTCAGTAACATATTGTCACCAATTTTATTATTTCCCTTTTTAGCGTTGTTTTATTTCCCGTTAATAAACAGGGTTATTTTTAATTTCTATAGTGACAAATTACGTTTATTGTTTGTATAGTTTCAAACTTAATACCTTCAAAATATTTCTTTACTCAGTGACAATTATTAGCAGTCACAAAAATTGTCTTATAATCGACGATTTATAATTTAACATGTTTGAAATCAGACTGACTTAAGATTCGCTCCAATTGGTTATCTATAACAGTTAACGAGAAGCTAGCCAGCCGTTTCCGGAACCATCTCGTCGTAACGCCACCTGTTGTCGACTGTACCAGAAAATTCGGCAGTGACATAATCGTTAGTGCCGAGATCGCATAGTAGCGCCATCTGTTCTCGATTGCTCCCGAGAGTTATTAGCCATGTCATTAAACTTTCGTGGTGAATTTATATGTATTAGAAGCCAAGGCGTATTTTTAGGCGCAATAAGCTTTATGCCACCACCAGAGGTAATGATCTTGTCACGATGTTGGGGCTTAAGCGTGGGCACTCAGATGAGGATTAACTGTGAGACCTAAACGATATCTCGCTCTTGCCAATGCAGTTCCTACGGGTAACTAGTAATTTATGCAGGTACCCAACAACTTATCGGCATCTCTTTTTGCTTTAGAAGGCGGATGAACTACTACTACTCAACGATGGATGAGTGATGGGGGGAAAAAGCTCAGGTCTGTCAAACTCATTGATCATCGTCTGATAGAGAGTGGGCGGCTGTGAATTCATCCAGCCTGTTGATAAAATGACTTTCATATGAATGAGAAACATAACACCCCCTATTTGTTGACGACCCTTGCCAACTTTATAAGGGCCACGATTTGCGGATATGCACTTAAAATGTTAGAACACTATACAGATCCAATGCCTCCAATCCAACTATTCAACTATTCTAAGAAATTAGATGCACAGGATATGGCTGTACAAGGAAGGAAAGCTCTGACATATTCTACAGCTTCCACGAAAAAAATACACGAATTTCTCTAGGTTCAATCCTCTGAGTGAAAGTATAGTCACAATCCGCATAAAAGCGAAATATTTTTATATTTCCCTAATTTGTGTGCATGCCCCGACAGAAGAGAAAGATGACGATGCCAAAGACATATTCTATGAACACCTAGAGGAAACGTATGACCGCTGCCTTGGCCATGACATTAACATTGGACTTGGGGATTCTAATGCTAAAGTAGATAGGGAAAATGTGTTTCATCCAACTTTTGGCAATTTTCGTCTACAAGCTGACAGTTCCGACAACGGTATGAGACTGACTGACTGCCACGGCAAAAAACGGGGTCGTTAGTGATATAAGATTCCAGCATAAATATATCATGAAGGCTACTTGGGTATCTCCTGATAAAAGAACGAAGAACCAATTTGATCACGTGGTAATTAATGGAAGGCACTCATCCAATGTAATGGACTTTCGAGTGATCAGAGGAGCTAACATCGATTCTGATCACTACCTGGTAGCAGCAAAGGTTCGCACAAGATTAAGTAGAGCGAAAATCGTACGAAACCAGACGCAGATATAGCTATACAAGCTGCAATTACCAGAGTAGCCACAGCCTACTCAAGGAAGCTCTCGTAGCTTTTGGCACAAAACTCACTCCCTCCAGATGACGATCCTGAAGCGCAGTGGAAACCCATTTCCAAATCGATAAAAATTGCTGCAACAACCGTAGTTGGTTGTGAAAAACCGCTTCGCAACAAATCATGGTACAATGAAGAGTTTCGCATAGCAAATGATGAAAAGAACACTGCACCTACGGCAATGCTTCCGTCAATTGTAACGCGAGCTGCTATTGAATGGAATAGGGGAAAAAGAAAGAAGGTAAATCGTGTCTTTAGGAATAAGAAACGGCAGTGAAGAAAGCGCGAGAGTGAGAAAATTGAGACATACAGAAGGAAGAACGAATGGCGAAAATTCTACCAAAAGGTCAGGAACAAAACTAATGGACGTGGTTCAGGACCCCTCTTCTGTAAAGACAAGGACGGAAATCTCGTCGCAGATGTGTAGAGCAGGTTGGGAATATGGAGATATCATTTCTCCGAGCTCCTGGTACCTGAGAGATCTAGATTACTATGAGAACAACTGCAGTCCACATGAATAAAACCATGACCAGCAAAAGTCACATGCTGCTCGCGTATCCTGATGATGTAGGTATCATTGGGCGCACAGTGAGAGAAGTTACTGCGGTGTTTTCGAGAATTGAACAGGAGTAAGCAAAAGTGGGTCTGACAGTAAATGAGGACAAGGCAAAATTCATGGTTTCTACGAGCAGGGCCTACACGCGATGAGACCAAAGCGTGAACGTTAATGACCGAATCCTGGTTCTTCGATAGATAAATGCTCCGAAAAATTGATGGCCCTATAGTGCACAACGGCGAGTATCGGCGATGCATGAAGCATAAGCTGTATGAGCTTTACCACGACATTGACAAAGTTAAGCGGGTTCAAAATAACCCGATTGCGCTGCCTCGGCCATGCCAGTAGAATGGATGAAGAAAAACTAACACAAAGGGGTTTTCGAAACACAACTAGAAGGAAAACGAAAAATAGGAAGTTCAAGACTCCTCTGGAGGGACCAGGTTGGTATTACCAACTGGAGAGATAAGGCAACTGGTTGGGGAAATATGTTGTCTTCGTTTTATAAGGCCTTACTTCACGTTGTTCGGGGCCATATAAGTAAGTAAGTGGCTTATCGCAAATATGGTATAATTGCGTCCAAACACATTGTGTTTGCTATTCAATATTACATTTTGGAGACACAATGATTAATATGTTATAATGTATAGATTTGTGATCCAAATGTGGATTTGTTTGTTGAAAGCTGCTGAAAAGAAAAACGTGACAGACAACAAAGAATCAAATATGCAGCATATCTTCAATTCATGAAAACAATGCTGGCAAACATATATATGGTTCCTGCAATATGTTACTGTGGCCGTTTTTTCTGTGTGTGTTATGGTAAAATGTTAATGAATTCATAGTAATTTTAACTGACTTCAAAAAGTCTTTCAAGAGTAAAATAATCAACCATTAAATTTATTAATGTTGTGAGAATTTTAAAACCACTAAATCCACCAATTTTATATTTATACTTTTTTTTTATATATTTTTATTGCATTTTTTTTCGAATCATTAAATTGTGTCTCTCTGTGTTGCAGGTTATAACATTGTGGTCAAGGTATGTTCTTCCTTATTATTTTTTTACTTTTTCCTTGTAACGCACAACTTATCTAACTATCACACATGTCCTGCAATGAAAAACGACTATTGCTCTGAAGAAAAGCTATTATTTTTATATCACAAAGTCGTTAAGCATCATGTAATCGTTATTCTTTCCTACCCTCATGCCCCCAATATCTTTTACCACAAGCAAAAAAGTTTGTGGCACAAACTTTGAACTCAATATCATCTATCCACACCATCAGCCAGCATATTGAAGGAATTCGTAAAATATGGAATCGTTAGAAAACTGTGTCTATTTTTTTTTTATTTTTGTATGTGTTAATCCTTTGATTCAGACACAGACAAATGCTTGAATGAGTCAAAGGTAGAGACAATGGAAATCAAAAAAACCAAAAAAACACCAAAGTCAAATATTGGCATCATGTCCATTGACATACATTTGGTAGAACAATAGCATGTCCTGTTACAAAAAGGCGAACAGAAAACGCTAAAATCTATTTGCAATATGCGAGTAGAGAAACAGAAAACACCCTACTTCTTTGTATACGAACTAAAAAGTCTAATGGCGATTTCGTTTCTGAGAAAAAATGCATAATTTTTTCTGCCCTTTGCCCTAAAAGTGCCTTTCGGTGTTCGTTTGTGAAAAAAGTGCATGTTGTGTTCGTGCACCCAAACTTGCAAAAATGTTGCATTTTCTGCCTTCTCAACGAGTCACGGGTGAGAATGTTGTCTGATAAAATGGCTGACATTCTATCTTTTTGTATGTGTTCATTGTCTTTGCTAAGCTAGTTTTTCTACCTTTTGTGTGGGGGCGCTAAACGAATTTAAGCGGATTCAGTTAAAATCGCTTAGCTTCGCAAACAAAGTGATCGAAACATTAGTTAAGCGGGAATAACAAAAAATACCAATAGTATTGGCACTTTGTCAACCAGTTTTTATGAAGAGTCGCTTAATATGGCTTAATATCGCTTAGATCTCCATATATACTGGTCGAATATTTAGATAAGCGAGGCAAATAAAACATGCTACAGTTGTGAGAAAATTCAGCATTTTTATGTTCTTTTCTAACCCTGGAAAAGACACAACTTTGAAGGACCGATGGCAACATTTTTTAAATGTCGCCTCATACAAGGGCAACATTGTTTTTTAGAAACGAAAACGCCATATGTGAAGGCATCACTTGCCCTCGTTTTCTAGGTACAAATGAGGGCGATTGCTGCTACTCATTTTTGTTTTTAATTTGGAAAGGCAAAATTTTGCATTTTCCAACTTAAGTAAACTTAACAAACTTAAGTGGAGAAACGTTGGACTAAGCGTATTGAGCTAAAAGGAGATTATGTCGAAAAATAACTCTTTTTTTTTGCAAAAATGACTGTGTTTCATTCAAAAAGTCACGGACTTATTAATCCGCCTTGTAGCACCAAATCCAGAATTCGTTTACGAGAAACGATGTCTGCGACAAACTGATTTTTCGTTTAAATCAATAGGATTTATTTTGGATGGAAGTGCGCCCTCAGTAATAGGAGATTATTTTTGATCTTTATCATTTCCTTTATGATTAATTAATAAAATCATGTACGAGAAACGAAAACCTTAACAACAATCCATATACATACGTTAATTCTTATTAAAAAAATCGTTTAGGACAAACGAAAAATATATCCGTTAACTGTTTTGTCGTCTTATCAACTTTTACGAGAAACAATAAATGTCTGCGACAAACAGCTTTTTCTTTTAAAGCAAACGAGGTATATTTCATTGTATTGAATATATTTTAGGTGGAAGTGCGTATAGAAGTATTTTATTGAACTTTATTATATCCTTTGTGACAAATAAATGCAATTGTTAACGAGAACGGAAAAGCGTTAACAGCAAACTATATATGTTAATTCTTATCAAAAAAATCGTTTACGACTAACGAATACTATATCCATTAACTGTTTTTTCGTATATCCCAAATGAGTTATAGTAACACCAAATTCAAAAGTATTTGCAGATAATGATGTCCGCTCTTTCGTTTACAGCAAACGAGTTATATTTTACTCCATAGGATTTATTTTACGTGGAATTGAGCCCACAAAAATAGAAGTATTTTGTTGAATTTTATCATTTCCTTTTCGAGAACCCTAAAACGCTACCAAGAAGCTATATAGATATGTTAACCTTAACTAAAAAAAGCGATTACGAGACACGAAAAATATATCCGTTAACTGTTTTTCGTCTACCCCAAATAGTAGTAATTTCAAATTCAAACAACTTTTACGAGAAACGATAAATGTCTGCGACAAACTGCTTTTCGTTTAACGCATACGAGTTATATTTCACTGTATACAATTTATTTTAGGTGGACGTGCGCCCCTAGTATAGAACTTTATTCTTTCCTTCATAATTTATTAATAAAATCATTTGAGCGAACCGACAACGTTCACAACAAACTATATACATATGTTAACCCTTAACTAAAAAAACGAGTACGGGAAACAAAAATTATATCCATATACTGTTTTTTTCGTTTACCCCAAATGAGTTATAGTAGCTTCAAATTCAAACAACTTTTACGCGAAACGATAGATGTCTGCGACAAACTGTTTTTTCGTTTAAAGCAAACAAGTCATAGGATGGAGTAGAATATAGTTTGGATTGAAATGAAGAATTTTATTAAACTTTATCATTTCCTTTATGTTTAATTAATAACTTGGTTTACGAGAACCAGAAAACGTTAACAACAAACTATATATGTTAATTATTATCAAAAAAAAAATCGTTCACGAGAAACGAAAAATTTATCCATTAACAATTTGTTTCGTCTACCCCAAATGAGTAACTCCAAATTCAAAGAACTTTTAGGCGAAACGAAAAATTTTTACGGTATTTTTGTCCAGTATGGTTTGACATTTCATCTTGAAAGACTTAGCCCATCACAGCGTCTAATTGGTAGAAAAGCAGCTGGAACGAAAATTAGCGTTCTACGAGGAATGTGTTTCGTCCTCTTTCAGCAACTTAAGGTCGACATAATTGACCGATCGAATGCACAATTCGCTATACTATCGAATAATTCAAAACCCAATTTCATTATTGCATTATACGGGACCAAATAGAACACATCCAGCCAGGGGTATGGAGTTCGGCAAAAGAAAAAAAAACACAATTGTTGCCCATTATATCCCATGAAGGGATTGGGGAGAGCTTCTAACAACCAGATCACTGATCTCTGATACGGATCTACAGTTTGACACCGATTCCAAACGGTATTTTGAGAAGATTTGCATGGCTAAATACTTGATAGTGTCGCCGTCACTAAGCGAGGTGGCCGCCGTCGAAGGAATTGTAAGGTCGTGTGGGATCGCCGCACACACCGCCATTGCAGCACCGACGAACATACAAATTTTAAAATGCTGAAATCCGACTGCGACTAGTGCTCCGATTGCAATTCCACAATTACAACCCAACGGAATGTTTATGGTGTCTCAAAATTAAAATTTTGCTGATTTCCAAAATCAGCTTACGTTTTGCTGTTTTTAAAATTTTTTGGTAATTTTGATAACGCGGAGTCGGAATAAACAAATCGACTCCAACTTCGGGCAAATTTCCTGAACTCCTACTTCCAACACCCGACTCCACACCTCTGCTTCTAGCAAGTAGTGAGGAAAATATAGATGCAGTAGCTGAGATTATACACGATGACTGTGATGAATCCATTCGCCGGCGTTCCCAACAGTTTGGCTTATCGTGTGCAACAACTTGGCGTATTGTAAGTCAGAATCTTGGTTTAGAAGCATACAAAATTAAAATCGTAGAAGAATTGAAGCCGGCCGAACTGAAGACCAAATATTTGTATAGCGATGGCGACAATTTCTGGTTTAATGGTTAGTTCAATAACTAAAATTGCGGGAGTGCCGCAATAAAATCTGTTTTTTTTTGTTATTTAGACCCAAATATTACGTGTTTGTAGCTTGTGGCAAATATTCTATACTTGTGTCCCAACACATTATGTTTGCTATTCAATGTTACATGTTGGAGACACAATAATTATTAGGTTATAATATATGTTTTTGTGACCCAAAGGTGGCTTTATTTGTTGAAATCTGCTGAAAATAGAAACATGAGAGACAAAAGAAACAAAACAGTAGCAGATCTTCAAATCATGAAAACAATGCGTGCAAACATATACATGGTTCATGCAATATGTTGCTGGGACCGTTTTTTTTGCGTGTGGGTTGGTGGCATCGTTAGTATATATTTCTTCTATAATAAGCCCGGCCGGAGCGCAACTGTGAATGTTGCCCGTTATCGCGCCATGATCATGACCTATTTTCAGCCTGAAGTTTAAGTGAAAATGTTGATCACGACGATATTTGGTTCCAACAAGACGGTGCTATTTGTCACACAGCCCGCGAATTCATGGCTTTATTGCAAGAAGTATTATTGCAAAATCTGTTAATTTCAAGCTTCAGACCATAGAATTGGCTGGCTCGACCATGTGATATCACACGTATAAACATTTTCCTTGGAGATACGTAAAGTCTAAAGTCTACATGGTTAAGGCGAGTAAGAATTAGGAATTGGAAGATTTAGGAAAATTCAACAAATAACACATACAATCCTCAAATGCGGAAAAAGTTAATGCGGACAATATAGAGGTACATGAAACTTCGATTATAACAAAAGAAACGACTTTTACCATAAACTTTTTTTTATTTGCAAGACAAGTATCAACTTCTGCGGTCAACCGTGGAACTACATAAATAAATAAATAAATGGTTTCCCATTACATTCCATGAAGGGACAGGGGAGAACTTCTCACAATCACTGAGCTATGCGCTTTCCAGTTTTCACTCACTGATTGGTTCCTACAATTTTACACCGATTCCGAACGGTATTTTGAGATGCAAACGAAATATTGTTAAGGCAAAATAAATATTTTTGCGCCCAACGACCTCTAAATGTCTGTTCTCGTTACTTATAACTGTACCTTAGGGTGTACCGAAAAAAATTTTTTGGAGGGGACTCAAACGATGCGTATTGAAGAGTAGATTGCGCAACGTCAAAAATTTTTTTAATCTACGATACTTATAGCCCCCTACTGGCTGTTGAAACTTCGATTACTAGTGTATTTTGGTAGAAACAAATTATTTTTTTTTGGTCAACATAGGATTCAAACTACGTGTCCATTACTAGCATAAACAGAACAATATATTTTAAAAATTTTGATAGAGTATGTTTTTTATTTCATGGACGCATTTCGAAATTTCGATCATGCATACTTCATCTTCCCAATTTTTTCAATCAAATTTTGTATTTGTATTTTATTTGAATTATGTATTATATTTCAGTTTATACTTTATATGAAAATACTATAAAATGTATACAATAAATACCAGCTAATACTATACAAAGAGGTTATTTATTCTTCTACTGTGCACTAACGTGCTTATACTTCCAAAATTTTTGTACACTTTGCAAAAAAACTGTGGTGAAAATGGCATAATTTAAAATATTGAAGAAATCTTATGCTAATTCGATTGGAAGTATGTATATCACTACGTATAACCGCGATCTTGATAACTTTGCCACACATTATAGCTCACTATTTGTTTAATAAAATGCAATTGATAGTTTTTGAGAAATAGTGGTAGAGTATTCGATTACACTATGCATCGTTTTGCAACCTAAACATTTTGATACGCTTGCGACTCAAACAACTGATAGTTACTGGTGAGTGAAGAAAAACCCTCGTTGGGTTTGATCTGATTGACTAAGGTTTTTTTTTTAATTGGCGTTTGAAGTTGTAGGCTTAGAAATTAACTTTTGATAAGAGAACACTTTTCGTAATGCCTACATCTCGAAAACTGTTCAAGATTTTTCTTGGGTGTCTTCGACAAAGAACGTTTATTTAAAAAAATGCCACCTTCATGTTGAAAAACTTATAAATTTAAAATAAAATCGGCAAAAATTTTATTTTTTACGTTTTAAAGTTTTTGATCATGAAGATGGAATTTTTTGAATAAACGTTTTATGTAGGGCAGTTCACGAGCTACAACTTTGCCGAAGACACCCAAGAAAAATCTTGAACAGTTTTCGAGATGTAGGCATTACCAAAAGTGTTCTCTTATCAAAAATGCATTTCTAAGCCTAAAACTTCAAACGCCAATTAAAAAAAAACCTTACTCAATCAGACCAAACCCAGCTATGGTTTTTCTTCTCTCATCAGTAGCTTTCAGATTATTTTGGTCTCAAGCGTATCAAATTTTGAGTGTCTCACTGTGTTATTAGTCCAAAAAAAAAATGTTTTAAGAAAATTTGCCTGTTTTTTACATATTTTCGGTGGCCACATTTCTGCATAGGATGTCTAACTTTTTGTCCGATTGGATAAACCAGGTAATAATATCACAACTTTTAAAGCATTGTTCTCAGCATTTTGGAATGTGCAAGCGATTTGTAGAGGAGCATACAGGCTTTCAGAATATTGTATTCAGGTACCCACTGTGTCGACACAGTTCGTGCTACAGGGTGTCAAAGATGACCATTTTGGTGTTGCTGAAACTTTCAAAGCCTGGTAGTTACATCTACTTTTATAGGCCGACTATTAATATTTTTTACTTTGAAGAATCGACTATGAAAGCAAACAAAAAATACGCTAAGTGTTCCGGAACATCTTTTACCGTTATTGAGATATTCTCAATCAAAGTTGAAAATTGTGAATTTTTTCAATGACTTTTATTAGTCTTTTGTTCATAATTCGGCCATTTGAAGGGAACGAATATTTCTGTAACATCACAAAATTGGGAGCACTTCAATAAAGAATGCACTGCAAAAATTGTAAAGTCATGTCAAGCTGTTTGAAATTGCGAAATTCTCAAAGTGGGAATTTTTTTCAACCTGTAAAATCACAGTAATTTCCCGAAAAGCTACCATGATTAATTCAGTACCTTCTGTAGTTTTTTCCAAGAAATCTATATAAATTTTTATATTTTTCTGAAAGACAAGACTTTGATAATTATATTTAATGCAAAATTCTGATCATTTGGATACACACTACATTCAGCATTCACTGAAAATGTATAATTTTTGAAAAAATTTTTCACTTTCGATGTTTGGCAAAAATTTTGCTCGTTGTTTTTTGTATATTTTGTTTATTTTTATTGTAGACCGAAATGTTTTTAAATACACGCTAAAAAAGATATAGATCCTACGCATACATGAGCTGAGCAGAGCTTAATATGTAAAAAGAATCGAATTTTCATAAAAGATTTGTTTGGGATTAAATATCTCTAAGGTTTTTGTTACTATTTTGAAAAACCCTTAATTGGGATTAATTTGCCAAGCATTGGTCTATAACGCGGTGTGTAATTTTTTAAGTCATGGAAATATAACCATATACGGACACAACTACGTGGTAAAAGACAAAAAAAAAGACCAGTGTCTCCCAGTTTTGCCCAAAGTCATGCTCTTGTTTTTTTCTGGGCCCCCAAAGATTTGGGGCCTCGATGTCATTTTTGCAAGGAAGTGATCATTTTTTTTTCAGGCTCATATCTTGCAAACCCTTCGGAATTTTGATTTACTTTTTAAGGGAAAGTTATAGCTCTTGTCATAAAAAACAAAAATTGTGAACATATAAAATCAAAATAACTTCATCTTCAAAGTCAAAATTGCAAAAAAAAACTTTAAAAACTTCCTTTTTTACCTTTTCTTCCCTGTTTAAAACTTCAAAATTCAAGGAAACAATCAACTACAAGAATGCACCTAGGATCTCGATAAACAACTTTCTAGAACATATGAACTTCCGAGGAATGTTTCTGAGGACCGTTTGTTTAGCGCTTAGGTAGCGTTTAGGTAGCCGCAAAAGTGAAAAATTTCCCGACAATTTTTTAATTTCACTGTGTGTAATTTTGTAAGCCATGGAAATATAACCATATACGGACACCACTACGTGATAAAAGACAAAAAAAAACGGCCCGTATCTCCTAGTTTTGCCAAAAGTCAAGGACTTTTTTTTTGTCATTCTTGCAAAAAGTGATCATTTTGTGAGGCTCATATCTTGCAAATGGATCGGAATTTTTGCTCTTTATGACAAGAGCTGTAACTTTCCCTCAGAGAGTAAATCAAAATTCCGAACGGTTTGCAAGATATGAGCTATGATATACGGTATGTATGTGCGGTAGGTATCACTCGCAAACCTAACACTTTGACCTGATTTCGCAATTTTTGTACCCTGCTAATTGCATCGTTCAGGATGACAACTACACTATGGCATTGGTAAACACTTCACATTTTTCGCCGATGTCATTTATTTTGGGAAACTATGGTTTGAGATCAAAAATAGGTCAAACTTGCCGAATTTTGTCAAAGTCCTCTTCAGATTTTACCTACAGTGGCACATATTGTGCAGTTGCACATATTGTGTTTTAAGTGCCCCAAACCTATGCCAATCCTTGTGTGTGCCCTGTGTACTTCAGGCTAAATGCGAGCTATGCTAAGTGTTCCAAAGCCATTCGAAGTCATCATTTTATCATAGAAGTATTTTTCGTGATAAAAAAACACTTAATTTTTATTACCTATGTAGTACATAAATACTTCAGTAAAATCATTTCTAAAGTTACTGTTCTGAAAGCCTGGTCCCTCCTCTGCAAATGTCTGGTACATTTCAAAATGATCAGAACAATGCTTTAAAAGTTGTGAAATTATTACCATGGATTTTTCAATCGACACCACTGTGCAACACCAATGTTTTCCACTTTGACACCCTGTACCAAAGTCGGCGTACCAATAGGTTGTCTCCAAATGCAATATTCTAAAAGATTCTTTACACATCTCTAGTACATCCGTAAGCGATCCAGGAAATAGTTTAGATTTCACTTTACAATCGGCCCCACTGTGCAGCGGCCAATGGGGGACTATAAGTACCCTCGTATAGAACAAAGTTTGACGTTCCCATAATCAGTTCTTCAATGCGTATCTTTTAAGACCCCCCCACTATTGAAAATCCAAAGCAAGCGGTTTTCAGTACACCCTACTATACATCCTTATGATGTGGGTCATCATCAGCTAAAATGATTGTTCTTAAAAGCAATACTCTTATACTTGTATCCCCCTCTCCCTCCTCCCCAACCCCCAAGTAAAGCGGTATGGAAATTTGAAAATGTATTTATCCATTGAACGAAGCTGTGACGACAGGAAAGGCATTAGTTTCGTTACGCAATTCAAATCCTTCGCTTCGCTTGCCCTTCCTAATCTATCAGCATATAAAGTAAGAGTGCACGATATGTACCATAACAATGGGTGGTCCCGCACTCCCCCTCCCCATTTATACCGTGGGAGGCTGGCAGGGAGGTGGGTCTTATTGTTGGCTATAAAATGTTGCATTTACTATTCTGGCTCTCAACCGTAGCTCTGCAATGTTATGACATTTATGGACCCTTTCCCATGTTCATAATATACCAGAGTTTTATATTCAGGACTCTATGATTTTAGAAACCAACTCAAAAAAAAAAACTCCTAAATATTGATATAAACTGTATATTTACTTTACACACATGCATACGTATGTATGTCTGTCTCAAGGGACTTGTATCCCTCCTTAAACTTCTTTTCGCTTTCTTCATATGTATTCCCAGTTTCTTGTTGGTTGTTGGAATACCCTTCGGTGTTTAGAAAATATTTTTTATGCAAAATTTCTATTCTTTTCTTTTATATATTTTTTTTTTGGATTCCTCCCTCTATTTACGACGGGGTTTTTTTTTTGTACTGTATTTGCATACAAACATCTACGTACATAAATTTTGACATAAATGTTTGATGGAGTGTAAGATATGAGTTGCTCTTTGTGGTAACTTTATTAAAAATCATGTAAAGATTGTCGGAAAAATAAAATGTAAAAAAAGACAGCAAAATCCCCTCGAGTTAACATCAAGACACACAGAGAGAGCAAAAAAAAAAACTGCAAAGTAATGGATTCAATGTCGTAAACATACGTTTCCTATGTCCATAATAACACAGTGGTTTTGAATTGATATATTATAGTACAAATATCTAGTAATTCCGGATAATGAAGTAATTTTGAATTCAAAACGGACTCTGATGTCACAAAGAATTCGTAGAGTAAAGTATTGAACTAAAATATCCTTTTATCAAATTCTGATAATTCAGATAAAACTGATCGGTACTTTATCAATGACCATTAAGTTGGCTCGTTTGATCACTAACGCCTTACGGACAATTCCTTTGACACCCAACACTACATTGTCCATGTTATGTGTCCAACGGGTCAATCCGAATATGGCAAAACGAGAAACAAACAAAAAAATTGGAATTCATCTTTATTTTTGGAATTATATTTTCATTACTTCCTAAGTAGCAGTTCTTTATAAACATATTCTTTTCAACAACTTCCAAAAGTGGTACCAAGGATTTGTTTAAATTCAAGTGACTTGAATATTATGCGTCTAAACTGGTTACAAATCCATTTTGCGTTATTTTCCAGAGTCGACGCAAATACATCCAATATTAAATTTCGTTCCCCACAAACGAAGTTTTAGATTACTACACTTCGTATATGGAACTTATTTGCGGCAAACCAATATTTCTGCTTATACGAAACAGAAACATATCTGACTAGACAGAGGAATCTTCTAGGTGACCCCTGGTTCAAATCCTAACATGTTTTAATTTCTTTTTAATAGTGTGTTTTTTTTTTGCCCAGTTAAAGTTAATTACCCAATGTGTCATATGAATCCGTTACGAATTCGAGACGGATTCGATTCTGCGGACATTTTTTCCGAAATGGACTCATAACAAATTCGTTTACGTATGAAATTCCTCTCGAAACCGCGAATCGTTTTTTATACTTTTTCCACAAAATCACAAATTTCACTGCTTAGCTCTTTATTGTTTTTACGGACTCGTAACGGGTTCGAGACGGATCCGCCAAATCGCAATTTCACTAATTCGCTTTTTATGTTTTTACTAACTCGTAATGAGTTCGAGACGAATCCGCCAAATCACATTTTCACTGATATGCTTTTTATTGTTTTTACGGACTCGTAACGGGTCCGAGACGGATCCGCCAAATCGCAATTTCACTGATTCGCTTTTTTATGTTTTTACGAACTGGTAATGGGTTCGCAACGAATTCGAGAACTCACATTTCGTTGTTTTATGGATTTACGGACTCGTAACGCGTTCGAAACGGATCCGCATCCGTTTTTGTGTACATTGGGTATAGTTTAATTAGTACGGGGCAGCTAAACGATATTAGGCGTGATTTCAATTTCTCACTTAAATTCTGACTTGAGCATTGACAGTGATGCCACATGTTAAAATTCATGCCATTTGCATGTTATCTTAGATACATTTTGTTATCATTTCTTGTGAATGAAAATGTACTCAAAAACAAAAATTTGCTACATGGCTTACACATGGTAAGTTCCTTAAAATTATTTTATTTAATGAAAAATTACGTATATTTTTAAATCTCTAAATTTGAAGGATAGGTTTTTATTTCCGATTGAAAACAAAATTGGAATTAAATTGTGCACAACAACGCGCGGTAAATGATATACATATTGATCATGGTAGAATTATCTATCAGGTATAGACGTGCAATCTCTTCAACATCTTAATGGAGATGGTAATGGGGAAGGCTGCGGTGGATACGGCAAGGACCATTAACACGAAGGGCCATATGTTGCTACCGTATGCTGACGACATAGACATCATTGGGCGAAATTTGCGAGAGGTTACTGCAGTATTTTCAAGAATCGAAAAGGAATCGGCGAAGGTGGGTCTTGCTGTTAATGAGTGCAAGACAAAATTGATGGTGTCAACGACTAGAGAAACCTTTCGGCTTAGCCCGCACTTGAACGTTGACAACCGATTTAATTTTGAAGTGGTATGTGAATTTGTCTACCTTGGATCCGCCATGAACAAGGACAACAACATCAGCGTGGAGATAAATAGGAGAATTGTGCTTGCAAATATATGATATTTTGGGCTCAGCAAGCAGTTTAGGAACAAAGCCCTCACTCGACAGACAAAAGTCCAGCTATACCAGACTCTCATTTTACTTGTCTTGACATATAGCACCGAAACTTGGGTCATATCGCAAGCGGATGAAAAACATCTGGGAGTATTCGAGAGAGAGAGAAATTCTTCGTAAAATATATGGCCCTATTAGGGAAAACGGCGAGTACCGACGTCGCTGGAGCCAAGAGCTGTATAATTTATATTCTGACGTGGGCATAGCTGGGAGGCTCAAATTAGGCCAATTGCGTTGGCTAGGCCATCTTGTCAGAATGGATGAAGATGAGCCAGCGCGAAAGGTTTTCGATAGCGTACCCGATGGCAGCAGGCAAATAGGTTGACAAAGACTCCGCTGGAAAGACCAGGCAGAAGAATCCCTCCGTATCCTTGGTGTTGCCAACTGGCGAGAAAAGGCGAAGGACAGAGCCACTTGAAATTTGTTTGTTTAATTAATATTTGTAAGACGTCTGATCTCATGAAGTTGTAAAATAGTCAATAAAAGTAAATAGTCAGGTGAAACTCATATGCATTTTGTTTTCATACTTTTTTGTATTCTTGTATTGTTGGTATAGTTTGACAACTGAAACGAGTGAATAATTATAAGATATCTGTTTGTTGCTGTCTACAACTACAACAATATCTGCTGCTACCATGTTTTTGTTGGCACTGGCTACACACACGTGTTGCCGTATCGAATCGTTTTCACCCATTACAGCAAATATTGCCACATTTCGTAGTATTAAGTGTGGATCGTTTTTTTTTTTTGGAAAGTCATAACTGGCAATAGCTTAATGTAATAAGCCCTTGTATAGCCAAGAAGAAGATTGTATGTGTAGTTTTTTTTAAATCTAAAGGCATATTTCGTTTAGTACTTACACTAATCCCAGCTACAAGGATAGAATCTCTCCTTTCTTTTATTTTCAGGTTCTATACTTCTATTAAAAGCACCCGCTACAATAGATCGCGATATTCATACAAACTTAACATTCACCATAACCTCAGTGTGCAATATGAATCCGTTTCGAATTCGAGGCGGGCTCGTTTCTTCGTACATTTTTTACGAAACAGTAATCAGTTTCGGAGGCATAATGTATTCGTTTTCGTATGAAATGCATCTCTATTTTTTCTGATAATTCTCGATTTCTTTTGGTTTCTTTTAAATAAATGGTTGATTTCTTTTAAATAAAATGGATTCGAGGCGCATTCACTTTTATCAATTTTTACGGCTTTGACACGGTTTCGTTCGAATTTTCCCTGTCATCCAATTTTTGTTTCAGCTTTTGGCATACAGTTTATTTTAACCAGAACGCTCTGAAGTACGTCAAGTTTTCACCATCGACAAAGTTTGCTATTCTGAATTGAAAAAGTTTTTTTTTTTTCGCAAACGGACGGCCCAACTTCGGGAGATATAGGCTTTTAAAGCTTGAGTATATAATCTGTCATATCTTAGGTATTTATTCTCCGATCTGAGTCAAATGGGTATAATTACACAGGCTTTTATAAACCCTATAAATATATTTTGTTTTGTTAACCCATTAGGGGTCGATTTTAAAAACTTTTTTAACCTCACTTTTTTTTTTAAAATTTACAATTTTCAAAAAATCCCAAATTTACGTATTTGCTTCCTAAAAACCCAAAAGTAGAACAGACTTCAAGCTTTTTTTAAGGGTAAAATAATGAGCATTATTCCGTCCAAGACCTGAGACATTTACGTTGAAAGTTTTGTAATACATATATCAACCTAAAATGAAAATACTATTCCCAAGCCCGGCCGAAGGCCGTCCACGTAGAAAGCTTTATATCACAAACATACTATGCCGAAGCCGCGAACCAGGTGTTGGACCTACCCAGAGGATCAAATTCTCTAAGCCTTCGGCCACGCAGAAAGCGTTATAACACAAAAATACTATGGCGAAATCAGTGTGGGACCTACCCCAGCGGAGAAAATCGTTAAGGTCGGCCTAAGGCGGTCCACAGAGAAAGCTTTAGAACACAAAAATACTATGCCGAAGCCGCGAAGCCGGTTTGAACCCACCCTCTACCCTTTTAGGAATCCCGTCATTAGTTTTGAGTCAAAGAAACATTTCATTATATCTATGAAATATTTTCGTAGTTTGTTGAAACATATCTATCAAACATTTTCATAAGTTCATGAAACGAGATCTATGACATTTGTTCTCAACAAAGATTCTATAATATGTAATTTATTCACAACATCTATCAAACATTTTCCTATAATTTGAACGCATCTTTATTGCTGTATTTCGATCTATATTTCATCTATTTTGCTATTTTAGATCTACCCACATATCTGCATCGATGGTTAAATGACGCTATAAAAGAAATTCATTGTCCTATAAGTAACAAGTCTCTAAATGCAATGAGAATTATTTAGTTTTGCTTTGTTCGCTACATAATGCTACCAATCAAACACAAGATACCGAAAATGAAAATTGTCCATGCAATTAATGAAGAATGTTTTACGAAACGGTTTTATAAATGAGTTTAGTAAATTCGCAAAATGTTTATTAAAGGTTTTACATAGTATTCACGAAATTTACGTAAACCTTCATCGAATTAATGAAGAGCTATTAATGAAGAATATCAGAGAAAGAGGAGAGAAACCCCGACGATGACAACTGTAATTAGTGACAATGTCAACAAGACGGTCACTGGCCTAGTACGCTAAGGCGGTGGTAAGAAGAGTCACAATCTTCGAAACGATCGTCCGCCAACGTGAGTTCAAATCCTGGATTTGACTATTTACAATTTTTCTAATTGCAGAAAAATAACCCTGATCTGTATAGCGCAAAGGAAATCGAAAAATATTCTTCAACGAAATTATTTCGAATCATATATAATAAATTATATGAGGTGTCAGGGAACACCCGGTCGGAACGAAGGTCCTTTCGCTATATATTATGTACTAGTTAGTTCCAACACGCCTAAGGCGTCCGCTGAAAAATACGAGAATTTAAATGGATCTTTAAGAAAAGATACTTTTTGTAAAATGACTAAAATTTTTTTAAGAATTTTTTTAATAGAATGTATTTTTTAAAAGAAAAAAGTATATTTTTAGGTCCTTTTTGTAAGAATATGTATTATTTTTTCCCGAAAAAGTCCTTTTTTAAAGAGAGGTACTTCTTTTCTTAAAAGCTAATGTTTTTTTAAGAAAAGGTACTAAAAAGCTGTAAGAGTATGCATTTTTTTACAAAGAACTATTTTTTTTAAAACGTGGTACTCTTTTTTAGAAAAGGTTATTTTTTTAAGAAAATTTACTTATTTTCAGAAAGGCTCCTTATCTCAAGAAAAGTAGGGAAAAGGTATTATTTTATTTTTAAGATAATGTACTTTTAAGAAAAGGAATTTTTGTAAACAGGGGTATTTTTTTAGAAGAAGTTATTTTTTTGAATAAAAGGTGTTTTTAAGAAATGGGATTTTTTTAGAATTGGTCCTTATTTCAAGAATTTTAAGAGTAGGTACATATCTCAAGAAAAGTTATTTGTTCACAAAAAAGGTACTCTTTAAAGAAAGAGCGGTTTTTTAAGACAAGGCAATTTGTTGTAAGAAAATGTACTTTTTTAAGAAAAGGTACTTGTTTTTAAAAAAATACTCTTTTTAAGAAAAGGTATTTTTTGTATGAAAATTTACTTTTTTTAAGCTGAGGTGCTTCTTTAATATAAGGCATTTTTTAAGAAAAGGTACTTTGTTTAAGAATATGAATAGGTATTGTTTTTGATATAATTTACTTTTTTAAGAAAAGTCACTTATTAAAGAAAATTTTACTTTTTTAAACTTCTTTTACTTTGGCTTTTCTAAATTTGCTTTTTATTGGGTTCAAAACTACAATATATACTAAACATTGATTACCGGCTCCACCTGGAAAACTTCTCATTAAACAAGAAATTCCCCAACATATGTTAGTCATATCATTGATAAAGGAAATAAGTAGATATCCCATAGGCGTTGTCAAGTACTGCCACTAGATGCTGTGTTGTCGTTTTGTAACTTTCATTGACGTTTCTCATAACATTCACTGACGTTTATTCAACAGTGTGGGACATTTTTCCAATACAAAAATAGAAACATTTTCCAGGTAGTGCTATTCGAACAACTAATTTTCATGTCGTTGTGTTCCCCACTTTCTAATTCAAATGCATTTTGGTTATGTGCGTGTTTGATGTACTATAATTGTTGGTATTCGTTTATGTTGACCTGTACAGCATCGGCCCACTAAACAAAACAAAATCCCTGTTGATGTTGCCTACCACACCTTTTGTTAGCACCTTTTCTAAATACATCTTGCAAGGTATATTTTGTTTGGGATCAAAAGTTGTAATTATTGCATTCAGCTCCACCTAGAAAATATCCCATTGAACAATAAATTTCCCACGGCATGTGCGATATCTAGTTAATTCCTTTATCTATGGTCATATGTTAGTCTGGACACAAACCAAAGCAAAAGTACCCAATAGAGTTGATAATACTGGGTTGTAGCATAATAGTGTTACAAACAGTTCTTTAATTTTTTTTCATTTAGCCCCCATTCCGCAACATGCAATTAGGAACTTCGTTCGAATAAAAAATTAATCATAAATTTCATTAATTTTACGAGGAATAATTTTTCCAGTGTATTGTTTTAATACTATATTTGTATGAAGTCATAGTTTTTGTAAGCGTCCTGATGAAGAATTTGTAGAAACAGCTATTATTTTGGCACATCGCATTGTTATGGTTTCAATTCTGAAAATTAAAATTCTAAAAATACTTTTGTTAAATCTATAAAACTAGATATAGTTCAACGGAAATAATGTGCAGAAGTTTTTTAAATGTCGCTCACCAACTTTTTTAACAGTCATTAAAACTCAAGTGTGTGCTTTTCAATAAGTACTTTAAAAATTTCGCCAACGCAAATGTTTAACTGGTGTGTGTGTGTGTTTTTTTCAAAGACCTGACAGTTAAAGTCAGTCGGCGTGTATACTAAAAGTTCAACTTTTTATGCAAATAACTGACAGTTTATGATATGATCATAATAATATAATTTAAACAACTTTAGATTTTGTTTTTATATTTTTGTTTTCGTGTTGTGTGATAAAAACAAAAGTATCAAATTAATATTGTGTTTGTTCATCATACGCCGACGCACAGTATCGCGAAATTCATTGTGAAATTTGAAAGGTTATAATATACTAGAGTAAATTACGCGTAAAACAGCTTAAAATTCTCGCACTTTAAATACAAGATTATTACCAATTGATAATTTTGGAAAATACCATCTGTGGCACATGATACTATTGCTTATTAGTTTTGTGATCTATAGCTAAAATGTTTAACATCTAAGTCTAGGATCCATATAATCAACCATGAGCTGCCATCTTTAGTTTGTAAGAAACGACTATAGAATAGCACCATCTGCGGCACATGATTGAACAAATTGTTAGTTTTAGTTTACTATATTTTAGTGGTTCTCCAGGTAATTGTGGAACCAGTATAATTTAAGATGAAATGCTCAAGTTTCGTGACCAGCATTGTAGAGTAGAAACACACCTTCTGTGACACATGATAATATTGCTTATTAGTTTTGTAATCTATTGCTAAAAAGTTTCACATCTAAGTCTAGGATCCATATAATCAACCTTGAGCTACCATTTTTAGTTAGTAAGAAACGACTATAGAATAGCACCATCTGCGGCACATGATGGAAGAATTTATTAATTTTGATTTACGAGATTTAAGTGATTCTCTAGGTATTTCTAGGACCAGTATAAATAAAGATGAAACGTTCAAGATTCGAGGCGTGCATTGCAGGCGTGCACCATCTGTGGCACATGATACAATTGCTTATTAGTTTTGTGATCTATAGCTAAAAAGTTTTACATCTAATTCTAGGATCCATATAATCAACCTTGAGGTGCTATCTTTAGTTAGTTTGAAAAAACTAATGAATAACACCATCTGTGGCTCATGATTTAAGAATTTGTTAATTTTATTTACTATATTTAACTGATTCTCCAGGTAACTCTAGGACCAGTGTAATTCCAGATGAAACGTTCAAGTTTCGTGACCAGCATTTTAGAGTAGAAAACACCATCTGTGACACATGACAATATTGCTTATTAGTTTTGTAATCTATAGCTAAAAAGTTTCACACCAAAGTCTCGGATCTATATAATCAACCTTGAGCTGCAATCTTTAGTTAGTATGAATCGACTGTAGAATATCACCATCTGCAGCACATGATTGAAGAATTTATTAATTTTATCGACTATGTTTAAGTGATTCTCCAAGTAATTACACGACCGTTATAATTAAAGCTAAAACGTTAATGTTTGAGACTAGCATTGCAGAGTAGAAAAACACCATCTGTGGTACATGATACAATTGCTTATTAGTTTTGCTATCTATAGCTAAAAAGTTGCACAGCAAAGTCTAGGATCCATATAATCAATGCCTCAATGATTAATATGTTATAATTTATGTGTTTGCAACCCAAATACATCTGTGTTTGTGATACAAACACATCTGTGTTTGTGATTTAAATAAAGCTGTGTTTAATGCAGTGTTTATGCTGTCTCGAGAGCAAGAGAATAAGAGAGAGACAAAGAGAGAGTTTATCTTGTAAGTGTGTATCTGTCTCTTTGGGTTATTCTTTCAGTCAGTGATTCAGAAATATTCCTAAATGTTCATGTAAATTGAAGATGAAGTCAGTGTTTCTTATTTTGGCTGATGTTTTGCATTCTAGTTTCTTGTATTCAGTCGTCAATGGTTCTTCGGACAAAGGATATTAAAAGCGCAGTGAAAAAAGAATAAACAAAGGCTCGGACGGATAATTGTTTGTTATGCTTTGGTTTTTGTGTATGTGTTTCGTATATACAAACATATGTATGAAACGATTTTGAGGAAAGGAACTGGAAAGGGTAACAACGTGAAGCCGTTTGTCTGTCCTGAGATAATCGGAACGGTGTACCATTTGTGAAATATAATAAAAAAACAAAAGTAATTAATCCACACTTGGCTGGCATGAACTAGATTTGTATATGGGTATTTCCACAGAAAGGTCAGCCTTTTGTCACATCACCCTCAATAATTATTTATATTTTAGGACCAGTTAGTTTGATTGTCTTCTTTTCTTTTACTAAATATGTAGTTACTTACATTCTGTATTTAGGGAAATAATAGAAAACAATCGAACCACATGGTCCTAAAATATAAGCAATTAACGAGGGTGACGTGATGTGACATAGGGTGGCACTTTCTCTGGAAATGCCCTTATAACTATATTGTTTGTGTGCCAACGTATAGTGATAACCTATGCATAGTTGAAACCTTCTGAAAACAAGAACGTAAGAGACAACAAAGAAAGGAGAAGTAAAAGACCAGCAGATACTCATTTCATGGAAAAACACCGACAATGCATTCAATGCAAGTAAATGCAAAAAGGGCAATTTTAAAATAATTATGTTTGGGAGGAAGTACGCATATGTTTCCATGTAAGTACATGGAGGTTTGGGGGCATCACGCGATTGCTTCAACGTTAGTATGTGGATGTTGGGGATGAAGAACTCATATATGTCCACGTAAAAGTATACATGTTTACATGTATTTAAATACAAGTGAGATTGGGGCTTGCAAACACATGTATGTTTGGAGTTTGTTTCAAACATATACAAGGATGCTGCAGAATATGTTTGGGAGAATATGTTACAGAGGCTGTTTTTTTTCAGCGTGTGCTTTAATTTTCAACTGTGTTTTTGTAAAATTTGTAAATAATCCCACTTTCTTTAAGGGTTTCCTTACTTTTCCATTAAATCACGATACTGTGCGCGGCAAAACTCCCACCCATCCCCCCCCCCCAAATCAACTTGTTTGTTTGAATGTATGCATAATTTGTTAGATTTCCAAACTAAAGTGCTGTGTTCCACTGCTTGGAAAATTCAATTTAAAACTACTGGCGGATGTTGTCTAACTGAACTGAAATTGGATTGGGGTGACGATGTCGATGAACATTTTCAGTTCAACTTGTGTACTCATCCTCGTCGGCTGGGGGGCTTTTTCAGCTGGCAGACTATAAAAATTATGAATAACGACCCCTAATGAAGCATTCAATGACTATAAACTTGCGTATGCTACACATAGTTCTGTTACGCCTGACACCGCCCTTTGCATACCCTTAACACATCCATATCATAACCATCACCTTCATAAAAAGTTCTAATGAATTAATTAAACTGAAACTAAGAACTTTTGAAATGACAGGAACAAAACAAAAACAACAAACAAAAAAACTATTCTAAATTAATACATCCATAAAGTTTGTTTGTTGCATGGTTTACTTGTGACATATTTTGCTTGAAAAAGTTTATGGTTCAGATTTCATACCACTATAAAGTATTTTAGAATGAAAAAACTAATTGTCATGGATACAGGGTTACCCATGTTGATGCAGACATTGATTAAAACGATTAAAACAATTTTAATTTGCAAATCGTATAATAATTTATTAAGAACATTCAAAAGTTGTATAAACATGTTAAGTCAGTCTGTAAAAATATCAACTTTTTCCTTGACTTCGTGTTTTATAGGAAACGACACCCCTCCCTCAAAATTTGTTACAAAATTGTCTTTTTTTTTGTCGAGGAAGTTCAGTTTGTGTTGGGAGGTCAATATGTTAATTTAGTTTATGGAATTATATAAATATTCATTAAAAACGTAACTACCGTTAAATGAGTTTTAAATTAAGTTTTCATGCTTTCCTTCGTTGTCGTTTAAATTTGTTTTCAACTAATTCATAACGCAAATTGTTTAATTGTTGTTAGAGAAGACAAAGAAAATCTCCTTGAAAATTAATGAAATGGCTGAGCAGAACAACTTTTCAAATGATTCAGCAATTCAGATGGATGATGAGTGGGAATTTGTAGTTATTGAAGCAAAATCGGGACGCATATTTTGTGGTTAGCTGATTTACTTTAAGAACAATATGTTAAATTTTTAATTTTAATTAAAAAAATTTAAACATATTTTAAGCAAAATTCAGAATTATTTAAAAAAATTAAAATTGATATTGAGAAAATTAAATTTGAAATTGTTCTTAAGAAAATACAATTCGTAATTGAGTAACAAATTCTGATCTTCACAAACTACAAACTGATGTGAAGAAAGGACAATTTAATTTTTCTCTATTACACCCAAATTAATGTTAAGATTGATAAATTGATATAAATAAAAAAAGTAGTTTTTATATTTATTGACTTTGAACCGGAAAATTATTAAATAACAAACGAACTTGAAAATCAAATAATTCGAACTTGAGCGGGCAAAATAAAAAAATTTTAAAATTAGAAGCAAATTTAGAATCTACACAAATAACATATGTGAATCCACAGTTAATAAATACTAGAAAATTGAATCGTACAGAAGGAAGAATGCGGCCCGTAAATTCTACCGAAAAGTACAAAGCCAATCCAACTGAATTGGATCAGGACCCCCCTTTTGTAGCGAAGGACGGGAATCTTCAGCAAATACAGGACGTTGGCGTCATCTGTCGCCTCCTAGCGAAAGCGAAGTTAGAATTGCAATTTCTCGGCTGAAGAACCACAAAGCCTCCGGTGCTAATGTACTACCGGCTCAGCCGCAAAATCTGGTTCGACGAATACATGCCCGATAACACTGTTGTAGCTTTTGGCATGAAATTGTTGTACACACAGGGAAAAGATTAGTTAGAAAGCCAAAAAATAGCACATTTTTGGACTTTGTTTTATAAATTGCTCAAAAAAAGTTGTTTAGTTAAGAAACCACTATTGTCAAGATTTTTTTTTAAATCTCAAGATATCTAGCTTCCATTTCCATTTTAAAATTCTGCAATCTGTTACAAATTGCAATAGATACAGTCTGCTGAATATGCATTTTTAGTGAATATGGATTTTTAGTGAACCGGAGGGTATGTATGGAAATGGAAGCTAGACATCTTGAGATATAAAAAAAGTCATGACAACAGTGGTTTCTACACTAAGGAAATTTTTTTTTATCAAATTTATAAAAAAAGTCAAAAAATGTGCTATTTTTTTTTTTTTGGTTCACTTGCATAAAGGCACTTTATTATTTTTTTTGTTATTTTTAAAGTAAGCGATGATTTTTTGTAGGGAGCGTTTGTTTATTACAATTTATTACATCTTAATCATTTTACGAGTCAAAATGGCAAAAAAAAAATTTTTAAATCTATCGGGAAAACTAAAATCGATGTTTACCGTTCTGAAGGATATTGTAACCGCGCAATAGCTAAAAAAAAATTGGACGGAGCCCAACAATTGTCGACAGTTACATCAAGGACCCCGAGGGGTATGAAAAAAATTTTAAAGGAAGGGTTTCATTGTCTTTATCTACGTATGAGAAAAGAAAAATCATCAGAATTGCTTCTAATTCTGCCTTACCCTTGTCAAAAATAAGAGCTTAAGCTGGAGTGGAAGCGAGGAACTGATCAGTACGCAGAGTAATTAAGAGCTGTGAGTATCTTAAATACCTGTAATTACAAAAAAAATGCGCCACTGCATGCTCCTCGTAAGGAAACGCGGCTTCAATTCGCAAGAGACTACATGGTATGGGATGTGCAGCCAAGAGGTAAAGTAAATGACGGGAGAACCGTTGTATTTACTGATGAGAAGAAGTTTAATTTGGATGGGCTTGATGGCTACAACTATTATTTTCATGATCTGCGCAAAGGAACGCATTTTTTGAACCGACATCACAGCCGAGAGGGCGGCGTTATGGTGTGGGGTGCTATTATATACTATGGCACCATCGATCTTGAATTTCAAAGTGCAAAAATGACGGGTGCAAGGTATAAAACGTTATTGGAATCGGGTTTTCCGAAGTTCAGTGAACTATTTGGTTCCATATCTTGGATATTGCAACAGGATAATGCCCCTATATACAACGCCAGAGTTGTAAAGGAGTTCATTGCAAGCCAAAATTTTAATATTCTTGACTGGCCACCCTATTCGCCAGATCTAAACATTATCGAAAATGTCTGGGGTTGGTTATCTCGTAAGGTCTATGAAAGAGGTAGACAATTTGATGACAAGCAGTCACTAATTCAGGCCATTAAGGATGCTTGGAAACAAATTTCGTGGATTACATAAATTCTCTTTATCTCTCAATGAAAACGCGTATATTTCAAGTAATTAAAGCAAAGGGGGTTGTACCCATTACTAATAGTTCTTAAATAAAGTAAAATAAATTAAAAAAACAAGAAAAACTGTTTTTCATTAAAATTAGTTAAAGTGCCTTTATTCAAGTGAACCAAAAAAAAAATAGCACATTTTTGGACTTTTTTTTTATAAATTCCTCAAAAAAAGTTCTTTAGTTAAGAGACCACTATTGTCATGAATTTTTTTATATCTCAAGAAGTCTAGCTTCCATTTTCATTTGAAAATTCTGCAATCGGTTACAAATTGCAAAAGATACAGGCTGCTGGAAATTGGAATTTTTAGTGCGTTTAAATAAGTTAACCGGAGTGTGTATTAGTTTTTATGCTCAGCCCTAAAAAATTAGTTTCTACTGATAGTAAAATTTAATTTACATTATAAGTAAAGAAAACTCCAGCGCACGGGCCTGCGTCAAATATATGGTCGTATAATAGATAATAGGACGGCCAAGACTTCCCTGAAAGAACAGGTGAAATACTGCCTTCGAGAGCTTGGAGTAACCAACTGGAGCAGAAAAGCTGAAGATAGAGCCGGTTGGAGAAACCTGTTAGACATATCATTTGGTAAGAACCTTGTCCCCTCTGAGTCATGCACTTTTTTTTTTATGGGCCGCCAAAGATTTGGGGCCTCGCTATCATTTTCATATCTTGCAAACCGTTCAGAATATGCAGTGTGAAAATATTGCTTTAATATTGATATTGCGCTACCTAAACGGTGTTAACCCTTGGACAAACACATGGTTCTGGCCAGGCATATTTAATTTTTTGCTACCTATGGACCTGAACAGGAGAAAAAGGTAAACAAAATGAAATTAAAAAATTTTCGGCAAATTTTTCACTTTTGCGTGCTACCTAAACAGTGTTAAGAATCATCTCTAGGAAGTTTATATGTTCTAGAAATTTGTTTATTGAGATCTTAGGTAAATTTTTGTAGTTGATTGTTTCCTTGAATTTTGAACGGTATGCTACCTATGGACCTGAACACGGGAAAAAAGGTAAAAAAAAATCGATTTTTTTTTAATTTTTTTGCGATTTTGATCTGGAAGGTGAAGTTTTTTTGATTTTATATGTTCGCAATTTTTGTTCTTTATGACAAGAGCTACAACTTTGCCTCAGAGAGTAAATCGAAATTCTGAACGGTTTGCAAGATATGAGCCTGAGAAAATGATCACATTTTTACGAAAATGATACCGAGGCCCCAAATCTTTGGCGGCCCATAAAAAAAAAGTGCATGACTTTGGGAAAAATTGGGAGACACGGGTCTTTTTTTTCTTAGTCTTTTATCACGTAGTGGTGTCCGTATATGGTTATTTTTTTTCGTGTTGCACTGTGTTATTTAAGAATCATATGTTATAATTAGCATTACAAGGCTCCTCTAACACTTATTACACTATTATGTTGTGGTTAAATTTAAAATGTATTATTAATTTTTCTGGATCACCTCTATTAATCGAGGTCTTACTTTATCGATTACAAGTACAACGTAGTTTGCGACCTCACACTAAAAATACGGCTATGTATCTTGAAAGTTGGTCAATATCTAAATTCATCGCCATTACGTAAAAATTCATTGCGGCAGGAACAAAATCGTGAATGTACCAATATTGTCATTTGCTACAATGAACATTTATATCGTGGCGATAATTTTATACATTAGCTCTTTTTCAATGAAACATTCGTCAAAGTAACGAAACATTTTGTCCACTGTCTGTTAGTGATAAAAAGTGGAAAAAACTTTTGTAAAATTGTAAATCACTTTAACATCGTTTATTTGTTTTACATGTTACAGAACGTAAAGTTTATACTACTTATACAACCTTACAAGGTCAAGGTGGTCTATTTTACAAATTACAGTCGAAATCAACCATTCTGTATGGCCGGTTTGCAGCCTACATACTTTATTTTCAAATTTTCTTTTGCGACCTTTTTTACAATTGAAATATTTTTATTGAACTAAATATTGATTTACATTTTCTCCTTTAGATTCAATATATTTCAATATTCCCAAGCAAAAACTAATTTCAAGCAAATTGCATTTTTAAATTGGACTTTCCAATAGCCTATATTCCGTACGTGATAACTGCGGGTAAACAATTGTTGTTTCACATCATATGAGTTTAGTACACTCAAAAAAATATGTTGGTAAACACAGCAGAAAAGACTGCTGGAAAGGGGAAACCAAACAAATTTGCTATAACAGCAAACGTCGGTTTGTTGTTTCCACAAAAAAGTATGTCAGCTATTTTATCAACCCTGCAAACAGTTTGCTCTTATGACAGTTCATTTGCTGTAATAGCAAACAAATTGCATGCTGATAGGTAGCATACATTGTCTGTTATTAATAGCAAACTTAATTTTTGGAGTGTATAGTAAATGTCATTAACTTCTATCTCTACAAATGTATGTGGTATAATAGACCTCAACATTTGTCAAATAATACGGTTTTCTAAATATATGGAAATAATAAAACCAAACGGATACTATAAAACGAACATAGATTGCAGATGGTAGATATATTGAATTACTTTAGGGCTACATAACGTCGCATCTGATGCGATTGAACTTTAAAGGGGAAAACTGTACTCACCCAGTCCGGTTGCTATTCTCTGTAGGACATGCAAATTGCAAGAGGAGAAGATTACATCAGTGTTATTGTAACAACAAATTTGAATTGCTTACATAAATGAGGCGTGTAGTCTACTTCTACATATAAACAAAGATTTGAATAAATTTAATTTAATAATATTAAGACAAACGTAATCCTTCTTCACATCTTCTATACGCAAAGCAGTATAATACATAAACATCGTTTGGGGAATTCAATTACGGCAAACGAATATTTGTGGAGTCAAACATATCATTTTGTTTGAGATATATATACGAATATAAAACCGTTCACAAGAACTAACTAACTAAAAAAAAGAGTCACAAACTTCGAAACGATCGTCCATTAACATGAGTTCAAATCCTGGTTCCGACTACTGCCTACATGTTTTCGAATTGCAGAAAGGAAATCAAAAAATATTCTTCTAAGAAATAATTTCAGATCGAATCATATATAACAAAACTAAAAAACAAACGTTTGTGAAAAACATCAAGGATTTTGTCGCGATGTGGAGGCCTTAGGGTGGCCACTCTGATCAAGAGTGGCTGCGTGGGCTAAACGTTATCTCGCGTATGTTAATGAGATTCATACGGGCAGCTAGTAGTTTACGCAGCTACCCAAGAACTGGTTGGCATATATTCCTTTGTTTTCCTTAGTGGTCAACGGTGGATGATTGCAGGGGAAAGCAAAATCCAGGTCTGGCAATCTCATTGAGAGCCTCACCCTGGTCAGCTTTCGACCCAGAGTAGGCGGCTGTGAATGCATTATGGCAGTAGGTATTATGCAAAACCACGGTAGGCTAGAATTGCCTTCCGCCATCGCTTTTTTGACGATAAGAAGAATTCAAAATGAGCATGAGAAACATAAAAACCCCCTAATTGATGACGACCCCCCCAAACGTTGTATCGTAAGGACTACTATTTACGTGTATGCACTTGGAATGTTAGAACCCTATACAGATCCAGTGCCACTATCCAACTGACATATGTATGTCCTCGAGAATTATATGGCTGACATTACTGCTATCCAGGAGATGCGATTTACAGGAAGAACAACTCTGACATATAATACAGCTGCCATGAGAAAAAAACTTTAATTGGTTGCCGACTTGTAGGTGGCACAAGACTTCGACATCGTGTCTCGCGGTTCAACCCCGTGAGTGAACGTATCGCCAGCCACCATCCGCATAAAAGAGAAATACTTTAATATATCGCTAATTTGTGTACATGCCGCGACAGGAGAAAAAGACGATGGCCCAAAGGAAATGTTTTATGAACGCCTAGAGGAAACATACGACCGCTGCCCTGGCCATGACATTCAAATTGTTCTAAATAATTTTAATGCTAAAGTCGGCAGGGAAAGTGTCTTTGAATCCACCATCGGTAAATTCAGTCTACACGCCATCACTTTTGATAACGAAATGAGACTGCGAGATTTCGTCGCGACCACAAACATGGTTGTCTGTAGTACGAGATTCCAACATAAGGACATCTAAAAGGCTACATGGATATCCCCTGATCAACAAATCAGAAACCAGATTGATCATCTGGTAATTGACGGAAGTCAGTCTACACCCTGGAACATCTTTTAAAGTTTGTTATTTGAATGCAAATATAACGTATTTGTGGCTTGCCTCAAATATAATATTCTTGTGTCCAAATACATGGTGTTTGCCTTTCAATATTACTTGTGGGAGACAAAATGAATCATAGGTGCTAATAAATGCTTTTGTTTGTTGAAAATCGATGAATACAAAAACGTGACAGACAACAAAGAGCCAACAAACAGTACATCTTCAAGACATGACAACAATGCTTGTAAACATATACATGGTTCCCGTAACATGTTGCTGGGTCCGTTTTTCTTCAGCGTGTACTAGTATAATGGACGTAAGTGTGATTCGAGGAGCATATCATTTCGTTTCACTATCTAGTTGCAGCAAAGGTTCGCACAAGGTTAAACAGAGCGAATATCGTACGAAACCAGACATAGCTGTTTGTATACATTGACATGGATGGGAAGCTGCAATTACCAGAGAAAGCCACGGCCTATTCAGACAAACTCGCTCAGCTACTGGCGCAGATCGCATACCCGCCTCTTGATCTTGAGACACAGTGAAAATAAATTCCCCCCTCTGTGAAAACTGCTGCAAACACCTTGCTTACTTTCGAAAAATCGTTTAAAGACAAACCATGGTACGATGAAGTGTGTCGCATTGCAAGTGATGAAAAGAAAGCTGCACGTATGGTACTGCTTCAGCCAGTTGCAATGCGAGCCGCCACAGAGCGGTAAAAGGAGGAGAGGAGACAAGAAACCCGCTAGTTTAAAAATAAAAAAAACTGTTGTGGAGAAAGCGCCAGAGTCAGGAAATTGAGTGTTACAGAAGAGAGAATGAGGCCTGTAAATTCTACAGAAAAGTGCAAAGTTACAGCAATGATCATGGATCAGGGACCCCCTTTTGTGGAGATACGGAGCGGAATCTAGTCGCAGATGTGCACAGTGTATTTGGGTATGGATACATCACTTCTCTGATTTACTTGTCCTAGGAGACTTCAATATAGATGAGCATGTTGATCAACTACAAGACGATGGTGTCGACTGCTGCCCTCCTAGCCAAAGCGAAGTTAGAACTGCGAGGCGCTACTTTAGAAGAAGCATGCATCGGCTCATAAGCAAAATGTGGCTAGACAAATACCTGCTCAACGGTTGGAGCCTTATCATACATACTATGTCCTGTTTTCAAAAAAGGCGGCCGGAGAGTATGTGCCAACTATCGTGAAATTATTCGTTTATCCATCGTCTACAAGGTCCTATCGAGCGTAAAGTATGAAAGACTAATACCATTTGTTGCTGACCTTATTAGACGTTACCAGTGTGGCTTTAGTGTCGGAAAGTCAAATATCGACCAGATATTCACATTACTGCAAAACATGGAAAAAACCCACGACGAACAAATCGACACCAACCATATATTTGTAGATTATAAGCAGGGTTCGTATTTTGTGGGTAATGGGTTACCCTGGGTTAGATTAAATTTTCTCGTGGTTAAACTGGGTAATCCATTAGTAATGCCGTGGGGAATGGGTAGCTATCGTTCATCCATTACAAATAAAGGGTAGTTACCCACAACGATGGGGAATTACCCATAACGATTACCCATTACACATGGGGAATGGGTAGATGGCCTTTACGCATTACCCACGGCAATGGGTAATAGGTTGCCAAGGGTAACCCATCACCATTTTTGATCGAAACGATTAATAAATTTCTATATCTGGGAAATGAAGCGTCAAATCGAAACTGAACTAATTTTTGGGGGTTTCTACGGGCTTTTCTGGCCGTCGGTGGTGCAATGGTTAGTGTGGGCAGCTGTTGTGCGAGAGAACGTGGTTTCTATCCCTGCTCTGACCACCTTAATCTTCTTTCGACGTCGGCCACCTTGCTTATCGAGTAATAAGCCATGAAATAGCTTCTCAAAAAATCGTTCGGAACCGATGTAAATCACTAGGTCCCAAAACTGGAAAGCGCACAGCTCAGTGATTGTGAGAAGCTCCTCCCCTATACCTTCACGGGAAGTAATGGGAGAATATGTGTTTATTTTTAAGGGGTTTTCATAAAGTGGTTCAATTCGTATAGAAGAATTTTATTGCAAAAAATTGCCAAAATAAGAAAATTGATGAAATAAAAAAAACGGCTATAACTCCGAAACGGTGCGTCCAATCGTAAAAACAATAATTCTTTTACCTCCATAGATATTTCTTTAGGCCTGGAAATTTAAACATCGGCTAGATATTCATTTTACGACGTATCCTGGAGAAAAACCACGAAATACAAATCCACACCTACCAACTCTTTGTAGATTATAAGTCTGTCTTCGATATCCCCATAAGGATACCTGTGCGCAGGTATGTTGGTGCTTGGTATTCCTGCTAAGGTGACACGCCCTTGTAGAATGACACTGACCGACACGAAATTCTCGGAAAAGATTGATAAAGATCTCAGCGTACCAGTTAGCACGAGACGAGGAATGAGGCAGGGCAATACCCTGTCATGCGATCTCTTCAACATTTTAATACAGACCATTGTGAGAAAAGCTGCAGTCAACACGAATAATATGATCAGCAACAGAAACCACATCCTGCTCGCGTATGCTAATAATTTTGACAGAATTGGAACAAGACAAATCTAATTGTTTCGACAAGCAGATGTTTGAAAATAAGGTTTTAGTTGTAATTTATTTTTAAAATTTTCACTACATTATCTCGGACCCTATTGACTACATGCTGAGCAAGAAACGGCCCAGAAACATATTGCAGCAACCATGTATATATTTGCAGCATTTTTGCTGCAGTTTTTTTTTGTTTCGTTGTTGTCTTTCACGATTTTGTTCTCAGCAATTTAAAACAAACAATGCCACATTTTTGTCACAAAAACATATTATAACCTATTGCAAATTGTCTCTCCAACATGAAATATTAAGTAGTAAATACAATGAGTTTGGACAGAAGTATACTGTATTTACAACAAGCTACCAACACGTTATATTTGCATCCAAACAACAAAAAAATACCGATTATTCGGCGTGTATAGAAAAAAACTATTGACATTGACATATTATAATAACACTATGACAGAATTATTTAAAATAAATTCTTCCGAACCGTGATGACTCGAAAACTAACGCCAACATGGAAACACAGATTCCGGTTTAAAGACCACCATAACTGATTTAATAAACCAAACTCAAATCCGAAGTGTCAGAAAATATGTTTGAAGGAGTCGGGCGCTCCACACTAACCAGTGTCTATAACAGTGCTCACTAATACTACCAAGCGATTGACGTCTGCCGAGTTGTATTCTACTTACTCCGACACCGAGCAAATTTCCCTTACTCCGACACCACAGCTTTTCTTTGCACTACACCAAAGACCAATACAACTTTAGCATTAGGTTTTGGGTGTTTTTGTTGAAATATCCCAATGTGCACAAAAACAGGTGCGCATCCCTTTAGACCCCGTTACGAGTCTGCAAAAACATTAAAAAAGAGAATCAACGAAATTGCGCTGTGGCGGATCCGATTCCAACCTGTTACGAGTCCGTAAAGGCATTAAAAAAGCGAAATGTGAGTTTGGGAAACCAAATTTGAAATTGCAAACATGTCTTGAGGAAACCAAACTCGTATTTCGGTCAAAAAACCAACCCGAAACGGATTTGAATATGAAATCCGTTGCGAGTTCAAGACGGATCTGAGAAAGTAGAAAAAATGATTCGCGTTTTCGAGAGGAATTTCATATGAAAACGGATTCGTTATGTATCCGTAACTGATTCCCGTTTCGGACAAAACGAACTAAGATTTCATATGGTACACTATGACTGCAGAATCAATTCAAGAAACAATGTAGTGTTTGTGTGTAAACAAACAATAAACTTGTGTGTTGTAAAACAGTTTACTTTATTTGCCACAAATGAAAGTTATTTTAAAACAAAAGCAACTACTTTTGCAATAAAAATATTTTATTTGCGGCTAAACTTCCAACTTTTACTGTCAATCATGAGACTAAGTAGCAAATAAAATATGTTTGGTGCAACATAAATAGTTTCTGCGCAATAACGAATTCTAAACCGTTTTTCCTCACGTGTACCTTTCACTTAATGTTTCGTTCATATTTTATTTATAAATAACAAATTCTCGTTACTACTTCCATCACATCATTAACATTTGCCTAAATGACCTACACTTTAGTCATTAACTGCTGCCTTTCAAAACTTTCCCTTTTGCCTTTAAGCCAACAGGATGTCAGTGGGTGGTCTTGGCTGGCTGTTTTCATTTTCATGTCTATTTCAAAAAACATTACCCTACAATTAACTGACAACATTAACTGTCAACTTAATCTTAATAGAAGATTAATTTCCACCCAACAGTTCGTTTAGTGTCCTCTTGATTTCCCACTGAATCCGAAGGCGACATTTGCTGGCTGTCACAAAGCATCATGATGATTGCTAAGATGTCTATTATTATTATTATTTCAAATTTCAAAAATTGTCTTTTGCTAAGAAATGGTAATAAGGATACAAATACAAACATAACATTGTAGCATATCTAAGTCATATCTTGGTAATCTGCAATCAAAGCAATTTTTCGCAAACTTAGATAACAGCGACAACGGCTGACTGTCTTCGCAAACTTGTCGAGTTGTCGGTGGTGGTGGTGAGTCGCTTTAGGATTTGTGGGCTGTGAATCAACGTTGGGAAGAGCTTTGTAAAGCGAACTTAAGTACTTTAACTTTGTATCAGTGTTGCTATTCTGTCATCTTTCATTGGTTGGCAATTTATTACTTTTGTGCCTTTTGGCTTTTTCCTGCGTCTTTGCGTCTTTCGGAGTCTTCTTCATATCTTTTGATACTTGTAACGACAGCCGGTTTGATTGAGATGATGCTGATGTTGTGGCTGCAGACGAGGGTAGTGTAGTAAGTGCGTAGAATGCGAAGAAAATATAGTACATAACAGAAAAAACAAACGGCCCCCACAACGTACTGCAGGAACAATGTATATGTTTGCAAGCATAGTTTCATGAATTGGAAATCTGAGACATTTTTGTTTCTTTGTTGTCTGTCCCGTTTTTGTGTTCAACAGTTTTCAACAAAGAGTGCTACATTTGGGCCACAACAGCATAAATCATGACCTAGTAATCATTGCGTCTCAAACATGTAGTAGTAAATAGCAAACACAATATATTTGGACACAAGTATACTATATTTGGGACAAGCTACAAACACGTTGTATTTGCATCCAAAAAACAAACGAAGACAGATTTTTTAGGGCGGGAACAATAAGAGAGGGCTGCTAAAGCTGTACCAGGCGTGTCGATGCAAATGAGTATAGTGCGTCGAAACGACGACTAAGACGCCAACATCTTTCGGATCATACAAAATATAGTTTAGAACGGATTGGATAACACTGAGGAAAAGTCCACGAATATCGACGAAGAGATCACACAACAGGCCTACCTACGGGCTTAGGTGTATGCTCAGAAGTTGGTAATGAAAAGAGGTCCGAATGCTTTGAAGCCTCTTTCTCCACCTTACGTATACGCTGAAAAATAACTGCCCCAGCAACATATTGCAGGAATCATGTACATGTTTACAAACATTGTTTTTCGTAACTCGTAAACTGCAGATATGCTGCTTTTTATTTCTTTACTATATTTGTTTTCAACAAACCCACATTTGGATCACATATACATATGTTTTAACCTATTAATCATTGTGTCCCAAACATGTTATATTAAATAGCAAACACAATGTGTTTGAACACAAGTATACTATATTTGGGACAAGCTACAAACACGTTATATTTGCATCCAAACAACAAAAAAAGACAAATTTTTCAGCGTGTAACAACCGGCCAAATATCGTGAACCGTTTGCCAAATTTCCTAATCAGGCCAATTAAAATCAATTCATGCAGTTTGTCATCCATTTCTAACTTATCAGTCCTGAACTTTCAATCCATTGTAAACAGTTTCAAATTTTATTTAGATGTACAGGGCGGTCCAAAATATATCACCCTATCAGAAGATAATTTATCATTTATTATACGGAATAATTCGCTAGTGATTTTGGAGCAACGTGAATTTTGTTGCAGATTTCCTGACAGTCCTCTTCCAACTGCACTAATGTGTTGGGTCACTCGCTTCGAAGAGACTGGAACAATACGACAGAAAAGTTGCCGGAATGCCTCGTAGTACTTGTTCTGACGAGAATATCACCTCTGTCACTGAATATGTTGCGGAAGAGCCATCACTGTCGACCAGACGACTTTCAAAGTAATGGGCCATTAAGCGGATCCTGCACTTGCAGATCTGGATGACCAATATAAAGTCCGTCCGACTTTTGATATTCCCCTTACACTACGAACTGGTTCGACCAACATGAATTTATCTCATTTGGTCAATGCGGAAGGTTATGGGAGCGGTGCATTTTTTGTCACAAACATTTTTGAATTTTGAACTATTTTTTGTACCTTCAGTTTTAACTTTATTTATTTTCCATATTTCGGTAAATTTATTCAAAAACAATTTCCTTTTTTACTCTTTTATGTTGAAATTGCACTTCGAAATGATAATAAATGTTGGTACGACCACCCCACACACTAATGGATATCTGGGGCCGAAATTTGAAAAATCAAAGTCGTTTTGTTGCCGATCTGTTGGTTCTAGCCGCAAACTTCACCTTACATGGACAGATAAGTCTGAATAGTCTACTCGTCGGTCATGCAGATCAGCCTATGTTCAAAGGCGCGTTTTACAGATTCGTCTCTGCAGCGCATTGTGATGAAGTATTTGAAGATGTGTCTTTACAAAGTATAAACAGTCCGTCAGCCACTGCCTGCAGACCTTCTAAACTACGCTCACGCTCCTGGGAGCCTCTACCACCAGTGAAAGATTTTCGGCTGAAATTTATCATGGGCGACGAGGCTCATTTTCATTTGAACGGTTACGTAAAAAAAACAATTCACACACGCTGAAAAATCTGTCGTTTTTTGTTGCTTGGATACAAATATAAAGTGTGTTTGGAGCTTGTCGCAAATATAATATACTTGTGGCCAAACACATTGTGTTTGCTATTCAATATTACATGTTTGAGACACAATGATTTATGTGTTATAATATATGTGTTTGCGACCCAAATATATCTGTGTTTGTGCTGTGTTTGAGGCACTATCTATGCTCTCTCGAGAGCAAGAGAATAAAATAAGGACAGCGAGAGAGTCTATCCTTTAAGTGTGGATCTGTGTTGTCCCACTATTTTTTCAGTCAGTGATTCATAATTATTCCTGAATGTGCACGTAAGGTTTCATGTATTCAGTTGTCGGTGGTTCGTCCGACAGAGGATATCAAAAGCGTTTGGTAATTGACAAAATAACAAACAAAGGCTCGGACGGGTAAATGGTTTGTGACGTTGCTTTGGTTTTGTGTATGTATGTGTTTCGTATATACGTATGTCTTCTAACAAAGTGAGAAACGATTTTGAGGAAATTAACTGGAAAGAGCAACAACGTGAAGCCCTTCGTTTTACCGAGCCTTTACTGAGAAAATAGGAACGGCGGACCATTTATGAAACATAATAAAAAAAAAGACAAGTAATTAATCCATGCTTGGTCTGCATGAACTAGAATTGTAAATAACTACTTATATATTGTTTTTGTACCAACGCCGTGGTAACCAACGCATAGTTGAAACCTTCTGAAAACAAAAACGTGAGAGACAACAAAGGAAGGAGAAGCAATAGAGCAACAGATTCTCATTTCATTCTAAATCTTTTAATTTTTTGTATTAATTATTTATAAATGTGGATTTATATTGATAAAATTAATGATAATAAATAAATAAAGAAATAATAATCCGTTTCTAAATATTATTAAGTATATGGAGGTTTGGGGGAAACACGCGAATGCTTCCACGTAAGTATATCGATGTTTGGAATGAAGCACGCGTATGTTTCCACGTAGAAGCATATATATTTGTCAGTAAACATGCTATTGTTGCATTTAAATACACGTGAGTTTAGAACTTACTAACATATGAATGTTTGAAGTGTGTATACTTGGTTCCTGCTGAATGTGTTTATGATTTTTCACCGTATATAATGTTTTAACTTACCAGCACTATTTTTTCTATTTATAGTAAACATTCGCGCGGTGAGTTTTTACGTATTGCGGCGTGGATTATCGAGACAAGAGTGTTTTAACCAACTTGTTTCGCCTTTTGTTGATGAAGCACCATAAAGTACCACAGTAAATGGCTGGTACCAAGAGTATTTCGTGAAGGTCGTCCAAAATCGGTTGTTCTGGCACAAAACATCGATGCAGCGCGTGAACTGATAATGCAAGATTGTCGTGTAATATATCGTGAGATAGAGGCATCATTGCACATTAGTTCCACTTCAATACATTCGATTTTGCATGAAAATTTGGCTGTAAAAAAAAATTGTTCGCGTTGGATCCCACATTTCTAAAATTTTATTTTTTTTTGTCTTTTATTGAAAAAGGACCTTTTTGTAAGACTGGTGCATAAGGCTTTAATGTTGTTGTTGATATTTTTGTAATCTTAAGAAAATTGCCTTTTTGATGGTAGTAAGATTTTAGCTGTCGACAAACACAAAAGATACGACCTGCAAAAACCAGAAATTTAAGTGGTTCTAATCATCTGATCGAGAGTGTATATTGTTTTTAAGCGATCAAAACACGTGAACCACTTTTAATATTGTTACTCAAAAAATCTTAGGTCAATACTTCATCCGCATATTGAACTGCCCTCGTTAATGGTTTTATTGTTGCTGCCTTTGTTTATTGCTGATCATATCGTTGTAAATTATTGCCATTGTAGTTGTCAAGCTGACACTTTTATTTGCCATTTTCTGTCATCTTAAAGTCACAAAAAAAAAACAAAAATATTAAAAATATATGTTGTATTATTACAGTGTCACTACTACAACTTGTGTGACAGTTACAAGCAGTAGCTTGTACACATAACTGCCGATGATGGCTTCCACATATATAAGTGTACATATACCCTTGTCCTACTCCTATATTTTGGATACAGAACATTTGTTGTATATAACAAAAATCTCTTCAAATATTCAAATCTATTTGAGTACGAGGCAGCAGTTGTCGTGCTAATGTCATATCCACTTAACATATTTCCTTCGCACTTGAGTCCAAAGAAAATCTTGGCAATTTCAATTTTCAACAGTAATGGTGTCGATAGATGGCGCAGCTGTTTTTTTCTTAAACATGTACTTAGATGTTGTTAAAATTTCCAATCGTCTTGCCAGTCATTGTCCTGGCCTTTGTTTCAGTTGGCAGTCACACATTAGCACTTGCTGCATGGCACGACGAAGTAGTCCTTGTTGACAGTTCCAAATGTTCTCGCAGGAAGTTCTCATATTTGAAAAGCAACATCTGTTTTTTGCTTTGATAGTGAATATTTTATGTATTCGCTGATGACAGAATAAGGATTTTGCTCAACAACATTTGGGTGGATATTATTTAAAAAAGGACTGTGTGTGGGCCAGCGCAATTTACCACTAGAATTAGAGGTGTATAATATTTTTGAAGTGACGGGAGTAAATACCATAATTGCCGTCACAAAATTCCATGACTAAAAGGTGTCTCAGTCAGATTGGACTTTTTAAAATTAGTGTCATTTATTGTGCAAGTGGTAACTCCGAAATTTGGCAGCTATCACATATGTTTATTTCGATTTTTTAAAATGGGATTCTTTACGACAGAGCAAAGCGTTATAATTGTGAAAACTTTTTACAAAAATTTGGAAAGTTGTGCTGAGACCGCTCTTAAACTTCGAAGAATATTCAGTCGAGAAAAGGTACCTAATGTGTCAACTATTCGAAGAGTGGTCAACAAATTTTATGAAACTGGGTCGGTTATTGGCACTAAGACTCCTGTGCGTCAACGTAACGGTCGGTCTCTGGAAAACATTGCTGCTGTAAACGATAGTGTCGCCGAAAACCCGAAAACATCAATTCAGCATCGTTCTCGACAACTTCAAATTTCACGAATCACTACGCAGCGAATTTTGACAAAAGACTTCCACCTTCGTTTATGCAAAATTTAGCTTACTCAGGAGCTGAAACCAGCAGACCATGCTAAGCGCCGGCAATTCGTTGAATGGGTAATGGACCAAAATGAAGTCAATGCCAATTTTTCACACAAAATGGCATCTTCTACGATGAAGCGCATTTCCTTCTGAATGGCTTCGTGAATACACAAAATTGTCAAATATGGAACTCAGAAAATCAGAAAGTCTTCTTGAAATCCATGAGAAACAAATGCACCCACAACCAGCAACTGTCTGGTGCGGCCTTTGGGCAGGCGACGAGATTGGGGCTTACATTTTGCAAGATGGGGCCGAAATTGCAGTGACTGTGAACGGCATTCGTTACAGGAACATGATAACGGAGTTCTTGTGGCCTCAACTGGACGGCCTGGATCTTGGCGAAATTGCAGTGACTGTGAACGGCATTCGTTGCAGGAACATGATAACGGAGTTCCTGTGGCCTCAACTGGACGGCATGGGTCTGGACGACATGTGGTTTCAGCAAAACTGCACCACTTGCCATACCGCCCGTGAAACAATCGATTTATTGCAGCACTGGTTTCCATAACAAATTATCTGAAGAAATTCTGATGGCAACTGTCCACCAAGATCGTGCGATTTAACGCCGTGCGATTTGTTTCTTTGGAGTTTTGTGAAATCTCGGGTTTATGCGAATAAACCAGAAACAATTCCTGAGCTCAAATCCGAGCTCCAACGCGTCCTCAGTGAGATACAGCCACATCGCTTTGAAAAAGACTTGGAAAATTTCATGGAAAGTGTTATGGTCTGTCATCAGAGCCGTGGGCGCCATTTGACGGATATTTTATTCCATACTTAATCGGAACATATCTTCTTTACAATCCAATAATAAATATGACAACTATCATAAAAAATATGTGTTTTTATTTTAAAATTAAAAAATGCATTTTTATTGAGACACACTTTATATACTACTGAAGTGGATTCCTTAATGGGGTCACATTTGTAAGAACCTTTGATCTAATACCCTTTTCACATTTACCGCGTTTCAGCTGAAACGCCGGCGTTTCGCTCTCTTTCGATGATTTCAGCGAAACACACTTTAATTGGCACTTATTTCCATACAAAAAAAACGCAAACATTATGCTCTTTTTACTGTAGTTTGTTTGAAACCACAGTAAAAATGAGAGAGAGCACAGTGTTGTACTCCAATAGTAGTTAAAAAAGGAGTAAAATGAAAAAATTTTCATTGCTGGTTCAAAGCAAATGTCAGAAAAATGAGGCAAAACAAATCTGTTTGTTTACATTATGTATGTATCAATGTGCGTTTGTGTTGTTTACAGTCAATACAGAAAACACAAAACAGAAATGAGAAATGTCACATGAAACCACAGTAGTTAAAAAAAGTACAATGTGAACACCATGGTTTCGAAATGATCTCAAGAGAGCGAAACGCCGGCGTTTCAGCTGAAACGCGGTAAATGTGAAAAGGCTATAAGTTAAACGGATAATACAATTGAGTCCTTTAACAAATTTATTTTTTAGTATTTAAAAAGCTCAAAAGATTATATCAAATTCCATCCGAAACTCTACAATTGTACATGACTAAAATCGGTTGTGCAATAGCTAGTGTGCGCGGCTATTGTGCATGAGAACGTGCGTTAGTGAGGGGGATACTATCGAGTTCTTAGCCATGAAAAAGCATTTCAAAATACCGTTCGGAACCGGTGTAAAACTGTAGGTCCCAATCATTGTTGAAAGGTTGGAAAGCGCACAGTTCACTGGTTCTGAGAAGCTCTCCTTCATGCGGTGTAATGGGAAACGGTTTATTTTTTTTTAAATATGTGATACGTTTATAATTCACAAAATCAACATGCCCCTATCCGCATTTTCGCCCGTAGTTTATACACGCAAAGAAAAACGTCGGAATTCCCAATTCAAATCTTACAGAAATGTGGCAAACGAATATTTGTTGAATCAAACATATTTCGTTTGTGATAAACGAATGAATTCGGTTAAGATAATGGAAAAACGTTTACCACAAACGATATATGGTAACGCTAAATTAAAAAAAAAAAATATGAGAAACGAGGCGCTATTAATGAGAGCCAGAAACTGCGAGAAGATCGTCCGCCAATGCGAGTTAAAGTCCTATACCTTGTGGATCATTAGAAATAAAAAGTTATATAAAAAAAATTCAGACCCATCCAAATTACTCCGAACAATAACGAACATAAGTAAAGGGTCCGCCATCTAACGTTTTTTTTTTCAACTAGTGCTTATTTCGTGAATGGTAACACTTAGCTCGTGTCTGATTTGACAGATAATTAGTGTTATCCTTCCGCTGAACGAATATGGTTGTGTATACGCTTGAACAACGCTGGGAAATATTGCGACATTACTTTGAAAATCATGGTAATGTTGCAGATGCCAATTTTGCATAAAAATCATCTTTACAGATGAAGCTCATTTCGATCTTGGTGGGTATGTATACAAGCAAAATTGTCGCATTTGGAGCACAGAAAACCCGCACGCATACATTGAAAAGCCGATGCACCCAAAACGAGTCACTGTTTGGTGCGGATTTTGGTCCAGAGGCATAATTGGGCCATTTTTCTTCGAAAATGAGCAAGGAGTGGCCGTTACAGTCAATGGCGATCGTTATCGGGCCATGTTGAACGAATTTTTGTTCACAAAAATTGAAGAGGAGGATATTGGCAACATTTGGTTTCAACAGGACGGCGCTACGTGCCACACAGCCGAAGCTACACTCGATGTTTTGCGCCCTGTTTTTGAAGATCGCATTATCAGCCGCAGTGCTGATGTCGTTTGGCCACCTTGGAGCTGCGATTTGACACCGTTGGACTATTATTTGTGGGGTGCCCTCAAAGATAAGTGTTGTGCCGACAAGCCAGAGACAATTGATGCTTTAAAGGACAATATTCGTGAAGCCATTGGTGAAATACAGCTGCACACAATCGATAATGTGCTTAAAAATTGGACCGATCGTGTAGGCTACTGCATGGCCAGCCGAGGCAGCCATTTGAATGAAATTATTTTCCATTATTAACCGGAAGGATTGTACTTTCAAATAAAAAAAGAAATTTGAGAAAATATTCAGTAGTTTTTTTTATAGCATTTTGAAAAAAAAAAGTTATTTGGCGGACCCTTTAGTTGCTTTCAAAACTGCAGCACCAGTTTTTGTAAGAAGGAAAGAAACCTGGGTTTGGAATGACAAAAAAGGAATAGCCAGATAATAGTAAACCAAAATCTTCAATTAGTGTGAAATGTTACTAAGATGGCCGCTGGTCTAGTAGAGTCACAAACTTCGAAACGGTCGTCGACTGATGTGAGTTCAACGTCCACGGCCGACTGTTTAAAATTTTTTTACTAATTGGAGAACTATTGGCACAAAGTATAGATAGAAGACCTTAATCTCTAATCTTATAAACTAAATAACAACTTTTGGGATAATAACATTTCCGATCGATTCATATTCAAATACAAATAGTTTCCATGTACTCTTTATTTCCTTTACTGCAGAAGGGTTATTATGAACTCCAAACGCAAACAATTTTTGAGAGAATCAAAAAATGTGGAACGCAAACGAGTTTATTCACTTAATAGGATTTGTTTTGGACGAGAGAAGTAAAGAGTGATTTTTTTTTGCTATTTAGTTTTGCAGTTTTAATTTTTTGACAGTTGACGCGTGATTTGTGACAAGTGTCAAAGACAAAAATCGTCAGTTTGCCTTGCCATTTCATCATGAATAGACTTACCAGCGAACATGGCTTGGAAATCATTGAGCTTTATTATAAAAAATTGTGGTCTGTGAAAAATGTGTTTTGCACGTGATGTCCATTTCATGGCCTTCAACGACGAGGCATATTTTTAGCTCAATTGACACTTTAATATAAGGAATTGCCGAATATGGCCGAGCCAGAGGCTGTTCATAAGCTGCCAATGCAACCTGAAAATTCACTATTGGGCCGGCAGTGTCATTGGAACCTACTTTTCAAATACGATGATGGCCGCAACGTTACGGCCTATGTACCAGGGCTGATCAATAAGACCGTGACTTTTTGAAGGAAACACTGTTTTTTTTTCAACAAAAAAATATATTTTTCAACATAATCTCCTTTTAGCTCAATTCACTTAGTCCAACGTTTCTCCAATTTTTTGTATCCCCTCCAAAAAATAGGATTTTTCGAAGGTCCATAAAATAGACTTGTGTTTGAGCAATAATTTCATCGTTGGAGCTAAATCTCTTTCCACCCAGACATTTTTTTGGGTTTGGAAATAGGAGAATATGGCCCCCAGTGGGGGCTAAATCCGGAGAATATGGCGTATGAGGTACCAATTGAGGTACCTTTGAAGTTGTCACACGATTACGTTTATGGTCAATTGAGAGGAAACGCGGCACCCATCTTGCAGACAGCTTTCTTAAACCCAACTAATCATTTAAAATCGAAACGACTCAGCCATATGAAATGCCCATGGCATCAACAATCTCACGCACTTTTACTTTTCGATCGGCCAACACCATATCATGGCTTTTTTTCGACATTTTCGAGCGTATTTACCTCAGTTGGCCGCCCAGAACGTTCAGCGTCATTTGTACTTGTGCGACCACAACGAAAGTCAGTAAACCACGTTTTACCATTGAAATCGATGGTGCAGAGTTCCCATAGTATTTATCAAGCTTTTGCTTGGTTTGCTTGACGGTTTTTTTTTCGCAAAAAATAATGTTTACTGAGAACTCGAAATTCACTTTTTTCCATTTTTAAAAAGATGCACGAGGTTGTATGGTTTGAACAGCTGTTAAACGCAAAGTAAATAACGGAACTTGCTCAAAATTTGATAGTAGTCTATTAACAGGTGGTACTTGATGGGAGCAGTATTGCATTTCATATATATCTACGAGGAAGTTTGAAAAGTCTCGGACTTATTGTTCTTCCTCGTAGCAAGGTACCTTTTGATGCTCACGAGACTTTTGTTTTGGAAAAAATCGCGGAATTGGACATGGTTGACATGTGGTTTCAACAGGATGTTGCAACATGCCACAGTGCACGCGAAACAGTAAACCAATTGAGAGACAAGTTTGGTGAGCAATTACTCTCACGTTGTGGCGCTGTAAATAGTCCGCTTCGTTCGTGCGATTTGACCCCACTAGACTATTTTTGTGTGGGGGCACATGAAGTCTCTCGACTATATGCACAAGCCAGCCACGATTCCTGTCTTGGAAGACAATTGCGACACCGGCCGAAATGTTGGAAAAACGTCTTACAAAATTCGACTTTCAGAATGGACCACTTGAAGCGCGGCCGTGGGAAACATTTGCACGAGACAATATTTTAAAAGAAAATGGCAGGCATTGATATACCGATCCAAATAAATATTTTACTCACTTGTACAAACCATAGGGTAATGCCATATAGAGCTGCCATATTTCTCATCTAACGTTTCGTTTCACGCTCTTCGTGGTGCAGTCGGTGCGATATAGAGTTATTTGACGTAAAACACCAGGTGAAATTATCAAAATTTTTGACTTAAATTTTTCATGTCGTTTTGATGAAATACTGTGAAATTTAAACGTATTTGAGACTCTTTTGTTATCTTTTAGTGTTAGTATACTATATTTGGGATTTATTTACACAAAAATTTTAACGCACAAAACGAAATGCCTTTGCTATATTCCTGTTGGTTGGTTTGAGCCATTGCCTCTATCTGGTATTATTAAAGCAATACTTTCAAACATGCAACGTTCATATGCAACACACCAAACTCCTTAAATTTACTGAGTCAAATCTGTTTCTCTATATAAGTCATTTCCCTATGGTACAAACTATGTATATTTCAATCCAAATAGAACAAAAAATTACCCAATTATTTTAGTGAAACTTAAATATAAATTTATTTCAGTGCTTACGCTTTTCCCGAAATGGAGTTGAACCCAGGCATCATGCGTTGTGCGAAGACGAATACACCCTTAACATTAGGAGTTGCTGCTTTGATTTTATTGGAAGAAGACACAATAAATTCAAGCGACAGGATAGTGTGTGTTTGTATATACTTGTCTTCTATTAAAGAGAGCGCAGCAATTAATTTCCGCTATCTAATAAAGGGTTTTCATTCAAAATAAATAATGACAAGATTAGATTAAAAAAATTTCGTTTACAACTAAAGAAACGACTTTTACGATAAACGCTTTTATATTTGCGGGGAAAGTACCAATTTTTGCGGTCAACTACACGCTGAAAATAAAGGCCCCAGCAACATATTGCAGGAAGCATGTACATTAGGGTGTCCCAAAAAAATTTTTATTTTTCGATTTTCATGGTTGCTCAAGCTTGATTGGAAAGCTTCTAGGCTAAAGTATTTTTGAGATTTTTTTCAGATTTTTCGGAAGAGGTTTAGAAGTCGCACAAGACGATTTTCCCCAAAATTGTGTAATCCGAACGTTTTTTGAATTTTATTTAAAACTCGGTCAATATCCACGATTTTCTTAGTTTGTAAGTCAACATTTTTAAAGCAAATCGTTCAAACTTTTATTGTATATGCATAAACCACCAGTTTTGCCAATGATTTTTCTCAATAAGGTACCACGTATTAAATTTTTCCATAAATTTTGCATAAATTTTGTTAGCAACGCTTTATAACTTTCAAAATTCCTATTCAAATTTAAAAAAACTAATGATGCACTTTAAAAGACGTATAAATTCCAAGCAATTTTGTAAAATAAAATTTTGAATTTTCTATTACTGTTACAGAGTTATGCTATTTTAAAACTCTTTACCCATTATATGAAACCAATAATATATATTTCTATGAAAATTTAAAATACTAATGATGCACTTTAAAAGATGGATAAATTCCAAGCAATTTTGTAAAATAAAATTTTGAATTTTCTATTACTGTTCCAGAGTTATGCTATTTTAAAACTCTTTACCCATTGTATGAAACTAAAAATACTATAAACTCTTTGCCAATTTTTCATCGGATTTGCTCTAGACACTATATTCATGAAAGAATCTACATGCGCTAAGTAACGACAAAGATTTACACGCGGAAAAAAACGGCCCCAGCAACATATTGCAGGAAACATATATATGTTTGCAAGCAATCATATATATGGTTCCTGCAATATGTTGCCGGGGTCTTTTTTTGCTACGTGTAATTCTTTTTCGTTACTTAGCGCAGGTAGATTTTTTCAATAATACAATGTTCAAAGCAAATCCGATGAAAAAAGACCAACGGTTTATAATAGTATTAGGTTCATACAATGGGTAAGGAGTTTTAAAGTGGCATAACTCTGGAACAGTAACTGCAAATTCAAAAATTTTTTTTAGAGAATTGCTTGGACTTTTCCCATCTTCTAAAGTGCATCATTAGTATTTTAAATTTTCATAGAAATTTAAAGCAAATCCGATGCAAAAAAAACCCAAACAGATTATAATATTATCAGTTTCATACAATGGGTAAAAGGCTTTAAAATTTTATATATCTGGAACTGTAACAGCAAATTAATTTGTTTTTACAAAATTACTTGAAATTTATACGTCTTTTAAAGTTCATCATTAGTTTTTTAAATTTTCATAAGAATTTTAAAAGATATAAAGCGTTATTTACAAAATTTACCCCACAATTTACGAAAAAATTTAAATGCCATATTGAGGAAAATCATTGCCAAAACTGGTGGTTTGTGCATATACAATAAAAGTTTGGACGTTTAGCTTCAAAAATGTCGACTTACAAACTAAGAAAATCGTGGTAATTGACCGAGTTTTAAGTAAAATTCAAAAAACGCCCGGAATACCCAATTTTTGGAGGAAATTCGACTTGCACGACCTCTAAACAACTTCCAAAAAATCTGAAAAAATTCTCAAAAATACTTTACCCTATAAGCTTTCAAATAAAGCTTGAGCAAAAAAAAAATAATTGATAGGACACCCTAATGTACATGTTTGCAAGCATTGTTTTCGTGAATTGAAGAACTGCTGCTTTTTGTTTCTTTATTGTGTGTCTTGATTTTAGTTTCAGCAGTTTTCACCAAATAAAACCACATTTGCGTCACAAATTTATATATTATAACCTATTAATCATTGTGTCTCAAACATGCAATATTAAATAGCAAACACAATGTGTTTGGACACAAATATACTATATTTGCCACAAGCTACAAACATGTTATATTTGCACCCAAACAAAAAACAAACTCCTCAGCGTGTAAGGAAGTAGCAAATGCTATATTTTTCTGGCAAAATAAATATTTTTGCACCAAACTGGTTCTAAACGTTTTTCTTTCTTTGCGTGTACCTTGTAATACTCATTAAGTGCGCATATTTTAATATTTTATTTCATATATTCACTCTGAACATGCTCGAATGTACTGTTGTGTATTGCATTACATGTACAACCATTCAGTTGTGAAAAAAAAGCAACTCTGCTACACCAAAGAATGACATTCGTTGTCTTCTTAACATAAGCATTTATGTGAATTTCTTTATGTGCCGCATACATTATGAGCATCAGGCAACAGCATCAGGAGGTTATTGCTGCAAGATAATGTTATATTCTATAAAAATGCACAACAAGACTAAGACCATGTTGATATGTTACTGCTGATGCTGCTGTTGATGCTGCTGCTGCTGCTGTGCGACTGCTACAACTGCTGTAGATTATTATATAGCACTGTGGCTGACGATGATGGCACTTATTCCGTCTAAGACTAGTAGTAGTCTTTTTGCTTGTTGTTTTTTTTTTTTTTTTATATGTCAAGTAACACTTGTGATGCTTCAAATTCTCGTACTTGTTCATTCACTTCACACACATCACAGATACATACGTACATTAGGAGGAAGCCTTCATCACGTTCCTTCTAATGTTCTTCTTCTATTCATTCATGCATCCTTGCACGACAACACACACCCATTTGCCACTTCGGGATACTTATGGCGTTGGTGGTGGTATAAGTACTAAGGCCACTTGTACTTGTAAAAACATTTCTTCATGGGAAACTTTTCCAACACCATTTAAAGCCTTCAGTATGGGCATTACCACCCCCCCCCCCCCCCAATCTACCATCGAGAATTCATCAATATTCTCCAACAATTTTGACTACATAAATCCAGAAATATCCACTTGTCATGTCGTCATCACACACGTTGCAGGGATAGATGATAAATATAATCTTTCATATCATTTTCGAATTTCGTTCAACACTCCTCCATCCTTGCCCTCGTTTGCGGTGGCAGTGAAGAAAAGTTAATACGCTTTTCTCTCAATCCCTCCTGCTTAACAAGCAATAGACGCATTATGCTCCTTAATTCATGATACGTCTGAGATTTCTGTTTGTTTCTATTGTAGAACATTTGATTTACGAGGAACTTATGATTTCAAAATAGAAACGTGATGTCGGACGAAATGTGGGTGATTTAATACAACCGCTAATGTTATCCTGGGACAGGGGAAAGCGAATATTTAGGAGATAAAATAATATACACTACAGGAGATATCAGCTTTTAATAAAAGCCCCAGGAAAATCTACAAAACTAAATTTCATATTAAACAAAAACCTCACCATTTTTCTGGCCTCTTTTAATTTGAACGAAATTTGGCAAATGTGTTCTAATCAATTACACAGAACCAAATCTAATTCATATGGGATATAACGAACAAATTTATAATTCAATCGTTACAAATATGAACATTCAGTCAAAACAAAAATGCGTTCCCTGTAAACGAAATTTTGGGAAATTGTTTGCGGCAAACGAACTTTTATTTTGATGAGGAACGAAAAACGTGTCAGTGCGGTAGCACCTCCAACTAGAAACAGCAGCTATCGAGTGACTCGGAATCAGATTGTCATTAAGTAAAATATTTTTCTGTGTATTTATATATTTTCATTGGTATTGTCTAATTATGCAGGTGGTTTACACCCATGATTCACTTTTTGATATGTTTTCGGAAGAAAAGAAAACATTTAAAAAACCACATAAGGCGTCAGGGGGCACACGGTTGGATCGAAGTTCCTTTCGCTATATATTATGTAGTAGTTAGTTCCAACAAGCCTAAGACGCCCCTTGTCAAATACGATAATTTAAATGGATCTTTAAGAAAAGATACTTTTTGTAAAATGATAAATTTTTTTAAGAATTTTTTTTTATAGAATGTTTTTTTTTAGAATGTATTTTTTTTAAAAGTGTATTTTTAGGTCCTTTTTGTAAGAATATGTATTATATTTTCCCGAAAAGGTTATTTTTTAAAGAGAGTGTCGGAACAGCCCTTCAATTTTATTTATATTTTGTGTATATTTTTATTTATATTTGAAGAAAATTATATTATTAAATTAAAATAACATAATTTTGGGTCACCCTAATAACATCTAAATTTGTATCAAAACAATAACAATAACACTCAAAATTCTATTTGAGTCTCAGTTGCTTTGTTATTTGCTTTGATATTTTTGCTGGTAATCAAAGACAACAACAACGCGATGATCTATTTCTTCGTTAAATTGGTAGTTTTGTATGTATGTATGTACATACATATCAATAACTGCCGTTCTCGCGTTTTGTTGTGGTCCAGCAAGAAATCTATTTTTGTCTTTATTGATGTGTGTTAATTGTGTATGCATGTTATTCTTTACAGTATTGCAGCAAAAGAAAGTAACAACAACAACAGCGCTGATGAAGTCATTGACTTCAGTTTGGTATTTCAGCTGTTGGGTTGTTTTTGTTACTTCTTTTAGATTAACTGTCGTTTGTTTTGATGTTTGGTGGCCCAACGACAAGAATATTTTTGTAAAGTTTTTTAGTTGTCGATTGTAAAGTGAACAATAAAGTTTAAATTTGTAATGTTATAAGAAAACAAATCAATTCGTGTTTTTCTTATAACCATATAGTTTCTGCGCAAACATTTTGGCGACCGTGACAGGACGGACAGTAAATATAGTTGCGCTTTACTCATGCAAGAAAAAAGCGAAAGTTTACTGTGCCTCCGTGAAAAAAATATTTCGAAAGGAATCATATATTTTTGATTGCTTAAGCAGAAACAATTATCTTAAATTGTTGGCATTTTCGTTCCGGTGGTTCAGTGGCACATTAGAATAAATATCATTTTGTTGGTGATTCAAAGAGTACCGCTGCGGGAAACATATTTGTCGGCCATAGTTAGTGGACAGTGTGCATAATCGTACATTTTGGCGCATAAATACTGCAAGTGTTTTTTTGCAATTTTGTGAATATGGGCGGAGACAGTACTGATAAGGTGCCAGAGGAAGCAAACGCAAGTGGCTCGGAGTTATCTTTTCTTAAGCAACAGCGCACTTCCATGAAAAGAAACATCGTCAACATTCAAAAGAAGGTAGAAAAGGATGGCGCAAAGGTCGATGCTACGATTCTAGAGTGCCGGCTACAAATTCTGGAATCGTACTTTAAGCAAATATGTCACACGCAAGGGCAAATAGAAGCATTGAACGCATCCGATAACGCTAGAAGTGATTTGGAGGAAACTTTCATAACTGCGAAGGCTACAATATTAAGCTTTTTGAATAAAACTCGTAGCTCATTTACAATGGATAACAGTTTTATGAATGTTTCCGGCTCTAGTGTCCCAAATCAATCTCGTTTGCCCACATTGAAACTTCCTCGTTTCGACGGGAAGTATGCCGACTATAAGCGGTTCATTACCACCTTCAACAATTTGGTGCATGATGTTCCATCAATTACTTCAGTCGATAAATTCAATTATTTGCTTAATTGTCTCTCCGGTCCCGCATTAGCAGTTGTAGAGCCTTTTCAAATATCGGATGAAAATTACCCTAAAGCATTGAAAAGGTTACAAGAGAGGTACGACAACAAGGTGCTAATATTTTTGGAGCATATTACTACGCTGTTTAATGTTCCCAAAATGAATAAAGGTGATAGTGTCTCATTGAGGAACATCATTGACACAATATCTGCCATTCGTGGATCACTGTTGTCTCTTGGTACAGAGATGGATGTCATGAACGCCATTTTGGTTCATATGGTGTTATCTAAAGTGGATTCCGATACGAAGGAAAACTATGATGAGAAACAAGATTTCAAATTGCTGCCATCTTGGGATCACTGCTACGACGTTTTGAGTCACCGATGTCAATTTCTTGAGAGCCATGTAAGAAAACCAGAAGCGGCTGATAAGGCAAAGGGTAACAAACCCAAATCAAACTTCAATAGGCCTGCCCATACTTTTGTGAATGCAAGTTCAAATTGTGGTTACTGCAATTCGACGGAGCATAACATTGCGTCATGCCCTTCGTTTACTACGCTTTTGGTTTCTGAACGTTTTAATTTTGTAAAACGTAATGGGCTCTGCATTAACTGCCTGCGCAAAGGCCATATCGTTTCGAAGTGTCCATCTAAATGTCGATGCCGAGTTTGTGACGGTGCTCATCATACGGTGCTTCATATTTTTAGTGGCTCTGACCAAGCTGGTCCTTCAACATTAAACTGTACTCCAGTTCAGCCATTGGTGAACAACAACAACCCGGTTGCGTTAGTAGCTCGCTCATTCAAGAGAGCAATAATCCCAACAGCTGTTGTTCTTATTAAAGATAATTGTGGCACATTTCATCCGGTAAGAGCTCTTCTCGATTCATGTTCAGAACTCAATTTCATTACAGAAGAAACAGCGAAGAGGCTCAAGCTTAAATTTCGACCATATTCTCAGGAGGTTTTTGGAATCGGTGAAGTCCGAACGAAGATACAATTTTCTGTTGAAGCCACAATAAAATCCCGAATTAGCTCGTTCCAATGGTCTTCATCTTTCGCAGTCACTAGGACCATTTCCACACAACAGCCTGGAGAGCATATCGTAACATCTCACTGGAAGATACCTCAGACAATTGAACTGGCCGATCCACTATTCTACAAGCCACAACATATCGACATTTTGCTCAGCACCGAAGTATTTTTCGACTTGTTACTCAATGGTCGTATATCGCTTGGAAATGGTTTACCCTGCCTGACAAACACAGTTTTTGGTTGGATCGTCGGTGGTACATCGAACTCAGTTCCTACTAACTTGTCGTTGGCATGTAATCTCGCTATCGGTCCCTCTGAGACCGATTTAAACAAATCATTGATGATGTTTTGGGAAATAGAAGAATATATCAAGCCCCCTGAAGCATATTCCGAAGAAGAACAAGCATGCGAAAAACATTTTGTCGAAAATGTCTGTTTTGACTCTGATGGTAGAATTCAAGTTAGTCTACCATTTAGAAAATCTCCTGGATGCTTAGGAGACTCATTTGAAATGGCTCGTAAACGTTTTATGTCGCTCGAAAGGCGATTAGAACGCGACTCTACATTGAAAGGCATGTATACCGAATTCATGGAAGAATACTCAGCGCTTGGTCACATGTCACCCTACACTCTGCCAACAAGAGATTCAACGTATGTTATACCTCATCATTGCGTTCTCAAGCCTAAAAGTACAACAACCAAAATTCGAGTCGTATTTGATGCGTCCGCTAAAAGCTCGTCAAATCTTTCGTTGAACGATGTCCTGATGGTTGGCCCTACTATTCAACAAGATCTAATTACTACTTTGTTTTCGTTTCGCCTCAACAAATACGCTCTCACTGCTGATATCTCAAAAATGTATCGTCAGTTTCGCGTTGATCAAAGAGACAGAAAGTATCAACTTATTTTATGGAGAACCAGCAGGGATAAGGAGTTACAGGTATACCAATTAAATACTGTAACGTACGGTTTATCCGCCGCTCCATTTTTGGCGATTCGTTGTTTGTTTCTCATTGCAGATAAATATGGTTCGACATTTCCTTGTGGCTCTAAAGTACTTCGAGAAGACTTATACGTCGACGATGTTCTTACGGGCGCCGACAGCATAGAAACTTTAGCGCTGAAGAAAGATGAATTGGTACACATACTCCACTTGCATGGCCTAGAATTAGCTAAGTGGAATAGCAATAACGTTACCATCACTTCGGATCACGATGAGGAGATCATGATAAAAACATCGGAACCTGATATCACCAAAACTTTGGGTATGTCCTGGAAACCACGCCAAGATGTGTTCCTCTATCGTTTTGAATTACCTGAGATCGAAAATCCAACGAAAAGATCTGTTCTCTCGCTTGTGGCAAAAATCTACGATTTACTTGGCATTTTGAGTCCCATAGTCATTCGCTGCAAAATATTTCTCCAAGAAATTTGGATTCAAAATATTGGATGGGATGATCCCCTAAATGGTCATCTCAAGGCAATGTGGCTCCAGATCAAAGAAGATTTATTGTACATTCACCAGGTAGAAGTACCTAGATATGTGTCTACATCCCCTGGCATATTTGGAGAGGTTCATGGTTTTGCTGATGCTTCTCAAAGAGCATATGGTTGTTGTCTGTACTACCGTGTATTGGACAAAGGTACCTACAAATCAACGTTGTTAATTGCCAAGTCCAAAGTCGCTCCAATTAAAGCACAATCGTTGCCTCGCCTTGAATTATGTGCCTCTGTTTTGCTAAGCAAGACGTGGCAAAAGATTAAACCGAAAATCTCAAAATTTGTATCATCAACATATTTTTGGACCGACTCGAGAATAGTTCTACAATGGCTTAAACTACATTCATCCACATTAAACTGTTTCGTCGCGAATCGCATCTCGGAACTACAAGAGAATACTGGAGATGTTTATTGGAGACATGTCCCTTCAAAAAGTAACCCTGCTGATATAGTGTCTCGTGGTTGCAGTGCTCAAGAGTTACCCAATACAATGTGGTTCAACGGTCCAGAGTTTCTTCAACAAGACATTTCAAATTGGCCCAAATCAGTGGATGACATCAATATTGAAGTTCTAGAACGTAAAAAAGCAGCTACCTTCAAATGTACTCCCGTAACACCCCATACAATTGACGAAGTTATTGATAAGCAGTCATCATATATTAAAATTATTCGAATAATCGCTTTCATTTTTCGTATATTTAACAGATGCCCTGCAGATCGTTCTTTAAAACTTCCTGATATTCATATTCATCCACAGGAACTAGATATCGTATTCTGGAGAATCGTTGGTCATATTCAGAATTCAACATATGCTGCCGAAATCACCGCATTGTCCAACGGCAACTCTGTTCAACCATCATTGCAGAAACTCACTCCGTTCCTCCAAGATATGAATACAAGTATCGGATCTGTTAAGATAATTCGTGTTGGTGGGCGTCTGTCTAGCGCCCCTATACCTTACGATGCTCGTTTTCCTGCATTGTTGCCGAAATGCCATCGTTTCGTCAACCTATACATTGAACATTTACATCGTACACATCTACATGCAGGTCCAAAGGTATTATTGGGAATACTTCGTCAGAAAGTCTGGATTGTAAATGCCAGAGACGTTGTTAGAAGGGTAATCCGCAACTGCGTACATTGCTTCCACTACAAGCCAAAATTAATGGAGCAAATAATGGGTAATTTGCCAGCTGACCGTCTTCGAGCTCAACGACCATTTTTGGTTACTGGTGTCGATTTTTGTGGCCCATTTCTGACGTCATACCGTATTCGTGGAAAGGCCCCATATAAGAATTATATTGCTGTCTTCGTGTGCTTCGGCTCAAAGGCAACGCACTTAGAACTCGTTTCCGATCTGTCCGCAAACAATTTCATTTTGTGTCTCAAACGGTTTGTAGGTAGGCGTGGTATACCTCAACGTTTGTACTGCGACAACGCTACGAATTTTGTTGGAGCTCATAACAAGTTTAAAGAACTCAAAGAATCGTTGTTTCGCAACGACGTGGTTCAAGAAACGAAATATATGTGCTCTCAAATGGGGTTTGAATTTTGTTTTATCCCCCCTCGGGCCCCACACTTCGGAGGTTTGTGGGAGGCAGCCGTCAAATCTACAAAAACTCTACTGGTCAAAAACATCGGGCAATCATATCTCACTTTTGAAGAGCTGCAGACATTAATTGTTGAAATAGAGTCTATTTTGAACTCTCGGCCAATTGCGCCCCTTTCTGAAGATCCAAATGACGGCGAAGCATTGACTCCTGGTCATCTGTTGATAGGGTCTTCATTGGTTGCTGTTCCGGATGAGTATTTTGACATCTCCAAACAATCTGCATTGACTCGGTGGCAACGTATTTCATGTTTGAAGCAACAATTTTGGCAAATATGGTCTCGAGACTATCTATTGTCTCTTCAACAACGGTCAAAATGGTTCAACGACCACGCTAACATCAAAGTTGGGCAGCTCGTCATTATACATGAAGATAATTTACCTCCTCAACATTGGCTCTTAGCCCGAATCTCAAAAATTATAACCGGTTCTGATGGAAAGGTTCGAGTGGTTGAATTAAAATCCAAAAATGGTTGCTGCCGGCGTCCTATACACAAAGTAGCTCCTTTACCTTCGCAAGAAGATACTTGAAATAATTATTTCAACGGGGGCAGAATGTCGGAACAGATCGCCCTTCAATTTTATTTATATTTTGTGTATATTTTTATTTATATTTGAAGAAAATTATATTATTAAATTAAAATAACATAATTTTGGGTCACCCTAATAACATCTAAATTTGTATCAAAACAATAACAATAACACTCAAAATTCTATTTGAGTCTCAGTTGCTTTGTTATTTGCTTTGATATTTTTGCTGGTAATCAAAGACAACAACAACGCGATGATCTATTTCTTCGTTAAATTGGTAGTTTTGTATGTATGTATGTACATACATATCAATAACTGCCGTTCTCGCGTTTTGTTGTGGTCCAGCAAGAAATCTATTTTTGTCTTTATTGATGTGTGTTAATTGTGTATGCATGTTATTCTTTACAGTATTGCAGCAAAAGAAAGTAACAACAACAACAGCGCTGATGAAGTCATTGACTTCAGTTTGGTATTTCAGCTGTTGGGTTGTTTTTGTTACTTCTTTTAGATTAACTGTCGTTTGTTTTGATGTTTGGTGGCCCAACGACAAGAATATTTTTGTAAAGTTTTTTAGTTGTCGATTGTAAAGTGAACAATAAAGTTTAAATTTGTAATGTTATAAGAAAACAAATCAATTCGTGTTTTTCTTATAACCATATAGTTTCTGCGCAAACAGAGAGGTACTTCTTTTATTAGAAGCTATTGTTTTTTTAATAAAAGGTACTATTTTTGAGAAGAAGTACTTTCTGTAAGAAAAAGCCAGAAGAGTATGATTTTTTTTACAAAGAGTACTTATATTAAAAGCAGGCACTTTTTACAGAAATTGTAGTACTCTTTTGATGAAAAGGTTATTGTTTTAAGAAAATGTACTGATTTTCAGAACGGCTACTTATCTCAAGAAAATAAAAGGTGTTATTTTATTTTTAAGAAAAGGTACTTTTAAGAAAACGAATTTTTGTAAGACAAGGTATTTTTTTAAGAGAAGGCATTTTTTTGAAGAAAAATTTTTTTATTTAAGAAATGTCAATTTTTTTTTTATAATTGGCCCTTTTTTCAAGAATGGGCACATTTTTAAGAACCCACGCTCAAGGAAAGTTTTTCTGTTTCGCCAAAGAGGTGGTCTTTAAAGAAAAGGCAGTTTTTTAAGAAAAGTCAATTTGTTGTAAGAAAATTTACTTTTTTAAATTAATTTTTTTGGCCGTCGGTGGTGCAATGGGTAGTGTGCGCGCCTCTTGTACATGAGATCCCGGGTTCGAACCCCGCTCTGACCACCTTAAAAAAAAATCTTTCGGCGGCGGTCACCTCGCATAGTGACGGCGACACTATCGAGTATTTAGCCATGAAAAAGCTTCTCAAAATACCGTTCGGAATCGGTGTAAAAACTGTAGGTCCCAATCATTGAGTGAAAAATTAGAAAGCGCACAGCTCACTGGTTGTGAGAAGCTCTCCCCAATCCCTTCATGGGATGTAATGGGAAACGGTTTTTTTTTTTTTTTTTTTTAAGATAAGGGACTTATTTTAAAAAAGTACTTTTTTGAGAAAAGGTACTTTTTGTAAAAAAATTTACTTTTTTTAAGCAAAAGGTACTTCTTTAAGATACGGTATGTTTTTTAAGGAATATGTACAATGTAATAGGTATTTTTTTTGAGAAAATTAACTTTTTTTTAAGAAAAGGCACTTATTTAACAACAGTTTTATGAGCGGCTAGAGGAAACCGCTGCCCTGGCCATGACATTAAGATTGGAGATTTTAATGCTAAGGTAGGCTGGGAAAATGTGTCTCATCCAACTATTAGCAATTTCAAATACGCAAGGAAGCTCTCGCAACTTTTGGCGCAGAACTAGTGTATTCAAAACCGAAACCGGTTAACCGAATTCCGGTCGGTAAACCGTGTATCGGTTTTCTAAAAAGTGCTATTTTTGAAGATCCGGTTTCACCGGTTATTTGAAGTTGATTAACCAGTTTATTCGGGTTTTTCACAACTGCTATAACTGTTAAAGGCTAAACATTTTCTACGCTCTCAAAAAAATTTTTTTTTGGGAAATATTAAATACATTCTTCCTCACAGTTCTGAGTCTTCAACTCAAACTGCCAGAAATCTACGAAATAAATTCGACTGAAATAGAGTGCAGTCAACACATCAACAAAACTACTCGTGTACGTGCTCGTCCCGTGCGTTCAGTGGAAATTCTTGCCGCTTAAGCTGAAAGTGTGTTTGAACAGCCGTCAACATCAACTCGCCACCGTTCGCAGAACTGAACATTTCTCTCACTTCTTTTCGCAATATTTTGAGCGTTTTACGGACAAATAATGTTTCCCAATGAAGCTCATTTTCACTTCTGGGATTACTTTACAAACAAAATTGTCGCATTTGGGGCTCGGAATATCCACACGTCGTCGAGGAGAATCCCAACTTTCTTGGAAAATGAGCAAGGAGCGCGCATAACCGTCAATGACGAGCCATGCTCAACGATTTTTTGTTCAAAAAGTGTTCGCAAACCGCATAATCAGGATGTCCATTGGCGACC